>OY726517.1:128476568-129143363 GCA_963383655.1 Bathymodiolus septemdierum
TGTAGTACAAACAACAGGTTGATAGAATGCTTGAAAATTTTCAAACCAAACAGTAAAAATCTGAGAGCGATTTAATCTCAAATTGATTTCTGAGAAAATGTTTTGGGTCAAAGCATGTTGATGAAGCTCTTTTGTTAATCAGCTTGCATGGACACAATCATAGACATACAAAGTATGTACGATGTTTTCCCCTTATAATTGTCGCCCTTGGAGCACATAATCTAACAAATTGAATATTGTATTATACGTAATAATAATTTTAATGTTTTGACTGTATTAATTTATATGCAATTACTCTACTTTCTCTGTAAAATGTTCATGTATTGAACTTTCTTTAAATAAAGAATTTATGTTTTGCTTATAGCAAAGTAACCAAGTACACAGATCATGTGGCTAATAGAGAAATCATGGATGTTCTAGGTTTCTTATGAAAAGAAAATATAAACAATGGTTGTCATCAATTCCACCAATAACAACAAAACGAGCGATCACGTCTCGCCTCATTGAAAATAATAAAAGACCATGACATATGAGGTTGAAAATCCAGGTCCTGTCTTGGGACAGGCACAAAGATGTGGCGGACTTATAACCGTTAATGGGACAACATCCTGACATTTTGGTCAGTGGAAATGTGATGTTCTAGTATCTAATTAAGAAGAAGATGATGATAAGATATAACATTCTAATGTAGTTGTTTCATATTCCTGATTAGTTATTGGACAATGCTGTAATTTTCACGGTATCAATTCCACGGTTGAAATATCATGAGATATTTTTAGAATTTTAGCCGATTACCGCTTACGTCATCTTGTCTCTTGTCAATAATGCGGAAATACACATGATTACAATAGAATGCAGATAACTTGTATTGTATTTGAAAATGTCACAGCATCAATTGGCGATTTAATGGGGTAATTTTCACGAATTTTAGCTGATTATCGCTTACATCATTTTGTCAATAATGCGGCAATACACATTTATACACATGATTACATTAGACCAAGAGAACCATACATTAACAAAGCTTATTGATGTCTAAAACTAAAACTTCTGAACACCTAGCACCACTGATGCAGGTTCATGTCTCATTATCCACCTGAAGTGTTAATGTTTCCATAGACTTGCCAAAGGTCGGGGTTTTACTAGTCGGTTCTTTATATCCGTCCCTCTCCCCCAATACAATCTGGTAGTCACGATATAGATGAGAAATTGGCGTTGAAAACCGATAATCTTAACCATAACCCCCTATTTCTCTATTTCGATTGTGTTTTTGCGCTGTATCCTGTTACAAGTGTGTCCTGGTTGTCCAATAATTCCAACCTTGACCGATTTGGTTTTCCGTGAAATGTAAATTCTATTGATGCTAGCACTGTTAATACCATTTTTCTAATTATTATTAAGTTTTTAGTTAGACCATACTAGATTAAAAAAATATTCCAAACACCGCGTCCTTTTTGCTCTGCATATGCCTTGTTTTAGAGCAACCCCGTTGTACAATATTAATTCTAATGTAGTTGTTTAATATTCCGGGTTTGTGATTGGACAATGCTGTAATTTTCACGGTATCAATTCCACAAAACGCTAACCATTACACCACAGATGTGGTACATTACAATTTGATTTATATACATTAATAAAAAATAAAATGGGAAAAGCCAACACTGTCAGAACAGTTTCAGATCTAATCGAAGAAAATCGGTACATGTATCCATAACAAATATATACAGAACTGTTCACTTTCCTGGACTATTACAGACACTGAGATGAAAAAGGTGATGAGGATTAAACTAGTTGTATGTGCCAAAACCTCAACAAAATAAAAACGTAATGATTCAAACTGAGCTCTAAAACTATTACATCATATATCCTCCATTTATTTTTGAAAAACATAGACCGACTTTCCACCGTTATTCAGAACAAATCGGTTGTACTCAATATTGAGTGATAGTCGTTTGCTGCAGGGCGTGCAATAAAGATCTCATCTTGACGGGTAATAAACATATTACCGTTTCGGTCACTTGTCACACATTTAGTACCTATCTTACCTGGTATTTGAAAATAAGACGATTTTTGAGAAGTCTTAATGTTAAGAAAATCAATTATATTTGAATGTGGATAAACTAAAGTAATTGTATCATTGTTCACTGTACATAATTGCATGCCTCCTGTGAAGGATTTCAGTTTTTGTGTAATATTTCCATATCCATCCATCACGATTATCCCCCTTGTTTAACAATTCACCACCAGTTTATTGCTAACACAGGCAATACCGACACAATTGTCTCCGAATGTGATAAGATCAATATACTTGATTTTTTTGTATCAACTAATACTACACATCTATTTGCTGCCACAACTAGTATTTCGTCGTTAATTACAGCAACAGCAGTGGCGGGATAGTCAATTGTTACTTCTCGTTGTTTTTCTCCCAATTTTGAAAAGAATAACAATGTTATCATGATGCGTTTGTTTGACACGACTTTGATAATACGATTTGAGTTTTCGGGGTTGAAATCTGGCGGGTCTAATATGAAATTGTGCTTGTATCGGAATAACTTTACACATGGTGGTGCGGTAGCATTTCTTTCGTTTGGATTCAAATCTTCTAATATGGCGTCTGCTTCAACGGTAGACGAAACTGTTGTTTCATTTTCTTCATCAGATTCGTGCTCTAGTTCTAAATGATTACTACAAATTCGCCTTTCAAATTCGAGCGTTTCTGACATTTTTACAGTTTGACTTTCATGGTCAACTTCAGTAGATAGAGTGCATGCTGAAGAAATATCCAAGAGAGACACCACCATATTGTCAATGACAGCTTTATTCTGTTTCATTTTTTCCTTTGCTTTTTTTTTTAAAGATAAAGAAGTGTATATTTGATTTTACTTCAACATCTATTATACTTTCAATGTTGACAATTTTTTAAATCAGAAATATTAAACAATAATTCATTTTGCTGTTTCTTGATGACTTCCATTTCTCTGTCAATATTGCTCTGTGATTTGCGTTTAGCATCAATTCCAAATGCATCCAAAGCCCTATAAATTTTCTCTCGATTAGTTTTGAGCTGTTTATAAAGGTGTTCTTTCTGTGCATGCAATTTCAGTATATTCTGATCACTGTTTTCATAGAATTTTTCCAGAATTCTCACATCATTGCCAATCTTCGAATATAAGTTAACAAATTCGTCTGACATTTTCACTGTTTTCACAACTTCTTCTATTTTTTTCAACATCCTGTCATTCATTATGTTGATTTCGCTTGCACAGAATACAACATGGACACTCATGTTTCGCGCAGAAATATTCAAATGTATTTTCTGGATGTTCGGTACACTTAACCTGTATTGTTTTCAGAATCGGTAATAAGGATTCGTATATTTCTACAGAAACCACAACGTTGCCGAAAGAACTTTGTGGTATTTAGAACATGGTTTACACAACAGTTCTGGACAGAAAATACACCAATATACTCCTTGTACATTTTCACACAATTGTTTACATGGCGCACATTTACCACTATCCATTTTTGTCCTATTAACACGGAAAAATAAAGCATGTATTGCATTTAAAAAGCCTTGATATTTTACTATGAAGGTTATAATATATAGTCTCTTTAAATATATTGTGGTTTTAACTGATTGTGATCATTATACAAAAACGTAGGTGGAGGATCATTTTTAAGAGAAAATTGATTTGAAATGAGTGATTTATTTTCATTTTTATTGATATTTACAATAATTAAAACAATTTTAAGTCAATTATTTTTACTGTTTTCTAAATTTGACCAAAATCTTGTTAAATGAGCGTTGACAGAGATAGAGTGGAGAGTAGCGGAAACGACAACTCTGGATAGAGAATGGTTTACGATCATTTGTCAAAATCTTAAAGATGTCTGCATAGTTTTTTTCTACCGGCGGGAATCTATTTATAGATGGAATGGAGTTACATTTGGCCTCGTTTTGAACATATACAAACAGACGACAAGTAGAGAGTGTTCACAGTTGGAACTAATCAATAGCAACTGATTTTAAGGACGTTTTCTTGTTTAATCATGTTGGACAATAATTTATCAACATTTCCGCTGTTAATGTTTAATACAGCACTCCATAGACTGATTTTCGGAACTACCTCGGTACCATCAGGAATATCCTTTTCTTGACATATAAAATGGACGCTGTTGTGATTGCCGATTATAGACTCGTAAACATACCTTGGTTAAAAATAATGCATTGGATATGAAGGAATGGATCTGCTGAAGTAATAAAAATAATATTTTCACTCGGGTATATAACCGTTTTTATTTATTTCTGGTCAAACATTAACTACCGTGGTACCATAGAACCCCGGGCTATTGAATAAATAATGGGTGAATATGTACACAGCTCTGGTTTCCTGTTTGCGGTACAACTAAATATCATACGCAACAAAAAGCAACGGTCTTCTTTTGCAAATTGAAAAAAATAATGTTTTCGATTCTTGGAACATTTATGGTTCACATGTTTAGAAAGGACTTTAAATGGATTTCTTGATATACAAGATACATGCACTGCTCCACAAATAATAAATAAGTGGTCCAGATCTTTCCATTTATTATAAGAATGAACATTACAGAGATGTCCATATTAATCTATAAATATAATTTTATTGGTACAGTATGTTTGTTGAATTATATGTACACTTAGATGAAATCAAGTGTCTGTGATTTTGAAAGGATAAAGATTCATAGATAGACCCTTTATCATGACATGCATATGGAGAATACATGGTTCTAAACCCTATATTGTTAGGTGGAGTTTGGTTTATAATACATCGGTATTCTGTTTTTCACACTTTCATTTGGAGGGTGTGTGTGGGTGGTCTGAGCCAAACGAAACTAACTTCATTTGAAAAAAACTGTCACATTTTGAGACGGTCCCTTACAATAACTAATGCTATAAATAAAAACTTGCGTTCAAGCTACACAAAATGGCTTTCAATTATGACGTACATAATATATGATTTTGTCGTAAATTTCGCTTTATCAATTGGTCGGGATTATTATTCGTTCATTAATTTTTATTAAATGGAGTCGATACGTCTTCCCAGACAAAAAAAGGTAAATTATGTTTCGTCTTATATAAACATATATCGAGTAAATAAATAAACTATGAAAAAAAATGCAAGCCTTAGCTAACGATAATAATATAATTTGCTTAAAAATAAAAAATTGCGGAAAAGTAATTTATTTTATGCAGAAAAGTAATGACTAATGTATATTATGCTGTAAAGTCATATTGAATGGTTGAAATGCAAAGCACCGGGTGAAATTTCACCATACTGTTAAAAAAAGAAAACCAAACAAACAAGCAAAAAAAACCAATAATACATGCAATACCAAAATAATGAATGGCACTAAAATAATTATTCAAATTTGGTGTTGACATGGCATTTCATACAATGACAACAAAGAATTCGTGTAGAAAATAGACTTGATTATAGATAATTTTACCAATTATCACATACGAAAATGTACATGTACATGATTTAGAACTGGTAGGTTATTGTAGTTTAAATAGAGACATATAAACGTATGTTAAATGACTTGTTAATGTCAAAAATGTTTTTAAATATCCCGAAAGTTGGCACACAAATGAGAATGCCGTCACTTCCATGACAGGAAATGGGCGAAATAAATTAAGAACCTATTAACTTTCTAAGTCTGAGCATGGCGTTTAACATTATTGTAAGGTATTAGTGTCTTTTAATGATCGTAGTGCTTTTGTGAAATTTAGGTGTGGGATGGCTCCAATAAGATTGGAAACTGGCCGATATGAAAATATAAGACTTGAAGAAAGATGCTGTTTTAACTGTTCAAATTTATAGTTTGCAAACACTGTATTGCATCTCATTTCTGGTTTTATGTTCTTCGAAATTTGTTTTTGGTATAATATTGAATTTGCATGAAAAAAAAGGAAAATTGTGTAGAAAGAGGTAATCTGAAGTGGCAAATCGAAGAATGACAGACAACACAATGGCAAAAAGTAAAAGAACAAACACTACACAGAAATCTAAAGATTGAACAACAATGACCCACTAAAACCTGGGTGAGCATAGGTACTCCGGAAAGGTTAGCAGTTCACCCTCCATTAGTTAAGCCATTAAAAAAAGAAGATAGGAAATTGTAAAAGTTATGAAGTGCGAAAATTGTTTCCCTACCAAATTATTAGAGTGCGTTCTAAATCAAATATGTCTTCAAGCAAATATAAAACTTCCATTTCTTTTTATATTAGCATACGCTATATTTGCTCAACTTGAACATATAAATAGTTTGTAAAAATGTATATATATATATATATATACAACAAATGTACCACCAAGCGACATTAGGTGACTGAAATTCTACCACTCGGAAGTCCTCGTACGTTTCCCCTTTCAACACTCACCTCAGACGTGATACAATAGCGATCATAGACTTCTAAAACACCTGACCTTTAACTTTATCAAAACAGTCAACGTATCACGTCCATCGCATAACAATTCCAAGGTATCCCACTGTAATGGCTTAAAATCAAAAAATATTCCAAGTTTAACTTCGCAAGTTGTAAATCGACGAGAAAGCTGGGCATCATCTATTTTTTCATACGCGGATTCATAGAACAGATAACTACTTCCGGAAAATTGATATATTGACATACATGTTGGCAGAATCACATCAGTTAATGTTGTACTTAGCCAATTACAATCTGATATTTATTTGTTCCGTGATCAAGGTCGCGGTGGAGATTACTCAAATGCCATTCGTGAACGACCATTTAACTCTGAAAAGAACTCTGTCCTGAAATTTTATAGAACACAGAATAAATTGACATGAAAGATGCATGATCTGACTTTGAATTTTTTAACCGGAACTTTTTGTAGAAATTGAAGGAGAATTACCGATTTTACATTATGAAATGAAATTTTAAACATTGGTGATCAATAATTCATCAAATATCAACAAAACACCACCACCTCTCATATAAAAACAAAAAAATATGTCTCCGATAGAAAAAAACATAGTTACCCCTTAAAAGTTAAATACCCGGTCCCTTGAAGTACACAGAATACTTATATGATTGATTGATTGATTGGTGCTTAAAGCCAACTTTAGCAATATTTCAGCTACGTCGTGGCTTGAGCATATGTTATGACGACGGGAAAAAAAAATGTTATATTATACAACAAAGGCTACTTTAATAATAGATTATTCAATTATTACTGGGACAATTGTATGATCTAGATACACATACTGATATTGTCGTGCACATTACGGTACACTGTAGATAATTATTTATTTAAGACAACTGATCATGCGTACTAAATTTGATATTGCCATTTATATTCGATTGATTGTATAGTATAAAGGGTGTCTTCAACCTACGCCAACATTTTGAAATATCATATTCAAGGTATGCCAACAAACATTGTATTGCAGGTGTTTATATAACAATTAATGACAGTTACAGGTAAGTAAATTTGGAAAT
Organism: Bathymodiolus septemdierum; assembly: GCA_963383655.1. Taxonomy (NCBI): domain Eukaryota; kingdom Metazoa; phylum Mollusca; class Bivalvia; order Mytilida; family Modiolidae; genus Bathymodiolus; species Bathymodiolus septemdierum. Next base: position 128,484,073 of record OY726517.1, read on the forward strand.
TCAGATCTCAAAAGTGAAATTTATTATAAAGAAAAAAAAACTAAACAAAAAACAATCTAAGAATATAAGAATAAGTCTGTTAAAATTTAACAACTTGAAAAAAAAAATAATTAAACTTTTGTAAAGATGTATGTATAAAATAAAAGTCTGGTAAAATTAAACAAAAATGTGTAAATAAAAAAGATGAAAATGTAAAATTTTAGAATAATTTAAATAAACAATCTTCCTAAAATGTATGAATTAAGAAATAATTCATGGCAGGCATAGAGTTGTGCAAATTTACACATGGGCTGAGATTTTATATTCGAATCTTAGTAAAATCTAAGAATATAAAGGCCCAGCCCATGTGTAAATTTGCACAACTCTATGCCTGCCATGAATTATTTCGATTCTAATAGGAGAAAATACGGTAATTTTCCACCATTCGTGAACTGTATACACACGGCATTTGGTGGCTGTTACATTTCCCTCCTTCGGAAATTTTGAATTGATGTTGAATTATTTGTATTTGAACGAGATATTTTAAAACAAAGATATGGATGTTGACATGAAAAACATATTTATTGTGTATTTTCCAACATAGATTCGATTGAACAATTCCTGCGTAAAAATACTTAAAAAAAAGTCGGAGTTCATTCGTTCATCATTTCGTGCGCTAACAAGATGGCGGAGCGGAGTTGTCAAACATAATATCGAACACTTGAACAGTTGTTAATAATCGACAATTATTGTTAGATATGAAATAAAAAAAATAAATGACATTGGAAAAAAAAGCTTGTATTGTTGACATAAGATATGTCGTCATCCTGTGACGTTGTTTACAAAGGACGCTGATTGACACAAGCTGGTTACTGTTTATTTTACGATTTTGTGAGCATTTTACTTGTTTGAGTAGCAAAATTCAATATGCCATCAGATTGGAAAATATCAATAACTTAATTACATCACCGTCCAGTTATCAATGTATACGTAGGAAAACGTGAAGGTTAGTGCATTTTCCGGTTATTTATAGCCGACACATATCACTGGAATGTATGTGTGCGTACTGGGGATTCCCAAATGTAAATTTTCAAAAAAATGATAAAAAAATACTTAGTTACAGAATATTTATTTATAACTGAGGGAAAATTTTTATTTTAAGGACTTTAAAAATACGTTATATGCCGGTGTTTTGTTTGTTTACACTCGGTCGTCACGGTAATTTCACAGCGAGAGTCACATCGGAATAGCCAGATTTGTTGTGTACTGCACTTGCGCTAAATATAGAGTTGTTGAGTATTATCGTATGTGCCGTTTTAGAGACGTCACATTAGAATTAAAAATATTGTACGATACTCGTGCAATTAAGCAATTTTCTTAAAATCTAAATTTAAAAGTTTTTAATAATATTTATTTATAAATTTAGAATTATCATAATTTTTAAGAGTATTTTTTAATTGCTCACTCCAAGCTAATTAATCATAAGATAATTCAGTTCACTCCAAGCTAATTATTTATAAAATAATTTGAAGTATGATAAAAAAAATTGTATCTGTGCTTATAATATCCTAATTTATTTTCATGAAGTATGATATAAAAATATATATGCTTATAATATCCTATTTTATTTTCATAATGATTGATGTTAAAATATATGTGCTTATAATATCCTAATTATTTTTAAAAAGTTTGATATTAAATATATGCGGTGTCAGATATACTGATTTTTTGTTTGTTATTTCCATAAAATATGATTTTAAATACATACTTAGTTTATATATTTTTAAATGTTGGAATAGGTTGAATGAACAGTATAAAGATAATCTCGAGACTGAAATAGGAAAAACATAAATTACGTGTATCTTTTGACAAAGGTCACAGAGAACGATTATTGATTTTTCTGTGCCGTATGAAATACACAGCACAGGCGATAGGTGAGAGACGTCGTCTGCTGTGTACAATGTAAATGGACAGCACATAGGCGAGACAGATTATTGATTTTCTGTCACCGCACGCCTTCCCTGAAGTTTTGCAAGTACACAGCACAGGCAATAGGTGAGAGACGTCGTCTGCTGTGTACAATGTAAATGGACAGCACATAGGTGAGAGAGATTATTGATTTTCTGTCACCGCACGGCTTCCCTGAAGTTTTGCAAGTACCTTGTTAGCCAATCAAAATTCTACTTGCCACGAGAACATCAGATAACGTATATTAACGGTGGAAAGTCGGTGTATGTTTTTCAAAAACACATGGTGGATGTCTGATGCAATAGCTTTAACCCTCAGTTTGACATAGTACGTTTGTACAGGTCATGAACAATCATGTATATGTTTTTTGGGGTACATGTACTGATTGTGTTCCGATTAGATCCTGAAACAATTCTGACAGTGTTGTTTGTTCCCATTTTAGTTGATATTCAAGTATATAAATCAAGCTGTCATTAACCGCATCGGTGGTGTAATAGTACGCGTGCTTTGCTGGCATCGAGTGCGGTAGATCGTGTGTTCGAGCCCCGATCGAGTGAAACCAAAGACTTTCAAATTGGTATTTGTTGCTTCTCTGCTAAGGACGCTGCATTAATGAGAAAGAGCAAAGAATGGCTGGCTCGTAGTCAGGATAATGTGTCCGAGTGGGGCGATATATCTATCCACCCCTGTTGTTTCATTGAGCTAGCACTATTTAAATCCAACTAATAGTGTTGGTCTAGTACAAAACGTACATTACACTCATCTCACTGATAATAAGCTTGTTCTCGCGATGATATAGCTGAAAAATTGCTGAGCTGGCGTTAACAAAAAAATCACTCATTCACTTACAGACAGTGTAAAAAGATTTGCTTACTGCAAAACGCAAAACAAAATGGCATGTCGATCACCTTGAAGATGGAACTTTGCAAATGTAAATGAGGAAGTTTGCAGAAATCACATTTGGATACACAGATGAGAGTAATGAAATGTAGACCAAAGAAATAAAACCCAGTACATTAGCTTGTGAAGCATATGCTATTTTAACTAGTAAAACTGGAGAGTGACTTTGAAAATAAAGATCGCAAGTGATGATAAGATTAAAAAAAAACCCAGAAAATATCGAGGATGCACACAGAAAGGGAACTGTTCTTAACAAAGGAAAACAGAACCTTTCATAAAAGAGAAACTAAAAAACCTGGTATGTACACATATATATTGTGGAGTGTAGTTTATAGTTATCAGCACAAACAACAGGTCGATAGAATGCTTGAAAATTTTCAAATCAAATTGTAAAAATCTGAAAGCGCTTTAATCTCAAATTGATTTCTGAGAAAATGTTTTGGGTCAAAAGCATGATGATGAAGCTCTTTTATTGATCAGCTAGCATGGACAAAATCATAGAAAATATGAAAGGGTAATTTAATATGCCGTTACTCAAGAAAATCACATGCTTGTAGGGGAAAATGACATAGACGTAGAAGGTTCAGATACACGATAACCAGGCAAAGTATGTACGATGTTTTCCCCTTATTATTGTCGCCCTTGGAACACATAATCTAACAAATCGAATATTATATTATACGTAATAATAATTTTAATGTTATGACTGTATTATTTTATATGCAATTACTCTACTTTCTCTGTAAAATGTTCATGTATTGAACTTTCTTTAATAAAGAATTTATGTTTTGCTTATAGCAAAGTAAACAAGTACACAGATCATGTGGCTAATAAAAAAATCATGGATGTTCTATGTTTCTTGTGAAAAGAAAATGTAAACAATGGTTGTCATCAATTCCACCAATAACAACAAAACGAGCAATCACGTCTCGCCTCATTGAACATAATAAAAGACCATGACATATGAGGTTGAAAATCAAGTCCTGTCTTGGGCCAGGCACAAAGATGTGGCGGACTTAAAACCGTTAATGGGACAACATCCTGACATTTTGGACAGTGGAAATGTGATGTTCTAGTATCTAATTGAGAGAAAGATGATGATAACATATAACATTCTAATGTAGTTGTTTCATATTCCTGATTTGTTATTGGACAATGCTGTAATTTGCACGGTATCAATTCCACGGTTGAAATATCATGAGATATTTTTAGAGCTTTAGCCGATTACCGCTTACGTCATCTTGTCAATAATGTGGCAGTACACATGATTACATTATAATGGAGATAACTTGTATTGTATTTGAAATTGTCACACCATCGATTGTCGAAATAAGAGGGTAATTTTCACGGTATCAATTCCACGGTTGAAATATCATGAGATGTTTTTAGAATTTAAGCTGATTACCGCTTACACCGTCCTCTGAATAATGCGACAATACACATATATGCACATGATTACATTAGAATGGAGATAACTGTGTTGTATTTGAAAATGTCACAGCATCAATTGTCGATTTAATAGGGTAATTTTCACGGTATCAATTCCACGGTTGAAATATCATGAGATGTTTTTAGAATTTAAGCTGATTACCGCTTACACAATATTGTCAATAATGCGACAATACACATCTATGCACATGATTACATTAGAGATAACTGTATTGTATTTAACAATTTCACGGCATCAATTGTCGAGTTGATGGTCGCAAATATCCGTTTACTGAACCCCTCTAACGCGTCGTAAGTAAACTCAATTTGCAACAATCAAATCTCCAATTGATGACTTGAGCTATGAGCATTTAATATTGAGTCTCATCAAGCGAAAAATAAAATAAAATCCCACGCTATCGGAACATTTCCATAATCAAATAGAAACAGGTAAATACATGTCAGTTCACTTTCCAGGCTTAGTACAGGCACTTCAATAAAAAGAGGTGTGGTCATACTAATCTATGGGCCCAAATTTCCTCTCTGACGTCATTATGAATTAGTCGACTGATTATGGGATTCCTGAACCTTTTAAACGGATCTTCCAATGTAAAATCTGGAGCATTAACACTTTTGGTCCGATTTTTATTTCATTAAAATTAGATAAATTTAGATTTCACGACAGTTACCAAACAAAGAACAAGAGAACCATACATTAGCAAAGCTTATTGGTGTCCGATTTTGTTTTATTTGTATGTTGTCAAGTGGTTAATGAGGGTTGACTTCTAACCACTGACGCAGGTTCATGTCTCATTATCCACCTGAAGTGTTAATGTTTCCATAGACCTACCGGTCGGGGTTTTACTGGTTGGTTCGTTATATCCGTCCCTCTCCCTCAATAAAATCTGATAGTCATGAAATAGATGAGAAATTGACGACGAAAACCGATAACCTTAACCATAACCCCCATATTTCTTCATTTTGATTGTGTTTTTTGCGCTGTATCCTGTTACTAGTGTCTCCCGGTTGTCCAATATTTCCAACCTTGACCGATTTGGTCTTCCGTGAAGTGTAAAATCTACCGAAGCTAGCGCTGTTAATGTTATTTTTCAAATTGTTATTCATTTTTTAGATAGACCCTATTAGATTTTTAAAAAATATTCCAAACACCGCGTACTTTTAACTCTTCATATCCTTTGTTTTAGAGCAACCCCGTTGTACAATATTAATTCTAATGTAGTTGTTTAATATTCCGGGCTTGTGATTGGTCAATGCTGTAATTTTCACGGTATCAATTCCACGGTTGCAACATCATGATATATTTTTAGAATTTAACCCGAATACCGCTTGCCTCATCTTATCAATAATGTGGCAATACACATGATTATATTAGAATGGAGATAACTGTATTGTATTTGAAAATTTCACGGCATCAATTGGCGATTTGATGGTCGCAAATTGAGTTTACTGGCAATGCGTTAGCGTAGACAATAAACATATATTTGCGACCATTAAATCGACCAAGGTGATAGACATGCCATTTTGTTTTGCGGCAAGTAAATCTTTTTGCATTGTCTGTAAGTGAGTGAGTGATTTTTGCTTAACGCCACCTCAGCAATTGATCAGCTATATCATCGCGAGAACAAGTTAATTTTCAATGTGTTGATGATAATGTCCCCTTTGTACTAGATCAACACGCTTAGTTGGATTTTTATAGTGCTATCTCTATGAAACAACAGTCCATGGATAGACATGTCGCCCGACACGGACACATTATCCTGATTCCGAACCAACCAATCTTTGCTTTTTCTCCTTAATGCTGCATGCTTAGCGGAGAAGCAACAGATACCAACTTTAAAGTCTTTGGTTTGACCCGATCCGGCTCGAACCTATGATCTATCACACTCGAGGCGAGCACGCTAACCATTACACCACACCACACCACACCGCACCACACATTACAGTTTGATTTATATAGATAAACTACTTTGATATAAAATAAAATGGGGAAAACCAATACTGTCAGAACAGTTTCAGATCTAATCGAAGAAAATCGGTACATGTATCCATAACAAATATATACAGAACTGTTCACTTTCCTGCACTATTACAGGCACTTAGAGGTAAAACCTCAACAAAATAAAAACGTAATGATTCAAACTAAGCTATAAAACTATTACATCATACATCATATATCCTTCATTTATTTTTAAAAAACATACACCGACTTTCCACCGTTATTCAGAACAAATAATTCGTCACTTTTAATATCAATATCGATACCAAATGGATTTTTAATTTGATCGGTTGTACTCAGTATTGAGTGATAGTCGTCTGCTGTAAGGCGTGCAATAAAGATCTCATCTTGACGGGTAATAAACATATTACCGTTTCGGTCACATGTTGCACACTTTGCACCATTCCTACCTGGTATTTGAAAATAGGACGATATTTAAGAAGTCTTAATGTTAAGAAAATCAATTGTATTTGAGTGTGGATAAACTAATGCAATTGTATCATTGTTCACTGTACATAATTGCATGCTTCCTGTGAAGGATTTCAGTTTTTGTGTAATATTTCCATATCAATCCATCACGATTATTCCTCTTGTTTTACAATTCACGACCAGTTGTTTTTTAACATAGGCAATACCGACACAATTGTCTCCGAGTGGGATACGATTAATATACTTGATTTTTTTAATATCAACTAATATGCTGCTCTATATGCTGCCACAACTAGTATTTCGTCGTTAATTACAGCAACAGCAGTGGCGGGATTGTCAATTGTTATTTCTCCTTATTTTTCTCCCGATTTTGAAAACAATAACAATGTTTTATTGTTCTTTCCAGTTATCATGATGAGTTTGCTTGACGCGACTTTGATAATACGATTTGATTTTTCGGAGTTGAAATCTGGTGGGTCCAATATGAAATTGTGCTTGTATCGGAATAATTTTACACATGGTGGTGCGGTAGCATTTCTTTCGTTTGGATTCAGATCTTCTAATATGGCGTCTGCTTCAACGGTAGACGAAGCTGTTGTTTCATTTTCTTCATCAGATTCGTGCTCTAGTTCTAAATGATTACTACAAATTCGCCTTTTAAATTCGATCGTTTTCAACATTTTTACAGTTTCACTTGTATGATCAATGTCAGTAGATATAGAACATGCTGACGATATATCCAATAGAGACGCTAACATATTGTCAATGTCGGTTTCATTCTGTTTCATTTCTTCCTTTGCTTTATTTTGAAACAAGAAGAAGTGTATATTATATTTTACTTCTACATCTAATATACTTTAAATCTGGCGTTGACAATTTTTTAAATCAGAAATTTTAACCAATAATTCATTTTGTTGTTTCTTGATGACTTCCATTTCTCTGTCAAAATTGCACTGTAATTTTCGTTTAGTATCAACTTCAAATGCATCCAAAGCCCTATTAATATCCTCTCGATTAGTTCTGAACTGTTTATAAAGGTGTTCTTTCTGTGTATGCAATTTCAATATATTCTGATCATCGTTCTTAGAGAATTTTTCGGAATTTTCACATCATTGGCAATCTTCTATTTCTTCAACATCTTGGAATTCATTATGTTTCGCGTAGAAATATTCAAATGTATTTTCTGGATGTTCGGTACACTTAACCTGTATTGTTTTCAGAATCGGTAATAAGGATTCGTATACTTCTATAGAAACCACAACGTGCCCTTCTGTTGCCGAAAGAGCTTTGTAATACACCAATATAATCCTTTTACATTTTCACACAATTGTTTACATGGCGAACATTTACCACTATCCATTTTCGTCCTATAAACACGGAAAATAAAACATGTATTGCATTTAAAAAGCCTTGATATTTTACTATGAAGGTTATAATATATAGTCCCTTTAAATATGCGGTTTTAACTGATTGTGATCATTATACAAAAAAGTAGATCAAAATTTATCTTTATACAACATATATAATGTATATGTCGAATTCAAAAGTCAATATTAAATTTAGTGTTCATGACCAATTGCTTTAAGTGAATTATTATCTACAGTGTATAGTAATGTGCACGACACTAATAATTTATTTATCCATTATCAAAGTAGCCATTGTTGTATAATATAACATCATTTTTCTATGTAGTCATATACTTATTGATTTTTCTACTTTAAGGGACTGGATATTTAACTATTATGGGGTAGCAATGTTTTTACCCGAGGCATAATATTTTACTTACATAGGTTTAGGTTTTGTGGTGTTTAACGCCACTTTCAACAATATTTCATTTGTGTCGTGGAGGTAAGATTTCTTGGTGGAGGAAACCGGAGTACCGGAGAAAACTACCGACCTGTCGCAAGTCACTGGCAAACGTTATCACATAATGTTGTATCGAGTATATGTCGGTATGAACGTTTTGTCTTGCATAAGAAGTGGCGATGTTTTGTTGATATTGGATGAATTATTGACCATCACAGTTTAAAATATCCTTCCATAATATAAAATCGGTAATTTTTCTACAAAGAGTTCCCGTTAAAAAGTTCATGGTCAGATTATGCATCTTTCATGTCAATTAATTTTTTTCTATGAAATTTCAGGACAGTTCTTTTCGGGTCAAGCCAAAGACTATGAAATTGGAATATGTTGCTTCTTCGCTTAGCACACAGCACTAAGAAGAAAGAGCAAAGATTGGTTGTTTCGGAATCAGAATAATGTGTCCGATTGGAGCGACATGTCAACCCGCGGACTGCTGTTTTCATTGAGATAGCGCTATTAAGATCCAACTAATAGTGTTGATATAGTACAAAGCGAACTGCATCATCATCTCAATGAAAATAAGCTTGTTCTCGCAAGGATAGAACTGAAAAATTGCTGAGCTGGCGCTTGAGCTGGCGTTAAACAAAAATCACTCACGCATTCACTTGCAGACAATGTAAAAAGATTTGCTTACTGCAAAACAAAATGGCATGTCAATCACCTTGAAGATGAAAATTGTGCAAATGTAAATGACGAATTAGAGATGTATAATAAATGTAAAAGTGTTCCGAAATGCGCTATGTTTGCAGAAAACATATCTGGATACACGGATGGGCTTCCGAAATGTAGGCCTAACATAAGTACATTAGTTTGTGAGGCATGTACTAAATAAGAATGGAGAGTGGCTTTCAAATAATAGAAAATCAAGTTCACAAGTGCCGATAGGGTTATACAAATCACGCAGAAAATATAAAAAGATTTACTTACTACAAAAGAAAATGGCATGCCAATCACCTTGAAGATGAAAAATGTGCAAATGGACGAACCTTTAGGGGCGTTGGCAAAAATTACCATTTGATATTGGGGGTATAGATGGGACATCAACGGAAATTTATAGACCAGGAATCGAGCCACAAGAACACTATTACTCCGGAAACAGACATCATCACTGTATCCACACTAATGTCGTGATCACAAACGACGGCGAGTTTGAATCTCGATCAGGGTGTTTAGTGACTTACGACAGGTCGGTGGTTTTCTCCAAATACTCCAGTTTCCTCCACCAATAAAACCAAGCTGCCACGATATAACTCAAATATTGATCAAAGTGGCGTTAAACACCATTAAGCAAACACACAACAAACGACGGCACTATTTGATACGTAGAAAGTAGTTTCTTGGGACATCAGAACGATGCCCAGCAGTTTATGCTTATGAAACAGATTGGAATCTATCTATCATTTCCTGACAATCTGCATTTACTTGGGGATAAAATTTGTCCTAATCGTCACGATAAAGACGCCATATACATGTCAAATCGGCAAATTTGCAAATAATATGTCGCAAAATGAACAGACTTATAACAGAATACGGTATTAAGGAAAATATGTTATGGGGGGGGGATTAAACGTTACAAAGTCCTTGGCACGCTTTGGAGACATAAAAAAACAACACATCAAACCAGTTGCAGAAACATGTGCTGCAATAGTTTGTAGACTAAGCAGTTTATTTAATTAATAAATTATTTATTCACTAAGTGTGTTAAGTATGTCTTGAGATGGCGCCTTACTGTTTACCTTACCTGTCAGCCTAATCACATGAATAGGTGTAGGTATCAATCGATTTCCATCAATCTTTAATAGTGCCGTGCACATTACTGTACACTGTTGATAACACACTAAGTTTGATATTGACATTGAATTCGATTTATAGTATAAAGATAACCTTTAACCTACGTTTTTGCAAAACATCTCTATCAGTTAAAACCGCTTATTTAAAGAGACTATATATTATATTCTTCATAGTAAAATATCTAGGCTTTTTAAATGCAGTACATGTTTTATTTTCCGCGTTTCTAGACCAAAATGGATAGTGGTAAATGTGCGCCATGTAAACAATTGTGTAAAAATGCAAAAGGATTATATTGGTGTATTACCTGTCCGGAACTGTTGTGTGAATCATGTTCTAAATACCACAAAGCTCTATCGGCAACAGAAGGGCACGTCGTGGTTTCTGTAGACAAATACGAATCGTTATTACCGATCCTGAAAACAACACAAGTTATATGTACCGAACATCCAGAAAACAATTTTGAATATTTCTGTGAGACACATAAGTGTCCATGTTGTATTCTGTGCAAACGGAATCAACATAGTGAATGCCCGGATGTTGAAAAGATAGAAGAAGTCATAAAAACAGTGAATGTGTCAGACGAATTTGTTAGCTTAAATTCAAAGATTGGCAGTGATGTGAAAATTCTGGAAAAATTGTCTAAACACAGTGATCAGAATATCCTGAAATTGCATACACAGAAAGAACACCTTTATAAGCAGTTGAAAGCAAATCGAGAGAAAATCAATAGGGCTTTGGATGCATTTGAAGATGAGACAAAACGCAAGTTACAGAGCAATTTTGAAAGAGAAACGGGAGTCATCAAGAAACAGCAAAATGAATTATCGAGTAAAATTTCTGATTTAAAAAACTGTCAACGCCAGATTGAAAGTATATTAGATGTAGAAGTGAAATCAAATATATACTTCTTCTTGTTTCAAAATAAAGCAAAGGAAGAAATGAAACAGAATGAAACCGACATTGATAATATGTTAGCGTCTCTATTGGATATATCGTCAGCATGTACTCTATCTACTGAAATTGACCATACAAGTAAAACTGTAAAAATGTTGAAAACGCTCGAATTTAAAAGGCGAATTTGTAGTAATGATTTAGAACTAGAACATGAGTGTGATGAAGAAAATGAAACAACAGCTTCGTCAACCGTTGAAGCAGACGACATATTAAAGACTGGAGATCTGAATCCAAACGACAGAAATACTACCGCACCACCATGTGTAAAGTTATTCCGATACAAGCACAATTTCACCTTGGACGCACCGGATTTCAACCCGGAAAACTCGAATCGAATTATCAAAGTCGTGTCAAATAAACGCATCATGATAACTGGAAAGAACAATAAAAAATTGTTATTCTTTTCAAAATCGGGAGAAAAACAAGGAGAAATAACAATTGACTACCCCGCCACTGCTGTTGCTGTAATTAACGACGAAATCCTAGCTGTGGCAGCATATAGAGCTGTAGTATTCGTTGATACAAAAAGGTTCAAGCATATTGATCTTATTCCACTCGGAGACATTTGTGTCGGTATTGCCTATGCTAAAAAACAACTAGTGGTGAATTGTGAAACAAGGGGGATAATCGTGATGGATGACTATGGAAAAATTAAGCAAATACTGAAATCATTCACAGGAAGGATTCAGCTATGTACAGTGAACGATGATACAATTGCATTAGTTTATCTACATTCAAATACAATTTATTTTCTTAACATTAAGACTTCTAAAAAAGCTTCCAATACTCAAATACTAGACAGGCATGGTGCAAAGTGTGTAACAAGTGACCAATGTGGTAATATGTTTATTACTTGTCAAGATGAGATCTTCATTGCACGTTTTGCAGGAAACGAGAACCACTCAATATTGAGTACAACCGATGACATTAAAAATCCATTTGGTATCGATATTGATATTAAAAGTCACGAATTATTTGTTCTGAATAACGGTGGAAAGTCGGTGTATGTTTTTCAAAAACACATGGAGGATGTCTGATGCAATAGCTTTAGCGCTCAGTTTGAAATAGTACGTTTTTACAGGTCATGAACAGCCATGTATATGCTTGTTTGGGGTACATGTTTTGATTTTATTCCAATTAGATTCTGAAACTGTTTTTTCCCATTTTATTTGATATTCAAGTATATACATCAAACTGTCATTAACCACATCGGCGGTGTAACGGTAAGCGTGCTCTGCTCGCCTCGACTGTGGTAGATCGTGTGCTCGAGCTCCGATCGAATCAAGCCAAAGACTCTTAAGTTGGTATTTGTTGCTTCTCTGCTAAGGACTCTGCATTAATGAGAAAGAGCAAATAATGGTTGGCTCGTAATCAGGATAATGTGTCCGAGTGGGGCGAAATGTCTATCCGCACCTGTTGTTTTATTGAGCTAATACCATTAAAATCCAACTAATTATTTTTACCAGTAAGACTGGAGAGTGGCTTTGAAAACAAAGATCACAGGTGATGTTAAGGTTAAAAAAGACGAAAATATCGAGGATGCACACAGAAAGGGGACTGTTCTTAATAAAGGAAAACCGAACCTTTCATAAAAGAGAAACTAAAAAACCTGGTATGTACACATATATATTGTGGGGTGTAGTCTATAGCTATCAGCACAAACAACAGGTTGATAGAATGCTTGACAATTTTCAAATGAAACAGTAAAAATCGGAAAGCGCTTTAATCTCAAATTGATTGCTGAGGAAATGTTTTGGGTCAAAAGCCTGATGATGAAGCACTTTTTTTAATCGGCTAGCATGGACAAAATCATAGAAAATATGAAAGGCTAATTGAATTTAACTTTAATAAAGAATTTATGTTTTGCTTATAGCAAAGTAAACAAGTACACAGACCATGTGGTTAATGAAAAAAACATGGATGTTCTAGATTTCTTATGGAAAGAAAATGTAAACAGTGGTTGTCATCAATTCCAGCAATAACAACAAAACGAGGAATCACGTCTCGCCTCATTGAACATAATAACAGACCATGTCATATGAGGTTGAAAATCCAGGTCCTGTCTTGGGACAGGCACCAACAATGTGGCGGACTTAAAACCGTTAATGGGACAACATCCTTGCATTTTGGTCAGTGGAAATGTGATGTTCTAGTATATAATTAAGAAGAAGATGATGATAAGATATACCATTCTAATGTAGTTGTTTCATATTCCTGATTTGTTATTGGGTAATGCTGTAATTTTCACGGTATCAATTCCACGGTTGAAATATCAAGAGATATTTTTTAGAATATTAGCCGATTACCGCTTACGTCATCTTGTCAATAATGTGGGAATACACATGATTACATTAGAATGGAGATAACTTGTATTGTATTTGAAAATGTCACAGCATGAATTGTCGATTTAATGTGGTAATCTTCAGTATGAATTCCACGGTTGAAATATCATTAGATATTTTAGAATTTTAGCTGATTACCGCTTACATCATCTTATCAATAATGCGACGATGCACATCTATACACATGATTACATAGGAATGGAGACAACTGTATTGTATAAGAAAATTTCACGGCATCAGTTTTCGATTTAATGGTCGCAAATATCTGTTTACTGGATCCGCTAACGCGTCGTCAGTAAACTCAATTTGCAACCATCAACTCTCGAATTGATGCCTTGAAATTTTCAAATGCAATACAGTTGACTCCTAATTTTATTCAATTATCACAGCTATGAGCATTTAATATTGAATCTCATTAAGCGAAAAATAAAAGAAAATCCCACGCTATCGGAACATTTCCATAATCAAATAGAAAGAGGTAAATAGATACCCTTAACATACAAATACATGTCAGTTCACTTTCCTGACTTAGTACAGGCACTTCAATAAAAAGAGGCGGGGCTATACTAGTTTATGGGCCCAAACTTCCTCTCTGGCGTCATTACGAATTAGTCGACTGACTATGCGATTCCTGGATCTTTTAAACGGATATTCCGATGTAAAATCTGGAGCATTAACACTTTTGGGCCGATTTTTATTTTAAATTAGATAAATTGAGATTTCACAACAGCTACCAAACAACGAACTAGATTTTATTTTATTTGTATGTGGTCAAGTGGTTAAGGAGGGTTGACTTCTGACCACTTAACATCACTGACGCAGGTTCATGTCTCGTTATCCACCTGAAGTGTTAATGTTTCCATAGACTTATCAAAGGTCGGGTGTTTTACTGGTCGGTTCGTTATATCCGTCCCTCTCCCTCAATAAAATCTGGTAGTCACGATATAGATGAGAAATTGACGATGAAAACCGATCATCTTAGCCATACCCCCCTATTTCTCCATTTTGATTGTGTTTTTGCGCTGTACCTTGTTACAAGTGTGTCCCGGTTGTCCAATATTTCCAACCTTGATCGATCTGGTTTTCCGTGAAATGTAAAATCTACCGATGCTAGCGCTGTTAATGTTATTTTTCTAATTATTAATCATTTTTTAGTTAGACCATATCAGATAAAAAAAAATATTCCAACACCGCGTCATTTTAACTCTTCACATCCCTTGTTTTAGAGGAACCCCGTTGTACAATATTAATTCTAATGTAGTTGTTTAATATTCCGGGCTTGTAATTGGACAATGCTATAATTTTCACGGTATCAATTCCACGGTTGCAACATCGTAATATACTTTTAGAATTTAAGCCGATTACCGCTTACTTCATCTTGTCAATAATGTGGCAGTACACATGAATATATTAGAATGGAGATAACTGTATTGTATTTAAAAATTTCACGGCATCAATGGGAGATTTGATGGTCAGAAATTGAGTTTACTGGCGATCCTTTAGCTGAGCCAGTATATAGATATTTGCGACCATTAAATCGACCAAGGTGATGACATGCCATTTTGTTTTGCGGCAAGTAAATCGTTTTACATTGTCTGTAAGTGAGTGAGCGATTTTTGTTTAACGCCACCTCAGCAATTGTTCAGCTATATCATCGCGAGAACAGGTTAATTTTCAATGAGATGATGATAATGTCCCCCTTTGTACTAGATCAAAACGCTTAGTTGGATTTTTATAGTGCTATCTCAATGAAAGAACAGTTCGCGGATAGACATGTCGCCCGACGCGGACACATTATCCTTATTCCAAGCCGACCAGCCTTTGCTCTTTCTCCTTAATGCTGCGTGATTAGCGGAGAAGCAACAAATACCAACTTCAAAGACTTTGGTTTGACCCGATCGAGGCTCAAACCAACTATCTATCACACTCGAGGCGAGCACGCTAATCATTACATCACAGATGTGGTACATTACAGTTTGATCTATATACTTTAATATAAAATAAAATGGAGAAAGCCAACACTGTCAGAACAGTTTCAGATCTAATCAAAGATAATTGGTACATGTATCCATAACAAATACAAATGTATATACAGAAGTGCTCTCTTGCCTGTACTATTACAGACACTTAGATGAAAAAGTTGATGGGGGTTAAACTAGTTGTATGTGCCAAAACCTCAACAAAATAAAAACGTAATGCTTCAAACTAAGCTCTAAAACTATTACATCATACATCATACATCATCCATTCATTTTTGAAAAACATAGACCGATTTTCCACCGTTATTCAGAACAAATAATTCGTGACTTTTAATATCAATATCGATACCGAATGGATTTTTAATTTCATCGGTTTTACTCAATATTGAGTAATACTCGTTTGCTGCAGGGCGTGCAATGAAGATTTCATCTTGACAAGTAATAAACATATTACCGTTTCGGTCACTTGTCACACATTTGGGACCAATCCTACCTGGTATTTGAAAATAGGACGATTTTTGAGAAGTCTTAATGTTAAGATAATGAATTGCATTTGAGTGTGAATAAATTAATGCAATTGTATCATCGTTCACTGTACATAACTGCATTCTTCCCGTGAATGATTTCAGTTTTTGCGTAATATTTCCATATTCATCCATCACGATTATCCCCCTTGTTTTACAATTCACCACCAGTTGTTTTTTAACATAGGCAATACCGACACAATTGTCCCAGAGTGGGATAAGATCAATATGATTGAACCTTTTTGTATCAACTAATACTACAGCTCTATATGCTGCCACAGCTAGTATTTCGTCGCTAATTACAGCAACAGCAGTGGCGGGATAGTCAATTTTTATTTCTCCTTGTTTTTCTCCCGATTTTGAAAAGAATAACAATTTTTTATTGTACTTTCCAGTTATCATGATGCGATTGTTTGACACGACTTTTATTATTCGATTCGAGTTTTCCGGGTTGAAATCCGGTGGGTCCAAGGTGAAATTGTGCTTGTATCGGAATAACTTTACACATGTTGGTGCGGTAGCATTTCTTTCGTTTGGATTCAAATCTCCAGTTTTTAATATGTCATCTGCTTCAACGGTTGACGAAGCTGTTGTTTCATTTTCGTCATCAGATTCGTGCTCTAGTTCTAAATCATTGCTACAAATTCGCCTTTCAAATTCGAGCGTTTGTAACATTTTTACAGTTTGACTTTCATGGTCAACTTCGGTCCATAGTGCACATGCTGACGATATATCCAAGAGAGACCCTAACATATTGTCAATGTCTGCTTCATTCTGTTTCAGTTGTTCCTTTCCTTTATTTTGAAACAAGAAGAAGTGTATATTAGATTTTACTTCTACATCTAATATACTTTCAATCTGGTGTTGACAGCTTTTTAAATCAGAAATTTTACTCGATAATCTATTTTGCTGTTTCTTGATGACTTCCGATTCTTTGTCAAAATTGCTCTGTAATTTGCGTTTTGTCTCATCTTCAAATGCATCCAAAGCCCTATTAATTTTCTCTCGATTAGTTTTCAGCTTTTTATAAAGGTGTTCTCTTTGTTCATTCAATTTCAGGATATTCTTATCACTGTTTTTAGACAATTTTTCCAGAATTCTCACATCATTGCCAATCTTTGAATTTAACTTAACAAATTCGTCTGACACATTCACTGTTTTAACAACTTCTTCTATTTTTTCAACATCCGGGCATTCACTATGCTGATTCCGTTTGCACAGAATACAACATGGACACTCATGTGTCGCGCAGAAATATTCAAATATATTTTCTAGATGTTCGGTACACTTAACTTGTATTGTTTTCAGAATCGGTAATAACGATTTGTATTTGTCTACAGAAACCACAACGTGCCCTTCTGTTGCCGAAAGAGCTTTGTGGTATTTAGAACATGATTTACACAACAGTTCCGGACAGGAAATACACCAATATAATCCTTGTACATTTTTACACATTCGCTTACATGGCGTACATTTACCACTATCCATTTTTGTCCTATAAACACGGAAAATAAAACATGCATGTCATTTAAAAAGCCTTGATATTTTACTATGAAGGTTATAATATATAGTCTCTTTAAATATGTGGTTTTAACTGATCGTGACGACACTATCAGTATGTATAACTAGATCCTACAATTGTTTCAGTAATACTTTATTTATCCATTATATAATAGAGTTGTTCATGGTTACCCACAAGTATTTGTTTTAATTTAAAGTCGGTTTATGCAATAACAGAGAAAGATTGATTTGTCATTGGCATTCATTGGTTCTTATGGTAACTAGTTAACTCGTACCACTGTCAACGGGTGATACTAAACAGAGTCGGCTAGAGTCTACTAGTGTCAACTACTGAAATAACGCAAAATAAGCATGTAAAAGTATTGCATTACTTTGTAGATGATATTAAATGACTTAAATGAGATATGAAATATTATGTTTGTCAATACCACTTATGAGTTATTTGGCAAAAATAATATTTCATATCTCAGTCGAAAAGAACTATAAAAGTTACTTGTCTCTATTTTGGTAAACCGGAAGTAAATCGCGCCGATCGTTCTTGTATATTTCCACTCCGTGAGAACTAAAACATCAATAAAATTAATTTATAAATATCATTTCAGTCATTTAATATCATCTACAAAGTAATACAATACAATACTTTTACATGTTCATTTTGTATTATTTCACTAGTTGACTCTAGTCGATTCTGTTTAGTATCACCGCTGTCAACTCGTACCACCGCTGTCAACTCGTACCATGTCAAATCGTACCAAAAGTTGTAAACTCGTACCATCGTGAAATCGTACCAATTCGAACTAGTACCAATGCAAACTCGCACCATATTAATAATGACCACTAAGAAGAAAGAATTTTGTCAATTGATCCGAAATTCCGACCAATTAACGAATGGCAATGTTCATGTGATGCTTTATAAAGAATATTCAAATAAATTGAGCTATTTTTAGTTACGAATACTGGGGAAAGTCGTGTCCGGTATGCAGTGAAAATGGCGACAAGCATATCAAAACCAGGCCTAGTCAATGATCGGATTACGGCCATATTGGAATCATGGATGTTTTCTCGAAATATGATATTTACGGACCGCAGATGGAAAAATCAGAATTATCAAAATATGAGGTTTGCAAATATATATAGAAGAAATTACGTTATGTAGAAATAATTTACCTTTACATTTATATAAATTATATATACGATTATTGATCTGTTAAGCTGTTATCTAATTGTTTTATGCAATATCTACATGTAAACATGTCTATTTCGCAACCACCCTGTGGATGCGTCAAATTAAAGCACAATTAATAATCTTACTTCATCAGAAATGTACATACGTTTATAGTAGTATTAAATACAATAGAATATGCATAATTTGTTCAGAATAATGGTAATCAAAGGAATTAATAGGTGTGTGGTCATATGCTGCATCAATTGTGTTTGTTATTTAAATTGTCAGTCATATTGTTTGTTATTCCTTACTTTAGACACGCCTACCTTATGTTTATGTAAAATTTAGAGTAAGCACGAGTAGACATTATGTTATTGTTTTGGCTATTAAAAACATAATACAGATGATTATGTACTATTCACACAAAAACACATCACTTTGAATGACATTATTGTAATCTTTGTAGATAATTATGATTTTTCTCTTGCATTGGATTTATTGCAATAATGTCTGCACAAATAAAGTCTGTCTGATTTACAATGTCACCCAACACTTTTAAATAATAAAATTTCATGTATAGTTTTAGCATCCCTTCTTAGACAGTTTTATAGGTTTAAAATTATCTTTGTGTTGTGTCTAAATAGATGAATGCTACAGTTCTATATACTTTGTGTAGGGATATATACAGGTATGTTACCGAGACATTTATTTTATACTTAAAACTTTTCTAAACCTCAGTTTTATGTTTTAGCTTGAAAAAAATGTTGAAATCAACAAATAACTACCAATACCCTGTTAGACTGAGACAGACGGACTCACTATTGTCATCGGTTGTTGTCATCTGTTTCTATTGATATTATCTATTTATCCTGCAATGGGGTAACTCTTTAAAAAAAAGTTCATTTAGTAATTTTTGAAATAAGAAGCAAACTTGACAAAGTGTTACTACCTCATAGTATTATGGGATTTCATTTTAAAATTCAAATTTGGATTGTATATCAATAATCTTTTGTACGGGTGATTGTAAAACAAGAAACAAAACATGAAGACTGCACAGTGTACATACATGTACGTTTTATGTTATTTGTGTTAAAAATGATTAAATAATATTTTGTACATACCAACACATTTTTTTTTATTATTGATATCTTCGTCTGGTTGCATTTACCTCATTAATTAAAACATCACAATAATTTCTTAATAAACAATATTTTATTATTTGATATATAATTTTTGGATAAGATAAAAATGTCTTTAGATACATTTGTAAGTGACTTTTTGAAAGATATTGTAGAACCCTTGAACTCTTATAAAGTCAAGATCATGCTCATTCAATTACTAGTAAATACTATTCTGCAAGGGACAGCATTCATTAATATTTGTTCAAATAACCCTTTTATTTTATAACAGAATTGTCATCTACCTGATTTCAAGTAATATTGCACATGCGCAAATATTGGTATAATTGCATTTTTATTTTTGGTCACATTCTACACAATATATTATTCTGCTATTATGTTATTATACATTGTCATTATGGTTTTTTTCAGACAAAATTGTAGAACTCTGTCCAAAATGTTGAATGATCCAGGATGAAGACTCTAGATTGATATGACAATGTTAGATGGATTTTAATTTCAAAACATTCCATTATGGATAGCTGGGGCATACTGTACATGTACCATTCACTGGTTGATGTGAAAATTGAAGAATTTATTTGTGATAATGCAATTATATCCTATTAGCTGGTACACCTTACAATATTATGAAAATTTTCATTTACCCTGAAAACATTCATGGGAATAATATATGTGTATTTCAAAGAGCTGTGAAAACAAACATTTTATTGAGTAAAATCTGACAAAAGATAAATTTAGCTTAAATTGTTTATGTTTTTATTACCATTCTCCCTGGAATTGCTACAAACAAGAACTATTATATCTAAATGTACCCTGTCAAGTGTACTCCATGTATACTTTTAATGGGATAGTGTCTGCAATTTGAGGTGTTTATTTTTTTATTTCTTTTAAAAGAAAAAAATCTGTATATGTTGAAAATTGTAATATCACTAATTAGGGTTAGCTTTATGGTTCTTAACACCACTTTCAACAATAGTTCAGTAATATCGAGGCAATCAGTTGTATTGGTGGAGGAATCTGGAGAAAACAACCTGTCAGAATTCACTGACAAACTTTATCACATAATGCTGTATAAATTATTTATGTAAACAAGAACCATTTCTGAAGCATTTAGTTGTGACATCATATAAATGACATCATTTTGAGAACTGTTTACAAACAATTAATTTATGACATCATTAAAATGATCATGCCCATTAGCATATTTTGCCAAATAAATGGAAAAAAGTTTTTCAAGTAAAAGCCAATGGTTTTTAAATTGAGTTCCAATGATTTTTCAATGGAATTTAAGTTAAAGACAAATGGTTTTTCAATGGATATTAAATAAAAAAAAAGGGTTTTCAATGGAGTTTCAATTAAAAAAAAATCCAAGAAGGCCATCACCACAGGGCAAACGTCTTTTTTTTTTTAAACATTTGACAGAAATCATAGCTGGAGTGTTCCTCTAATGGTCCTTTATGTGTGTGTGTTTGTGTCAATCAGAAATCCAAGATGGCAGACACCACAAGACATAACTTTAATATAGGACCATATTGGAAAATTAAATAAATGTTTATTTTCATATACTAGCAAGATTCAATCTAAATAGTGTTGATTATTTTCATATACTAGAAAGATTCAATCTAAATAGTGTTGATCTGAAATCTAAATTGGCTTACTCCACATAATATTGCGTAGCTATACTAGGAATATGAATTAAAAGGTTATTCTAAAAAACTGAAAGCTTGCTTGAACACAAACAGTGCATATATAGCGAAGTAAAAGAGAAATGTGTAAAGATGGTCGTCTTGTCAGGATATATTAAAGATTACTTAAGTAGAAAGACTTAACCCACCTTTGAGACAATCAATAAGTTAGCTATTTCTGAAGTAGAAAAACTTCATCCACCCTTGAGACAATCAATAAATTTGCTATTACTTAAATAGAAATATTTAATCCACCCTTTACAGTAAATATGATAATACCAGACCCTCAATTTCAAGATAAACAGTTAAAAAAGTGCATTTGTCTGTAATTTGTAGTTGAACAATACATTTATTAGTTAGATTTGATGGCGAGTGATTGTTGTTTTATGGCAAATGAGCACTTTTTCTGATAGGAATGTATCATGACAAAAACAAGTTGCATCCAAATGAAATGAGAATGATCACCACATTGTACCAACACGCTTAATTGGAGCTTTATAGCTATAGCTCACTGCACAACCGTTAGTTAGATTTTATTAGTCTATGGTTCTTTTTCAGTATGTATCAGTTTGTGCCTAATTAGGTAAAATGGGGCCAGATCTATAATCCGACATCCCAATAGTCCGACAGATTAAGTACATATAATAGCTATTCTGTGAAAATAAAACATCTCTTCTTTATAACAAATATTCGCTTAGTCAAGTTTTGTGCATTGTGAAAGCAAGATCCGTCGTCAAATTGGCGTTGCAAGATTCTGCTGTGGTTTTCTGATGCATATATATTAAAAACTGGCGTTGAAAGATTATTATGTGGTTTACTGAACCATGCATTAAGATTATTTTCGTCAGATTAGAATATATTACCTAAACCTGGAATACGTAACCTTTACCTATTGTTCTGGTCGGCTCATCTAGACAAGACAGTCTTTCAGTCCAGAACAAATTACACGCTACATCGGCTCTGTCGAAATAAAAAATAACGGCGAAGAAGAAAATTCCGACGTACAAGTACAAATTCAAACAAATATTCAAGAAAATTGGTCAAACTAAAGCTTTAGATCTTTCTTATGTATTCCCGCGAATTTGTACTTTGTTGCTGTTCTTACTTGAACGGTGAAAGTGAAAAACAAACACATCTCTGTCGTACTATCGGGCTGTCGTATTATAGCTACGCTTCCGACAAAATAACGATGAAAACGTGTTCATGTGTAGCATGGTAGATATCAGACAGAGTTACCACATTCCTTAGGTATAAATTAGCTGTGATCAATGTTATTGTCACAAGTTTCTTCATTAACATACTAAAATCCATCTTGTGAAGTAATCAGGTTGATAATTATAGAAAAATACATTCCCAAATGATCTTTTTTCCCTGCCGTCGAATATCAACCCCCAGTAGCATACATATCCATGATTTGTTTTAATATAAAAATACAAAGAAAGTATACCACAGGGGGATTTGTTATCTGCTTAAAACATTTAAAATGACAGGAACTGTTAATAATATCTGCAAAATATTTAACAAACAAGCATGTATAGCAATTTTAATACACTTGAATGATAAGAATGTGGTATTCAACAAAAGTATGATTATCCTCAAACAATTATTATGCATTTTCTAAGAAAAAATGGCATTATCAAATGTGATAACCTTAATTAATCATTTGATGTAGAATAGGAAAATTAATATGTAATACAAAATATATTTAAATATTCATTTGATGTAGAATAGAAAAATTAATATGTAATACAAAATATATTTAAATATACAGTAGTTAAAATAATAACATATCACAAGAAGTATAAACTGAATGACTTCTAATAACATATATAGTATGACTGTATAAACATACTGAATGACTTCTAATAACATATATAGTATGACTGAACAAAACATACTGAATGACTTCTAATAACATATATAGTATGACTGTATAAACATACTGAATGACTTCTAATAACATATATAGTATGACCGAACAAAACATACTGAATGACTTCTAATAACATATATAGTATGACTGCATAAACATACTGAATGACTTCTAATAACATATATAGTATGACTGCATAAACATACTGAATGACTTCTAATAACATATATAGTATGACTGCATAAACATACTGAATGACTTCTAATAACATATAAAGTATGACTGTATAAACATACTGAATGACTTCTAATAACATATATAGTATGACTGAACAAAACATACTGAATGACTTCTAATAACATATATAGTATGACTGCATAAACATACTGAATGACTTCTAATAACATATATAGTATGACTGCATAAACATACTGAATGACTTCTAATAACATATATAGTATGACTGTATAAACATACTGAATGACTTCTAATAACATATATAGTATGACTGCATAAACATACTGAATGACTTCTAATAACATATATAGTATGACTGAACAAAACATACTGAATGACTTCTAATAACATACATAGTATGACTGCATAAACATACTGAATGACTTCTAATAGCATATATAGTATGACTGTATAAACATACTGAATGACTTCTAATAACATATATAATATGACTGTATAAACATACTGAATGACTTCTAATAACATATATAGTATGACTGTATAAACATACTGAATGACTTCTAATAACATATATAGTATGACTGTATAAACATACTGAATGACTTCTAATAACATATATAGTATGACTGCATAAATATACTGAATGACTTATAATAACATATATAGTATGACTGCATAAACATACTGAATGACTTCTAATAACATATATAGTATGACTGTATAAACATACTGAATGACTTCTAATAACATATATAGTATGACTGTATAAACATACTGAATGACTTCTAATAACATATATAGTATGACTGCATAAACATACTGAATGACTTCTAATAACATATATAGTCTGACTGAACAAAACATACTGAATGACTTCTAATAACATATATAGTATGACTGCATAAACATACTGAATGACTTCTAATAACATATATAGTATGACTGAACAAAACATACTGAATGACTTCTAATAACATATATAGTATGACTGTATAAACATACTGAATGACTTCTAATAACATATATAGTATGACTGTATAAACATACTGAATGACTTCTAATAACATATATAGTATGACTGAACAAAACATACTGAATGACTTCTAATAACATATATAGTATGACTGTATAAACATACTGAATGACTTCTAATAACATATATAGTATGACTGCATAAACATACTGAATGACTTCTAATAACATATATAGTATGACTGAACAAAACATACTGAATGACTTCTAATAACATATATAGTATGACTGCATAAACATACTGAATGACTTCTAATAACATATATAGTATGACTGTATAAACATACTGAATGACTTCTAATAACATATATAGTATGACTGTATAAACATACTGAATGACTTCTAATAACATATATAGTATGACTGTATAAACATACTGAATGACTTCTAATAACATATATAGTATGACTGTATAAACATACTGAATGACTTCTAATAACATATATAGTATGACTGAACAAAACATACTGAATGACTTCTAATAACATATATAGTATGACTGAACAAAACATACTGAATGACTTCTAATAACATATATAGTATGACTGAACAAAACATACTGAATGACTTCTAATAACATATATAGTATGACTGCATAAACATACTGAATGACTTCTAATAACATATATAGTATGACTGAACAAAACATACCGAATGACTTCTAATAACATATATAGTATGACTGAACAAAACATACTGAATGACTTCTAATAACATATATAGTATGACTGAACAAAACATATTGAATGACTTCTAATAACATATATAGTATGACTGAACAAAACATACTGAATGACTTCTAATAACATATATAGTATGACTGCATAAACATACTGAATGACTTCTAATTACATATATAGTATGACTGTAAAAACATACTGAATGACTTCTAATAACATATATAGTATGACTGAACAAAACATACTGAATGACTTCTAATAACATATATAGTATGACTGCATAAACATACTGAATGACTTCTAATAACATATATAGTATGACTGAACAAAACATACTGAATGACTTCTAATAACATATATAGTATGACTGTAAAAACATACTGAATGACTTCTAATAACATATATAGTATGACTGTAAAAACATACTGAATGACTTCTAATAACATATATAGTATGACTGTAAAAACATACTGAATGACTTCTAATAACATATATAGTATGACTGTAAAAACATACTGAATGACTTCTAATAACATATATAGTATGACTGAACAAAACATACTGAATGACTTCTAATAACATATATAGTATGACTGAACAAAACATACTGAATGACTTCTAATAACATATATAGTATGACTGAACAAAACATACTGAATGACTTCTAATAACATATATAGTATGACTGAACAAAACATACTGAATGACTTCTAATAACATATATAGTATGACTGTATAAACATACTGAATGACTTCTAATAACATATATAGTATGACTGAACAAAACATACTGAATGACTTCTAATAACATATATAGTATGACTGTATAAACATACTGAATGACTTCTAATAACATATATAGTATGACTGAACAAAACATACTGAATGACTTCTAATAACATATATAGTATGACTGAACAAAACATACTGAATGACTTCTAATAACATATATAGTATGACTGTATAAACATACTGAATGACTTCTAATAACATATATAGTATGACTGAACAAAACATACTGAATGACTTCTAATAACATATATAGTATGACTGAACAAAACATACTGAATGACTTCTAATAACATATATAGTATGACTGAACAAAACATACTGAATGACTTCTAATAACATATATAGTATGACTGAACAAACATACTGAATGACTTCTAATAACATATATAGTATGACTGCATAAACATACTGAATGACTTCTAATAACATATATAGTATGACTGCATAAACATACTGAATGACTTCTAATAACATATATAGTATGACTGAACAAAACATACTGAATGACTTCTAATAACATATATAGTATGACTGTATAAACATACTGAATGACTTCTAATAACATATATAGTATGACTGTATAAACATACTGAATGACTTCTAATAACATATATAGTATGACTGCATAAACATACTGAATGACTTCTAATAACATATATAGTATGACTGAACAAAACATACTGAATGACTTCTAATAACATATATAGTATGACTGCATAAACAAACTGAATGACTTCTAATAACATATATAGTATGACTGAACAAAACATACTGAATGACTTCTAATAACATATATAGTATGACTGTATAAACATACTGAATGACTTCTAATAACATATATAGTATGACTGTATAAACATACTGAATGACTTCTAATAACATATATAGTATGACTGTATAAACATACTGAATGACTTCTAATAACATATATAGTATGACTGCATAAACATACTGAATGACTTCTAATAACATATATAGTATGACTGTATAAACATACTGAATGACTTCTAATAACATATATAGTATGACTGTAAAAACATACTGAATGACTTCTAATAACATATATAGTATGACTGTATAAACATACTGAATGACTTCTAATAACATATATAGTATGACTGTATAAACATACTGAATGACTTCTAATAACATATATAGTATGACTGAACAAAACATACTGAATGACTTCTAATAACATATATAGTATGACTGAACAAAACATACTGAATGACTTCTAATAACATATATAGTATGACTGTATAAACATACTGAATGACTTCTAATAACATATATAGTATGACTGTATAAACATACTGAATGACTTCTAATAACATATATAGTATGACTGAACAAAACATACTGAATGACTTCTAATAACATATATAGTATGACTGAACAAAACATACTGAATGACTTCTAATAACATATATAGTATGACTGAACAAAACATACTGAATGACTTCTAATAACATATATAGTATGACTGCATAAACATACTGAATGACTTCTAATAACATATATAGTATGACTGAACAAAACATACCGAATGACTTCTAATAACATATATAGTATGACTGAACAAAACATACTGAATGACTTCTAATAACATATATAGTATGACTGAACAAAACATATTGAATGACTTCTAATAACATATATAGTATGACTGAACAAAACATACTGAATGACTTCTAATAACATATATAGTATGACTGCATAAACATACTGAATGACTTCTAATAACATATATAGTATGACTGTAAAAACATACTGAATGACTTCTAATAACATATATAGTATGACTGAACAAAACATACTGAATGACTTCTAATAACATATATAGTATGACTGCATAAACATACTGAATGACTTCTAATAACATATATAGTATGACTGAACAAAACATACTGAATGACTTCTAATAACATATATAGTATGAGTGCAAAAACATACTGAATGACTTCTAATAACATATATAGTATGACTGTAAAAACATACTGAATGACTTCTAATAACATATATAGTATGACTGTAAAAACATACTGAATGACTTCTAATAACATATATAGTATGACTGAACAAAACATACTGAATGACTTCTAATAACATATATAGTATGACTGAACAAAACATACTGAATGACTTCTAATAACATATATAGTATGACTGTAAAAACATACTGAATGACTTCTAATAACATATATAGTATGACTGTAAAAACATACTGAATGACTTCTAATAACATATATAGTATGACTGAACAAAACATACTGAATGACTTCTAATAACATATATAGTATGACTGAACAAAACATACTGAATGACTTCTAATAACATATATAGTATGACTGAACAAAAAATACTGAATGACTTCTAATAACATATATAGTATGACTGAACAAAACATACTGAATGACTTCTAATAACATATATAGTATGACTGTATAAACATACTGAATGACTTCTAATAACATATATAGTATGACTGAACAAAACATACTGAATGACTTCTAATAACATATATAGTATGACTGAACAAAACATACTGAATGACTTCTAATAACATATATAGTATGACTGTGAAAACATACTGAATGACTTCTAATAACATATATAGTATGACTGCATAAACATACTGAATGACTTCTAATAACATATATAGTATGACTGTATAAACATACTGAATGACTTCTAATAACATATATAGTATGACTGAACAAAACATACTGAATGACTTCTAATAACATATATAGTATGACTGTATAAACATACTGAATGACTTCTAATAACATATATAGTATGACTGAACAAAACATACTGAATGACTTCTAATAACATATATAGTATGACTGCATAAACATACTGAATGACTTCTAATAACATATATAGTATGACTGTATAAACATACTGAATGACTTCTAATAACATATATAGTATGACTGTATAAACATACTGAATGACTTCTAATAACATATATAGTATGACTGAACAAAACATACTGAATGACTTCTAATAACATATATAGTATGACTGAACAAAACATACTGAATGACTTCTAATAACATATATAGTATGACTGTATAAACATACTGAATGACTTCTAATAACATATATAGTATGACTGAACAAAACATACTGAATGACTTCTAATAACATATATAGTATGACTGAACAAAACATACTGAATGACTTCTAATAACATATATAGTATGACTGAACAAAACATACTGAATGACTTCTAATAACATATATAGTATGACTGAACAAACATACTGAATGACTTCTAATAACATATATAGTATGACTGAACAAAACATACTGAATGACTTCTAATAACATATATAGTATGACTGTATAAACATACTGAATGACTTCTAATAACATATATAGTATAACTGAACAAAACATACTGAATGACTTCTAATAACATATATAGTATGACTGAACAAAACATACTGAATGACTTCTAATAACATATATAGTATGACTGCATAAACAAACTGAATGACTTCTAATAACATATATAGTATGACTGCATAAACATACTGAATGACTTCTAATAACATATATAGTATGACTGCATAAACATACTGAATGACTTCTAATAACATATATAGTATGACTGCATAAACATACTGAATGACTTCTAATAACATATATAGTATGACTGCATAAACATACTGAATGACTTCTAATAACATATATAGTATGACTGCATAAACATACTGAATGACTTCTAATAACATATATAGTATGACTGCATAAACATACTGAATGACTTCTAATAACATATATAGTATGACTGCAAAAACATACTGAATGACTTCTAATAACATATATAGTATGACTGTAAAAACATACTGAATGACTTCTAATAACATATATAGTATGACTGCAAAAACATACTGAATGACTTCTAATAACATATATAGTATGACTGCAAAAATATACTGAATGACTTCTAATAAAATATATAGTATGACTGCAAAAACATACTGAATGACTTCTAATAACATATATAGTATGACTGCAAAAACATACTGAATGACTTCTAATAACATATATAGTATGACTGCAAAAACATACTGAATGACTTCTAATAACATATATAGTATGACTGCAAGAAGTATAAACATACTGAATGACTTCTAATAACATATATAGTATGATTGCAAAAACATACTGAATGACTTCTAATAACATATATAGTATGACTGAACAAAACACTAAAAAAGATAGAAAAAATACAAAAACGCGCATTTCGGTTCATTTATGATGATTTTCTAAATTCCTATGAATTTCTGTTAGAAAAGTCAAAGTTGCCCTCTTTTAAAACCTGCAGAATGCGTACTATTGCTTTGGAGACCTTCAAAATAATAAATAAAAAAGCCCCCTTTTCATTCAAGATCTTGATATAATTAAAAACAATTCATATAATTTCAGATACACGAATACTGCTGAGGTACCCAGACCCAGAACTTCAAACTATGATAAAACAAAATCTTTCGGATATGAGGCAGCACAGGTATGGAACTCACTACCAAATGAGGCCAGAATTATGACCTCATTTGAGTAGTTCAAAAAGTACATAAACAGCTGGTGTGGAGGACAACAATTTACATGCAGTGCATGCCGTATCCAACCAGTGCTGCCTCACACTTGAAATGTTTGGTACCGCTGTTTATTTCTGCTTATATATGCATGTGCTGTTTTTATTTTAGTGCTGCTTATGTCTTAATGTGCTTCAATTTTATGTATGTGCTTTTGTGTTTTGTGCTCTGCTTTTATATATGATTTTGATGGATGATTTGATGTTATCTTGTTTTATGTATATATCTGTATAGTCGGTTTAAGAGCACTTTAGGGCTCATGTTGATTTGTTGTCTATGTATATATATATACCGACTCTAAATAAAATTTACTTGCTTACTTACTTCAACAGCGGTGCACATTAAAACAAGTAGAGTGACTGCAAAAGCAATGCACATTAAGGCAAGTAGATTATGGAAAAGCAGTGCACATTTAGACAAGTGTGCGACTGCAAAAACAGTACACTTTTTTAGAAATAGGGATAAAATAATTTGCAACAAGCATCAGTTCCGGCAATGGTGAAGTGACTGAAAAAGCAGTCCAGGTAAAGAGAAGCACAGCAATACCACAATTAAATATAAAAATACAACACAAGACAAAAATAGGGGACAAACGCTGTGGTGTGGCTCAAAACTAACACAGCAATCAAAGTCAACGATATTAATACAAAAATTCTACGAACTACTTATAGTAGTGTAACTCATGTGATGTTGAGATATTTATTTACAAGATATATATATACACAATAATAAACGATTGGGCAATAGCAAATATTATACAACATTAACAGTTCAACTTGGCAAATCAAATTTCATCCTATATGTAAGGGCAAATTTAAAATATGTGACCATATATTTGGCAATGCATTCACATTCTGCACTGATATTCCGTTTGCTGTGCATTTCAATTGCGCGGAAAAAATCATACATTTACGTGAAGAACTTAACACATGGCAATTGTGCAGATTTTTTTTACCTTTCTTTAAAGTACAATTCGTATTTCCATAATATTTTATGGTTTTAATATGCACTGATGCTGCAACTTCTTTTTTACCTCTTTATTTACTTCTTTCGCCAGCCAGAAATTACTTAATCTGTAATCCCTGCCCACCACGGGATAGGAGGAAGGATTTGGGTAGTTTTATTGCATCACTATATTCACGCATATAAAATAATATGTTTAATCAACGCTTTATATAATCAATAAAAACTACCAATTAATTTTAACATTTGGACTGCTAAAATATCTGTTGCCTTCAAAATTATTGTTTTTTATGCATGTATGTTCCACTATTTTTTTTTATTTTATATTTCATATATTTGGATCTATGTTATTCTTATATGTTTTGTTTTCTCTCATGCTGCAGAATGCAGAAAATGCTATGAGTAAATCAAATATATTCTAAATAACAGATAATCCGCGCAAATGTAAACAAAAAGTCTCAGGTACATTTTATGGGCAATTGCAATGCTGTTTCTCCGTTTCTACCTGTTAATCCACAAATCCACGGAAATGTAATGCGCCCTGTTTGTGTTTAACTTTATTTTTGAATCATTGTTTGTATATGTACCCAATATCATTGTTTTCTTTACATTTCATCTAGGTACATACACTAGTTAATAAAATATGTTGATATTGTAAATGCAGAACTGATAGAAAGTTCACTGAAAAAAACCCAATAATGTGAGGCTGTTTTAATGAATTGTTATGGCTCTCGAAATATAAAAAATGTTGCGTGCATCTAATATTTATTGATTGCTTCATTTGATTAATGTTCATATTAATAAAAACATAGATAGCAAATTCTTCTCTTCAAAAATAGGCTTACGATTTACGACTTACGAGTACCTTCCACCACTCTTAACTTTGCGATCACTTTTTATCGTAAGTCGTAAATCCTAACTATTAGTGACACGGTCGTAACTCTTAAGAGTACACTTACGTCTACGTTGACGACTTGCGACCTTTAGTGAAACGGTCGCCTGGTATGTACACATATATATTGTGGGGTGTAGTTTATAGTTATCAGCACAAACAACAGGTTGATAGAATGCTTGAACATTTTCAAATGAAACAGTGAAAATCTGAAAGCGCTTTAATCTCAAATTGATTTCTGAGAAAATGTTTTGGGTCAAAAGCCTGATGATGAAGCTCTTTTTTAATCAGCTAGCATGGACAAAATCATAGAAAATATGAAAGGCTAATTGAATTTAAATTTAATAAAGAAGTTATGTTTTGCTTATAGCAAAGTAAACAAGTACACAGATCATGTGGCTAATGAAAAATCATGGATGTTCTAGGTTTCTTATAAAAAGAAAATGTAAACAGTGGTTGTCATCAATTCCACCAACAGCAAAACGAGGAATCACGTCTCGCCTCATTGAACATAATAAAAGACCATGACATATGATATTGAAACTCCAGGTCCTGTCTTGGGACAGGCACAGAGATGTGGCGGACAAAAAACCGTTAATGGGACAACATCCTTGCATTTTGATCAGTGGAAATGAGATGTTCTAGTATCTAATTAAGAGGAAGATGATGATAAGATATACCATTCTAATGTAGTTGTTTCATATTCCTGATTTGTTATTGGACAATGCTGTAATTTTCACGGTATCAATTCCACGGTTGAAATATCATGAGATATTTTTAGAATTTTAGCCGATTACCGCTTACGCCATCTTGTCAATAATGTGGTAATGCACATGATTACATTAGAATGGAGACAACTGTATTGTATTTGAAAATGTCACGGCATCAATTGGAGATTTGAAGGTCGCAAATTGAGTTTACTGGCGACGCGTTAGCGGAGCCAGTATACGGACATTTGCAACCATCAAATCGACCAAAGTGATCGACATGCCATTTTGTTTTGCAGCAAGTAAATCTGTTTACTTTGTCTGTAAGTGAATGAGTCATTTTTGTTTAGCGCCACCTCAGCAATTGCTCAGCTATATCATCGCGAGAGCAAGCTTATTTTCAATGAGATGATGATAATGTCCCCTTTGTACTAGACCAACACATTGGTTTGTATATTGTTATCTCAATGAAACAACAGTCCGCGGATAGACATATCGCCCGACGCGGACACATTATCCTGATTCCGAGCCAACCAGTCTTTGTTCTTTCTCCTTAATGCTGCGTACGTAGCGGAGAAGCAACAAATACCAACATTAAAGTCTTTGTGGTAATTACAGATTGATTTATATACTTTAATATAAAATAAAATGAGGAAGGCCAATACTGTCAGAACAGTTTCAGATCTACAAATATAATCGAAGAAAATCGGTACATGTATCCATAGCAAACATATATACATAACTGCTCATTTTCCTGGACTATTACAGGCACTTAGATGAAAATGTTGATGGGGATTAAACTAGTTGTATGTGCCAAAACCTCAACAAAATAAAAACGTAATGATTCAAGCTGATCTCTAAAACTATTACATCATATATCCTCCATTTATTTTTGAAAAATATAGACCGACTTTCCACCGTTATTCAGAACAAATAATTCGTGACTTTTAATATCAATATCGATACCAAATGGATTTTTAATTTGATCGGTTGTACTCAATATTGAGTGATAGTCGTTTGCTGCAGGGCGTGCAATAAAGATCTCATCTTGACGGGTAATAAACATATTACCGTTTCGGTCACTTGTTATACATTTGGTACATATCTTACCTGGTATTTGAAAATAAGACGATATTTGAGAAGTCTTAATGTTAAGAAAATCAATTGTATTTGAGTGTGGATAAACTAATGCAACTGTATGATTGTTCACTGTACATAATTGCATGCTTCCTGTGAAGGATTTCAGTTCTTGTGTAATATTTCCATATTCATCCATCACGATTATCCCCCTTGTTTTACAATTCACCACAAGTTTTTTTTTAACACAGTCAATACCGACACAATTGTCTCCAAGTGGGATACGATCAATATACTTGATTTTTTTTTGTATCAACTAATACTACAACTCTATATGCTGCCACAGCTAGTATTTCGTCGTTAATTACAGCAACAGCAGTGGCAGGAGAGTTAATTGTTATTTCTCCTTGTTTTTCTCCCGATTTTGAAAAGAATAACAATGTTTTATTGTTCATTCCAGTTATCATGATGCGTTTGTTTGACACGACTTTGATAATACGATTTGAGTTTTCGGGGTTGAAATCTGGTGGGTCCAATATGAAATTGTGCTTGTATCGGAATAACTTTACACATGGTAGTGCGGTAGCATTTCTTTCGTTTGGATTCAGATCTTCTAATATGGCGTCTGCTTCAACGGTAGACGAAGCTGTTGTTTCATTTTCTTCATCAGATTCGTGCTCTAGTTCTAAATGATTACTACAAATTCGCCTTTCAAATTCGAGCGTTTCTGACATTTTTACAGTTTGACTTTCATGGTCAACTTCAGTAGATAGAGTACATGCTGAAGATATATCCAAGAGAGACGCTAACATATTGTCAATGTCAGCATCATTCTGTTTCATTTGTTCCTTTGCTTTTTTTTGAAACAAAAAGAAGTGTATATTAGATTTTACTTCTACATCTAATATACTTTCAATCTGGCGTCGATAATGTTTTAAATCAGAAATTTTAACCAATAATTCATTTTGCTGTTTCTTGATGACTTCCATTTCTCTGTCAAAATTGCTCTGTAGTATCAACTTCAAATGCGTCCAAAGACCAATTAATTTTCTCTCGATTAGTTTTGAACTGTTTATAAAGGTGTTCTTTCTGTGCATGCAATTGCAGTATATTCTGATCACTGTTCTTAGAGAATTTTTCCAGAATTTTCACATCATTGCCAATCGTTGAATTTAATTTAACAAATTCGTCTGACATATTCACTGTTTTCACAACTTCTTCTATTTTTTCAACATCCTGGCATTCATTATGTTGATTTCGCTTGCACAGAATACAACATGGACACTCATGTTTCGCGCAGAAATATTCAAATGTATTTTCTGGATGTTTGGTACACTGGAACTGTATTGTTTTCAGAATCGGTAATAAGGATTCGTATTTTTCTACAGAAACCACAACGTGCCCTTCTGTTGCCGAAAGAGCTTTGTGGTATTTAGAACATGGCTTACACAACAGTTCCGGACAGGTAATACACCAATATAATCCTTTTACATTTTTACACAATTGTTTACATGGCGCACATTTTCCACTATCCATTTTTGTCCTATGAACACGGAAAATAAAACATGTACTGCATTTCAAAAGCCTTGATGTTTTACTATGATGGTTATAATATATAGTCTCTTTAAATATATTGTGGTTTTAACTGATTGTGATCATTATACAAAAACGTAGGTCAAAGTTTATCTTTATACAACATATATAATGTATATGTCGAATTCAAAAGTCAATATTAAATTTAGTGTGCATGACCAGTTGCTTTAAATAAATTATTATCTACAGTGTATACCGGGGTAGTAATGTGCACAACACTAATAATTTATTTATCCATTATCAAAGTAGCCATTGTTGTATAATATAACATCATTTTTCTATGTAGTCATATAATTATTGATTTTTCTACTTTAAGGGACTGGATATTTAACTATTATGGGGTAGCAATGTTTTTACCCGAGGCATAATTTTTTGTTTACATAGGTTAAGGTTTTGTGGTGTTTAACGCCACCTTCAACAATATTTCATTTGTATCGTGGAGGTAAGTTTTCTTGGTGGAGGAAACCGGAGTACCGGAGAAAACTACCGACCTGTCGCAAGTCACTGGCAAACTTTATCAGATAATGTTGTGTCGAGTATATCTCGGCATGAACGTTTTGTCTTGCATAAGAAGTGGTGATGTTTTGTTGATAGTGGATGAATTATTGACCATCACTGTTTAAAATATCCTTCCATAATATAAAATCGGTAATTTTTCTACAAAGAGTTCCCGTTAAAAAGTTCATTGTCAGATTATGCATCTTTCATGTCAATTAATTTGTTTCTATAAAATTTCAGGACAGTTCTTTTCGGGTCAAGCCAAAGACTATGAAATTGGAATATGTTACTGCTCCGCTTAGCACACAGCACTAAGAAGAAAGAGCAAAGATTGGTTGTTTCGGAATCAGAATAATGTGTCCGATTGGAGCGACATGTCAACCCGCGGACTGTTGTTTCATTGAGCTAGCACTATTAAGATCCAATTAATAGTGTTGATCTAGTACAAAGCGAACTGCATCATCATCTCAATGAAAATAAGCTTGTTCTCGCCAGGATAGAACTGACAAATTGCTGAGCTGGCGTTAAACACAAATCACTCACGCACTCACTTGCAGACAACGTAAAAAGATTTGCTTACTGCAAAAGAAAATGGCATGTCAATCACCTTGAAGATGAAAATTGTGCAAATGTAAATGACGAATTAGAGACGTATAATAAATGTAAAAGTGTTCCGAAATGCGATATGTTTGCAGAAAACATATCTGGATACACGGATGGGCTTCCGAAATGTAGGCCTAACATAAGTACATTAATTTGTGAGGCATGTACTAAATAAGAATGGAGAGTGGCTTTCAAATAATAGAAAAATCAAGTTCACAAGTGCCGATAGCGTTATAAAAATCACGCAGAAAATGTAAAAAGATTTACTTACTGCAAAACAAAATGGCATGTCAATCACATTGAAGATGAAAAATGTGCAAATGGACGAACTTTCAGGGGCGTTGGCAAAAATTACCATTTGATATTGGGGGAATAGACCAGGAATAGAGCCACAAGAACACTATTACTCCGGAAACAGACATTATCACTGTATCCACACTAATGTCGTGATCACAAACAACGGCGAGTTTGAATCTCGATCAGGGCGTTTAGTGACTTGCAACAGGTCGGTGGTTTTCTCCAAATACTCCAGTTTCCTCCATCAATAAAACCAAGCGGCCACGATATAACTCAAATATTGATCAAAGTGGCGTTAAGCACCATTAAGCAAACACACAACAAACGACGGCACTATTTGATACGTAGAAATTAGTTTCCTGGGACATCAGAACGATGCCCAGCAGTTTATGCTTATGAAACAGATTGGAATCTATCTACCATTTCCTGACAATCTGCATTTACTTGGGGATAAAATTTGTCATAATCGTCACGTTAAAGACGCCATATACATGTCAAATCGGCAAATTTGCAACTAATATGTCGCAAAATGAACAGACTTATAACAGAATACGGTGTTAAGGAAAGATATGTTATGGGGGAGTATAAAACGTTATAAAGTCCTTGGCACGCTTTGGAGACATAAAAAACAACACATCAAACCAGTTGCAGAAATATGTGCTGCATTAGTTTGTAGACGAAGCAACTTATTTAATCAATAAATTATTTATTCACTAAGTGCGTTAAGTATGTCTTGAGATGGCGCCTTACTGTTTACCTTACCTGTCGGCCTAATCGTATGAATAGGTGTAGGTATCAATCGATTTCCATCAATCTTTAATCGTGCCGTGCACATTACTGTACACTGTAGATAACACATTAAGTTTGATATTGACATTTGAATTCGATTTATAGTATAAAGATAACCTTTAACCTACGTTTTTGCAAACAAATCACTATCAGTTAAAACCGCTTATTTAAAGAGACTATATATTATATTCTTCATAGTAAAATATCTAGGCTTTTTAAATGCAGTACATGTTTTATTTTCCGTGTTTCTAGACCAAAAATGGATAGTGATAAATGTGCGCCATGTAAACAATTGTGTAAAAATGTAAAAGGATTCTATTGGTGTATTACCTGTCCGGAACTGTTGTGTGAATCATGTTCTAAATACCACAAAGCGCTATCGGCAACAGAAGGACACGTCGTGGTTTCTGTAGAAAAATACGAATCGTTATTACCGATCCTGAAAACAACACAAGTTATGTGTACCGAACATCCAGAAAACAATTTTGAATATTTCTGTGGGACACATAGGTGTCCATGTTGTATTCTGTGCAAACGGAATCAACATAGTGAATGTCCGGATGTTGAAAAGATAGAAGACGTCATCAAAACAGTGAATGTGTCAGACGAATTTGTCAACTTAAATTCAAAGATTGGCAGTGATGTGAAAGTTCTGGAAAAATTCTCTAAGAACGGTGATCACAATATACTGAAATTGCATACACAGAAAGAACACCTTTATAAACAGTTGAAAACAAATCGCGAGAAAATCAATAGGGCTTTGGATGCATTTGAAGATGAGACAAAACGCAAGTTACAGAGCAATTTTGACAGAGAAACGGGAATCATCAAGAAACAGCAAAATGAATTATCGAGTAAAATTTCTGATTTAAAAAACTGTCAACGCCAGATTGAAAGTATATTAGATGTAGAAGTGAAATCAAATATATGCTTCTTCTTGTTTCAAAATAAAGCAAAGGAAGAAATGAAACAGAATGAAAACGACATTGATAATATGTTAGCGTCTCTATTGGATATATCGTCAGAATGTTCTCTATCTACTGAAATTGACCATACAAGTAAAACTGTAAAAATGTTGAAAACGCTCGAATTTAAAAGGCGAATTTGTAGTAATGATTTAGAACTAGAACATGAATGTGATGAAGAAAATGAAACAACAGCTTCGTCAACTGTTGAAGCAGACGACATATTAAAGACTGGAGATCTGAATCCAAACGACAGAAATACTACCGCACCACCATGTGTAAAGTTATTCCGATACAAGCACAATTTCACCTTGGACGCACCGGATTTCAACCAGGAAAACTCGAATCGAATTATCAAAGTCGTGTCAAATAAACGCATCATGATAACTGGAAAGTACAATCAAAAATTGTTATTCTTTTCAAAATCGGGAGAAAAACAAGGAGAAATAACAATTGCCTGCCCCGCCACTGCTGTTGCTGTAATTAACGACGAAATCCTAGCTGTGGCAGCATATAGAGCTGTAGTATTA
Source organism: Bathymodiolus septemdierum (assembly GCA_963383655.1). NCBI lineage: Eukaryota > Metazoa > Mollusca > Bivalvia > Mytilida > Modiolidae > Bathymodiolus > Bathymodiolus septemdierum. The sequence goes on from OY726517.1 coordinate 128,523,856, forward strand.
GTTGATACAAAAAGGTTCAAGCATATTGATCTTATTCCACTCGGAGACATTTGTGTCGGTATTGCCTATGCTAAAAAACAACTAGTGGTGAATTGTGAAACAAGGGGGATAATCGTGATGGATGACTATGGAAAAATTAAGCAAATACTGAAATCATTCACAGGAAGGATGCACCTATGTACAGTGAACGATGATACAATTGCATTAGTTTATCCACATTCAAATACAATTTATTTTCTTAACATTAAGACTTCTAGAAAAGCTTCCAATACTGAAATACTAGGTAGGCATGGTGCAAAGTGTGTAACAAGTGACCAATGTGGTAATATGTTTATTACTTGTCAAGATGAGATCTTCATTGCACGTCCTGCAAGAAACGAGTACCACTCAATATTGAGTACAACCGATGACATTAAAAATCCATTTGGTATCGATATTGATATTAAAAGTCACGAATTATTTGTTCTGAATAACGGTGGAAAGTCGGTGTATGTTTTTCAAAAACACATGGAGAATATCTGATGCAATAGCTTTAACGCTCAGTTTGAAATAGTACGTTTCTACAGGTCATGAACAGTCATGTATATGCTTGTGTGGGGTACATGTTTTGATTTTGTTCCAATTAGATTCTGAAACTGTTTTTCCCCATTTTATTTGATATTCAAGTATATACATCAATCTGTCATTAGCCACATCGGCGGTGTAACGGTAAGCGTGCTCTGCTCGTCTCGATTGCGGTAGATCGTGTGCTCGAGCTCCGATCGATTCAAACCAAAGACTTTGAAGTTGTTATTTGTTGCTTCTCTGCTAAGGACTCTGCATTAATGAGAAAGAGCAAATAATGGCTCGTAATCAGGATAATGTGTCCGAGTGGGGCGACATGTCTATCCGCACCTGTTGTTTTATTGAGCTAATACCATTAAAATCCAACTAATAGTGTTGGTGTAGTACAATTATCATCATCTCACTGATAATAAGCTTGTTCTCGTATTGATATAGCTGAAAAATTGCTGAGCTGGGGTTAACACAAAAAATCACTCGCTCACTTACAGACAATATGAAAACATTTGCTTACTGCAAAAGGCAAAACAAAATGGCATGTCGATCACCTTGAAGATGGAACATTTGCAAATGTAAATGAGGAATTAGAGATGCATAATAAATGTAAAGGTGTTCCGAAATGCAATAAGTTTGCTGAAATCACATTTGGATACACAGATGAGCGTAATGAAATGAAGGCCAAAGAAATAAAACCCAGTACATTAGCTTGTGAAGCATATGCTATTTTTACCAGTAAGACTGGAGAGTGGCTTTGAAAACAAAGATAACAAGTGATGTTAAGGTTAAAAAAGCCGAAAATATCGAGGATGCACACAGAAAGGGGACTGTTCTTAATAAAGGAAAACCGAACCTTTCATAAAAGAGAAACTAAAAAACCTGGTATGTACACATATATATTGTGGGGTGTAGTCTATAGCTATCAGCACAAGCAACAGGTTGATAGAATGCTTGACAATTTTCAAATGAAACAGTAAAAATCTGAAAGCGCTTTAATCTCAAATTGATTGCTGAGGAAATGTTTGGGTCAAAAGCCTGATGATGAAGCACTTTTTTAAATCAGCTAGCATGGACAAAATCATAGAAAATATGAAAGGCTAATTGAATTTAGATTTAATAAAGAATTTATGTTTTGCTTATAACAAAGTAAACAAGTACACAGACCATGTGGTTAATGAAAAAAACATGGATGTTCTAGGTTTCTTATGAAAAGAAAATGTAAACAGTGGTTGTCATCAATTCCACCAATAACAACAAAACGAGGAATCACGTCTCGCCTCATTGAACATAATAACAGACCATGTCATATGAGGTTGAAAATCCAGGTCCTGTCTTGGGAAAGGCACCAAAAATGTGGCGGACTTAAAACCGTTAATGGGAAAACATCTTTGCATTTTGGTCAGTGGAAATGTGATGTTCTAGTATATAATTAAGAAGAAGATGATGATAAGATATACCATTCTAATGTAGTTGTTTCATATTCCTGATTTGTTATTGGGTAATGCTGTAATTTTCACGGTATCAATTCCAGGGTTGAAATATCAAGAGATATTTTTTAGAATATTAGCCGATTACCGCTTACGTCATCTTGTCAATAATGTGGCAATACACATGATTACATTAGAATGGAGATAACTTGTATTGTATTTGAAAATGTCACAGCATGAATTGTCGATTTAATGTGGTAATCTTCAATATGAATTCCACGGTTGAAATATCATTAGATATTTTAGAATTTTAGCTGATTACCGCTTACATCATCTTATCAATAATGCGACGATACACATCTATTCACATGATTACATAATAATGGAGACAACTGTATTGCATAAGAAAATTTCACGGCATCAGTTTTCGATTTAATGGTCGCAAATATCTGTTTACTGGATCCGCTAACGCGTCGTCAGTAAACTCAATTTGCAACCATCAAATCTCGAATTGATGCCGTGAAATTTTCAAATGCAATACAGTTGACTCCTAATTTTAATCAATTATCACAGCTATGAGCATTTAATATTGAATCTCATAAAGCGAAAAATAAAATAAAATCCCACGCTATCGGAACATTTCCATAATCAAATAGAAAGAGGTAAATAGATACCCTTAACATACAAATACATGTCAATTCACTTTCCTGACTTAGTACAGGCACTTCAATAAAAAGAGGCGGGGCTATACTTGTTTATGGGCCCAAACTTCCTCTCTGGCGTCATTATGAATTAGTCGACTGACTATGCGATTCCTGGACCTTTTAAACGGATATTCCGATGTAAAATCTGGAGCATTAACACTTTTGGGCCAATTTTTATTTTAAATTAGATAAATTGAGATTTCACAACAGCTACCAAACAACGAACTAGATTTTGTTTTATTTGTATGTGGTCAAGGGGTTAAGGAGGGTTGACTTCTGACCACTTAACATCACTGACGCAGGTTTATGTCTCATTATCCACCTGAAGTATTAATGTTTCCATAGACTTATCAAAGGTCGGGTGTTTTACTGGTCGGTTCGTTATATCCGTCCCTCTCCCTCAATAAAATCTGGTAGTCACGATATAGATGAGAAATTGACGATGAAAACCGATCATCTTAACCATACCCCCCTATTTCTCCATTTTGATTGTGTTTTTGCGCTGTACCCTGTTACAGATGTGTCCCGGTTGTCCAATATTTCCAACCTTGACCAATTTGGTTTTCCGTGAAATGTAAAATCTACCGATGCTAGCGCTGTTAATGTTATTTTTCTAATTATTAATCATTTTTTAGTTAGACCATATCAGATAAAAAAAAATATTCCAAACACGTGTCATTTTAGCTCTTCACATCCCTTGTTTTAGAGGAACCCCGTTGTACAATATTAATTCTAATGTAGTTGTTTAATATTCCGGACTTGTAATTGGATAATGCTATAATTATCGACAAAGATGAAATCCTAGCTAACCACAGATCATTCATGACCTCTTTAAACATTCCCTCTGGTAAAGAGTCTGAGGATTTACCCTATTTATATTGGATACCTAAACTCCATAAGACACCATACAAAGAAATGTACATAGCGGGATCATCAACTTGTTCGACGAAAGAATTGTCTATTCACCTGACAAAGATTCTGTCTGCAGTAAAAGAGGGACAACAGAAATATTGTGAAACTGTTTACTCGCGTAGTGGCATAAATCACATGTGAATTTTGAAAAACTCTAAAGATCTTTTGGATAACCTGAAATCAAGATCTTTCTCTTAGGTATCCTCCATCAAAACTTTTGATTTTTCAACTCTATATACCACCCTACCGCATGACAAATTAAAAACCCGCTTAAAAGAAACAATTCATAAAGTTTTTAGTCATAGAAACTATGGCTCAAAATTTGTTGTGTTAGGCTACAATTCCACATATTTTTCAAACAAAATTCATAAAGGTAAAACATGCTACTCCGAGGAACAAGTGATCAGTATGCTGGAGTTCCTCATCGATAACATATTTGTCTCCTTTGGAGGGACACTGTTTCAGCAGGTCGTCGGCATACCAATGGGTACGAATTGTGCCCCTCTTCTAGCCGATTTATTTTTATACTCGTACGAGTCGGAGTTTCTTCAAAAGCTTGTAAAAGATAAGAAGATTCATGAGGCTAGAGCCTTTAATTTCACATACAGGTATATTGATGACGTTTTATCTATCAATAATTTTAGATTTGCAGAATTTCTTCCATTGATATATCCTCCAGAGCTGGAAGTTAAAGAGACCACCGATACAGCTTCGTCCGCATCATTTTTGGACTTATACCTCGAATTTGACGACAGTGGTCAACTCAGTACTAAAATTTATGATAAGCGGGACGACTTCAATTTTAAAATCATAAATTTTCCAAACATGTGCAGCAATATACCAGCTTCTCCTGCATATGGTGTTTACATCTCGCAATTGATTTGCTATGCAAGGGCCAGTAGCAATTATTCTGATTTCCTGAAACGTCATCTTCATCTGAGAAACAGGCTACTGGACCAGGGCTATAAAAAGATTCGCCTTATTCGATCTCTTAAAAAGTTTATATTCCGATACCAATATCTTGTCGAAATATATTCCGTCTCTGCAGAAAAAATTATAAGCGATGCATTTTCATATAGTGAAAATGTATAAAGATAAAGAAGTCAAAAATGTCAAGAATTTTTTTGTCAATGTGTGACGTAAAAATATTTTTGACATTTACGTCACCGAATATGGTACTGCTTTGACAACTATTTTACCTATTTTGTTCCTGTATTTAAATACTGTTACAGTGACAGCCGGTGTCGTAAAATTTTTAGCTACGCATAAAAATTAGCTACCTCAAACTTCCGGTAGCTAATTTTCATACGGCGGAGCATAATAATTAGCTACCTATGAAAATTAGCTACTTGTAGCATAAACTTATAGGATTTGTCTCCCTTATTATGTTTACCAAAGTACAGATTGTGTATTTCCAATGGAGAGACAAAATGAAAAACTGCATGTACATAAGCAGGAAAAGAGTTACTGATTGACAAAGAGAGACATATAGATCTCAGGGGCGGATCCAGGAGGGGGGGGGGGCCTAAAATTGGAAAAAAATATTATTTTTTTGGCGTAAAATCATGATTTTTCACACGAAATACCCCAAAAAATTTCTTTTAAGTACTCCCCCCCCCTAACTTGAAATCCTGGATCCGCCCCCTGGATCTGTACACAATAAACAATAGATATTAGTGGTGTTCGTAGTTGAAAAACAAAATGCTACCTATATGGCTGTATAGCATGTGATTAAGTTACAAACTATCTTTTTTCAATTTACCATCGCGATGTATCATTTTTACAGCTATTAAAAAATAGATTGGTGGACTATATATGGTAGAATTTAATATTTATGTGATGTTCAAACTATGCAAATTATTCTTTAACTTAATAAGATCACATATGATAATTATTAATCACACTTTTATTATTGCTAACCGTGTTACCCTCTTGAAATAAAGAAATTAACTTATTTACTTACTTATTGACACTATCTTCTGAATTCAAGAAATAAATAAAATTATGTTCCATATATATTTAATAATGAAAGTTGGGATCTTTATTTATTACAATATTAAAGAACTGGTAGCTATTAGATTAATTTCAATTCGAAACTGAAACTATTTGCACACTCTTGATGACAATTTCTTATTTGGATTTTGTAAAAATAGAATCCTAAATCATAAATTTCCAACAGAATGTGGAAGATGGCAAAATATGTGTACAGAACATGGTTTGACCCGATCGGGACTCGAACCCACGATCTACCGCATTCGAGGCGAGCACGCTAACGATTACACTACCGATGAGAGTCTTTGGTGAGCATTTCTGGTCTGTTTCTCAGCGAATACATATATTTCACTTTGTTGTCGACTGTCCCTTATATGAAAATATTAAAATAAAATTTTTAGATAAAGTTATTGACTTATGTCCAAATATTAGATGCATGGACACATCATCAAAATTTGTCTGGCTATTTACTAATGAACATGAACAAGTTTTGAAAAAATTAGGTAGTTTTATAGAGGAATGTTTTTTGCTGCGAGGACACAATTGATCCTATAGATATCATTAGGTTAGGTGAATTATTATAGTTATTATACATGTTATATTATATTAAATATGAATTGATTTATGGTGGTATTTAATAGGCTCTGATCTGGCCGTGCAGTCACTGAACATAAATATGTTTTCCTGTTTTTTGTGTGTGTTTACATGTATGTCTCCAATCATTTCAATCATTGTATTAAATTGTTTGCCCCTTGTGGGCCCTTAATTGGCAATAAAAAATTCTTATTCTTATTCTTATATTGGGGTATTTCGTGTGAAAAATCACTATTTTATGCCAAAAAAACTTATTTTTTCAAATTTTAGGGGGGGGGGGGGGCGCCGAATGCGCGCCCCCTGGATCCGCCGCTGTTGTCTACATAAATGGCAATAGATAACGTAACAATACAAAATACATTGCGCAACGCACGGTCAACTTTTCGCGCTTTCTCAATCCTTCGGCAGAAGACACATTAAAAGCGACTTTTTGAGTGCATGTATATAAACAAATTCATATTTCAAACCAAAGATTATCAACTGGTATTTATTGCTTATAATGCAAAGCACGCAGAATTAAGGAGAAAGAGTAAAGACTGGTTGCTTCGGAATCAGGATAATGTGTCAGAGTGGAGCGACATGTATATCCGCGGACTGTTGTTTCCGTTAGCTAACACTATAAAAAAAAACTAAGCGTGTTGGTCTAGAAAAAAGCGGACATCATCATCATCTCATTAACTTGGTCTCGCCATGATATAGCTATTAAATTGCTGAGTTGGCGTTAAAAAACAATCGCTTACTCACTAAAGCTGTTACGTACAGTTTTTATATTTCCCCGACAATGTACGTATATTGTGTTTATTCTGCAATGTCTTATAGTTAAAAAAAACAACTGGCAAATTGTCTAAAAAGAGCAGAAACAGACATCGTTCTAAGCGTTTTAGACGTCCGCGCTTATAGTGTAAGTTTCTCGGCGTCGCTCGACATGAATCAGTTACCAGAAAAACTATATCTTGGTGAAAATCTTAAGCAATATGTGATAAAAGAAGCTGTTATATATAAAATCCTTAGGTACAGACAAAACAGATGTCACACCAATGAGGAGCGATGGACAGATCACAGCTGACACAAAGCAAAAATCCAACATCCCCAACAGTGTCAGTCTGTATTCACCGTAGAATCACAAGACAACATCCCCGACTGCACCAAAACCCACATCATAAAAACAGCACTCCCAATATCTCTACCAGGTGTAAAAGAAACTCCTACATAACATCAATACCCATAGATTTTGTGCTCCCAAAACTATTAAATTATTTGGCTTTCCAATCTTTTGATCTTGAGCTACCTGATGAAGGTTATTCCAGAAACGTTCATGTCCACTAAATTTGATATCTACGTTTTTATTACCTCTTTTTAGCAATGTAGCTATCTGAATGTTTTCTTTGAAAACAAGATACACTCATTGTTTAATATGATAGATACAAAATGTATGTAAAATTTCCAGGTAAATTAGTTACCTGTATCTCTTATGAAAATTATGTGTACAGAACTAAGTCAGATTGATAAAAGGTGCATTCATGTTGGGTTTTTGTCTTTCTTTTTGATATTTTTGATTGGTTTGTTTTGTTTTGTATTTGTTTGTTTTTGATAACAGATTAATATCTAATTTTATTTCTGTTTTTTTCTGTTTTGAGGATATAACTTCAGAAGGGCCTACAAATTTATACATCTTGGAATAACAGTAGTACTTTAGGGTGCCTGCATCCTAATTTCTTTTGTACATGTATCTCTATTCTTTATCAATAAATGTTTAGAGGTTTGCGTTTGTATTGAATCTGGGCCTTGATGGGAGAGAGGTTTAAAGAGCTGCTTACACCTCATTTATCTTTCACTGCACTGTTCATCACTTGGATGATGTACTCAACCTTTAGAAAGTAGATTGCCAAACGCTGGTACAACATATGAAAATGTCTGTAATGTCATTGAATATAGCCCAAATAAATATTTTGCATCATGCTGGTATGTTTTGTAAGTACAGATACTTGTATCGTACAGATACTTGTATCACACATACTTGCCAATTTAATAATTAAATAACATATATACATGATAATATCTCACACACTAAGTATCTTAACACAAGTTATTTCTTAAAGATTTTATTGAAAAACTCAGACAGGCATGGTGGAACATTAGCATACATATAATACAATACAATACAATATATAGACTAGAGGCTCAGTAGGTTGAGAATATTTTTTAGAAATCAACCAATCAGCAACAAGAATTGCCTGTGGTGGACATGTTTGTTAACGGATCGGGACGAAATGAGCATTCTTTATAGAGGGCCTTCCATAGCTGCTACCTATCAAGTTTCGGTTCATTTTATCCAAGCGGTTTCAGAGGAGAAGATTTTTTATGAATCGACCAATCAGCAACACGAATTGCCTGTGCTGGGCATGTTTGTTAACAGATCCAAAATGAGCAATCTTTATAGAGGGCCTTCCATAGATGCTACCTACCACGTTTCGGTTCATTTGGCCAAGCGGTTTCGGAGTAGAAGATTTTTAGGGAATCTACCAATCAGCAACACGAATTGCCTGTGCTGGTCATGTTTGTTAACGGATCCCAAATGAGCAATCTTTATAGAGGGCCTCCCATAGATGCTGCCTACCACGTTTCGGTTCATTTGGCCAAACAGTTTCAGAGTAGAAGATATTTTAGGAATCGACCAATCAGCAACAAGAATTGCCTGTGCTGGCCATGTTTGTTAACGGATCCCAAATGAGCAATCTTTATAGAGGGCCTTCCATTGATACTACCTACCACGTTTCAGTTCATTTGGCCAAACAGTTTCAGAGTAGAAGATGTTTTAGGAATCGACCAATCAGCAACAAGAATTGCCTGTGCCGACCATGTTTGCTAAGGGATCAGGACTAAAATGAGCAATCTTTACAGAGGGCCTTCCATAGATGCTTCCTACCAAATTAGGTTCATTTGGTCAAGCGGTTTCAGAGGAGAAGATTGTTTTAGGAATCGACCAATCAGCAACAAGAATTGCCTGTGCCGACCATGTTTGCTAAGGGATCAGGACTAAATGAGCAATCTTTACAGAGGGCCTTCCATAGATGCTTCCTACCAAATTAGGTTCATTTGGTCAAGCGGTTTCAGAGGAGAAGATTGTTTTAGGAATCGACCAATCAGCATCAAGAACTGCCTGTGGCGGCCATGTTTGCTACGAATTGAGCCGAAATGAACAATCTTTATAGAGGACCTTCCATATATGCTTCCTACCAAGTTTCAATTCATTTGGCCAAGCGGTTTCAGAGATTTTTAGAAATTGACCAACCAGAAACAATAACTGCCTATGGCTATTCGATTTCAGAGGTGAAGATTTTTTAGAAATCAACCAATCAGCAATAAGAATTGCCTATGGTGGCCATGTTTGTTAATGGATCATGACGAAATGGAAAATCTTTATAGAGAACCTTGCATAGATGCTTCCTACTAAGCTTCAGTTCATTGAGCTAAGGGGTTTCAGAGCAGAAGATTAAAGTGTGAAAAGTTTACAGACGGACGACGGATCAAATGATCGCAATAGCTCACGTTCCCTTTGACAACGTCTGCTCAAAAGCTTTGATGAATACCAGAGTACAACACTAACACGACGTCCTTCTTACGCTTTGTAGACAAACGAGCGATTTATCGATGGTATAATCTCGTTCACACATGTGCCGGTGAATGTGACTGACTTTTCCATTGGCAGCATAAATGGTGTGTGACACTTTCCGCAAACGTAAATATAAATTACCGTCTTCCAATCAAAGTATACTACCGTATTTGTAATCTTAGACATATCAGAATCGAAATAAATCATGGAAGCATGAATGTGTTTTGAGTTTTAACATGGGTTGGCGGATATTAGTAAATTTTATCCCTCTGGCTCGGGATAAAATACTAATATCCAACAATCCATGTTAAAACTCAAAACACATTCTGGCTTCCACGATTTATATCTTAATTAGCGGGTCATTTGAATTGAGCCTGAATTACTCACCTGGTCACTTATACAGTTTATGTTCAATAAAGTATAGATTTAGTTAATTTTTTTTTTTTATAAATTTCGAATTTAACAAATAAATATATGATTTTTGATTCTGTCACATCTCTCCAACAGTAAAAGTTACAACAAATCAGCGGGGAACCTCCAATGTAACGAAGGAATGCGAGGTAGCTAATTTTCATGGGCAAACTTCTGTTGCTTATGCTTATGTTTGAATGGTGCCAGGTAGTTTATTTTCATGGATAACACTTTGACACCTGTGTCATACATTGAACAGATGTAAGGTAGCTTATTTCTATGGAAAACGTCATGACTCCTATCCAATGTAACGAAGGAATGCGAGGTAGCTAATTTTCATGGGCAGGTAGCTAATTTTCATGGACCATGAAACGAAGAAATGAGAGGTAGCTAATTTTCATGTGCAAACTTCTGTTGCTTATGCTTATGCTTGAATGGTGCCAGGTAGTTTATTTTTATGGATAACACTTTGACACCTGTGTCATACATTGAATAGATGTAAGGTAGCTTATTTTCATGGAAAACGTCATGACTCCTATCCAATGTAACGAAGGAATGCGAGGTAGCTAATTTTCATGGGCAGGTAGCTAATTTTCATGGACCATGAAACGAAGAAATGAGAGGTAGCTAATTTTCATGGGCAAACTTCTGATGCTTATGCTTATGTTTGAATGGTGCCAGGTAGTTTATTTTCATGGATAACACTTTGACACCTGTGTCATACATTGAACAGATGTAAGGTAGCTTATTTTCATGGAAAACGTCATGACTCCTATCCAATGTAACGAAGGAATGCGAGGTAGCTAATTTTCATGGGCAAACTTCTCATGTTTATGCTTATGTTTGAATGGTGCCAGGTAGTTTATTTTTATGGATAGCACTTTGAAACCTGTGTCATACAATGAACAGATGTAAGGTAGCTTATTTCTATGGAAAACGTCATGACTCCTATCCAATGTAACGAAGGAATGCGAGGTAGCTAATTTTCATGGGCAGGTAGCTAATTTTCATGGACCATGAAACGAAGAAATGAGAGGTAGCTAATTTTCATGTGCAAACTTCTGTTGCTTATGCTTATGCTTGAATGGTGCCAGGTAGTTTATTTTTATGGATAACACTTTGACACCTGTGTCATACATTGAATAGATGTAAGGTAGCTTATTTTCATGGAAAACGTCATGACTCCTATCCAATGTAACGAAGGAATGCGAGGTAGCTAATTTTCATGGGCAGGTAGCTAATTTTCATGGACCATGAAACGAAGAAATGAGAGGTAGCTAATTTTCATGGGCAAACTTCTGATGCTTATGCTTCTGTTTGAATGGTGCCAGGTAGTTTATTTTCATGGATAACACTTTGACACCTGTGTCATACATTGAACAGATGTAAGGTAGCTTATTTTCATGGAAAACGTCATGACTCCTATCCAATGTAACGAAGGAATGCGAGGTAGCTAATTTTCATGGGCAAACTTCTCATGTTTATGCTTATGTTTGAATGGTGCCAGGTAGTTTATTTTTATGGATAGCACTTTGAAACCTGTGTCATACAATGAACAGATGTAAGGTAGCATGTTTTCATGGAACACGTCATGACTCCTATTCCATGCAATGAAGAAAGGTCGAGTAGCTAATTTTCATGGACAAGCTTCAGATGCTTATGCTCATGTTTGAACGGTGCAAGGTAGTTTATTTTCATGGATAACACTTTGAAACCTATGTCATACAGTGGACAGATGCATGGTAGCTTATATTCATGGAAAACTTCATGACTTCTATCCCATGTAATGAAGAAATTATGCTGACTAGTCTTTGCCTTTATTCTTTTACGCCATGTGCCAATATAAATTACGATCTGCCGCACATGATGCGAGTACTCGTAACTATTTCACCACAGGAGCGTTATTGCTTGTTATAACTAAGCATCTTATTTCTTTGGAATAGATATAGTATAAACATATTTTATTAATTAATTCAATATCACACATTAAGATAATACACATATAAATGGAATAGATATACACATTTTTGCATATATGCAAAGCAGAAAATGCATTATGTACAGATAAATAATATGGTGATTGATATATAGAAACTTGTTCATGTCACTATAAATATATAATTTTTTAAAAATATTATTAGACTTGAATTTATTTATATTATAGATATATATATACAACCCCGCGGGAACCCCGGTGTATAGAAATGGGACCGAGAGCTTCTTCGGCTTGAATGGGCGTCCGTCGGTTGTGCGGGATGTATAAATTCACAACCAACCCGTCCTTCAGACGAGACGTAAATAATACCGAGGTCCCGTGTTGCCATCCTCTTCGCACGTTAAAGAACCCAGTGTACTGTAACAGCTCATTATGAGCATATGAGACCTGTTGCACTGGCTAAATTATTCGTCCCTACCCATACACATTTCCTTGTTTCGAGTCCCGTGGCGTTTAAATTTTTTAATGTTCTCGTCCTGAATATAGCTGAAAAAATGCTCGTTGGACGTTAAACACCAACCAATCAATCAATCAATCAATCAATCAATCAATCAATCAATCAATCAATCAATCAATCATATATTTTATATCGAAATAACTTATTTTCATCCAGATTTTGCTCCATGTAAACAAGGATTTATATATATATATATAGTCGAGGGAAGAACAAAAATTTGACAGCTCAAAAATCTAATTCTAATACTGTTTGGTTTAATTTTCAGACGTATATATATATATATATAAATCCTTGGTGTAAATGAATGAATAGGAGTTTGCTATCCATTTCTGGGATAAATCTATTTAATTAAATAGATTTCCTCGCCTACATCCACCCACCTTTTTTCGTTCAAAAATACTAATTACCAAGAATCTATCAAAACATGGTAAAAGGGGAATAACTGGCATAGTACTTTTAATGGATTATTAAGGTAGCTAATTTTCATGGCTATCATTTGGAACACCTTAGTGGTTTACGAAAATCTAGTTCCGAACGTCAAAAAGTAGCTAATAATTATGGTAGCTAATAATTATAGGACACCGGAACCTTTGAACCGTAATGAGAGCGGGAGGTTTGGCGCCTTAAAATCTGATTCAACCCACCATTTCTTTAGAAAGGCCTGTACCAAGTCAGGGTCATTACGGTTTTCACAGTTTTCCGGTTGTTGACTGATTTTGTCTGTTTATATAATTATGAGTTTTGACTTTCCCTTTGTAAGATTGTTCGGAGTTCGGTAATTTTGTTATTACCTTTATTTCACGTTATCAATTCCACGGTTGCAACATCGTAATATACTTTTAGAATTTAAGCCGATTACCGCTTACTTCATCTTGTCAATAATGTGGCAGTACACATGAATATATTAGAATGGAGATAACTGTATTGTATTTTAAAATTTCACGGCATCAATGGAAGATTTGATGGTCAGAAATTGAGTTTACTGGCGACGCTTTAGCTGAGCCAGTATATAGATATTTGCGACCATTAAATCGACCAAGGTGATAACATGCCATTTTACTTTGCGGCAAGTAAATCGTTTTACATTGTCTGTAAGTGAGTGAGTGATTTTTGTTTAACGCCACCTCAGCAATTGTTCAACTATATCATCGCGAGAACAGGTTAATTTTCAATTAGATGATGATAATGTCCTCCTTTGTACTAGATCAAAACGCTTAGTTGGATTTTTATAGTGCTATCTCAATGAAAGAACAGTCCGCGGATAGACATGTCGCCCGACGCGGACACATTATCCTGATTCCAAGCCGACCAGCCTTTGCTCTTTCTCTTTAATGCTGCGTGCTTAGCGGAGAAGCAACAAATACCAACTTTAAAGACTTTGGTTTGACCCGATCGAGGCTCGAACCAACTATCTATCACACTCGAGGCGAGCACGCTAATCACTACATCACAGATGTGTTACATTACAGTTTGATATATATACCTTAATATAAAATAAAATGGAGAAAGCCAACACTGTCAGAACAGTTTCAGATCTAATCGAAGATAATTGGTACATGTATCCATAACAAATACAAATGTATATACAGAAGTGCTCTCTTGCCTGTACTATTACAGGCACTTAGATGAAAAAGGTGATGGGGGTTAAACTAGTTGTATGTGTCAAAACCTCAACAAAATAAAAACGTAATGCTTCAAACTAAGCTCTAAAACTATTACAGCATACATCATCCATTCATTTTTGAAAAACATAGACCGATTTTCCACCGTTATTCAGAACAAATAATTCGTGACTTTTAATATCAATATCGATACCGAATGGATTTTTAATTTCATCGGTTGTACTCAATATTGAGTGATACTCGTTTGCTGCAGGGCGTGCAATGAAGATTTCATCTTGAAAAGTAATAAACATATTACCGTTTCGGTCACTTGTCACACATTTGGGACCAATCCTACCTGGTATTTGAAAATAGGACGATTTTTGAGAAGTCTTAATGTTAAGATAATGAATTGCATTTGAGTGTGAATAAATTAATGCAATTGTATCATCGTTCACTGTACATAACTGCATTCTTCCCGTGAATGATTTCAGTTTTTGCGTAATATTTCCATATTCATCCATCACGATTATCCCCCTTGTTTTACAATTCACCACCAGTTGTTTTTTAACATAGGCAATACCGACACAATTGTCCCAGAGTGGGATAAGATCAATATGATTGAACCTTTTTGTATCAACTAATACTACAGCTCTATATGCTGCCACAGCTAGTATTTCGTCGCTAATTACAGCAACAGCAGTGGCGGGATAGTCAATTTTTATTTCTCCTTGTTTTTCTCCCGATTTTGAAAAGAATAACAATTTTTTATTGTACTTTCCAGTTATCATGATGCGATTGTTTGACACGACTTTTATTATTCGATTCGAGTTTTCCGGGTTGAAATCCGGTGGGTCCAAGGTGAAATTGTGCTTGTATCGGAATAACTTTACACATGTTGGTGCGGTAGCATTTCTTTCGTTTGGATTCAAATCTCCAGTTTTTAATATGTCATCTGCTTCAACGGTTGACGAAGCTGTTGTTTCATTTTCGTCATCAGATTCGTGCTCTAGTTCTAAATCATTGCTACAAATTCGCCTTTCAAATTCGAGCGTTTGTAACATTTTTACAGTTTGACTTTCATGGTCAACTTCGGTCCATAGTGCACATGCTGACGATATATCCAAGAGAGACCCTAACATATTGTCAATGTCTGCTTCATTCTGTTTCAGTTGTTCCTTTCCTTTATTTTGAAACAAGAAGAAGTGTATATTAGATTTTACTTCTACATCTAATATACTTTTAATCTGGTGTTGACAGCTTTTTAAATCAGAAATTTTACTCGATAATCTATTTTGCTGTTTCTTGATGACTTCCGATTCTTTGTCAAAATTGCTCTGTAATTTGCGTTTTGTCTCATCTTCAAATGCATCCAAAGCCCTATTAATTTTCTCTCGATTAGTTTTCAGCTTTTTATAAAGGTGTTCTCTTTGTTCATTCAATTTCAGGATATTCTTATCACTGTTTTTAGACAATTTTTCCAGAATTCTCACATCATTGCCAATCTTCGAATTTAACTTAACAAATTCGTCTGACACATTCACTGTTTTAACAACTTCTTCTATTTTTTCAACATCCGGGCATTCACTATGCTGATTCCGTTTGCACAGAATACAACATGGACACTCATGTGTCGCGCAGAAATATTCAAATATATTTTCTAGATGTTCGGTACACTTAACTTGTATTGTTTTCAGAATCGGTAATAACGATTTGTATTTGTCTACAGAAACCACAACGTGCCCTTCTGTTGCCGAAAGAGCTTTGTGGTATTTAGAACATGATTTACACAACAGTTCCGGACAGGAAATACACCAATATAATCATTGTACATTTTTACACATTCGCTTACATGGCGTACATTTACCACTATCCATTTTTGTCCTATAAACACGGAAAATAAAACATGCATGTCATTTAAAAAGCCTTGATATTTTACTATGAAGGTTATAATATATAGTCTCTTTAAATATGTGGTTTTAACTGATCGTGACGACACTATCAGTATGTATAACTAGATCCTACAATTGTTCCAGTAATAATTTATTTATCCATTATATAATAGAGTTGTTCATGGTTACCCACAAGTATTTGTTTTAATTTAAAATCGGTTTATGCAATAACAGAGAAAGATTGATTTGTCATTGGCATTCATTGGTTCTTGCGGTAACTAGTTAACTCGTACCACTGTCAACGGGTGATACTAAACAGAGTCGGCTAGAGTCTACTAGTGTCAACTACTGAAATAACGCAAAATAACATGTAAAAGTATTGCATTACTTTGTAGATGATATTAAATGACTTAAATGAGATATGAAATATCATGTTTGTCAATACCACTTATGAGTTATTTGGCAAAAATAATATTTCATATCTCAGTCGAAAAGAACTATAAAAGTTACTTGTCTCTATTTTGGTAAACCGGAAGTAAATCGCGCCGATCGTTCTTGTATATTTTCACTCCGTGAGAACTAAAACATCAATAAAATTAACTTATAAATATCATTTAAGTCATTTAATATCATCTACAAAGTAATACAATACAATACTTTTGCATGTTTATTTTGTATTATTTCACTAGTTGACTCTAGTCGATTCTGTTTAGTATCACCGCTGTCAACTCGTACCACCGCTGTCAACTCGTACCATGTCAAATCGTACCAAAAGTTGTAAACTCGTACCATCGTGAAATCGTACCAATTCGAACTAGTACCAATGCAAACTCGCACCATATTAATAATGACCACTAAGAGGAATGAATTTTGTCAATTAATCCGAAATTCCGACCAATTAACGAATGGCAATGTTCATGTGATGCTTTATAAAGAATATTCAAATAAATTGAGCTATTTTTAGTTACGAATACTGGGGAAAGTCGTGTCCGGTATACAGTGAAAATGGCGACAAGCATATCAAAACCAGGCCTAGTCAATGATCGGATTACCGCCATATTGGAATCATGGATGTTTTCTCGAAATATGATATTTACGGACCGCAGATGGAAAAATCAGAATTATCAAAATATGAGGTTTGCAAATATATATAGAAGAAATTACGTTATGTAGAAATGATTTACCTTTACATTTATATCAATTATATATACGATTATTGATCTGTTAAGCTGTTATCTAAGTGTTTTATGCAATATCTACATGTAAGCATGTCTATTTCGCAACCACCCTGTGGATGCGTCAAATTAAAGCACAATTAATAATCTTACTTCATCAGAAATGTACATACGTTTATAGTAGTATTAAATATAATAGAATATGCATAATTTGTTCAGAATAATGGTAATCAAAGGAATTAATAGGTGTGTGGTCATATGCTGCATCAATTGTGTTTGTTATTTAAATTGTCAGTCATATTGTTCGTTATTCCTTACTTTAGACACGCCTACCTTATGTTTATGTAAAATTTAGAGTAAGCACGAGTAGACATTATGTTATTGTTTTGGCTATTAAAAACATAATACAGATGATTATGTACTATTCACACAAAAACACATAACTTTGAATGACATTATTGTAATCTTTGTAGATAATTATGATTTTTCTCTTGCATTGGATTTATTGCAATAATGTCTGCACAAATAAAGTCTGTCTGATTTACAATGTCACCCAACACTTTTAAATAATAAAATTTCATGTATAGTT
The DNA here is from genome assembly GCA_963383655.1 of Bathymodiolus septemdierum. Taxonomy (NCBI): domain Eukaryota; kingdom Metazoa; phylum Mollusca; class Bivalvia; order Mytilida; family Modiolidae; genus Bathymodiolus; species Bathymodiolus septemdierum. Next base: position 128,541,777 of record OY726517.1, read on the forward strand.
TTAGCATCCCTTCTTAGACAGTTTTATAGGTTTAAAATTATCTTTGTGTTGTGTCTAAATAGATGAATGCTACAGTTCTATATACTTTGTGTAGGGATATATACAGGTATGTTACCGAGACATTTATTTTATACTTAAAACTTTTCTAAACCTCAGTTTTATGTTTTAGCTTGAAAAAAATGTTGAAATCAACAAATAACTACCAATACCCTGTTAGACTGAGACAGACGGACTCACTATTGTCATCGGTTGTTGTCATCTGTTTCTATTGATATTATCTATTTATCCTGCAATGGGGTAACTCTTTAAAAAAAAGTTCATTTAGTAATTTTTGAAATAAGAAGCAAACTTGACAAAGTGTTACTACCTCATAGTATTATGGGATTTCATTTTAAAATTCAAATTTGGATTGTATATCAATAATCTTTTGTACGGGTGATTGTAAAACAAGAAACAAAACATGAAGACTGCACAGTGTACATACATGTACGTTTTATGTTATTTGTGTTAAAAATGATTAAATAATATTTTGTACATACCAACACATTTTTTTTTATTATTGATATCTTCGTCTGGTTGCATTTACCTCATTAATTAAAACATCACAATAATTTCTTAATAAACAATATTTTATTATTTGATATATAATTTTTGGATAAGATAAAAATGTCTTTAGATACATTTGTAAGTGACTTTTTGAAAGATATTGTAGAACCCTTGAACTCTTATAAAGTCAAGATCATGCTCATTCAATTACTAGTAAATACTATTCTGCAAGGGACAGCATTCATTAATATTTGTTCAAATAACCCTTTTATTTTATAACAGAATTGTCATCTACCTGATTTCAAGTAATATTGCACATGCGCAAATATTGGTATAATTGCATTTTTATTTTTGGTCACATTCTACACAATATATTATTCTGCTATTATGTTATTATACATTGTCATTATGGTTTTTTTCAGACAAAATTGTAGAACTCTGTCCAAAATGTTGAATGATCCAGGATGAAGACTCTAGATTGATATGACAATGTTAGATGGATTTTAATTTCAAAACATTCCATTATGGATAGCTGGGGCATACTGTACATGTACCATTCACTGGTTGATGTGAAAATTGAAGAATTTATTTGTGATAATGCAATTATATCCTATTAGCTGGTACACCTTACAATATTATGAAAATTTTCATTTACCCTGAAAACATTCATGGGAATAATATATGTGTATTTCAAAGAGCTGTGAAAACAAACATTTTATTGAGTAAAATCTGACAAAAGATAAATTTAGCTTAAATTGTTTATGTTTTTATTACCATTCTCCCTGGAATTGCTACAAACAAGAACTATTATATCTAAATGTACCCTGTCAAGTGTACTCCATGTATACTTTTAATGGGATAGTGTCTGCAATTTGAGGTGTTTATTTTTTTATTTCTTTTAAAAGAAAAAAATCTGTATCTGTTGAAAATTGTAATATCACTAATTAGGGTTAGCTTTATGGTTCTTAACACCACTTTCAACAATAGTTCAGTAATATCGAGGCAATCAGTTGTATTGGTGGAGGAATCTGGAGAAAACAACCTGTCAGAATTCACTGACAAACTTTATCACATAATGCTGTATAAATTATTTATGTAAACAAGAACCATTTCTGAAGCATTTAGTTGTGACATCATATAAATGACATCATTTTGAGAACTGTTTACAAACAATTAATTTATGACATCATTAAAATGATCATGCCCATTAGCATATTTTGCCAAATAAATGGAAAAAAGTTTTTCAAGTAAAAGCCAATGGTTTTTAAATTGAGTTCCAATGATTTTTCAATGGAATTTAAGTTAAAGACAAATGGTTTTTCAATGGATATTAAATAAAAAAAAAGGGTTTTCAATGGAGTTTCAATTAAAAAAAAATCCAAGAAGGCCATCACCACAGGGCAAACTTCTTTTTTTTTTTAAACATTTGACAGAAATCATAGCTGGAGTGTTCCTCTAATGGTCCTTTATGTGTTGTGTGTTTGTGTCAATCAGAAATCCAAGATGGCAGACACCACAAGACATAACTTTAATATAGGACCATATTGGAAAATTAAATAAATGTTTATTTTCATATACTAGCAAGATTCAATCTAAATAGTGTTGATTATTTTCATATACTAGAAAGATTCAATCTAAATAGTGTTGATCTGAAATCTAAATTGGCTTACTCCACATAATATTGCGTAGCTATACTAGGAATATGAATTAAAAGGTTATTCTAAAAAACTGAAAGCTTGCTTGAACACAAACAGTGCATATATAGCGAAGTAAAAGAGAAATGTGTAAAGATGGTCGTCTTGTCAGGATATATTAAAGATTACTTAAGTAGAAAGACTTAACCCACCTTTGAGACAATCAATAAGTTAGCTATTTCTGAAGTAGAAAAACTTCATCCACCCTTGAGACAATCAATAAATTTGCTATTACTTAAATAGAAATATTTAATCCACCCTTTACAGTAAATATGATAATACCACAGACCCTCAATTTCAAGATAAACAGTTAAAAAAGTGCATTTGTCTGTAATTTGTAGTTGAACAATACATTTATTAGTTAGATTTGATGGCGAGTGATTGTTGTTTTATGGCAAATGAGCACTTTTTCTGATAGGAATGTATCATGACAAAAACAAGTTGCATCCAAATGAAATGAGAATGATCACCACATTGTACCAACACGCTTAATTGGAGCTTTATAGCTATAGCTCACTGCACAACCGTTAGTTAGATTTTATTAGTCTATGGTTCTTTTTCAGTATGTATCAGTTTGTGCCTAATTAGGTAAAATGGGGCCAGATCTATAATCCGACATCCCAATAGTCCGACAGATTAAGTACATATAATAGCTATTCTGTGAAAATAAAACATCTCTTCTTTATAACAAATATTCGCTTAGTCAAGTTTTGTGCATTGTGAAAGCAAGATCCGTCGTCAAATTGGCGTTGCAAGATTCTGCTGTGGTTTTCTGATGCATATATATTAAAAACTGGCGTTGAAAGATTATTATGTGGTTTACTGAACCATGCATTAAGATTATTTTCGTCAGATTAGAATATATTACCTAAACCTGGAATACGTAACCCTTACCTATTGTTCTGGTCGGCTCATCTAGACAAGACAGTCTTTCAGTCCAGAACAAATTACACGCTACATCGGCTCTGTCGAAATAAAAAATAACGGCGAAGAAGAAAATTCCGACGTACAAGTACAAATTCAAACAAATATTCAAGAAAATTGGTCAAACTAAAGCTTTAGATCTTTCTTATGTATTCCCGCGAATTTGTACTTTGTTGCTGTTCTTACTTGAACAGTGAAAGTGAAAAACAAATACATCTCTGTCGTACTATCGGACTGTCGTATTATAGCTACGCTTCCGACAAAATAACGATGAAAACGTGTTCATGTGTAGCATGGTAGATATCAGACAGAGTTACCACATTCCTTAGGTATAAATTAGCTGTGATCAATGTTATTGTCACAAGTTTCTTCATTAACATACTAAAATCCATCTTGTGAAGTAATCATGTTGATAATTATAGAAAAATACATTCCCAAATGATCTTTTTTCCCTGCCGTCGAATATCAATCCCCAGTAGCATACATATCCATGATTTGTTTTAATGTAAAAATACAAAGAAAGTATACCACAGGGGGATTTGTTATCTACTTTTAAACATTTAAAATCACAGGCACTGTTAATAATATCTGTAAAATATTTAACAAAAAAGCATGTATAGCAATTTTAATACACTTGAGTGATAGGAATAGTGATAGGTATTCAACAAAAGTATGATTATCCTCAAACAATTATTATGCATTTTCTAAGAACAAATGGCATTATCAAATGTGATAACCTTAATTAATCATTTGATGTAGAATAGGAAAACTTATATGTAATACAAAATATATTTAAATATTCAGTAGTTAAAATAATAACATATCACAAGAAGTATAAACATACTGAATGACTTCTAATAACATATATAGTATGACTGTATAAACATACTGAATGACTTCTAATAACATATATAGTATGACTGTATAAACATACTGAATGACTTCTAATAACATATATAGTATGACTGTATAAACATACTGAATGACTTCTAATAACATATATAGTATGACTGTATAAACATACTGAATGACTTCTAATAACATATATAGTATGACTGTATAAACATACTGAATGACTTCTAATAACATATATAGTATGACTGTATAAACATACTGAATGACTTCTAATAACATATATAGTATGACTGTATAAACATACTGAATGACTTCTAAGAACATATATAGTATGACTGTATAAACATACTGAATGACTTCAAATAACATATATAGTATGACTGTATAAACATACTGAATGACTTCTAATAACATATATAGTATGACTGTATAAACATACTGAATGACTTCTAATAAGATATATAGTATGACTGTATAAACATACTGAATGACTTCTAATAACATATATAGTATGACTGTATAAACATACTGAATGACTTCTAATAACATATATAGTATGACTGTATAAACATACTGAATGACTTCTAATAACATATATAGTATGACTGTATAAACATACTGAATGACTTCTAATAAGATATATAGTATGACTGTATAAACATACTGAATGACTTCTAATAACATATATATAGTATGACTGAACAAAACATACTGAATGACTTCTAATAACATATATAGTATGACTGTATAAACATACTGAATGACTTCTAATAACATATATAGTATGACTGTATAAACATACTGAATGACTTCTAATAACATATATAGTATGACTGTATAAACATACTGAATGACTTCTAATAACATATATAGAATGACTGTATAAACATACTGAATGACTTCTAATAAGATATATAGTATGACTGTATAAACATACTGAATGACTTCTAATAACATATATATAGTATGACTGAATAAACATACTGAATGACTTCTAATAACATATATAGTATGACTGTATAAACATACTGAATGACTTCTAATAACATATATAGTATGACTGTATAAACATACTGAATGACTTCTAATAACATATATAGTATGACTGAACAAAACACTAAAAAAGATAGAAAAAATACAAGAACGCGCAATTCGGTTCAATTATGATGATTTTCTAAATTCCTATGAATTTCTGTTAGAAAAGTCAAAGTTGCCCTCTCTTAAAACCTGCAGAATGCGTACTATTGCTTTGGAGACCTTCAAAATAATAAATAAAAAAGCCCCCTTTTCATTCAATATCTTGTTATAATTAAAAACAATTCATATAATTTCAGATACACGAATACTGCTGAGGTACCCAGACCCAGAATTTCAAACTATGATAAAAAAAAATCTTTCAGATATGAGGCAGCACAGGTATGGAACTCACTACCAAATGAGGCCAGAATTATGACCTCATTTGATTAGTTCAAAAAGTACATAAACAGCTGGTGTGGAGGACAACAATTTACATGCAGTGCATGCCGTATCCAACCAGTGCTGCCTCACACTTGAAATGTTTGCTACCGCTGTTTATTTTTGCTTATATATGCATGTGCTGTTTTTATTTTAGTGCTGCTTATGTCTTAATGTGCTTCAATTTTATGTATGTGCTTTTGTGTTTTGTGCTCTGCTTTTATATATGATTTTGATGGATGATTTGATGTTATCTTGTTTTATGTATATATCTGTATAGTCGGTTTAAGAGCACTTTAGGGCTCATGTTGATTTGTTGTCTATGTATATATATATACCGACTCTAAATAAAATTTACTTGCTTACTTACTGCAACAGCGGTGCACATTAAAACAAGTAGAGTGACTGCAAAAGCAATGCACATTAAGGCAAGTAGATTATGGAAAAGCAGTGCACATTTAGACAAGTGTGCGACTGCAAAAACAGTACACTTTTTTAGAAATAGGGATAAAATAATTTGTAACAAGCATCAGTTCCGGCAATGGTGGAGTGACTGAAAAAGCAGTCCAGGTAAAGAGAAGCACAGCAATACCACAATTAAATATAAAAATACAACACAAGACAAAAATAGGGGACAAACGCTGTGGTGTGGCTCAAAACTAACACAGCAATCAAAGTCAACGATATTAATACAAAAATTCTACGAACTACTTATAGTAGTGTAACTCATGTGATGTTGAGATATTTATTTACAATATATATATATATACACAATAATAAACGATTGGGTAATAGCAAATATTATACAACATTAACAGTTCAACTTGGCAAATCAAATTTCATCCTATATGTAAGGGCAAATTTAAAATATGTGACCATATATTTGGCAATGCATTCACATTCTGCACTGATATTCCGTTTGCTGTGCATTTCAATTGCGCGGAAAAAAATCCTACATTTACGTGAAGAACTTAACACAGGGCAATTGTGCAGATTTTTTTTACCTTTCTTTAAAGTACAATTCGTCTTTCCATAATATTTTATGGTTTTAATATGCACTGATGTTGAAACTTCTTTTTTACCTCTTTATTTACTTCTTTCGCCAGCCAGAAATTACTTAATCTGTAATCCCTGCCCACAACGGTGGTAGGAGGAAGGATTTGGGTAGTTTTATTGCATCACTATATTCACGCATATAAAATAATATGCTTAATCAACACATAAAACAACAAAGATACACATCTTACAATAATAAACCTTAGCATGTATATGTACTGTTGATTTATATTCATAGTGAGTGTTTAGCGGTTTATATAATCAATAAAAACTACCAATGAATTTTAACATTTGGACTGCTAAAATATCTGTTGCCTTCAAAATTATTGTTTTTTATGCATGTATGTTCCACTGTTTTTTTTTATTTTATATTTCATATATTTGGATCTATGTTATTCTTATATGTTTTGTTTTCTCTCATGCTGCAGAATGCAGAAAATGCTATGAGTAAATCAAATATATTCTAAATAACAGGTAATCCGCGCAAATGTAAACAAAAAGTATCGGGTACATTTTATGGGCAATTGCAATGCTGTTTCTCTGTTTCTACCTATTAATCCCCAAATCCACGGAAATGTAATGCGCCCTGTTTGTGCTTAACTTTATTTTTGAATCATTGTTTGTATATGTACCCAATATCATTGTTTTCTTTACATTTCATCTAGGTACATACACTAGTTAATAAAATATGTTGATATTGTAAATGCAGAACTGATAGAAAGTTCACTGAAAAAAAAAACCAATAATGTGAGGCTGTTTTAATGAATTGCTATGGCTCTCGAAATATAAAAAATGTTGCGTGCATCTAATATTTATTGATTGCTTCATTTGATTAATGTTCATATTAATAAAAATATAGATAGACAATTCTTCTCTTCAAAAATAGGCTTACGATTTACGACTTACGAGTACCTTCCACCACTCTTAACTTTGCGATCACTTTTTATCGTAAGTCGTAAATCCTACCTATTAATTACACGGTCGTAACTCTTAAGAGTACACTTACGTCTACGTTGACGACTTGCGACCTTTAGTGAAACGGTCGCCTGGTATGTACACATATATATTGTGGGGTGTAGTTTATAGTTATCAGCACAAACAACAGGTTGATAGAATGCTTGAACATTTTCAAATGAAACTTTAAAAATCTGAAAGCGCTTTAATCTCAAATTGATTTCTGAGAAAATGTTTTGGGTCAAAAGCCTGATGATGAAGCTCTTTTTTAATCAGCTAGCATGGACAAAATCATAGAAAATATGAAAGGCTAATTGAATTTAAATTTAATAAAGAAGTTATGTTTTGCTTATAGCAAAGTAAACAAGTACACAGATCATGTGGCTAATGAAAAATCATGGATGTTCTAGGTTTCTTATAAAAAGAAAATGTAAACAGTGGTTGTCATCAATTCCACCAACAGCAAAACGAGGAATCACGTCTCGCCTCATTGAACATAATAAAAGACCATGACATATGAGATTGAAACTCCAGGTCCTGTCTTGGAACAGGCACAGAGATGTGGCGGACTTAAAACCGTTAATGGGACAACATCCTTGCATTTTGATCAGTGGAAATGTGATGTTCTAGTATCTAATTAAGAGGAAAATGATGATAAGATATACCATTCTAATGTAGTTGTTTCATATTCCTGATTTGTTATTGGACAATGCTGTAATTTTCACGGTATCAATTCCACGGTTGAAATATCATGAGATATTTTTAGAATTTTAGCCGATTACCGCTAACGTCATCTTGTCAATAATGTGGCAATACACATGATTACATTAGAATGGAGATAACTTGTATTGTATTTGAAAATGTCACAGCATGAATTGTCGATTTAATGTAGTAATTTTCACGGTATCAATTCCACGGTTGAAATATCATGACATATTTTTAGAATTTTAGCTGATTATCGCTTACATCATCTTATCAATAATGCGACAATACACATCTATGCACATTATTACATAAGAATGGAGACAACTGTATTGTATTTGAACATTTCACGGCATCAGTTGTCGATTTAATGGTCTCAAATATCCGTTTACTGGATCCGCTAACGCGTCGTCAGTCAACTCAATTTGCAACCATCAAATCTCCAATTGATGCCGTGAAATTTTCAAATGCAATACAGTTGTCTCCTAATTTTAATCAATTATCACAGCTATGAGCATTTAATATTGAATCTCATTAAGCGAAAAATAAAAGAAAATCCCACGCTATCGGAACATTTCCATAATCAAATAGAAAGAGGTAATTAGATACCCTTAACACACAAATACATGTCATTTCACTTTCCTGGCTTAGCACAGGCACTTCAATAAAAAGAAGCGGGGCTATACTAGTTTATGGGCCCAAACTTCCTCTCTGGCGTCATTATGAATTAGTCGACTGACTATGCGATTCCTGGACCTTTTAAACGGATGTTCCGATGTAAAATCTGGAGCATTAACACTTTTGGGCCGATTTTTATTTTAAATTAGATAAATTGAGATTTCACGACAGTTACCAAACAACGAACTAGAGAACCATATATTAACAAAGCTTATTGATGTCTGATTTTGTTTTATTTGTATGTGGTCAAGTGGTTAAGGAGGGTTGACTTCTGACCACTTAACATCACTGACGCAGGTTCATGTCTCATTATCCACCTGAAGTGTTAATGTTTCCATAGACTTATCAAAGGTCGGGTGTTTTACTGGTCGGTTCGTTATATCTGTCCCTCTTCCCCAATAAAATATGGTAGTCACGATATAGATGAGAAATTGACGATGAAAACTGATAACCTTAACCATACCCCCCTCCCCTATGTTTCTCCATTTTGATTGTGTTTTTGAGCTGTATCCTAGCTGTTACAAGTGTGTCCCGGTTATCCAATATTTACAACCTTGACAGATTTGGTTTTCCGTGAAATGTAAAATCTACCGATGCTAGCGCTGTTAATGTTATTTTTCCAATTATTATTCTTTTTTTATTTAAGATCATATTAGATAAAAAAAAATTCAAACACCGTGTCCTTTTAACTCTTCACATCCCTTGCTTTAGAGTAACCCCGTTGTACAATACTAATTCTAACGTAGTTGTTTAATATTCCTGGTCTGTGATTGAACAATGCTGTAATTTTCACGGTATCAATTCCACGGTTGAAACACTATGAGATGGTTTTAGATTTTTAGCCGATTACCGCTAATGTCATCTTGTCAATAATGTGGTAATACACATGAATACATTAGAATTGAGACAATTGTATTGTATTTGAAAATTTCACGGCATCAATTGGAGATTTGATGGTCGCTAATTGAGTTTACTGGCGACGCGTCAGCGTAGCCAGTAAACGGACATTTGCGACCATTAAATCGACCTAAGTGATAGACATGCCATTTTGTTTTGCAGCAAGTAAATCTTTTTACATTGTCTGTAAGTGAATGAGTGATTTTTGTTTAACGCCACCTCAGCAATTGTTCAGCTACATCATCGCGAGAGCAAGCTTATTATCAGTGAGATGATGATAATGTCCCCTTTGTACCAGACCAACACGTTGAATTTTATAGTGTTATCTCAATGAAACAACAGTCCGTGGATAGACATGTCGCCCGATGCGGACACATTATCCTGATTCCGAGCCAACCAGTCTTTGTTCTTTCTCCTTAATGCTGCGTATGTAGGGGAGAAGCAACAAATACCAACTTTAAAGTCTTTGGTTTGACACTACCGGGGCCCGAACCCACGATCCACCGCAGTCGAGTGGAGCACGCCAACCATTACACCACAGATGTGGTACATTACAGATTGATTTATATACTTTAATATAAAATAAAATGGGGAAAGCCAATACTGTCAGAACTGTTTCAGATCTAATCGAAGAAAATCGGTACATGTATCCATAACAAATAAATATACAGAACTGCTCATTTTCTTGGACTATTACAGACACTTAGATGAAAAAGTTGATGGGGATTAAACTACCGTAGTTGTATGTGCCAAAACCTCAACAAAATAAAACCGTAATGATTCAAACTGAACTCTAAAACTATTGCATCATATATCCTCCATTTATTTTTGAAAAACATAGATCGACTTTCCACCGTTATTCAGAACAAATAATTCGTGACTTTTAATATCAATATCGATACCAAATGGATTTTTAATTTGATCGGTTGTACTCAATATTGAGTGATAGTCGTTTGCTGCAGGGCGTGCAATAAAGATCTCATCTTGACGGGTAATAAACATATTACCGTTTCGGTCACATGTTACACACTTTGCACCATTCCTACCTGGTATTTGAAAATAGGACGATATTTGAGACGTCTTAATGTTAAGAAAATCAATTGTATTTGAGTGTGGATAAACTAATGCAATTGTATCATTGTTCACTGTACATAATTGCATGCTTCCTGTGAAGGATTTCAGCTTTTGTGTAATATTTCCATATCCATCCATCACGATTATTCCCCTTGTTTCACAATTCACCACCAGTTGTTTTTTAGCATAGGCAATACCGACACAATTGTCTCCGAGAGGGATACGATCAATATACTTGATTTTTTTTATATCAACTAATACTACAACTCTATATGCTGCCACAGCTAGTATTTCGTCGTTAATTACAGCAACAGCAGTGGCAGGATTGTCAATTGTTATTTCTCCTTGTTTTTCTCCCGATTTTGAAAAGAATAACAATGTTTTATTGTTCTTTCCAGTTATCATAATGCGTTTGCTTGACACGACTTTGATAATACGATTTGGGTTTTCGGGGTTGAAATCTGGTGGGTCCAATATGAAATTGTGCTTGTATCGGAATAACTTTACACATGGTGGTGCGGTAGCATTTCTTTCGTTTGGATTCAGATCTTCTAATATGGCGTCTGCATCAACGGTAGACGAAGCTGTTGTTTCATTTTCTTCATCAGATTCGTGCTCTAGTTCTAAATGATTACTACAAATTCGCCTTTCAAATTCGAGCGTTTCTGACATTGTTACAGTTTGACTTTCATGGTCAACTTCAGTAGATAGAGTACATGCTGAAGATATATCCAAGAGAGACGCTAACATATTGTCAATGTCAGCATCATTCTGTTTCATTTGTTCCTTTGCTTTTTTTTGAAACAAAAAGAAGTGTATATTTGATTTTACTTCTATATCTAATATACTTTCAATCTGGCGTTGACAATGTTTTAAATCAGAAATTTTAACCAATACTTCATTTTGTTGTTTCTTGATGACTTCCATTTCTCTGTCAAAATTGCTCTGTAATTTGCGTTTAGTATCAACTTCAAATGCATCCAAAGCCCTATTAATTTCCTCTCGATTAGTTTTGAACTGTTTATAAAGGTGTTCTTTCTGTGCATGCAATTTCAGTATATTCTTATCACCGTTCTTATAGAATTTTTCCAGAATTCTCACATCATTGCCAATCTTTGAATTTAAGCTAACAAATTCGTCTGACATATTCACTGTTTTCACAACTTCTTCTATTTTTTCAACATCCTGGCATTCATTATGTTGATTTCGCTTGCACAGAATACAACATGGACACTCATGTGTCCCGCAGAAATATTCAAATGTGTTTTCTGGATGTTCGTTACACTTAACTTGTATTGTTTTCAGAATCGGTAATAACGATTCATATTTGTCTACAGAAACTACAACGTGCCCCTTCCGTTGCCGAAAGAGCTTTGTGGTATTTGGAACATGGTTTACACAACAGTTCCGGACAGGACATACACCAATATAATCCTTTTACATTTTCACACAATTGTTTACATGGCGCACATTTACCACTATCCATTTTCGTCCTATAAACACGGAAAATAAAACATGTATTGCATTTAAAAAGCCTTGATATTTTACTATGAAGGTTATAATATATAATCTCTTTAAATATGCGGTTTTAACTGATTGTGATCATTATACAAAAAAAGTAGATCAAAGTTTTTCTTTATACAACATATATAATGTATATGTCGAATTCAAAAGTCAATATTAAATTTAGTGTGCATGACCAGTTGCTTTAAATGAATTATTATCTACAGTGTATAGTAATGTGCACGACACTAATAATGTATTTATCCATTATTAAAGTAGCCATTGTTGTATAATATAACATCATTTTTCTATGTAGTCATATAATTATTAATTTTTCTACTTTAAGGGACTGGATATTTAACTATTATGGGGTAGCTATGTTTTTACCCGAGGCATAATTTTTTATTTACATAGGTTTAGGTTTTGTGGTGTTTAACGCCACTTTCAACAATATTTCATTTGTATCGTGGAGGTAAGTTTTCTTGGTGGAGGAAACCGGAGTACCGGAGAAAACTACCGACTTGTCTCAAGTCACTGGCAAATTTAATCACATAATGTTGTATCGAGTATATCTCGGCATGAACGTTTTGTCTTGCATAAGAAGTGGTGATGTTTTGGTGATATTGGATGAATTATTGACCATCACTGTTTAAAATATCCTTCCATAATATGTAATCGGTATTTTTTCTACAAAGAGTTCCCGTTAAAAAGTTCATGGTCAGATTATGCATCTTTCATGTCAATTAATTTTTTTCTATGAAATTTCAGGACAGATTTTTTTTCCGGTCAAACTAAAGACTATGAAATTGGAATATGTTGCTTCTCTGCTGAGCACACAGCATTAAGGAGAAAGAGCAAAGACTGGTTGGCTCGGAATCAGGATAATGTGTCCGATTGGAGCGACATATCACAACGCGGACTGTTGTTTCATTGAGCTAGCACTATTAAGATCCAATTAATAGTGTTGATCTAGTACAAAGCGAACTGCATCATCATCTCAATGAAAATAAGCTTGTTCTCGCCAGGATAGAACTGACAAATTGCTGAGCTGGCGCTAAACAAAAATCACTCACGAACTCACTTGTAAAAAGATTTGCTTAATGCAAAACAAAATGGCATGTCAATCAACTTGAAGATGAAAATTGTGCAAATGTAAATGACGAAATAGAGATGTATAATAAATGTAAAAGTGTTCCGAAATGCAATAGGTTTGCAGAAACCATATATGGATACACGGATGGGCTTCCGAAATGTAGGCCTAACATATGTTTGTGAGCCATGTACTAAATAAGAATTGAGAGTTGCTTTCAAATAATAGAAAATCAAGTTCACAAGTGCCGATAGGGTTATAAAAATCACGCAGAAAATATCTGGGAAGCAGACAATGTAAAAAGATTTACTTACTGCAAAACAAAATGGCATGTCAACCACCTTGAAGATGAAAAATGCGCAAATGGAAGAATGGACGAACTTTCAGGGGTGTTGGCAAACATTACCATTTGATATTGGGGGTATAGATGGAACATCAACGGAAATTTATAAACCAGGAATAGAGCCACAAGAACACTATTACTCCGGAAACAGACATTGTCACTGTATCCACACTCAGGTCGTGATCACAAACGACAGCAAGTTTGAATCTCGATCAGGGCGTTTAGTGACTTGTGACAGGTCGGTGGTTTTCTCCAAGTACTCCAGTTTTCTCCACCAATAAAACCAACCGGTCACGATATAACTGAAATATTGATCAAAGTGGCGTTAAACACCATCAAACAAACAAGCAACAAACGACGGCACTATTTGTTACGTAGAACGATGCCCAGCAGTTTATACTTATGAAACAGATTGGAATCTATATACCATTTCCTGACAATCCGTATTTACTTGGGGATAAAATTTGTCATAATCGTCACGATAAAGACGCCATATGCATATCAAATCGGCAAATTTGCAACTAATATGTCGCAAAATGAACAGACTTATAACAGAATACGGTGTTAAGGAAAGATATGTTATGGGGGAGTATAAAACGTTATAAAGTCCTTGGCACGCCTTGGAGACATAACAGACAACACATCAAATCAGTTGCAGAAATATGTGCTGCATTAGTTTGTAGACGAAGCAACTTATTTAATTAATAAATTATTTATTCACTAAGTGTGTTAAGTATGTCTTGAGATGGCGCCTTACTGTTTACCTTACCTGTCAACCTAATCGTATGAATAGGTGTAGGTATCAATCGATTTCCATAAATCTTTAATAGTGCCGTGCACATTACTGTACACTGTAGATAACACACTAAATTTGATATTCCCTTTTGAATTCGACTTATAGTATAAAGAAAACCTTTAACCTACGTTTTTGCAAAATGATCACTATCAGCTAAAACCGCTTATTTAAAGAGACTATATATTATATTCTTCATAGTAAAATATCTAGGCCTTTTAAATGCAATACATGTTTTATTTTCCGTGTTTCTAGACCAAAAATGGATAGTGATAAATGTGCGCCATGTAAACAATTGTGTAAAAATGTACAAGGATTATATTGGTGTATTACCTGTCCGGAACTGTTGTGTGAATCATGTTCTAAATACCACAAAGCTCTTTCGGCAACAGAAGGGCACGTCGTGGTTTCTGTAGACAAATACGAATCGTTATTACCGGTCCTGAAAACAATACAAGTTAAGTGTACCGAACATCCAGAAAACACTTTGGAATATTTCTGCGCGACACATAAGTGTCCATGTTGTATTCTGTGCAAACGGAATCAACATAATGAATGTCCGGATGTTGAAAAGACAGAAGAAGTCATAAAAACAGTGAATGTGTCAGACGAATGTGTCAACTTAAATTCGAAGATTGGCAGTGATGTGAGAATTTTGAAAAAATTCTCTAAAAACAGTGATCAGAACATACTGAAATTGCATGCACAGAAAGAACACCTTTATAAACAGTTGAAAACTAATCGAGAGAATATTAATAGGGCTTTGGATGCATTTGAAGATGAGACAAAGCGCAAGTTACAGAGGAATTTTGACAGAGAAACGGGAGTCATCAAGAAACAACAAAATGAATTATCGAGTAAAATTTTTGATTTGAAAAACTGTCAACGACAGATTGAAAGTATATTAGATGTAGAAGTGAAATCAAATATATACTTCTTCTTGTTTCACAAAAAAGCAAAGGAAGAAATGAAACAGAATGAAATCGACATTGATAATATGTTAGCGTCTCTCTTGGATATATCGTCAGCATGTACTCTATCTACTGACATTGACCATACAAGTAAAACTGTAAAAATGTTGAAAACGCTCGAATTTAAAAGGCGAATCTGTAGTAATGATTTAGAACTAGAACATGAATGTAATGAAGAAAATGAAACAACAGCTTCGTTAACTGTTGAAGCAGACGACATATTAAAGGCTGGAGATCTGAATCCAAACGAAAGAAATGTTACCGCACTACCATGTGTAAAGTTATTCCGATACAGTCACAATTTCACCTTGGACGCACCAGATTTCAACCCTGAAAACTCGAATCGAATTATCAAAGTCGTGTCAAACAATCGCATCATGATAACTAGAAAGTACAATAGCAAATTGTTATTCTTTTCAAAATCGGGAGAAAAACAAGGAGAAATAAAAATTGGCTTTCCCGCCACTGCTGTTGCTGTAATTAACGACGAAATCCTAGCTGTGGCAGCATATAGAGCTGTAGTATTAGTTGATACAAAAAGGTTCAGGCATATTGATGCTATCCCACTCGAAGACAATTGTGTCGGTATTGACTGTGTTAAAAAACAACTGGTGGTGAATTGTATAACAAGGGGGATAATCGTGATGGATGAATATGGAAATATTACGCAAAAACTGAAATCATTCACAGGAAGAATGCAGTTATGTACTTTGAACAATGATACAATTGCATTAATTTATCCACAATCAAATACAATTGATTTTCTTAACATTAAGACTTCTCAAAAATCGTCCTATTTTCAAATACCAGGTAAGATTTGTGCCAAATGTGTGACAAGTGACCGAAACGGTAATATGTTTATTACTTGTCAAAATGAGATATTCATTGCACGCCCTCCAACAAACGAGTACCACTCAATATTGAGTACAACCGATGAAATAACAAATCCATTTGGTATCGATATGGATATTAAAAGTCACGAATTATTTGTTCTGAATAACAGTGGAAAGTCGGTCTATGTTTTCCAAAAACAAACGGATAATGTCTGATGTAATAGTTGTAGAGTTCAGTTTGAATCAATACATTTGTATTCTGTTGAGGTTTTGGACAATACAACCAGCTTACTCCGTCATCTTTTTCATCTACATGTATGTAGCAAGCCAGGAAAATGAGCAGTCATGTAAATGTTTGTTTGAGGTACTTGTAGCGATTTTATTTGATTAAATCTATAACTGTTTCCGCAGTGTTGCTTTTTTCTCATTTTATTTGATATTCAAGTATATTATTCAGCAGCTGAGATAAGTCCAGAAAATCCCTGTACTGGGCACAAGATCTGGAATAATGAATGAGTTATGAAATAGAAATTTCATTCACAACTCCTGAAGGAATGTTGCTTGATACTGATGAATGGGAAGTTGATTATTGAAAAAGTTAAGTCATCATTTTTGTGGTAGTCTTCTGTTTAAATTTCTTCCTTTTCGATATCAAGATGAAGGTCAATGTAACAAGTAGACATTTGACTGTCAGTGATATCCTTTATTTCAAGCTCATTTTGCATAGATGAGATGCAGATATTCATCGTATCGAGAATTGTTCAGTGACAGAACATCACCTATATTGGAATTAAAGGTTTTATAATATATAAAAACTATGCAGAAATGAGGGAAGGGTTGTGTAATTCTGGTCAACGAGTTCTTACGGCCACGCAAAAGCATGGGGATCTGGGTAGGGATAACAATTTAGTATTTTGTATTGGCTAAATCCACCTCCTCTCTTTCTAAATCTACAAAAGTCGGCTTTAGCGTGGCACTCTCCAAACACGTTTCCCACTATGGTCTTCACACGTACCCAGTATCTCATACGGCTTTAGCGGGGCACTCTCCAAACACGTTTCCCACTATGGTCTTCACCGCTGCCCAGTATCTCAGAAGAACATTAATGGTTGTGCTAGATGGTTAACAAAGATAAATACCCTTGCGACCGTTTCACTAAAGTGATCGTAAATCGTAAGTCTAAGATCACTCTTAAGATTTCTTTACGTGCACGTATACGTGCGTTTCACTAAACTAGTCCTAAGCTTAAGAGTTACGACTTGCGACAAGTAACATCTCCTATAATGGAGGTAAAAAGATATTATATTGTAACATATATATATAATAAACCCAACAGCTCAAAAGCTGATTAGAGGCTCGGGTGGCTCAATGAGTTAGGTCGTTGGATCTAACAACTCATACAAGCCTATCCCCAATACGAGTGGGTTCGCGCCAGGCTTTGTAAATTACAAAAAGGGTGCACTCGACTCGCAGCCGATATAGTTGAAATACTGCCGAAAGTGGCGTTAAAACACCAAAAAATCAAATCGAAAGCTGATTACATTAATAATCACATTTTAAATGTGTTTAAATACATTTTTAATATTCAACTAATAAAACTCCAAAGTGATTTTTTAAATGAATAAACCAAAGCTATCAGGGAAAAAATGTTAAGTGTAAAAATTTACTGAAATTTGAGAAGATATTTTGTTTATGGAATATATTTTCACAAATTTCATGCTATATGTAAGGGGAAATTTCAAAAATGTGACCATATATATTTGGCAATACATTCATATTCTGCACTGATATTCCGTTTGCGGTGCATTTCGATTGCGCAGGAAAAAATCCTACATTTACGCGAAGAACTTCAACACATGACAATTGTGCGGATTTTTTTTTTACCTTTCTTTGTACAATTCGTATTTTCATAATATTTCATGGTTTTTATAAACACTGATGCAGCAACTTCTTTTTTAACTTTTTATTGACTTCTTTCGCCAGCCAGAAATTACATAATCTGTAATCCCTGCCCACCACGGAGGGGGGCTTAGGATTTGGGTAGTTTTATTGCATCACTATATTCACGCACATAAAATAATATGTTTCATCAACACATAAAGCAACAAAAATACACATCTTATAATATATCAAACCTTAACATGTACATGTACTGTTGATTTATATTGATAGATTATAAAAACTACCAATGAATCTTAACATTTGGACGGCTAAAATATCTGTTGCCTTAAATTTTTTTTTTTCATATACATGTACACAAACAGTATGTGGACAAAAGTATTGCCACATGCAAAAAATAATGCGTATATAATCAACCAAAACCATATTTTTTCCTAAAATTATTGTGAAATCATTTCTGGATAGATTTTAAAAAATTTTACACCAAAACATTCCGAATTGTCTATATTTTGTCTGTATATTTGCTCATTATGTTTATATGAGTGGTTTTTATTTGTACATAATTTAAACATAACAAATAAAAATTGATTTTGATTTTCCTATATATTTCAACTAAAAATAAATCCTAAAAATTAACAATCCTGTTTAAATTATGTACAAATAAAAACCACTCATATAAACATAATGAGCTAATAAACAATCAAAATATAGACAATTCTAAATGTTTTGGTGTGAAATTTGTTAAAAATCTATCCAGAAATTACTTCACAATATTTTTTTGAAAAAATATGGTTTTGGTTGATTATATAGGGATTTTTTTTTACATGTGGCAATACTTCTGGCCACATACTGTATGTTCCACTATTTTTTTTTAATCTATATTTCATATATTTGCATAGATGTTATTCTTATATTTTTTGTTTTCATTTTAAAGACTGACCAAAGAGGCGAATAATCCATATTGCATCGTCGTCGTGCTGCAAAATGCAGAAAATGTTATGAGTAAATCAAATATATTCTAAATAACAGGTAACCTAATCCGCTCAAATGTGAAAAAAAAGTCTCAGGTATATTTCTCGAGCTCCGTGCAAAAGTGATACCTGTTAATCGGCCCCAAATCCACGGAAATGTAATGTGCCCTCTGTTTGTGCTTAACTTTATTTTTGAACCATTGTTTGTACATGCACCCGATATCTTTGTTTTCTTGAAATTTCATCTAGGTACATACACTCGTTAATAAAATATGTTGATATTGTAAATGCAGAACTGATAGAAAGTACACTGAAACAAACAATAATGTGTAGCTGTTTTAATGATTTTTTTATGGCTCTCGAAATATAAAAAATGTTGCGTGCATCTAATATTTATTGATTGCTTCATTTGATTAATGTTCATATTACAGAAAGATATAGATAGCAATTCTTCTCTTCAAAAATAGGTTTACGATTTACGACTTACGAGTACCTTCCACCACTCTTAACTTTGCGATCACTTTTTATCGTAAGTCGTAAATCCTAACTATTAGTGAAACGGTCTTAACTCTTAAGAGTACACTTACGTCTACGTTTACGACTTGCAACCTTTAGTGAAACGGTCGCCAAATACTTGACGATTAGATATAAATGCAATGTAAACCTTGATTTATGAACTACATGTACATGTATTGGAAAATCATGTCAGCACAAGACCAATTCCTTTTGTAGTTAACTTTGGTGTACTGAAAAAATGGTAGTCACATTACATTCAATGACATGTACATACTATTCTGTATATATACAGAATAGTATTGACACAAAAACAATAGGGAAAGGATTTAGTACAAAGGAAAATGCAACATTGCGCTTAGTGAGGAAATTGTCAAATACGACAAGAGTAGAAAGGATGCATTCCACTGATGTTGATGGGAGGGCTTGGGTTCTGGGTCTTAAAAAAATTGAAACTAATAGTGCTAAAAATGTTCTTAGTGCATTTAAACAAGCTATAAATGATACTATTGAGCTTTCTTAGGTTTCAGAAAATGGAAATCAAAACAAATTGGTAAATAGTGTTGTCCGATTAAGTGCAATTAAGATTATCTGCAATAGTAATTGAGAAAAGTTGTACATGAGTTAATCCAGTAAATGGGATCCCACCGTTGCATTTTGTTCAGTGGATGTGGATATGTTCTAGTATCTAATTGATATAAAGAAAGATTTGGTTATTTGTCTATCAAGATAAGATATGACATTTTAATCAATTACAACAGTTATGAGCATTTAATATTGACTTTGAGAAAGGGAAAAATAAAAAATACCACGCTGTCGGAACATTTCCAAAATTCAATAGAAAATTCGCAGAACGAGGCAAAATGAATACTCATAACACACAACTACATGACCGCTCACTTTCCTGGCTTAGTACCGGCACCTCAATAAATAGTGGCTGGGTTAAACCCGTTGTATGGGCTCAATCTTCCCCTTTGACGTCATTATGATTTAGGCGATCGACTACGGGATTCCTGAACATTTTAGACAGATGTTTCGATGTCAAATCTAGAGTATGACCACTTTTGGTCCGATTTTTAAATTAAATTAAGCCACATGAGAACGTCATGACTCACCAAAACACAAAGCAAGAGAATCGTGGATTATCAAAGCTTATTGGTGTCCGATTGACTTTTGAATATTTAAATGGTCGAGTGGATAAGGGTCGTAGACTTCTGATTTCAAGCCTAACACCACTGAAGCGAGCTCGCCTGTCATTGTCCACCTAACGTGGTAATGTTTCCATAGAGGTTTGGGTTAGAGCTACCAAATGTTAGATCATTTACAGGTCGGTTAGTTAAATCCCAATAAAACCTGGTAGTCACGACATAGGTGAGAAAATATCTGGTTTTGTACACTGTTACTAGTATTTCTGGTTTTGTTCCCTGTTACTAGTATTTCTGGTTTTGTTCCCTGTTACTAGTATTTCTGGCTTTGTACCCTGTTACTAGTATTTCTGGTTTTGCACCCTGTTACTAGTATGTCTGGTTTTGTTCCCTGTTACTAGTATTTGTGGTTTTGTTCCCTGTTACTAGTATTTCTGGCTTTGTACCCTGTTACTAGTATTTCTGGTTTTGCACCCTGTTACTAGTATGTCTGGTTTTGTTCCCTGTTACTAGTATTTGTGGTTTTGTTCCCTGTTACTAGTATTTCTGGCTTTGTACCCTGTTACTAGTATTTCTGGTTTTGCACCCTGTTACTAGTATGTCTGGTTTTGTTCCTTGTTACTAGTATTTGTGGTTTTGTTCCCTGTTACTAGTATGTCTGGGTTGTCCAATGTTTCCATAATTTACAGATTTGATTTTCCATGAAATGTCCAATCTACCAATGATACCGCTGTTTGAACTATTTAATGTTATATTTCGAGTTATTTATTTTTCTTTAGCTTAGACCATTCTAGGTCAAATCAAATTCAAACACCGTCTCCTTTTCACTCATCACATCCCTTGTTTCAGAGCAACCCCATTGTACAATATTAAATGACGCCGGGAAGTAAACGTGTACGTGTACAGTTTCAAGTGATCATTTCTTCCGTAATTAGAGATACAGAAACAAACAAACAAAAGACAGAAACAAACAAACAAAAGACAGAAACAAACAAATAAAAGACAGAAACCAACGAACAAACACATAAAAACCAACTGAATGAAGTTTTTAAGTATTTGTTTTTATAAAGACAAATGTTCATCCTTGGATAGTTCCAATTTCAAAATAATTGTACGTGACAAGGGTAGATTAAACCAGAGATTAACGGATATGACCTGTGATAAATGTTAATAATAAAGCGTGACAACGTGTAATTTCTAATACAAAAGGTTTATTCCTAGTCAGAATATATTTAATTGGAGGTAAAAATGTTGTAACGATTATAGCCTGTTCTTTAATATTCTATCTGGTTTTTTTTAAATTATTTACGAAAAGAGAGATTTTTGTTTAATTTTTCAGCTATATCATGGCGAAAACAACTTAATTTTCAATGATATGATGACAAGGTCCACTTTGTACTAAACCAACACATTAAGTTGGATTTTTATAGTGCTAGTTCACTGAAACAACAGTCCACAGATAGACGTGTTGCCGCACTCGGATATTTTATCCTGACTTCGAGCTCTTTCTCCTTAATGCTGCGTGCTTAGCGGAGAAGCAAGACATACCAATGTTAGGGTTTTTGATTCGACCAGATCGGGGCTCAAACCCACGATCTACTCGAGGCGAGTACATTAAGCATTACACCACCGATGCCGTTTTTTAATATTGTGATATTTGTGGTTGCAGAATTACCTAATATCAACTAATATTTCTCTACTCCATGATTTATTAGATATCGGATAACAACATCGATTGACACAAGCTATGCTTATCATGCTGATGGTGATGCCTCAGTGAACGGCCATTAGCTTGCTATCCTGCAACGACCATAGTACATGCAAAATTAAATCAAGTAACCGCATCGGTAACGTAATGATTAGCGTGCTCGCCTCGAGTGGGGTAGACCGTGGGATCGAGCCCCGATCGGGTTCAGTTGCTTCTCCGCTAAGCACGCGTGGTACGTAGCACTTAGGAGAAAGAGCAAAGAATGGCTGGATCGGAATCAGAATAATGTATCCGAGTGGGGCGACATATATATTCGCGGACTGTTGTTTCTGGGATCTAACACTATTCAAACCAACTCAACGTATTGGTGTAGAACAAAGCGGACCTCATCATCATCTCATTGAAAATTAACTTGTTCTCCCCATGATATAGCTGTAAAATTGCTGAAATGGAGTTAAAAACATTCATTCACTCACTCACTCTATTAAATCAATGAACAAATAATATAAGGTGATCTCACATGTGAATATCGGCGCCGTCGTGGTCGTATGGTAGTTGACTTTACAACTACCTGTGCAATCAGCACCAATTACCACTAAAGTTGTGACTTCGAACCCCGCTCATGTCGAGGTGTACTCGATACAACATTATGTGATAAAGTTTGAAAGTGACTTGCGACAGGTCACCGAATTTCTACGGGTATTCCGATTTCCTCTTTCAACAAAATATACCGTCGCTATATAGCTGAAATATTGTTGAAAGTGGTGCTAAACGCGCAATGACCTCTAACCCACATGTAAATATCGGTAATAAAATAAAGTTTTGAAATTATTTTTATATACAATACTATACAAAACCTTTTTCTTATTTGATTTATTTAAATATCGTATGTTTACTGTTTGATTAGGGGCTAGGGTTATGGTATTTAACGCCACTTTCAATAATATTTCAGCTATATCGTGGAGGTAAGGTTTTTTTGGTGGAGTACCCGGAGAAAACCACCGACCTGTCGCAATTCACTGACAAACTTTATCACAATGTTGTATCAAGTATACCACGCCATGAAATTCGCTGTTGGTAGGAGTGTACAATTCAACTAGGCCAAGTATCTATAAAATAAAACCGATTTACAACTACCTATGGAATCAGTGCCTATCAACACTGATGTAGACATCAGGGGTTTCAAAGTGGGCCGGTACCCGGTACATTTACCCGTCTGAGATCGTGTATAGTACCGGCAGAAATTACTGAACCCCCCCAAAATTAGCGGTGGTCAAAACCACAAGTACGATGGTCGATAGGCTTGTGGAATATTTTTCATAAAAAATTAATGATCACGTCAATTGCTGAATTCTCGCATTCAAATCGAACAAGCGTCACGACCAAGTTGATGGGATATTCCCTGTTTTAAAAATAACTTTACCTTAGAATCGTAAATAGCAGTTTGTGCATGTGGTAAATAGATATATTTTCGCCCCAATATCTTTTCATCCTTGTGTAAAACTCGGACCGGAACAAAGCTGACATCATTTTAAAATAAAAAATGACCGATTACAAATTATGTTCAAACACAAGTTAGTGTAATCTTCAGTAATATAAGTATGATCATTATGTATTATAAATATATGACTACACAATATTTTGTGCGATTTTTTTATCCATTTAAAACCCAGGGTCGAATCATTCTGGGGCGTACTGTCTTGCTGCTTAACTCCGTCCATATTGTTTAACTTTCGGTATAAAAAAATAAAAACCTATGGCTAATTTACTTACATATTTTGACGGGGCCCTACCGCGGTTGTTCACAGAAATGAGAGTGTGTTGAAAAACATTTTTAAAAGGGGGTACGAGGAGATAAGGGATAGCAAATTACTAGAAGTCTTGAAAAAGGACCGAACATGGCTCAAATACGAATTACATTGTAATGTCAAAACGCCGGCCCCACTTTTTTTCCAAAATAATTTAACTTTTGTGATTCAAATGTTAATAAATGTCTTCCCGCGAATCGTTTTTGTTCGAACATTTTTTTTTGCACATAAGTCGTGAAAGTAACAATATATATTGATTTTGTGTAATTATATTTGTATTGATCTATTAAAATTATAAATTTTATTAAAGATTGATGATTGCAAATTAAATTTATGCTATATGTTTCATTAATTATGACGCTTATATATCTTGAGTATGACTTGATCCGTGCCAATGGTCTTTGATGAGTTTAATTACTGGTAATAAAGTAAAAAAAACACACAAGTCAAGGTATTGTGAAAAAGAAAAGGACAAAGCCAACAACAGAATTTTGAGAAGTTTAAGCTTTGATAACAATGCCTTGGTCAAGCCTAGCTGCGGAACCGTAGCTCTTTATGGTCCTTTTGGGTTTTTTTAAGATATGGCGGACTATCTTTGAATAATCTTGGCTAAAGTCTGTAAACTGAAATATTCAATAAAGAAATTGGGGAAAATGATCCAGGCATTATGCATGGTCTTCACTCTTGGTGAAATCTGAACTCTAAAGTTAATGGGATATTTCTTTCAAAAACACTTAATGTTTTGCAATCTCTGAAGTACATTTTTTGGTCCACAAAATACTAGATTTCAGGAGCTTCCGCCCCCTGGACCCCTCAGCCTAATTATTTAGGTATCTCCTAAAATTTAAGAAGTACCTCCTACTATAAAAAAAACTTTGAAACCCCTGTGTAGTGATGTTGTGAGTTCGAATCTCGATCAGGGCGAGGTGTACATCATTATGTGATAAAGTTTGTTAGTGACTTGTGACAGGTCGGTGGTTTTCTCTGGGTCCTCCTGTTTCCTCCACCAATAAAACTGACAGCCACGATATAACTGAAATATTGTTGAAAGTGGCGTTAAACACCATCATACAAACAAACAAACATGTAACATAAAACTTCACGTTCATTTTACAATCACCGTTTTATTTAGATATTTTCATTTACTATTGGTACATTTTGTATATTCAAGTCCATAGACTGTACCTAGTCGTGGTCGTGATTGTATAATAGTTGGATTTACAACTACCTATGCAATCAGTACATATCACAACTACCGTTGTGAGTTCGAATCCCGCTCATGACGAGGTGTACTTGGTGCAACATTATGTGATAAAGCTTGTCAGTGACTTACTACAGGTCGGTGGTTTTTTCCTCTATAAATAAAACCGACCGGCACGATATAACTGAAATATTGTTGAAAGTGGCGTTAAACACCATAAACCAAACCAAACCGCTTGATATGGATCATTTCGTTTACTATTGCTACATTGTATACACTCAAGTCCATAGAATATATCTACAGTTAAAATTTCAGCATATTCAAGTCTAAACTGCCATACTGTTGCCATTTAAGTATTATTTTTTTTCTTTTTTAACAGCCAAAAAGTTGGGAACTTTTTGAACACAATTCAGAAATAATACTCCACGAGACCATGCTTGTTAAAGTTTGTCTGATTTGGTTAATGATGGGAAACGGACGCCAAAGAGATGTAAAAAGATCACATTGTTCTTCGGTCAGGTTAACAAAAAACATGTTTTGAAAGCTGTTTTTCAATAGTATTTTAATATTTACATGTGGTATATGTTTTAATTTATTCAGTTTTAATTGACAGTAAAATGTTCTGTTTAATTTAAAGCATTTCGAAAACATCTGAAGTTGCGAAATAATGTAGTTCCAGAAAGTTCCATTTTGAACATCGACATTTTTGGCATAGTTGTCAACATTGGAAGGGCGACTAGCACCATCAAGGTTAGATATTCAGACAGTTTTTCTGTGACATCACCGAACGTTAGCCTGAAGCAACTTTCAACAGAAATTTCAACGTGTCTCTCTATTGCATCAGTTTTGAACGTGTACACCATTCTTATTTAAATCTAACCAATTTTTTACATCATCCGTTGGGTTCATATATTCTCATATAAAATAGTTTATTGAAAATCAAGAGGCCGGGTTATTTTTTTCTTCCTGTAGATCTCTCTTTCACCTGTTGTGGACAAAGAACGATAACTCTGTTTGTAAACCATTCTGAAACGATAATGTATTATGATTATTTTTTCACATCAATTTCATTTTTCTACAAGAAATCTAACTAGAGCTAACGATAGACGAAAACAAAGTTTAACTTCTTGTAATATTGAAATAAGACTATAAACTAGAGTTATTTCTATCAAGAGATAGCACACGTTCTATATCATGTCTGTGTATTTTACCTATCTTTAGAGACCCACCATTTAACTTAACCTTTTTTGGGGATGTGTTTTCCCCTAACCAAATTTTAATTTTTGCTCACGAAGAAAATTCAGATTGTTTATATACATGAAAAATAATATCAACAGTATACTGTATGTCGATGGGGGCCGTGGAGGCCGTCGTGGTCGTGATCGTATGGTAGTTGGATTTACAACTTGAACTACCAGTGCAAAAAGTGCCTATCGCCACTAAAGTTCCGAGTTCGAACCCCGTGCATGGAGTCGATACGTCTTCCGAGACAAATAAAGGTAAATCCTGCTTGGTCTTATATAAATATACAGAGTAAATAAATAAACATATACAAATTTGCAACCCTTAGCTAACGGCTAATAATTTAATTTGATTAAAAATTGAGAATTGCGGAAAAGGTATTAATTTTATGCGGAAAAGAAATATATGTTATGTTGAAAAATTATATTGAATTGCGGAAATGAAAAGCACCGGAAGAAATTTCACCATACTGATATATAAAAGTAAAAAAAAACAAACAAACAAAATATATCTAATACCAATAGTAATGAATGGCACTAAAATAATTATTCAAATTTGTTGTTGACATGGCAATTCACACTATGACAGCAAACAATTCGTGTAGGAAATAGACTTGATTATAGATAATTATACCAATTATCACATACGGGAATGTACATGTATTTATCATCTAGATTGAATATTCCGGGTATGTAAAATCAGAGTATGGTTTGTTTTTATATGTATATATACTGTTCAAATTGTGACTCCATTTGCATGTCGATATATATTTGTGAAAGGTTCACTCGATTATTATATATAGTGTAAACACCGTGTGTCAATTTACCTGTCGATCATCAGTTTTATGTATATGTTAAATGTCTACTTGATTATTATATGTACTATAAATATTGTGTCAATTAACCTGTTTGCCATCAGTTGTATGTATATATTTCATGTACACTTAAGTGTCTGAGGCTTAATAAAGAATTTGACTTGACTTGACTTAAAATGAATCTTCTGGTAACGTAAAATGAATTTCTAGGAGGCCTAAAAATGAATATTCCGAAGACCTAAAAATGAATCTTCCGAAGACCTAAAAATAAATCTTCCGAAGACCTAAAAATTAATATTCCGGAGACCCAAAATGAATATTCAGAAGATCTAAAAATGAATATTTCGAAGACCTAAAAATAAATCTTCCGAAGACCTAAAAATGAATATTCCGGAGACACAAAAATGAATATTCGGAAGACCTAAAAATGAATATTCCGAAGACCTAAAAATGAATCTTCATAAGACTTAAAAATAAATCTTCCGAATACCTAATAATGAATATTCTAAAGACCTAAAAATTAATATTCCGAAGACCTAAACATAAATCTTCCGAAGACCTGAAAAATAATATTACGGAGACCCAAAAATGAATATTCGGAAGACATAAAAATGAATATTCCAGAGACATAAAATTGAATATTCCGAAGACATAAAAATGAATATTCCGGAGACCTAAAATGAATCTCCCGGAGACCTAAATAAACCTTCCGAAGACCTAAAAATAAATCTTCGGAGACCTAAAAATGAATTTCCCGGAGACCTAAAAATTAATATTGCAGAGACCTAAAAATAAATAATCCGAAGACCTAAAAATAAATCTTCCGACGACCTAAATATGAAAATTCCGGAGACCTAAAAATTAATATTCCGGAGACCTAAAATTGAATATTCCGGAGACCTAAATTTAGACGAATATTATGAAGATCTAAAAAAAAATCTTGATGCATCAAATACGAAATGAAACATGTTTATTTACCAGATAAATTTTAACCTGAATGATTATTTTTATTTTCCCATTAACTCTCGTTTATATGACCAATGTTGGTGAACTATTATTCCCCAAGGGTACCATCCGCATAGTTGTCGGTGCTTCGGCACTGCCATGGTTTATTAGATATGTTCATTATTGAAATTTACAGTTCCTAAATAATGTAATTATTATTAAAGCTAAGCTTCTCCTCCCTCGGGCATAGGTGACCTTGGCCGATTTTGGCTATCCTGTTTATGCCCTTTGGTTTTCATGCACCTAAAACTTTTAAATTATTTGGCTTTCCAATCTTTTGACTTTGAGCGTACCTATTGAAGGTTAATCCAGAAACGCGTGTGCAAACTTAGGTTTGTTCACAGCTACGAAGATTAAATGTATTATGTATAAAGTTCAAGATTAGTACACAGTGTTTACCCAGTTAAACGCCAAGTTTGGCATTTCACTCACTTCGAAAAACCTTGCATTACCGTGCCATATCACCGAGAAGGGAGGTAAAACTAGTTTAGTCCCGAAACATTTTATTGGACTACCTGTACAACACCAGGATAGTGAGCGACCATGTATATTGTATATATATACAATACAATACATACAATATATATATCAGGGGCGCGCGCCCCCCTAAAATTGGAAAAAATATGATTTGTTTGCGTAAAATCGTGATTTTTCACACGAAATACCCCAAAAATGTTCGTGCCTCCTTCCGCTCGGCGCAATTTTTTTAAGTGCGTCCCCCCCTAACTTGAAATCCTGGATCCGCCCCTGTATATATATATATATATATATATAAACGTCTAAAATGGTTTGTAAAACAACACCAAGTACACAAAGCAAAGTGATAAAGAATTAAACACTTTGTTGAATGACAAAATGTTCGTCCCACCGAGGGACTTTATCAATGTCTAATTGAATAAAATGTCGAACATGGCGACTTTACAATTTAAAAAAAAAGTTTTTAACGGTCCATGTGCGGGACAAAAGAACCAGATATTACTCATATGAAAATACATACATAAAAGAATTAAAATGTTTTTATATCTATATATCCGTCTGAAAATTAAACCAAACAGTGTAAGAATTAGATTTTTGATCTGTCAAATTTGTGTTCTTCCCTCGACGGGATTTGAACTCACATCATTGATATACTGGAGCACCAATCGCTTAGCCTTATGTCCAGCGCCTAGACATATATGTATACAAGATACAAGATACTTTATTTTCCAAAGCAGGACCTCTGGAGGGCATGATACAACATTTATAATTAGCACATACACAATATATATATTTGTGTTAGGTGTATCACATTTGCCAGTTGCTACTATTTTTCGATTGTGTTTTGGAACTGTAGTAGTGTGTTATTTCCCACTCCCATTTTTATCATTTAAAATCATGGTTAAAAGGATAACGTTAATGAAATTGAATTATTAAATTTAGGAAAGCCATTGTTTCAATTATGACTATCAACTTCATTTACCAAAATAATAAAGTATATTGAGTAATATAACACTTTCGTAAAAAAATCATATAACACGGGGGCCGTTGTGGTCGTGATCGTATGGTAGTTCGATTTACAACTACCTATGCAATCAGTGCCTATCACCACTGATGTTGTGAGTTCGAATCTCGATTAGGGCGAGGTGTACAACATTATGTGATAAAGTTGGTCAGTGACTTGCGACAGGTCGGTGGTTTTTTCCTGGTCCTCCGGTTTCCTCCACCAATAACACTTACCGCTACGATATAACTGAAATATTGTTGAAATTGACGTTAAGCACCATCAAACAAATATCGATATAATACGTTTATAAACTGCATCTGTAATGGTTAGAATGTCCGCCTCGAGTGCAGTAGATCGTAGTTAGAGCCCTCGTCGGGTCAAATCAAAAACTATAAAATTGATAATTGCTGCTTCTCCGATAAGCATGCATAATTAGGGTGTAAGATGGATCGGAATTGGGGAAATGTGTCCTAATGGAGCGAAATGTCTACCCGCGGAATGTTGTTTCATTGAGCTAATGTTATAATATCCCAACTAAACGTGTTGCACTAGTACAAAGCACACATCATCATCATCTTATCAAAATGTAGCTTGGTGTTAAACAACATTCACTCAAGAATACGTCCACATTTTAAGGATAGGCGTGAAGCACCACTCTAACACATTATACTGACTGTGAGCCAACCAGTCATTGCTCTTACTCATTAAAGCTGCATGGTAAGCAGAAAGAACCAATATAGTTAGTCTTTTATTTGACCCAACTGTGGATCTAAGCCACGAACTACCAAACCCGAGGCGAGCACTACTTTAACCTTCGAAACGGTTAAATACCGGTACATGTGTGTGTGTTAAATCATCTGTATTTTTTTTTCAAATCGAGAAAGAAGTTGTTATTGTAACTTAAATTATTTGACATTATTAAAACTACCTGTTAAATGTAGACATCAAGCTTTTTTTCTATATAATGGGGAAGGGATAGTTAGACTGATGGGAGAAGGGAATAGAAAAACTATAAAGATATTTACCTTGTTAGATTCCTATAGAGTGTCTATTTGATATTGCTTTCGAAAAATTCAAAATTTACGGTGAATGGGTTGTTCCATTGCAAAGGATATTCTTGTTCCTTCACTCCGTCGTTTTGGTAAGCATGTTGATGACTGTTATCGTTGTTAGTATATTGTCTTCCTATTTGAGATGAAACTGAAGATTTCAGTGGTTGATTTAGAGGTCCTTGGATGGCAACGAACGAGTCGATTATGTTGTTTTCTCCTGCTTTCGTTTCATCTGTGTGGACGATGTCACTTAGGAATTGTATGTACAATACAGTCTTTTTCAGGATTTCAGTCTTGCTCATTTTTCTTGACGTCCATTCTGTGGGAAGTTTTTTCTTCAGCACTTCAAAAACAGAAGTTATTTTCCGGACTCGATTCCTCTCTCGTAAATTTCTATTCATTCGGTATTCAGACATATTATCCATGATTTTCACTTCAGATTTTTATAGATGTTAAATAAATTCTGATATTTTGGTTTTCTTATTTATAGTAATAAAATGTTTGTTAAAGCTAAATTAAATAAATAATTAACTCAATTTTAAAAGTTTACATCTTTTGATTTCAAAAACATAAAAGAACAAGATACCGACAAGAAAACAGTGACAATGAAGAACTGGTGCAATGTTGTGGCAAACAGTTCTATTATTGTCTACTTAGCACCATGCGGTTCTATTCAACTCGATAAATGGTATACCGTTAACTCCTGCATCAAAGTGGGGGGCAATTATCACTTTTAAAAATAACAGTGTTTAGGAAAATATTAATGAACAATCAATAACATAATAGTCGCGTGAACACACGAGTGCAGAAAAGGGTACTTGTATACCATTCTCTATCCAGAGTTCTCGTTCCTGCTACGCTACACAACATCTCTGTCAACGCTCATTTTACAAGATTTTTGTAAAATTTAGAAACAGTATAAAAAATGTACTTAAAATTGTTTTAATTATTGTAAGTATCAATAAAGATGAAAATAAATCACTCATTTCAAATCAATTCTCTCTTAAAAATGATTCCTCCCCCGATTTCTTGGAGAACTATTTTGAAGAGGTAAAAAGTAAAAAGTTAAAAACGATCACAAATGAGTGATTTATTTTCATTTTTATTGATATTTACAATAATTAAAACAATTTTAAGTACATTTTTTTACTGTTTCTAAATTTTACAAAAATTTTGTTAAATGGGCGTTGACAGAGATGGAGTGTAGCGTAGCAGGTACGACAACTCTGGATAGAGAATGCTTGTATACTTGTAAGTGATATGATATTGCTATTAGAGATATTGCATTTCTTTCCATTTTGGAAATATTGAAAGATAAATGTCATTATATTGCATTTTCATGTTTTTTCTTTATTAATATATATTTTTCCGCTCTTCTGTGTTTTTATTTTATATAACTACCTAAGAATCACATAAAATAAAATCTTATTGTTCTCGTGTATAACAGATTTAACGCATTTGCAAAGTAAGATACGCTTTTGTCTTTTGTCTTTTTATTTTTTTTAAATTTTATTCATTTATTTCTTTTTTATATAAAATTCAAATGTTTTTCACAAATTAATTGACAGTCGGTGAATGGGAGTTTTGAATGCCTCACATTCGGTTTGACAGTAGATTTCCAAATTTGATAAAATTAACAAATTTATTTTTATTTATTTATATTCAGAATTAAATGTTAACCTTTCCGAAAATATGAAGCATTTTCAAAAAATGTACAAATTTATTAAAAGATGCGAGAAATTTCGGATTTATAATTCACACGGAGTTCCAATTAAATCGGTTCCGAATACGGAGTTCTTCCCTCTCAAAACAATAATAAATAAAAGCAAACATAATTTTTCAAGATAAAAAATTATGTATTTTTTGCTTTCGTCCAAACTTTCAAATATCTTGATTTAGCTTTAAACAACTCTCGTTATGTAAACAGAATTTAGTGTTAAACAACTATTTTATTGGTCAAGACTATTTAAAATTTTATTTGAGTTGTCTCTCTTGAATAACATGTTTCATATTATGATGAAATATAGTGAGTAAGTGAATAATTGTTGTTTAACGCCAAAATAAGCAAGCTTCCAGTTTTATCACGACGAGAACAAGTTACATTCAATGAGATGATAATGATGGTCACTTTGTACTAGACCAACACGCTATACAGCTAGCTCACTGAAACAATAGTCAGCGGGTAGACATGTCGCTCCACACAGACACATTATTCTGATTTCGAACCAACCCGTCTTTGTGATTTCTCCTTAGTGATGTGTGCTTAGAAGAGAACCAACAAATACTACTAGTTTGACCCGACCCGGAATCGAACCCAAGATCTACCTAAGCGACAAAGCGAACCACCGCACCATCGATACGATTGATGACAGTGTCGGATTTAGGACATATGAGGCCCTGTGCTAGTTAAGTTATGAGTCCCCTTATCTGGGACCTGAAGGAGGTAGACCCGGTAGATTAACACAGGCAGTCAGACATACATGCTCCGGAAAATTAGGAATAGTGAAAATATTACGTTATATTAGGTCAGACATGTACACTGCGTCTTCAACAAACTAGAAGCTATTATATATTACCCAAAGCCCCAACCCGCCCAACACTGTCTTACACAGGTCACATAATGAAACAGTCAAACTTGATAAAAAGAGAACAGACAGGGCAGTCATTACAGTCAACATCATGTAATTAAATCTAAGCATCATTTAACGCAGTGGTTCGGAATCTTTTTTCCCCCATGGACCGCTTTTACTCTTAATTTGTTTGGTGGACCGCCTGTCACCGCCATAACCATTTGATGAAAAAGCTAATTTTATTTTTTACTAATAATTAATTTTAGGAATTGTATCATAGAAATAGTAAATGTATATGCTTTATTTGGAATAAAACTAATTTAATGAAAATAAACCTGTTTTTAACAACTAAATTATATGGATCATTTATGTACACTATTAAAATAACTCATAATAAACCATTTCAACATACAGTAAAAATAACATCAGTTTAAAAAAAAAATATTAGCCATACGCCATATTGCTGGCAACATAATGACTAGTATTGAGACTGAGAATACATCAAACAAAATACCAAGACAGTATCGCTATCAGTAACCTTGCCTGTAACCTTGAGCGCGAGTGTTAGCTTGTTTGCAAGGACAGAGTGTATGAAGACAGGAGGGAGGGAGTCGTGGTGATCCCAATAGGCGTTACTAACATTATGACAGTTTGCTATGTCAGTGTCAATTAAATCTGAAAGTAGACTGTTGTTAACTTGTAGAACCCTTAATATCAGCAAGGACGAATAGCTTTAATATGGATAACAAAAACTTAAGATAACGCCATCATAAATAAACTGCTATTCAGAAAAAGGTATATCGTGTGTATGTATGTATGTATGTATATAATATCAGTGGTGGTGTTGCAAATATATTTTACCAGAGTTGTGCACAGATAGATAATAATTAACAGGTATATGAAGCACATATTCAGGTGCCAAGATGTAACAGTATCTTAAAGGCCAGTTCACACGAGTGTCAAAAGCTCAGGCCACTTCATCTTGATCGATGTACGGGTGAGGACACAGACCACAGTCCCAAGGCAACTCATCTTAATGTCTGTATGCTGTCTTCCGTTTGGGCAAGATCTTGCTTTTGGATAGGTGTTTCCACCCCTCACCAAATATTTTCTCATCCATTATTCTTATTTACACTTTATTTTATTATTATTATTATCACCATTTTTACTTTTATACTTTCAAAGGTTGCATACATCAGATAACGACCAAATTAGTTATTTAGGTTTCACATTTGTATTACAAAAGGCATAACTACCCCTTTACTTGTTTTGTTATTTTGTTTCAAGTTGGAAAAAAATCTTGATAATACATTTCGGGATTTGCTGCAAAAGTAACGTCAGTTTTTCTTCTCATTAGCTTGAAGCTTCTCTACACATGCAAGGACTTGAAGAATAAAGTTCTTAAAGTAAATTTCTATCAATAGCTATTGTAAGCTACTACATTCTTCTATAAGTGTCCAAATTGAATAGAAGCCGTCAAATTTAAAATTGCACCACGTAAGCATGAATCCATCTTCAACTTATTTTTGCCAATAACCAGAAGCCCCTAATAATTTGGTTTCTATGCCACCGAGCTACTGTCATGGCTGCTTGCTTTGTGGCACACTCCAATAGGCTGTCAACTCTATCATTATGTTTGGAATCGCTCCGAAACAAAACGTCTTCAAATTTAAAATTGCACCACATAAGCAAAAATCCATAGTAAAAATGTTTTTGGCATGAAGATGAGGCCCCCCTGGCGAACGAGGCCCTGTGCTTAAGCACACTTAAACACAATGGTAAATCCGACACTGCTTGATGATGAAATATAATGTCAGATGACATCATGTTAATAATGATAATAAAAACAATCAAATTATAATAAACCTGTTAAAAGTATCAGTTCTGACTTTTTTGGTCCAAAAAGTAATGGTCTTAAACCAACAGCTTCTACATTCGTAGCTAGTAGTCAGTTAGTTATTAGCAATCATTGACCCTGCTATTGTACACTCCATGTTTATGTTGTTATTCATGTTTGTGATAAGGTGCGATATTTTTTCGAGTGGAGGCAAAAAACAAAAAATGTGGAGGGTCGGTTGATGTCCTGTCAACCGGTTTAACTCCACCTCAGTTTTGTTCCTATTATAAAGACAGGACCTGTATTTCTAACGTCATAAGTCGTGGTCTTTTTTTATGTTCAGTGATTCGATGTGAGATGTTGATATTCGTTTTGTATTTGTTAGTGGATTTTTTTTTCTTTTTAAAATATTAACAACATTTCTTGTTTGAAAACTACAGGGTCAGATTATGTTTTTTTTTACATCTTTCAGGTCAATTTTTTTTTACGGAAAGTAATGACATTTCAAATTTCAAATATTTCAAATGTTTTATTTTCAATTTCCGAACATCAATTAGACATTTCTTTATTATATTTAATTCAAATGGACAATATATGTTTATCAGTTATGCTAAAAGGTAAATAGTAGTCAGGAATATCAAAAACATTTCAGGGTCTGGTACATGTAGGTACTTTCCAGTCTGTATCCTTCTTGTCTTGTATCCGTTTTTACAGAAATGGACAGTGCCAGTAATGGGAGGCTGCAATGCCATCTTCAGGGAATACCAATTTAACTTTTAGGGATGAGAGCTATGTCTTTTTCTTTGAAAAATAACAATATGTCGCCAATTTTCTTAGTAAAAAATAAATTGATATGAAGTGAAGTGTACTCGATACAACATTATGTGATAAAGTTTGTCAGTGACTTGCGACAGGTCAGTGGTTTTCTCCGGGTCCTCCGGTTTCCTCCACCAATAAACTGACCGCCACGATATAACTGAAAAACTGTTGAAAGTGGCGTTAAGCACTATAAACCTACCCCCCCCCCCCCCCCCAAAGCAAAACAAAAAACGAATTATGTATTTTAAAGCTATTTTTCATAAATGGTACATCTAAAATACCAGATAATTTAAATCGGATCAATATTTTGTTGTTGATTTAAGAGGTTTTAAACATGATTATCTCATATAGATATATAAATATTAAATAAAAGATACTAATGGTTTATATAATTTTTATTTGTTTGTTCTGTATATAAACTGTTCATGGTTGTCAATTATCACCTTCAAATACAATTTAAAAAACAAATAAGATAATTAACGTATATTACTCTTTCTCACATCGGAATAGCTCATACAAGATATGTTACTATATTTTTGAAATGAACTAACAAGATAAGATGGTCGTCATAGCCGAGATCGTGTAGTATATGTAGTTAGTAAACCATCACCATCAATGTTTGATTGGATAACTGCTTGTGCAATCAGTGCTTATCTATCACCACTAAAGTTGAGTTCGAATCACGTTCATAAAGAGGTGTACAACATTATGTGATAAAGTTTGTCATTGACTTGAGGCAGGTCGGTAATTTTCTTCGGGTGATCCGGTTTCCTCTACCAATAAAACTGGCCGCCACGATATAACTGAAATATTGTTGAAACGTGATTATAGCGAAACCCAGTAACCAAAAATTTTTTTTTTTTAAACTACGTTGATTAACAATGATTAATTGACGACTTTTACGGACAGAGTACCGACAACGTATATCACGCATGCAAAAAGAACACCGTTTTATATGCAACAACCAAACATCAAGAACGGCAACTTGAAGAACTAAACGCAGCATTCACTAGGTCTTGAATAATATACGTTATGGTGAGTATTTCATTTCCCCGAGTGACGAGTTGTCAGTTAAAAATGTGGAGTGTCGAGGTACAGGTCATTTATGTGGTACTTTGACAGGCCGATATAGCCAGCTTTATTGTAGTACCTGATCTCAATAACTAAGGTTTAATTCTTTTGTTTGTCTCGATTTTGTTGTTGTGTACTAGTATCTCCATGCTAATCCCATTGTGGTGCTCGTCTCATGTAGGGTAGATCGTGGGTTTGAGCTGGGTAGGGTCAAACCAAAGACTGTAAAATTGGTACATTGTTTGCTCCTTATCCGCAAAGCACGTATTAATGAGCAAAAGTAAAGACGGTTTAGCTCGGAATCAGGATACTGTGTTCTAGTTTAGCAACGGACCGTTGATTCAGTGAACTAGCACTATAGAAATATGACTAAGTGTGTTGGTCTATTACATAGACATAATTTCCATCTCATCGAATGTTACATGTTATTGCCTCTTGCCATTATATAGCTAAAAATTTGCTCATTTGTCGTTATTAAGCAACAATCACTCTCTGCATCTCCATACTCGATCATCTCACTTCACACGTGTCTTTAATGCTGTGAGATTCAAATAAACTAAGTTAAATTTGTATTTAATGACAATTCAATAATAAATAATCATGTATTTAGCCAATATTCTTCAACTAAAATAAATAACCTACTAAATCGTCCCGAATGGTTACAAAACAGACACAATTTACCAGTTAGAAATACAGTACTGGATACCAGTATAATATTAAAAAAAAAACAATGGAACACATGACCTGTTAGTTTCGTATATTTATTTTCGTATAATATGTTTATATTAACTTCGTGTACCTTTATTTCTTTTCTGGTGTCGATGTTAATATCTAATGTATGAAATTGATTGTACAGTAACTTGAAGGGATATATAATAATGGCCACCAACAGTGAATATGACATAGTGTATGCTTGTTATACATATACAAGTGCCATTAATATATTTGAATACTGTATATTAAATGGAAATCTTCGAGAGCGGGTAATATTTGCTTAACTTGAGTTTCACTACATGTACAATATGCAGAAATATTGCGAACCAATTTTAACTCTATTTTGTCAACTAGAAACGATAACATTTGCGTAAAATAAACCCCGCGCGCGATTGGTTTATGAATCTCAAATAACCCCCGTCCCTTCAACATTAACCACATGTACAGTATTTAAATGTTATTTTCTTCAATTAATGTAAATGGTCCATTTCCGTCTGCGTCCTTGTCCAAGGACCACTGAGAGGAAAGCGACATTAGGATATTACTCCGCGACTGTAAGCGTCTTAAGCGTTCCTGTTGTATCACTTGTCGTGTATCAATACTCTGTTCTTCAATAAGTTTATTTAGAGCACGCTTTCGTGCTGTTTTAGAAAATGCCAACGCTGCTTTCACAACATTTGTCAACGTTACAAGCCGTTTTGTTTCTGGGATTGGAGCAGTGTCAGCAGCAACATATTTCCGCCAATTGCTAGGTTTCCGCTGACCATTTGAATCTAAACTTATGTCGCCTATACTGCCCCACATGTTAGAAATTACAGAACGATCCAATTCAGATGCCATTGAAACAGAATTTATGCTCACTTTCCTTTGTCTTGGACTATTAACTGACACTTGTCTGAAATTCCGTCCATTACTGTCCGCTTCCACGTCTGTTGTTTGATTGGTACTAGCAGATACCTTTTTAGACCTTAAAATTCCATTTTCCGGTTTTATTTTATTGCATGAAACATTTGGTATTTGTTCGGATTGTTGTATATTCGGTGTGACGTTTTGCACATCTTGTGTGTCTTTGTCTTCCGATTCCTCCTCCAGTATTTGTTGAATGATTTGTTTAACAGACGGAGAAATTGAATTTTGATTTTCAGGGTCTTCTGCTACCGTTCTTAATGAATTCCCACTAGAACTTGCTAAATTATTGTCTGAGGTAGATTGTCTTGACAGCAATTTGTCTGAATAAATAGACCTACTGTCGAAATGATTGCCATTTTCATGCTTTATTTTAGAACTTGAAGCATTGCCATTGGCTGTTGCAGGTCGCACCGGTAACGAGATCTGTCTTTCAAACGACATTGTACATTTTGCAGTTTGTGGTCTTAATAATTTTCGGCTATTATATTGACTCCTAGATCTAAGAAATCTTGTTAAATTTTTCTTGTCTGACCTTTTCACCGATATTTCAGTATTCTTAAAAACATTTTTGTAACTTTCGACTAGCTCTTTTTCATACCTTTCAATTTCCGCCATATTGCTTAAATCTGGGAGTGGCAGAGTAACAGTTTCTTCGGTAATAAAAACGTCATCGTCAGATTCTGACGAATTTGATTGGTTTCTATGAGATTTAAAATTTTCATTGAAATCAAAGTGTATCCTTGCCGAAGAGCCTCGCATAGATTTAGCACTGTTCAATCTTTTCTCACTTATCCGAGTTCCAAATTTAAACACGGGGTCATTTTTATAATCATCATCTTTGTCATTACTAGGAGGTATTCCTTCTTCACTGAATCCACTTGTTCGCTTCACATGAGCAAAATCTTTGACAACAGCTCTTTTTTCACGATCGATTTCATGGACCAATGAAATCTTTTCTTTGTCGTATCTTCTTATCATGAAATCCAGTCTCGTTTTCTCCATCCTGTTCAAACGATCCACTCTGAACATTTTATCATTGTATTTTGATGGCATCTTTACCTAAAAGTGGAAAAGAAACACTGTTCTATTATTATGGAGAACTTACATATTACGTTATATTGTGATAAATAACCTTACAATTTGTGTTGGCGTCCGACAGGAAAAATAAAAAGCTTTATCTCTAGCTCTATTATAGTGATACGAAAAGAATGGAATTGAGTAAATTTCCCCCAAATATTTTCTTAGAAGTTCAGACAATACAATGACCAAAAGAAAAAGACGGGCACTGGTCGACAAAACACTACTCAGAAAACTAATAATAGAGTAACACGAACAAGTGCGCAGTCGTCATTTTTCGTTCTAGCTGCTGATTCGTTCTTTGTAAACCTATTCATGATTATAATTTAAACTCTACTGTCTCGACATTAAGCAACATACAATCAATCAATCGATTAATTAAGGCTTCATTCAAGTCTTGAATCCCACCTCCATTTCATAAAATATTAAATGATCAAATCCCTTTATTCGATTTATATTTTAATTCTATTGAAGTGCACTCTGAGTATTTCGATATCATGTAAAACATAAAATCTAACTAGGCAACACGATACATAACAAGTTTTGTGGTTTTGTTTGATAACATAATTAGATAAAAATAAAATATATATTAAAGGGAATAATACAAAGAAACTAACACCATTGAAACATAAAATAGTTATTTTAAAATAACACAACAAACATGATTAAAATTCGTAAATTAAGATCCCCCAGAGACAATGTTACTTGGAAAGGGTAATGATCCTCAGTTTCACGCATGAAACACACAGTGTATACTGACGACACCAGATGTCGTTTTACGCGTAAACTGTGTTGCGTAAGATTAACTGGCTTTCTGCAGCA
Source organism: Bathymodiolus septemdierum (assembly GCA_963383655.1). Lineage (NCBI taxonomy): Eukaryota > Metazoa > Mollusca > Bivalvia > Mytilida > Modiolidae > Bathymodiolus > Bathymodiolus septemdierum. The sequence continues at coordinate 128,582,805 of OY726517.1, forward strand.
CATATGATATGTCATGCATATTCAAAACACTTCTCATAACTGTGGAATTATATGAAAAGCAAATAAGACCACCCAGAAAAGATTACAACGATGTTTAATAATTCCACTAATATCAACTAACGACTGAACAACACAAAAATGCTTGGGACGTGCAAAAGCATATGACATATGACGGGGGTCAATGACCCCCCCCCCCCCCCCCCCCCCCCTCTTGATAATTAGATCGCCAACGGCAATACATATATAAATAAACGTTTCAGCTCAAAAGGTCCTCAAACAAACACACGAATGAGCGACAACATGAACATGGATATCAAAATAGCAAGGTCAATGAATGGGGGTAGCTATTCTAAGGAGGTAGAATATGTTCCTGAAGTCCATTACTCTAAGGATAACAACATCATAACTGAACTTCTTTATAATTATAAGGAGGTAGAATATGTTGCTGAATAGCATTACTCTAAGGACAACAACATCATAACTGATACTTCTTTATAAAATTATTTAGCTCTTCAATCTTTTGACCTTGAGCTTATCTGATGAAGGTTATTCTCAAAACGCGTCGTGTGCACTAAATCTGATATCTACGTTTTGATTCCGACAGATTTACCACGATACTGCTAACGTTGGCGTTAAACATCAATCAATCACTCAATCAATCTAACATAATTAAAATCAATAAGTCATAAAAATCTATAAAAAAAACGAATTGTCTTTGTGTGAAACCAGAATAGATATGTCATCCATTTGTTCGGAATTAAATATTGAATATAAAATACATGTAGTATTATAATATGGCATGACGTATAAATACATGATCTACTATGTCTACCAGCATATTGTCTATATTTAAGCAACGAAAAGGCAAGGAGTCAACTATAGTTGCTAAATGATAGTCTGTACGAATAATATTTTCGATGATTTTATGAGGTTAGACGTGTCAGATTTGAACCTTCAGAAACGTCGATGTAAATATACCCTTTTTGATCAGATCTTTGCATGCAGAATTGTATTTATATTCAAGTTCTTTATAGCGATAATGTAATTTAGAGAAAGTATTCAATAATTTATGAAATTGGTACTCTTGATGTAATTATATTACAGTTTTTTTTTTATTAGCACGAGATTACGATGATTAGCCGTATAAATACAAACAATATTTGGTAATTTCTAATAAATATATCTTTAATTTTGTAATAAACAAGTGTGTAATTGCTTAAGTACGTGAAAACCGGACTGAAGCATTTTAATTCATTATAATTTTTGAAGAGGTGACAAATATATGAGTCACTCAATGACACTTTTTAAGAGGGATTTTAAATTTACAAGTTTTCAAAATGTTTACTCGTGTTTTTTAATTGTTTCTGACCATAAATCGACCAAATATTTTGTAATCGAATTATATTTTTATAGAATCTTTAATCTTATATAATCTTCATTGCACCCCACACGTGGGAACCGATTAATGATCAATGTATCCGGTCTTCCAAAATATGCTTTAAAAATATAAAACGAAGGGTTACTGCACAACAACTCAAGCAGCATATTATATTGTACAAGCTTGCAAGTGCAATTGATACCATGAGGGACAATATTCGTGCAATAACCATCTTAAGAACAGAACTTAAAGGGGCGTTATCTGCCAAAATAGAAATTTTTGTTACCTATAAAAACTATCAGATATGATTGATGCCTTAATAAAACGTGTTTCTGGAACTTATAGATGTTATGAAATGTACGCGCATCGGGGAAAAAAGGTGCAACTGCTCGTGTTTTGAGATCGATCAAGAAATGGACGCCATCTTATTAATTATCGGCATTGTTTACGGAGTTTGCCGAATCGTCATTGAATCAGTACAACAATGCACGTATTTCTTATTTTCTGTGAAACTGCTTTTAGTCGGCGTTAATTACGGACAAAGAACCATGCAAGTTTGCAGTTAATAAGCGACAAAATATAAATTATTCGTTTTTATCTGTCACTAGTAAGGTCAGTTGCATACGGAGAAAGCGAGGTCAAATTATTTGCTTGCAAGTAAATAACAAATCGATGGTAATTTTCGTTCTCAAAAGGCGAAAAGTGGTACGATAAGCTGTTTAATGTGAAGCATTTACCTTTATTTCATCATTTTAAAGCTATTTACCAAATTCCAAAACATAATTTTTTGGGTCAAAATCGTAGCTAATGCCTCTTTAAATAATGATACAATTTCTATAGAATAACATCAACTATCTCTATATTATAAAGAACTATTTTTATTCTTGTAGATGTACTTAAATATTGAAAATGAAAGGACATCTACTTTTCAAGTGGTTGTTCGTTATGTTGATATTGGTGGAATTGTAGACCATCACTGTTTAAACTTTCTTTTCAAACGTAATTTTATTAGCCTCGCGAGCCTCAACCCGCCAAAATCATTCGGATTATTTCTTATTTTATCTAATTTAATACCTAATATAAAGTCAGACGATAGCATAAAATATTATAATTTAAAGAAGGAGTGACCGCATGGACAGGATTGACTATCATTGAAGTTGTTCTCTTGCCGAATAGGCATGGTCTATTTGCCACTGAACCTTAAACAACCAACAATCAATAAAATACATTCTACAGTAGTATCAACATGTTTCTAAGTTTATTCTATTAATTACAATGTCAACATATGCCATATGGTCAAATAATGAAGGCGATCGAAAATGAATATCACGACTACAACAATCGACAGTACTTTAAACTAAGTATTATACAAGTCATAATTTAAAATAAAAATGCAAAAAATATTTCACATGTCCAAAACAGTACCAAAACCCTAGCACACACATATACATAAGTGCTGGCTCACTTTACTGTCTTGGTACAGAAACTTGAAAAGGGGCCGTCGTGGCCGTGATCGTATGTTAGTTGGATTTACAACTATCTATGTAATCCAAGCCTATCACCATTGATGTTGTGAGTTCGAATCTCGATCAAGGCGAGGTGTACAACATTATGTGATAAAGTTGGTCAGTGACTTGCGACAGGTCGATGGTATTCTCCGGGACCTCCGGTTTCCTCCACCAATAAAACTGACCGCCACGATATAACTGAAATAGTGTTGAAAGTGGTGTTAAATACCATCAAACAAACAGAAACTTCAATAAAAAGGTGTGGGGGGAGGGGGAGTTAGACTATTTTTACGGGCTCATACTTCCCCTCTTAAAGAAATGACGCGGTGATACAAATGTTGTATCCACATGTGAGTTAAAGGCGTGTTATAGTGAATCTGTGTCTATATTATATACATCAATCTAAAGTCAGACGTATTATAGTGAATCTGTGTCTATATTATATACATCAATCTAAAGTCAGGCGTGTTATAGTGAATCTGTGTCTATATTATATACATCAATCTAAAGTCAGACGTATTATAGTGAATCTGTGTCTATATTATATACATCAATCTAAAGCCAGACGTATTATAGTGAATCTGTGTCTATATTATATACATCAATCTAAAGCCATTGTATATGAAAAATACGTAGCTCGTATTTTATAATATTTCTGAAATCCCCTCAATTGTGAACGAAAATAAATTATAGACGAGGCTTTTTTGTGGTTAGAAGTTGAAGAGTATCACTATGCTTGAGGCGTCTCCTCTCATTTTTAAGGTATTAGTAATTCTCATCATTGAAGAACTCACTGTGACTATTAATTTTCATCTGAGTTTTTGTTTTAAATTTTAGAGTCCTTCCTATTTGATGTTTTTAAAATGACTTCGTAAATATTTTGTGTTTCGTCGAATTGAAAAAAAAATATGCATAATCATTGTTGATCAAAAACATGTGTAGTTGATTACAATGATGGAGATAGAAAAAAAGAAAACAAAAACTGAATAAATTTGTTGATAGCGTATAAACATATATTTGTCAAACATTTTGTATAAATAACATGTATTATTAATATTAACTCTTCGTATTTTGAGAAAATTTAATGAAATTATATTTGATTAATGAGGTGTTAGACCTTTATTTATCTAAATATCTCCACCCACGATTGCCACAGAGATACAATATACAGAATTGAATGTTAGAAAATTCAAACAGATTTCCTCACAACTATCTTATTTGGACCATCTTATAGAATTATTAATATGTTGTTGACATTCAGGTAAATAAATAAATATATATTAAACGATAAATACTCTCTGTATCAACATTTTTGTAAAGATTATACAACATACATATGAAGAAAATGAAACGTCAGGCTTATTTTTCTTTTTTCACGTTTTAAGATTTTTGTCTAACTAATCCGGTTTTGTTGAACAGTAGGAACCTATGATGACGATAATTATTTGTTTTGTAAGTCTAAGCGAAATATACCCCACATGCAGTTTTCAGAAACGCATGGCATGTTTTCTAAAAGCACGTTTAACTTGAATATTTAAATATTTTCCAATTTATTCATTTTGTTCATCATCGTTGAATGATAAAAATATTATGTATTGATAAACATTTATATATATATTTCAAATGAAAGAAAAATATTATAATGATTATATTTACATGTATCAGTACAGACAGATAGATTAAATATATTAAGTAGCCACACCTATTTCTATGGATGGACATGTTTAGCCCTTTTAAGATATTATCTGGAAATGCATCAAATGATGTTCGGGCCCATGAAACTAGATTAACCCCGTCACTCTTTTTTGAACTGTCTGTAACTCTCTCTCCTGTTGTACATATTGTATATAGCTCTTTTGTTATTATTTATTGTTGTACTTTAATTTGTTATCTGTATATCGTTGTATAAACAAAGGCTACCAGAAATAAAGATACCAAACCAGGAAAGTGGACGGTCATATATTTGTGTGTTAGGGGTATCGACTTGGCCTCGATTTTTTTTTATTAGAGTTTGGAGCTAGCTGTTCCGACAGTGTGTATTTATGGTGTTTTTATCAATTATTTTCTCCATTTGTTTCCCGTGTAAAAAGATATGACAAAAATTAAGCATTTTCTTTATATAATTCCCTTAGCTCATACTTTCTTTGTCTTGTGTTATTGAATATTTTTCATATACCACATATGTTGTAATTGAAGGAAATGCTTTTGAGCTGATATGCATTCAATCTAATCTGGCTTAGACTGCCTAAATTAATAATAATTGGTAGTCATGACACTCGACACTGTGTAACCTTTGTAACATTGGTTTAGAGAATAAAGTTATCATTATGAAGTAACCATGTTTTTCACATGTGTGAATTTCAATTATTCGTTTTGTAATTGTTAATGAGCCTTTTCCTTGAATTAAAAACAAAGAAAGTATGGGCTAAATTAATTATTCAATGCCTGGTCATTAGTATATGAAAAAGAATGCATCTCGGCTAGGCCTCGAGGCATTCTTTTTCATATACTATGACTCGGTATTGAATAACCTATACTTATTCCATTGGTACTGACAATCGGTGTTCTTGACATATTAATCAACATTAAGCTTATTTTGTTTTCTAACATAGGAAATGTAATCAAGTAATTATTATATTAAATTAAAGTGTTACAAATATAGCTTGCATGCACGAAGAAATAAAAGAATGTATTTTGTAATAAAATATTTATATAATATTAAATGCCATCGCTTAACATACATCATACTTACAACTGTTTGTATAAAGAAATCCCTATTGATCAAGGCCTGTCAAACACAATTATCGATCTACAGTAGATCTATCGGTCCATTTCAATTTTTTGTCCTCTAACCGGCTCTTCAATTAATCACGTATGCGACCCTAAAACAAAGATAAAAAATAATCCGTTAGTCTTCTGGGACCAATCTCACTCTGGTTCACTTTGAACTTATCGTATACATACCATTGATTATTCTAAAATTCGTAAGTAATTTGTCCACAAAAAAAAAATCGCGCTCTGTTTTACTTTGATCTTATCCTATACTATTGATTATATACAATTTCGTAAGTAATTTGTCAAAAAAATAAAAAGAACATTTTAAATTATGGATCATAAAGTTTTACAACTTGATGTCTCGTTCAATGAAACACAAATTTTTGATCAATTACCAATGATGCATCGGTTATGGGAAATGAATTGACATAAACCAAAGAAAAAGTCAAACTGAGCTTTTAAAGCTTTTTACAGTTAACTTCAAATTTCAAACAAAAATAGCCTAAAGCGAGAAGACTAAGGACCGGATTGATAAGGAAATCGTTAATCCATTTTCAAAATATTTTTAGTCTTTTAAACTTAATTCGTAATTTCCACTACACAACCTTTAAAAAAGTACATACAATATTTAATTGCTAACACCTAATCTTGACTGAACTAATTGAAATAAAATTTTTGTAAACAATGTGGCCAAAAAATAAAATAAAAATGCAAATTATTCATCAGAATTCAAGACCACATTTTTTTTAAAATTATATAATACATTAAAAAAAAAGCATTAATATTTCATGTGAAAATTGACAATTATATTTTTTGTATGATTGAGTATCTTTACACAATGCAACATGTAGCCTAAGACATAATATTATGCTATTAGAAATAAACTATTATATTTTCGAATATCCTATACATAATGTAGCCTAAGAGATATGCCATTATTTTTATATATACACAAAGGAAAAAATTAAGCACCCCCATATTTTTATGAAATGATAATTGATACATACAAGTATCACGAGATTACTGAAAAGATAATCTCAAGAAAGCAATGGTGACCTGTTAGAACATTACATCGGCTGTAAGAAACTACAAAAAAAATCAAGAAAAATGTTAATTTAATGAATATATTTTTTTTTTTTTTATTGAAAACAATTATCATGATTTCATGTTTTTATTTGTTTTTTTTTTCATCATAATATAGTTTATTCAAAATCTCCTGTTTACAATAACCTTAATGGCCCAGGAGTGAACATTAAGGGTCCACTTAAACATATTTCATATTGATTTGTTTTTACATTTCATTATAATATACACAATTAGACGATACAATTATTACCATGCATTAACTTTATGTTCATAAATAATAAATACTCATATATTATTCCGAAAAAGTTCTAATTTGTTTTTATCATTTTCATTAATATGCGAAGTTTGTAATGTGCATTGTAAATGTTTTTTAAAATAATTTTTCTAAGTGTTGAAAATTGTTTGATCTCCAATTCGGGATTGGTTATAATTCACCTTATTACGTATTTTCCATATTTCCCACTTTGAGATAAATATTACGGTATTAAAAATGACGTCTAAATCCTCACCCCCATATAGCCCTAACATTATATTTAATTCCTTGATTTCTATATTAGCTATTAATCCAGATCTGTTAAATATTGCTTCTATTTCTTTTATAATTTTTTTCACAGAAGGACATTTAAAAAATAGATGCTGCATCGTTTCATCGTTGTCTCTTATTTGGCAGAGAAGGCATCTTCCGTTTGACAAATTCATTTTTTTCAATCTATGTTCTGTATAATTTATATTATGGAGACATTTCCACTGGAATTCTTTGACCTTATTAGTAACTTTGATTTTCTTTAATTTTGTCCAAATTTGTGTCCAATCAATATATATTAATGAATATTTAATCACAATATCACAAGACCAGTTTTTGCAGTAAAACATGTCCATTTTAAGTATTGACCTTCACAGTTCAAAAAGCACGATTAGATTGTCATTTCATTTTCAAAACGTCACTTATGAATCATTTGACGACATCTATTGTTCAAAGTTCAGTACCGGGTGTAACCCCCACGTGCTTGGATGACGACCTCAACCCTGCGTCTCATCCCTCCAGTTAGACGTCGGATGTCCTGTTGTGATAGCTGCTGCCATTCCCGATGCAATACTGCTTCCAACTGACGAATGTTCCCGAGCATGTATACGACGGCCTAACATGTCCCAAATATGCTCTATGGGATTCAATGGTAGCCCATCTGACGTCCAACAGCTTTCAAGGACATCCCTGTTGTATGCATGCCGATTATTTGCCATCTTTGTGCTTCTGATATTCGCTTTCGTACCATGCTTACTGAGAACGAATAATTTTTTTGAATCACCAGACTTAACTACCCAAATTCGAAGCGTGAACATACTGAATTTTGAGTAATGCGTGCGAGGCATAATGGTCACACCTGTGTGAGCACATCGTTTTAATGGAACATCATTTTTGCTATAATCAATATAAATATTAGAATCTAAACTTAGTGTAACTTATTATGTTTTAATATATCATGAGGTGCTTAATTTTTTTCTTTGTGTATATATGGAACAAAATGAGAGCTTTCGTAACATAAACCATAAAAACATAAAAAATGTGATGACTACAAAGAAATCAACTTCCTTATTAGAACGCAGTAATAGACGTAATACAATATTTATGACAGGAAGCACTAACTACGTACAACAGTTCCTAACGAGAACCAATGAACGGCAATAATTCAAAGTAATTGACAGTTTATTGGATGTTCGTGTTCTATAAATTCAATGTTTTATGGAGATAACAATGCAATGTCCAATTCTATAATTCAATGTGTTCGAATCCCGCTCAGTCGAGGTGTACTCGATACAACATTATTGACTAAAGTTTGTCAGTGAATTGGGGCAAGTCGGTGGTTTTCTCAGGGTACTCCGATTTCCTCCACCTATAAAACTGCCGGCAACGATATAACTGGAAAACTGTTGAGAGTGGCGATAAACACCACAACTCTAACCTATAATTTAATGTTTGTTCGTGTGTTCAATTCATTTTGTTTATTGTGAGTTATTCCACCATTATCATGGAGCAATTTCAATGAAGATTTCATCTTGTTCTAGCTGCTTTTTATTTGTCTCGTTTTTCAGATGTTCTTAAATCTGTTTCGTTTCTCATGTCCGGTCTGTTCTATCAACCGGTCTCAATATTACGATAGAACACGCCCCATATATTCGTAAGCAAATACATTGTACTGTCATAGTGTCGTTATTAATTGCTCTTCATCTTGTATTTTGATTTAGACGCCACGATATAACTGACATATTGCTGAAAGTGTCGTTAAACACCATACCCCTAACCCTATTTTAATTTAGAGGTTCTCTGGACTTGTAAGGTAAGTGAAGATCTTATAATGCACATTTTGTGCATTGACCAACTCTTGTCGAGACGATAGAGTTAACAATGACGTTGACTTTGGGTTAGGTTATGGTGTTTAACGACACTTTCAACAATGTTTCAGATATATCGTGAGGTCAGGTTTATTGACGCTGACTTTGGCGTAAGTGATACATTCAGCAAATAACTCTCTCGAGACTATTATATACATTTCTTGTCAATTCTAACTGAAAGTAAAGTATCGCCTTTTTAAGAAACTATATGATATATGCACCACTAGGTCGTTCATGGAGACCAACATTTAGTTTTGGTGTTTACGACTACTTTGTATTAAAAACGTAGATATTGCGTACGAGGCATTTCTGGAATAAGCTTCAACAGGTATACTCATAGTGATGAGTGTGGAGAGCCAAATAATTTAAAGTCTTTGGGAGCAAGTAAACCATAATCGACCAAGATCACATATGCCCGAGGAAGGATAACCTTTCTGTTTATTAATACTTAATAGATTCAAAATATCAATTTTCATTCATATGTCAACAGCACATTTATCTATTGACAAGCAGATTTTGTCGTCTCTGTCAATAGACATGAAGCTGCTAGCCATTATTGAACATCAATATCGCATTGTCTATGTAAAAGTTCGGTATATAAACGTTAGAGAATACCGAAGGGACAATAAAACAGGAACAATCCAGAGAAACTGGCAACATAGGGTACACAAGAAGAATAAAAACACAACACAACATGTGTTGGACACCACTTTACGCAAGCAGTGTCTTCACCAAATCAAACAATTTTCAGTATTGTATGTGCGAAAACACACAAACTATCATACTAGTGTTTACTTTGGCTTCAGCATGCGAACATGGATAGGCTATGAGAAGAAAGTTTGAACAGTGATGGTCAACAATTCTGCCAATATCAACAAAACAAATTACATCTAATCTCAAGCCACTGAACATAGACATACAATGACATATACTGATGGACATGCATGTCTATCTTTGAAGGTTAAACCGGTTATTGCATTGCCAATTTATTGCACGTGAATTTTGTTTTGCCATGTTCATTGTGTAAAACTCTAAGGTCCATTGTTGAAATCAAATAGCTTTCGACGCCTTTCTGGAATAACCATCATACGGTACGCCCATAGATAAACGTTTGGAAAGGCAAACAATTGAAATGTCTTTGGGGCAAGTAAACCAAAGGGCATAAAGCGGTATAGCCAAAATCAGATAAGGTTACATATTCCTAAGGGAGATTGACTTAATATTAATAAATAACATTTTTGGAAACTGTAAATTTCAAATGTAAATATACCTGAAAAACTATATCAGTGACTAAGCACTGACTACTGGGCGGATGTTACCCTCTGAGACTAATAGTCCACCAGCAGAGGTATCGATCCAGTAATAGTAATAACAACATAGTTAGCTAATATAGTGCATACGATGCGTTTCTGGAATAACTTTCATCAAGTACGCTCATAGACAAAATATTGGAAAGCTAAGATATTCAAAACATTGCATGTATCATTCCAATATCAGTCCTATATCTGGACTCAGATTTGATAGTTAACACGAATCGGAGATATTGTGATTAATTACCTGAAACTACCAATTTTTATTTTATATATTCATGGAATTTAATCAAAATACCTAACATTAATCTGATAAAGACAGAGTTAAATGATACAACATAACATATCACCTATTAAAATAGAAAGACCAAAATTGAAATATAATTCCTCTCATGGAAGCACTAAAACAAATTCTAAATGGAGAAAACCGAAGAAATAATCGAGAATGGTAAATCCAGAGACACTGGCAACATTTTGCAAAAAACCTATACACAACACAACACAACACAGAAAAAAAAGATAACCAACATAAAACCAGGGATGAACCCAGATGCTCGCGAAGGTAAGCAGTTCCTGCTTCTTACAAGACATCCACCGTGTTACTGATATAGTCAAATTCGGTAAAAGTATTGTCGGTGACAGAGAAGATGACAAAATCTACGTAGTAAGGAAACGATCCATTGTCATTTGAGATATGGATATTTCGTAACTGTCAACCAGCTCGTGGTGGCGACCGTAGAATGCTTGTATAATTGACTTTAACATAGGAACAGCATAGCCTTGTTTGGGTAGCTTTTGTGTCAGCAGCTGAGCTCTGTCCAGAAAATGACTGTACTGGGCATTGTCGATTACAATGTGACTTTCTAAAGTAATCATATGTAATAATTCAACGGGGTTGGCGTAGATTAGTCGCTTCAACATGAAATGATGTGGTTAATAATCAAAATAATTATATATATTGTATTACTATTTCACGAGATAGGTATATAGTATAGTACAATACATACATATGAAATAAATCTATTGTACACAGGGGCGGATCCAGGATTTGGGATTAGGGGGGGGGGGGGGCGTGAGTAGGAGAGGGTCCAGGTGGGCGAACCCCCCCCCCCCTAAGCTCTGGGGGTTTGAGGAATTACAGACATTTATTTGAACGACAATTTTGATCCAACCACACCATTTTTATCAGACCAAAATAACTTTACTTTGAGACTTAATTTTGTCGGGTAATTGTTAACAGTATGTTTTTGTCAGATTATAAGAACCTGAAGTAAAACTTTTTTTTTGAACAACCGTGATGCGAATTGTTCAACTCATGACTGATCGATCACGATATTTTAACCCTTCAAAGAACTATTGGTTTAGTTTTAAAGCATTCCTGGGGTCCGGATGGCTCAATGAGTTAGGTCGTTGGATCTAATAGCTCATACAAGCCTATCACCAATACGGCGTGGGTTCGCGCCCAGCTTTGTAAATTACAAAAAAGGGTGCACTCGACTCACAGTCGCAAATGATAAAGTTTACCAGTTGCGTCAAGTGTTTGAGCAACGGACGTAAAAACCTCATTACACTAAAAGATCAACCAAACAAAAATGTATCAAAGTTCTCGAGAAATATGTTTACGGAAATCAGGTGTGAGATATGCATAAACCATTTTGTCGAGATTATTTTCACACTTTCATGTGCAGTTGTAGATATTAATTTATTACAAATAAATTGAAGTAAGAATTTTTTGCTAAAAATGTGTAAAAAAATTGTACAGACATCCATTGCTAGATATGAATAATATAAACGTACCCGGACAAAGGATTTGTTCACACTTTCTTGTGCAGATACCTCGGGCAGATGCAGATTGTTACAAATAAATTGCCGCTAATTTTTTTTTTTATTAATATGTTACTTTCGTATTTTAATGTACAATATACCAACGCGTATTTTTACTGATCTTTACTTAACATTTTCGGGTATTTGCATACAAATCAAACTTATATTTTTTTCTCATATGAAATTGCAGAATTTCGAATTCAAGAACTATTTGAACCATTATTTAAAGAGAAGTGACCATTTTCGTGGGACACTCAAGTTTCTCCACAGTCAGTTTCATCAACTGATTCTCTCGTTATAGGTTTTCGTTGTATGTTTTATAAATGAGATCAATTGTTAAATTAATTATTCGAAGTATTGATTGAATTTACTTTTTAGTTTACCTTTGACTTTTCTCGTCTCGTCGAGGAATCAGAAATGTGTCCAATCTTGCTTGTTTTCTTGGCCTAGAATTTTCGTCCATTTTATAATTTCTAAATAGCACGTGTACATGTAGTTGTAAAATTGACTGCAGAAATAATGTTTAACACGGGCAACGCAAAGCGTGGCGTATCCCCTCGCCTAAAAATTAGACCCTGTGACCTTGACCTTTGACCTTGAAAACCAATAGGATTCCAGATTCTCTTAAGGTCTAAGTATGTACCAAGTTTGGTCAAAATCCATTGAAGGATGTTGATTCTAGAGTGTTCACAAGGATGTTACGCGGTACAAATTTGACCCGGTGACATTGACATTTGACCTATGACTTTGGAAATCAATAGGGTTCCAGACTCTCCTAATGACTAAGTATGTACCAAGTTTGGTCAAAATCCATTGAAGGATGTTGTTTCTAGAGTGTTCACAAGTATGTTGCACGATAACAAATTTACCCAGTGACCTTGACCTTTGAACTATGACCTTGAAAATCAATAAGGTTCCAGACTCTCATAAGGACTAAGTATGTACCAAGTTTAGTCAAAATCCATTGAAGAATGGTGATTCTAGAGTGTTCACAAGGATGTTATGCGGTACAAATTTGACCCGGTGACCTTGAACTTTGACATATGACCTTGAAAATCAATAGGTTTCAAGATGCTCTTAAGAACTAAATATGTACCAAGTTTGGTCAAAATCCATTGAAGGAAGTTGATCCTAGAGTGTTCACAAGGATGTGACGGACGGACGGACGGTAGCGTTACTATATCCCTTCGCAACTTCGTTGGCGAGGGGATAATTAGCGTGAGAAAATAGTTGATGTCTGGTACCTCGGAACCAATTAGAATGGAATAATCTTTGAACTACTGACGGCGAATACATATATGAATCAGCGAACACATCCAACGTGTATTTACAGTGTGTAAGAATATTTTACTACAGGTCACGAGTTAACCATTCATGAAAAAGTTATTTATTGAACTGCTTAATTAACGTTGTATAACATATGCTTTGCGAATTTTTTTTTTTGGGGGGGGGGGGTGGGCACGCCCCGCATGCCCCCCTCTAAATCCGCCACTGGTACATGGCAGATACATTATGATTATGAAAGTAACATTCCAGCAACACCCGTATATGGAGTATATATTATTCAGTTAGGGTTGTTGCTAACTAGGAAGCTACTGTACCAAGTGTTTCTATTGGTTAAATAGAAATTATCACTTCGACAGTTTTACTGGTCGCCACCATGTATTGGTTACACCGTTATGGATTTATAGATTTCATTAATGTTTACGGATTTGGTTTGTGTTGCTCAAACTTTATTTTTCTGTATAATATGTTGTGGGTCTTTGATTGTCTTTTTGTCTGTTTTGTCTGTCCTTGGAATTATGGCTTCTGATTATCCCTTTGGTGTCTTCAAACTTGTTTTCCCACACATCAATATATATTTATTTGCTTAGCTTCTTCCCGCCACTTTTTATTGAAGTGCCTGTAACAAGCCAGGAAAGTGGGAAGTCATGTATTTGTGTGCTAGTGGTATTGATTTTGTCTCTTTCTACCATTTTGCTTATTGAATTGTGGGACCGTTCCGACATTATGGTATGGTACTATTTCTTTTTCATTTTTTTAACCCTATCTTTTGTATTGCTTGCTCTATCTAAAAATGACATTATTATGATAAAAAAAAACGGTAATTTAAGATGAGACTGATACCGAAACTTACCCCATTATCATATCCTGTCTAATTATCCAAAAACACACAATTTCAACAAAGATCCCTTTCAGCAATATTATATATATATTTCACATGGTTAAAATATTCATATATTTGGATAATGTTTTTAAAAGTATTTGTCGAAAGCTATTATCTCGGTCCCAATTACAAATCGATTTCAGATATTTTTTTTGAAAGACAAATTAAACAATTTATGTGATACACTTAAAAGCAAACTTGAATTAAATTAAACAACCTTGACAATTAGATTAGCGCTGTTAAAATTACCCTTTCTTATTAGCTATGGTATTAAATCATTTCTATCATACACGAGAGTATTTACGTGTTCTAGTATATTTGCATAATACGTGTATCTCTGATTAAAATCTTTTGTCGTAAAAGGAAAAAAGAAAGAAATTACCGATTAAATCGAATACATTTCACAAAGATTTTCAGTATTAGCTCTTTATACACGATCAAACGAAAATCAATGCATTCCTCATTAAAGTAAAGAGGTTCATTTTGCCTGATATACGAGGAAACTTAAATCACAGGAACCATTAGTAAAACTCGGCCATTATTTATTCTTAAAGAATGTCAATATTTAGTTTAGGTTTGTATTGTAAGCTTGCATAGTAGTGAAATGCTTGAATCGTACTTGTTTATTAAATAGCAAATTATTAAAATAAAATTAAATGAACTTTATAGTTGCTTTTTATTTAGCACATGGTTAACCAGAAACACTATGGAAAGAAGAAACAATATTGTTACTTCCGATAACACAAATGCATTGTCCGAGTATGTGTATTTTGATTTCTGTTCCAAGTGTGACATTACTACAATTAAAAACATTCCGAAGTTCAGTTTCAGATTTAAGCAATCATTATTTGGACAGATATTTCAACGCACATACATCTACTTATATTTAAATAAATATATAAAAAACACTCCTTAAATTTATCAATGAAGAAAATAAATAGAAATACATTTTGTTCAATTGATAATTTTCCCAGTGTTCAAATATTAGTCCACCAATTCGATCTGTCACAACATTAAGGCAATTGGGTTGAGACAACACGCTGTGGATATAAGCAATATATTTATAATTTACACAGACAACATTAATGTAATACATCATAACGAAACAAATTAAAATGTTAAACAAAACCAAATAATATTTACGATTGATTGACTGTTTCTTAGCATTAAGTGAACACACAACATAAGTAAAAACAGACAGTATAAAACTAGTACATTTTAAATAAACGTTAGAGAAAACCGAAGGTTGAATCAAGAATGGACAACCCAGAGACACTGGCAACACAGGTCGAAGATAAACAAAACACAAGAACACAAAACAACACAGAAAACTAAAAAGACGAGCCACACAGACCCCAACAAAAACCGCGGGGTGAACCCAGGGGCTCACGAAGGGTAAGCAGTACCTACCTCTTATTGGACAACCACCATGTTAAATTATATTGCTAAAAAGTGCTATGTCAAGTGTTTAGGAACTATATTAATAGTTATTTTGAATTATGACAATATGATACCATTTTGACGTATAAAGTATGTAAGTACAGTTAACATGCGATAATACAAAAGCATAAGAAGAGTTTGAAGATGCCAAAGGGGTAGTTAGAATCCGTATATCGAAGAACAGACAATAAAATGGCCCCCAAAAAAAGTACAAAAGAACAAACAACGATCTACAAAACATACACATAGAACTAAAGATCGAATAACACAAGTGTCACGCTCCTTACACGTTGATGATTTATTGTGTATGTTTCCAAAAAGAAGAAGCATTGCAACAGCTACAAAAAGCTATTTCTTGTGTCCTACCCAACTATCCATCCCCGGCAGTAAAAAGTCTTACATAACATATTTATCTCTCGGAGTCAATCAATCAATTAATAGATTACACAATCAATCGGTCATACAATCAATCAATCAAGCAGCCATACAAAACTGTCTAATTAACAATTAGAATGTAATTTTTTGAAATTATTCCTGTCATCAGCAAAACAGTTGTTTCTTTCAATTATGTCAAAGCATATAGACAACATTAGTCATATAATATTCTGCAGGTAATTAATTATTCATAATGTTACATAATTGAATTATTTGGTAGAAGTGTTCTGCTTGACAATTTTGTTAAATAAACATTATAAATGTGAAAGTCGCTCCTCCAGGTTGTTCAGACATGCTAATTATCATTTATTATATATATTGATGTATATATGCTCTCTTTAACCTTGCTGTTAGTTTATGAGAATAAATTCATTCATTCAGAAACACTGTTACATTATTTATAGAATTCCGTATATATTTTGTATTTTGATAATAGAATTTTCTTTTAACTGATATATACATGGTTAAGCATGGACACATTATGAACTAGATAATTGGAATAGATACATTATTTGACACTACTTTATCTCAAGACTTAAGATTAATATTACATGTTGTATGATATTATTGCCACAGTCGCTTGTGGCATGGAATCACCCCCCCCCCCCTTTTTTTTTGCTGTCTTACTCTACTAAGCGTAGATGACCGGTACATACAACCGTTATTACCATATGATTATACGCCACTTTCATCAATATTTCAACTATATCATGGCGACCAGTTTTAGTGGTGGAAGAAACCGGAGAGAACCACTGACCATGGGCAAGCAACTGGTAAACTTTATCACTTGCGGCTGCGAGTCAAGTGTACCCTTTTTGTAATTTACAAAGCCGGGCGCGAACCCACGCAGTATTGGTGATAGGCTTGTACGAGTTGTTAGGTAATCCAACTATCTAACTCATTGAGCCACCCGGGCCCTACAACTACCTAGCTCATTGAGCCACCCGGGCCCTACAACTACCTAACTCATTGAGCCACCCGGGCCCTACAACTACCTAACTCATTGAGCCACCCGGGTCCTCTTACTCTAATAAATGTAGATGACCGCTACATACAAACCGTTATTACCATATGATTGTATAGATATATGGACACGAATGCGTTAGATAAAGGAAAAAGAGGTGAAATTATAAAGACATTTTTAAAAATTAAATATGTAAAGAGAAAGTTGAAAATATAAGGTGTAGTTCCTTTCCACAAACGCCTGTGATCATAGCACCCTAAACTTTCTTAACCACAATTCTCATTGGTGGTATTGGTTTGTTTGCTTATATTGCGTACGATAGATAGTGGGTTAGAGTCCCGATCAGGACAAGGAAAGTCTGTTAGTTTGGCATTTGCTGCTTCTACGTTAAGCACAGCACTAAAGAATAAGAGAACTTATTGATTGGCTCGGAAATTAGGATAATGTGTCCGAGTGGAATGTCATGGACTGTTGTTTCAGTGAGGTAACTACAATATTCCAACAATGCGTGTTGGAATCGTACAAAGCGGACATCATCATACTTATATAAAAAAAAATCAGCTACGGGGGTATATCATGGCGAGAACAAATTACATTTCGATGAGATAATGATGATGTCCGGCCTTGTTGTATCAGACCAACAAGTTCAGTTTGATTTTTCATCGTGCTTGTTCACTTAACCAACAGTCTACGGGTAGATATGTCACTCCTCTCTGACATTTTATCTTGACTTCGAGTTAACCAGTATTTGTTCTAGCTCTTTTTTGCTCCTTGTTTAGCGGTGAAGATACACATACCAATTTTATAATATTTCATTTAACCCGACCATGTATGGAACCAACGATCTATCACTCTCGACGACAGTACGCCTACCCATTACACTCTCGACGACAGTACGCCTACCCATTACACAATAAAGGCGTTAACAGATATAGCTTATTGTCTTTTAATGAAGGACTGTGATGCAATGATCAATGTCAAATCCCTCAAAATGTCAGTAACAATGAACATCTTCAACGAACAGCAAAATTATTATGCTGATTAAGAGACTGTTCCGAATCATGATTCACAATGGATTCGTAACAAGAGTAAAACGACGGGTGCCACATGTGGAACAGGAACTGCTTATTCTTCTGGGGCACCTGAGTTCACGCTCGGTTTTTAGTGGGGTTCGTGTTATTCGATCTTTAGTTCTCTGTGTAAGTTTTGTAGATCGTTGTTTGTTCTTTTATCTTTTTTGATTTGGCCATGGTGTTGTCTGTTCTTCTTCGAATTACGGCTTCTGATTACCCCTTTGGTATTATCAAACTTTTCTTTCTAGTCATAACCCCTTCTGTATTTAATAACTTGAGTATTTAATAGGCTGTCATGCAGTTTCAAATAAATTTCCCTTCGTCAATTTGACAAATCGGTGAAGAGTATAGCCCCAACATTACAAATCAAAGAATAAATGCTTACATAAACACCATTATAGATTATGGTTGAGTGAAATAAAACCATTTTAATAACAGGGCATGTGAACACAAACTTTCAGAAAGGTTTTATGCCAAATTGATTTCCTTTTCAAATGTTTGAAAATGACTGCCAACTAAATAATAAGTGTTATATTCAAAAACTATTTATATAAAGGTAATTAAAATAGTACATGTAAAATATAATAGGAATTATTGACATTTACATACATAACTACAATTTTGAAGAAGAAGAAAAAATAATTAAAATCCTGTAAAAGTTCGGATTTTATTTCACTTTAATTGAAAATAAAAATATATATATAAATATAAAATTTGCTTTACCTTAGAAATTTGAATATTCTACTGATCAACATTCAAATATATATAATTCCACACAATTATGTCATTATATCAAGCGCACCATTTGCCATTTAACTGTCACAAATGAGTTTACTTATAACGTATATATATATATATATAAACTGTCAAGTTGAGATAATTAAACCAGAATACAGTTAATTTGACTACACGAGGTCACCCTGAATGAGTAGCGAGTTTTGTCGTCAGTCAATAGTAGTTGATATTGTTATACAGACAAGGATTTTCAGCTACTGTTGGGTCAATATTTATCTTAAATGCGGATTAACCGTGTGTCAATAATGGGACGAAACAATTGTTTAATACGCTCCCCTCTGTTGTTTGCCTACTTAAATTTTTTAACAACTATTCAAGGTTTTAAAAATCTATGCGTTTATTTATTATGTAATTCGTGTATTTAGAGATGATTCAAAACAGAAACCGTTTAATTTGAAAAAGAAAAAAATAATGTGTTATACCTGATAGAGTTTTCTTCCTTAAAATCAACCTTTGGTGGTGTAATTAAAAAAGAATCATAGGATTTCACGTAAGACTGCATACCATGTTGTAAAATTTGATTTTCAATTTTTCCAAATTAAATGGTATCTATCCCAAGATATAATTTTGTTTGAATATCAACTCCATACGTTTGATAAATGTAGCATATGTAATTTATTTTTTTATAATTTATAATTAATTGCTTTGAATTGCACATTTGATTGCAGGCAATTGTCAGAAATCTACGAATGTATTCAATTTCAAAGAGAACGCGAACTATAAATTTAGCGACGTCAATTAAACACATGTGCCTTATAATTATTTACTTAGAAAGTACATTGAGCTTCTGAATGACTATTTTCGACACGACATATCTAGGCCCGCAAGTACATATTAAAAACCTGTGATTTATGAACCAAGAAGAATTTGAAGATATACCAAAGGGTACCGTAAATCGAAGAGGCGGACAAGGCGTAAATATGTCAAAATCGCCTTTAACAAGTCATAGCTTCTATTTATGTAGAATAAATAATTGTCATTTATAAAACAAAAAAAATTCGTCCATGTGCCATAATGTCCTCTGCAAGACATGGCTTCTATTTTTGTAGAATAAATAATTGTCTTTTATAAACCAAAAACCAAAACGTCCACGTGTCATAGTGTTCTTAACAAGACATAGCTTCTATTTTTGTGAAATAAATAATTGTCTTTTATAAATCAAAATCCAAAATGTCCATGTGTCATAATGTCCTTAACAAGACATAGCTTCTATTGTTGTAGAATAAATAATTGTCATTTATAAACCAAAAGCCGAAAATTGCATGTGTCATAATGTCCTTTAACAAGACATAACTTCTATTTTTGTAGAATAAATAATTGTCATGGCTTACTTGGAATCAAATAGAAACCAACATATCAGTAATCGTTATTGACCGATTACAGATAACTACTCTGCTAAAACATATTTAGTTTGCTCTTCAAAACAGAATGTAAACACAGTAAAGTGTATAACAACACTAAAGTGAGTAGGCAAGTGATATTGTTGTCTTCTATTATCTGGTACATAAAATGACGTAGATGAATTATTTCCAATCATTGGTCTGTAAACCACAATCTAATTTAAATCAAATGGTTGTCATTTCCTTTTTCCCTTTATTGAAGGTAAATTAACTAGGCTAGCTCCGCCACTTTTTATTGAGTGTATTTATTAAGCCAGGAATTTGAACGATCATGTATATGTATGTCAGCGGTATCGATTTTGCCTTTTTCTATGATTTTCCGATTGGGTTATGGAACTGTTCTGAGAGTGTGGTATTTTTTGTTTTTGATTTAATTTAACTCTAACATCCAACTCCACCACGTATGGGAAAACATCAAGGTTCATGTTTCCAAATGACTAATCAGTGACAAGCTTACCACATATTGAGGTAATAAAACAGAGTACATGCTGCACGCTGAGAGTTGTTGTCCTGTTGGTCACTACATTTAACTGTCTTGTATATGAATAAACAAGCACAGCTTAATGCAAGATTACCTGACATGACCCCCGAAACGGGATGTTGTTAGATACTGATGCATGGCAAGAAAATAATAACATTTATTTCGCTTCTAGCAGTATTACTTCAAACAATGTCTTATCTGTTGTTGGCGTCATTTTGCTATATAATGTATTTGTTGTGTTGATCGTTGCTTTGTAAAAACATTAGAATTTTAAATTCACTATTAGTCATGACCGATATCCATGTTGATCCATAACAACATGTTTTAAGGAACAAAATACAGAAAATCCTGGTGTTCAAATGAATATATTTCTATGAATTGGCGTACCAATTCATTTTGTAATATTTTGGAAGTGTTACTTATTTTTAGTCTGATCCTATTGCTCCTTGGATTCACGCGCTATTCCAATCCATCTTTGCCATCATATTTTTAATTTAGACATCACGGTACCATATAGCTGCGAACCAAATCGATCAATATTTTAATAACACAGTACACTATTTACAAAAGGAGTAAATCCAGGTAACTGTTCGGCGGGAGATGTCATGTTAGAGGCTAATTATCGACATGAACACAAACGGATCATGATAAAATATTAACAGACAGGAAACATTCCTAATTTGGTACATTTATTTTATCAGATCCACTCGATATGCATGAACTTGCATGTACTATCTCCGAGGGCGAATTTCGCGGTATTTGTACGTGCTTACCTTTTTAACTTAGAATTACAAATCTCATTGAAAGATTGTCGACGTCCTCTACGAGTTATCATAGTAAGGTATGACTTAATAAGAGGTATTTCACAAAGTGTACTTCTCCAAATCGATTCAACGGAGTCTCCAATATTTTATGTTGAAGACATCGGTATTGCCTCTCTCTACGATTTTTCATTGGATTTTGGAACTGTTCCGACAATGTCATATTTTTTCTTCTTTTCTTCAATTTATTGAAACGTGGGATATTATTGTAAATGGAAGGCTTAATTTTATGAAATGCCATAAGAAACCACAGGCGCATGGGGCATGGATTTCGTTTCCTCCTCCCCCCCCTTTTTTCAAAATTTTCATATAAATCATTCCTTTTTCAAAATTTTCATAATCATTCGTTTTTTCTTCATTTGACAATATCAGTAGACGTCATACATCATGAATAATACATGTATTCTGTGTCCACATTTTTTCGACTGATACAGTATAAGAGAGAAGGTATGCAACTCCATTTTCATATTTCGCGCCATATCGCTCACCTTGGTTGGGAAACCCCAGTGTTTTTTACACTTTTTACCTTGTCTACATATGCCACTGTCGTATCAAACTGTTTCTAAGACACTTACCTAATTGCCCATGTTCGAATTTCAGTCTGTACGTCGATCTTTTCCAAGAAATCTCGCCGAGAATAGCGAGGCAGCTTCGTTTCTAGATCAAACTACATCATTTGAGACGGAAGTGCAAGAACTGGAACCCTGGGATTTTTACGAATGGATTACCTGCAATGAAAAACCCAGATGCGCTCCGAATATTTTTCCCATAATGTTTTGGCGGGAAATATAAACCGCTGAAAAAACATAACAGCAGACGGATTATTTCGTAAAAATGGCACAACGACCATCTGAATATGGAAACATTGAAATAATTTGATGGTAGATAGCTGTTCTAAAAGAAATTCAAACTGAGAAATAGATGATTGAATGGTTTTAACTGAAGTCAAAATTTCAATGAAAAAGAAATATTCAGCTTGCCTCTACTTCAAATTATTAAAATCATACCCAAACAAATACATATACAACTAAAAAAAAAAAAGAAAAAATAAATAAAAAAAAAACAAAGGAAGAAGAAGCAGAGAACAGCTATTGAATGGGACTATGGCATTTTACCCTCTTACTCAATAAAAGGGCTCCCAACTGATACAAATGTGTAAGGGAGCCGAAGGGACCATTTAACTAAGGGGGCTATTTCTTTTTCAGGGGTAAAAAATAAATAACTTGTTTAACTATTTGAACGTGAAATAATAATTCGTGAACTTTTTTCGCGCATTTAACATCATCGCGAAGAAAGTGAAAATTAAATACCCACCAAAATAACCACTTATACGGTAAAATAGGATTTTTTTTCTGGATTTCAACACTGATTTCTGTCACTGCTGAAAAGTGGAGTTACACAAGTTATTTATTTTTTACCCCTGTAAGACAGATTATTGTTTTATAAAATCAGTGACATGAAATGAAAAAGAAATAGCCCCCTTAGTTAAATGGTCTCTCCGGCTCCCTTACACATTTTTGTCAGTTGGGAGCCCTTTTATTGAGGAAGGGGGTAAAATGCCATAGTCCCATTCAATTGCTGTTCTCTGCTTCTTCTTCCTTTGTTTTTTTATTTATTTTTTTTTTTTTCTTTTAGTTGTACAATGTATATGTATTTGTTTGGGTATGATTTTAATAATTTGAAGTAGAGGCAAGCTGAATATTTCTTTTTCATTGAAATTTTGACTTCAGTTAAAACCATTCAATCATCTATTTCTCAGTTTGAATTTCTTTTTGAACAGTTATCTACCATCAAATTATTTCAATGTTTCCATATTCAGATGGTCGTTGTGCCATTTTTACGAAATAATCCGTCTGCTGTTATGTTTTTTCAGCGGTTTATATTTCCCGCCAAAACATTATGGGAAAAATATTCGGAGCGCATCTGGGTTTTTCATTGCAGGTAATCCATTCGTAAAAATCCCAGGGTTCCCGTTCTTGCACTTCCGTCTCAAATGATGTAGTTTGATCTAGAAACGAAGCTGCCTCGCTATTCTCGGCGAGATTTCTTGGAAAAGATCGACGTACAGACTGAAATTCGAACATGGGCAATTAGGTAAGTGTCTTAGAAACAGTTTGATACGACAGTGGCATATGTAGACAAGGTAAAAAGTGTAAAAAACACTGGGGTTTCCCAACCAAGGTGAGCGATATGGCGCGAAATATGAAAATGGAGTTGCATACCTTCTCTCTTATACTGTATCAGTCGAAAAAATGTGGACACAGAATACATGTATTATTCATGATGTATGACGTCTACTGATATTGTCAAATGAAGAAAAAACGAATGATTATGAAAATTTTGAAAAAGGAATGATTTATATGAAAATTTTGAAAAAGGGGGGGGGGGGGTAGTAGAGAAAAGGGGGGAGGAGGAAACGAAATCCATGCCCCATGCGCCTGTGTAAGAAACATGTGAAGTAAATTCTTATCACCGGGTTTGTAACTATATTAACACGACGGGTGTCAATAGTGGAGTAGGAACTGCTTACCTTTCCGGAGCACCTGAGTTCACCTATGGTTTCTAGTGGGGTTCGTGTTACTCGATTTTTAGTTTTATGTGTATGTTTTGTAGATCGTTGTTTGTGCTTTTGTCCTTTTTCTTTTGGCCTTTGTGTTGTCTATTCTTCTTCGATTTACAGATTCTGATTATTCCTTTGGTATCTTCAAACTCTTCTTACATTCATATACGATCTTAAAAAATGATTCTTTGTGGACCGTTTTGGTCCATTATTGATGTTCATGTCTGTAACTATATTTATCAAATATGTATAACGTTTACAAACCCCACCAAAGCAAAAGATATACCAAATTAAAGACTACATTAAAAATATATTTTATTTGTTAGAATTTGTCAATCGTTAAAAATAATGGCATTTCTTCCCTAATTATTTAAATGTGTTGATTTATATATCTACAGAGACTTGCTCGGGTGAACCGGAAAGTAAGATGTGCAAGCTTCAGGGGTGGACCTCAAAGTAGGGGGAGGGTATCAAGCTTCAAAACTCGATCGAATAATGAGGTGCGTGAGGAAAGGGGGGAGGGCAAGGTTGATAGGACGACCTGAAAATGGGGGCAACCGTGAGGAGACGACCGAAAAGTGGGGGCAAGTTTTCAAAACTGACAAGCAAAAAAAAAAAGGTCAAATTGTCTTCATAGTTTTGCCCTTCCACTTAGGAAAGGGAGGGAGCATATTCCAAATTACTCCCATCTCTTACGTCCCTGTAAAAGGAGAGGGATTCTTAAATTGTGATAACTTCTGCCAAATCAATTTCAACTTTTGATGAATAAATTATGTTTAATCTTCATATTATTTTTAAATATTTTCAAATATACAAGTTGATTAATGCATAGGGAAATAAGATTTAACGATGGATGATATGAGGGGCGGGAACATTTTATTTATATATTACAAATAATGATTATTGAAATTCACAGTTTCTAAATAATGTAATTATTATTTATTATTAAAACCAAGGCTCTCCTTCGTCATGCATGGGTGACCCTTGCTGATTTTGGCTTTCATGTTTAGGTCCTTTGGTTCTTTTGCTCCCAAAGATTAAAAAAATAAAATGGCTTTCAAATCTTTTGACTTTTAGAGTTCCTGATGAAGGTTATTCCAGAAATGTGTCGTGCTCACTATAGGTAAATTATATTTCTACATTTTTATTAAAAACATTCCTACCACCAACCATACACACATATGACCTGAATGACAGATCAAATGGTCTTGAACGACACTGTTTTTGGACAAAAATCAATCGTCATAGCAAACAAACTGTGGTCGTTGCATTGCGACCAGATAAGTTCTTAAGGAAATATTTGTAGTCTTAAAGCTGATTGCTTTTAGCAAAAGTTAACTTTATGCTTTATTCAAAAGATGTGAATGTAGTATGTAAATTAGTCTAATACTTGTGTTTATATTGATTTATTAATCTCCCATTCATATAATACTTTGATTTTTTTCTGGTCCATATTTAAATATATTGTGTAAATATTGTAAATGGACAATAATTAAGGTATTGTGATTTAATGAATAAGACAAATAAATTTGATCGATGACACCATAATGACGAAAATTAAAGCTATTTGTTCTATAACTAAGAATAAACATGTTATATAAGGTATGGAAGATTGTTTATCGTTCTTCTTGTTTAATACAGATTTCGTAACAGGGGTAGAACTCTTTGAAACAATAATCACGTAAATATCTGATTAAGTGCGTACGAACGCGTTTCTGGGATAACCATCGTCGCTCAATGTCAAAAGATTGGAAAGCCAAATATTTTAAACGCCAATAGAAGTAAGAAAACCAAAGGACTGTAGCTGGAACTGTAGATTTCAATAATAAGTATATCTAATAAACATTGTCAGTGTCGGAAAACTGATAACTGGGCGAAGGAAACTATAAGAAGAAAAGTTTGAAGATACCAAATGGGTAATCAGAAGCCGTAAATCGAAAAAGGACAGACAATGCAATGGTCAAAAGGACAGACGCTGCACAGAACATTAACGATAGATCAACACGAACCCCACTAAAACCGGGGGTGAACACATGTGTTTCGGAAGGGTTAGTAGTTCTTGCTTACCAGTTAAGCGAAGCGAACATAATCTGACATAGAAATCGTGTAGGATACCAGTATACGTAAATAAATATAAATAGCATATAGATAACACAAGTTGGCGTCAAACACTAATCAATCAACCTTGTAAAATTGAAGCAATACTTTTCATTATTGCCTTGTCTATCTATAGAACCTGAACAGTAAACTACATTTTTCACCGCCCAGTAGACTGACATGGTTTAATGATGATAATGTCCGCTGTGTACTACACCGACACAATGGGATTTTGTACAGTGCTAGTTCACTAAAACAACAGTCCGCGTGTAGACATATCGCTACACTCGGACACATTATCCTGATTCCAAGCCAACTAGTCTCTTCTCTACTTAATGCTGCGTGCTTCGTGAAAAACATCAAATATTAAGTTCATAGTCTTTGGTTTTACCTGACTGGGGTTCTAACCAACGGTCTACAGCATTCGAGTCGAGCACGCTAATCATCACACCACCGATGCGGTTACCTGCTGAGATAGAGAACAGATTGATAGACAAAAATACATTTGCCTGATAGAAGTATTACTTCTTCACACATGTTTTTAAATATCGCATAAAAATTAAACAGTCAGCTTACTGCAATGCATATAAATAAAGTTAGAGAATACCAAAGGGGCAATAAAAATGGAAAATCCAGAGAAACTGGCAACATAGGGTACACAAGACGAGGAAAATAAAACAAAAACACAAACACAAAACTTGTTGGACACCGCTATGTCCAACACATATTGTGTTGTATTTTTGTTTTATTTGTCTTCGTCTTGTGTACCCTCTGTTTGGCATTTTTATTCTGGATTGTCCATTTTGGTTTGTCCCTTCGTTTATTGAACCAAGCTTCGTAAGAAACCGTTTATATTATATAAATGTTTATGCATTTTAATTATCAATAACACATTATTCATAGCTACATTTACCCTCTTCATAACAACAGCTATTTACCATTGATTTCCATTGAATGGTTAATAATGAGTTATGCGTTAACTTGTTTGTAAACACGTTTAATGAAGCATAGGATCAGGTGGGTGATCTTAAAAGGTCAAGTCCTTGACAAAAATTCACAGTTTTAAGATTTGCTATGTTTCACATTTTTAACTTATAAATAGACTTTTGTTCACTATGTACAGAACTTCACAGTAAGACCACGAGTGAGTGTGTTAGTGAGTGATTGTTGATTAACACCAAGTGAGCATTTTATCAGCCATATCATGGCAAGAACAAGTTACATTTCGATGAGATAGCGAAGATGTCGGTTTTTTCCCCAGGTCAACACACTTAGTTACATTTATATAGCGCTTGCTCACAACAACAACAGTCTCCTATTAGACATGTCGCTCCACTCGGTCACATTATCCTTATTTGGCCATTGTGTTGTCTGTTCTTTGTACTTTTTCATTTGGCCATTCGATATACGGGTTCTGATCTTTGGTATCTTCAAACTCTTCTTCTAACTAGTCTTTGTTATTACTCCTTCATTTGTTTTCAAGGAAGTAATACGAGCAAGTACATATCGCGCTACCCGAATAAACTGTCTTGTATATAGTACATACGAACTTCCCAAGGACACTGAATTTTATCAAATATAAATCCTAAAACACCATGCTGTTTTATCAAAACGAACAGTGTATTGACAAACAAAAACTAAGATATCTAATTTAGTTCCCACGATATATTTCTTGAATAATCTTTATGTCAAAAGATTAAAAAACCAAATGATTTAAAAGTCTTCTTATAGAGCAAGTAGGCCAAAGGGCATACACAGGATTGCCTAGCCATGATAAAGATTTACCTTAGTTTTAATAAATGACATTAGTTAAAAATTGAAACATTTAATAATATATATATATTTAATAAACCATGTAAATGCTTAAACACTAATTATTGGGTAGGTGATATTATCGGGGACTAATAGTTCACCATCAGATGTATCTAACCCAGTGATAGTAATGAAAAAAACGTAGATATCTAATTTAGTGCACACGACGCGTTTCTAGAATAATCTTCATTATGTATATAGCTCATAGTAAAAATATTGGAAAATCAAATAATTTCGAACTCAATGAGAGTAATAAATATGTAGATATTTAAGTTAGTGGCATGACGCATTTCTAGAATGACCTTCATTAGGTAACGCTCATAGTAAACATATTTGAAAGTCAAATAAGTTATGCCCTTTGGATTACTTGTTACAAAACTTTTAAAATTATTTGGCTTTCCGACCTTTCGATTGATTGATTGATTGATTGATTTCTTGATTGGTGCTTAGCGCCAACTTTAGCAATATTTCAGGTATATCCTGGCGTTCCAATCTTTCGACTTTGAGTTAACCTAATGAAGGTTATTCCAGAAACACGTCGTACGCACTAAAATTTGATATCTACGTTTTTTATTAAAAGTCAATGGAAATAAGTTAACCTGATTTACGACTTTGACATTTCACAGTGAGAAACATAATTCACGTTTCGTATTGGCTTTCCGTCTTTATTTTGCATAATTCGTACATTTAAGATGATTAATACTAATTTAAAATAATAGAAAACGCATTTTTTATTTCAGTATTGACAAAAAAGTACATGATTTATTTAATTAGAAAGATAAAACAAAAAGCCAGTCAATATATTGAACTTTTTAAGTGGTGTAAATTTCCAATCACTTTGATTAATGGTTTTTCATGGAAGGTCAATTATAATATATATATATGCAGTGACGGTGCACATTAAGCTATTGATGAAATGCTATGGATACTAACTATCAGATTAACATAAGACAGATTTCCAATAATTTTTGAAAAATTCGTTTAGTACCATTATTATAGTATCCCGGAAACTAGTCAATTCAAGGCGTACGGCTTAAATTCCAAAATCAATTCTGATTTACTTTTATCTTTTAAAAAGTGGCATTTAAACAACACGCTATTTAAAAGCTAAATCGGATTTTTTTTTTATTATTTTATAATAGAATGAAAAATAAAATTAAATACCACACTGTCAAACATTTCTAAAATCCAATAAAAAAATAATAGAAAGAGGCAAAATGGATACCCCTAACACACAAATACATGAACGTTCACATTCCTGGTTTGGTACAAGTACTTCAATAAAAAGTGGCGGAGTTAAGCTAGTTCTAGGGAGACAAACATCCATATAAATTAAATTTTGTTAATCACAAAATATTCTATATATTCCTGTAAATAACAGTTTCTTCTTTTTGAAGGAGTAATCTTTGTTTATGTACAAATATAAAAAAGAAATGTTTTCTGCATCAAAGTTGCCCCCTGAAATGAGGAAAACAGTCTTGTATAAATGGCATTATATATTACTTTGCATGAGTGTTGACTAAGTAACATCATTGTGGGAAAAGTGGGGGGAGGGGAATGAATAAAAAGATTTTGCTTTCGCTTCTTATTTTTTTCCTCATTAAAGTTTAAAAAACATAAACTCTTTTGTAGAATCAAACTGTATACACATATATTTACAAGTATTACGCAGACATGAATATGATATATGTAAATTGCAAATTAAGCAACAATAAAGAGTACAATTACAACAAAAACCTCCAACACCAGCAGGTCGTGTCCACCAGTATCCGGTACGTTACATTACTGACACCGGTCGTGAAATTCTTAACACGATTAACACGACAGGTACCACTTATGGAGCACATCAATTCACACCGGCTTTTAGTAGATTTCGTCCAGCTCAATATTTCGCTTTCTGCATAGGGTTTTATCGAGCATTGTATGTCTTTTTGTCACCTTTCGATTGGCCCTTTTATTGTATGTTCTTCGATTAGATTTACGGCTTCTGATTACTGCTTTGGCGTCTTCAAATTTTTAAACAATATGGATACGAATCTTGACACACAATATTTTTTTCGATATCTATTTTAATTCGTAACATCAAGGCAGTACTTATTTAAAAAGGAAGAGGAAGAAGTTCCTGCTCCGCGTTTGGTACCCGCCGTGTAAAAGTCCAGTTAATACCGTATTGTAAACGATGTGAAAGGCACATACATATATTACGACAGTGCAAATATCAATGTCATGAAGGGGTTATCGTAGTCGTGATGTTATTGTTGTTGAATTTGTTGAACTACCTGTGCAATCAGTGCCTATCACCACTAAAGTTGTGAGTTCGAACCCCGTGTATGGCGAGGTGTACTCGATACAACATTATGTAATAAAGTTTGTCAGTGACTTGCGGCAGAATGGTCGATTTCTCCGGGTACTCCGGTTTCCCCCACCAATAAAACTGACCACCACGATATAATTGTAATATTGTTGAAAGTGGCGTTAAACACCATAACCATAGCAAATTTCACGAACGTGTCATTTTCTGGAAATGTTATCATTTTCGGACGATACATGAGTTGTGTATATGGACGGATCTGGTTTCAAATAGTATTGTGATGATGGTTTATTTGCGTGTAAATACACATTTTAGAATCACATTATAGGCATATCAGATTTTTAATTATTCAATATCTCAATGTCATTACAAACTACATGTAGTAACATTTGGATAAATCATTAATATGTTAATACCTCTCCTGGATATCCACAATGTTTTATCACGTTTACAAACTGTCTCTTTATGACTAATAAAAATTATGAAAGGAAAGTTTAAGCTGTGACAGTTAAACAATTCCACTAATATCAACAAAACAAACAATCATGATCACCACAACTCACTCGTTAACATTAAAAAGACCACGGGATACGATCTTGGAATTCCAGGTCCTTGCTTGGGACAGACACAAAAAAATGGCAAAGTTATTGTATTGGTTAGTGGAACAAATGACTATTGAAAAGTATTAACAATATATGTACAAATAATAATTTAATGCATTAGATGCATATTTTTTTAATTTAATTTCCTCAATGGTCTTCGACCCCAAACTGAAAGATTAAAAATACTGTGTTTTGGGCGTACTCGATTGACCATGAGAATGCGAAATATATTTGATGTTTTTAAGTCTGTATACTGTAAGATACCCGCCATGTTACTTATATTTTCTGTTTTGTCGCCCGATTCCAAAAAATGAAACAAATGTCCATGTAATTCTTAGTTAACAAGCAGCAGCAAAAATATTCAGTATGACAGTGGAAATATTCAGACAATTAGATAGGCTTATTTCACCCTCTTAGGGCAAGCTTAGAGTTCTAAATTGGATAGAACGGAAATGGTCGAAGACGGCTTCCTTAGAAACGTCTCCTGAAGACCCGTACATGTATACTTACGTTTTATCAACTTGATCATATGTTTGTAATTTGGAGTAAAAGGTAAAATATTTTAAGTACCTTAATTAAACAAGAAAGAACGTCATTTTATATTGATCTATAGATGTAAGCTAATCTTAAACCAACAAAACATTTTATTTCACAAGTTAATTGATTTTTTCTTCTAAGCTTTTAAATATTTATTTACGTATGTATGTAAAGTCTTTAATGTTCCTTGTTTTACAATCCTTGTTTGAGTTCTAAAAGTACAATAATTGCTTGTTAAAATGTCATGCTGGTAATGACCTACATTAAAAAACATCACATTGACCAATAATTTTCATACGTTGAGGTCATAACAAACAAGTATTTAGTGCTTGTAAAATAATGTTGTAGCTTCAATACTTGTTTTTGAACTTCGAATAAGACAAATTAATACAGAAAACAAGTGTTAATTACATTCATTATATATAATTACATGGAATGTTGAAAGTCTCGCTCTGTGATCTTCATGCGACATAATGCGTGTGCGTTTGTTTTTCTTTTGTTTTGCTCTTTTTGATTTCGGCGTTCAACGTTGGGGCGGATTTTTATAAAATGGGGCGACAAAAAACAATACAATGGGGCGGTGAAAATGTATACATTGGGGCGGATGAGAAAATATGAAAAGGGGCGGTTTAAATTACTATAATTAATATTAAGCTACGGTGTATATCATGGCAAACAAAATTAACAAGTTGTATATGATAATACA
This sequence comes from Bathymodiolus septemdierum, assembly GCA_963383655.1. NCBI lineage: Eukaryota > Metazoa > Mollusca > Bivalvia > Mytilida > Modiolidae > Bathymodiolus > Bathymodiolus septemdierum. The sequence goes on from OY726517.1 coordinate 128,615,278, forward strand.
TGTATGAGATGAATCCTGCTTATAGCGTAACAGCAACAAATACCAATTTTAAAGTTTAAAATTTAAAGATTTAATCAATATAATTAGCAATTGTTCAGTTGTATCATGGCCTATGTATGAAATGAATTATGATTTGTACAAGATACTCCTTTCTGCTGCAGTACCCGGAGAAAATCGCCGACCTGTCGCAAAATACTGGCAAATTTTATCACGTAACTGTGTATCGATTACACTTCGCAATGAGCGGAATTCGAAGTTGTAAATCGAACTACCAAACGATCATTACCACGACGACCCCTACTGTTTTGCAACATTCCAGCAGCACCTACATACGGAGTATATTTCTCTCATATTATTTGATATTCAACAGTTTGTGGTTCCTATCAGGATTTCCTTGATCGAACGTTGCTGCTAACAAGGAAGCTACTGAACGAATGTTTGCTAGTAGTTAAGTTGAAGACTTGAAGTAAACACTTCTAAATTTTTACGGCCGCCATCATGACTTGTGTTAACCATAACCGAATACCCGTGTCGCAGATGACCACATATATGTTCTGTTTGTCGTCGTCACAATGCCGTCCTTTCATCTTTCATGATTTATTGGTGGACTTTTAACACAAATAACTACGATGGAAGGCTCTAGTGGAATAAGTATTGCTTTCCCGTCGGTAGCAACTGATTCACCTCCTAGTTTGTAGTGGGATTCGCATTGTTCATTTTCCTAATTATATGTCTCCGCCCCCCTAGTAAAAAAATATTTCCAACTCGCCCCCCTTGTGAAGTGTGGTAGACTGACTTGAAAAATATCTAGTTCCCCATAGGTTGTCGGAAAGGTATTTCTAACTTTTCCTGTTATTAGATTATCAACCGGTACATTAAAGACAATTTGATTGTTACCAGATACAGAATTAAAGACAATTAATACAATGTAATTATCACAATTAAAATTGTTGTTGCATGTGAACTACACAATTTGTCAGTATTGTTTTCCCATTTATTTTAATTAGTCTTTGACGGACAATTAATTATCACCGAAAAAGTACCATCAAACATTGTGTTTTTATAATTTTAACAATATACAAATGTATATCCAAGCTGTTATTACAAACAACAAGAGTTAATGTTTGTTCAAGAAAAAGAGAGATTGGTATGGGTTGTTTTTGATTTCAAAACAACGAAATTGAAAAATTTGTATGGCTTCGTGTGAAAATAATAAATAGAAAATTCGCAGTTGGTATGTATTCAGAATGTCGTCTGTGTATCCTTGTGTCGTGTGTGAGTCTCCTGTTCGTGCTAGACAGAAGGCTCTCCAGTGTGATTCCTGTGACAGATGACAGCATCGTACCTGCAATTCTGGTAAGTCAAAGATTTATATCTTTAGTAATAAATTTGTTTAAACCATTCTTTTTATCCGACGATACCGTGTTGATTCTTTGTCTTTGTCTTTGTACAGGTACAATTCCTCCGGAAATTGGTAAATAGCTTTAAAATGATGGTATAAAGGTAAATATTTCACATTAAGCAGCTTATCGTACCACTTTTCGCCTTTTGAGAACGAAAATTACCATCGATTTATTATTTCCTTGCAAGCAAATAATTTGACCTCGCTTTCTCCGTATGCAACTGACCTTACTAGTGACAGGTAAAATCGAATAATTTGTATGTTGTCGCTCATTAACTGCAAACTTGCATGGTTCTTTGTCCGTAACTAACGCCGACTAAAAGCAGATTCACAGAAAATAAGAAATAAGTGCATTGTTGTACTGATTTCATGACGATTCGACAAACCCCGTAAACAATGCCGATAATTAATAAGATGGCGTCCATTTCTTGATCGATCTCAAAACACGAGCAGTTGCACCTTTTTTCCCCGATGCGCGTACATTTCATAACATCTATAAGTTACAGAAACACGTTTTATTAAGGCATCAATCATATCTGATAGTTTTTATGGGTAACAAAAATTTACGATTTTGGCAGAAAGAGGATTTATGGTTTTTTGTTTCGTTCAGAAATTTTTTTTCGGGCAACACGAGAGTATATTTTTTTCCCCCAGAATTCAACATTAGGCTATATGACAAAAATTCTGAATCAGATTTTTTTTTTTTTTCCTCCACCAAAATCAGAATATTTTTTTAGAAAAAAAACATAAGCCCCCCCCCCCTCCCCTCCCCTCCAAGTTAAATGGTCGTTCCCTAAACTATACGTAGTAGGTAAAAGTTCATCATATCCATGTTGTATAAGTTTGGTTAGTGGCATAAAAACGTATTTACATCTAATACTAAAAAGTATAAAGCGTGTATTGTAAAATAGTCGTTTCAGAAGTATTACAATTAATAGCGTTGTTAAAAGTCCATTCTGCTGTTTAGTAATTGATATTAGTAAAAACGTATATACACACAGTACTAAAAGATAAAAGCGCAGTCGTAATTTATACAAATATTCTTTCCTTCACGCACTCTCCGAATACAGCAATTCTTCCGTTGTTCAAACAAATTGACCCATAAAAGGTAAAATCACCATTTAAGTATGCGTATAAACAGTTTAAAATGTAAAACGATCTCTTTAATCAACGGAGTTCAATAGTTAAAATAGACAAAGTATTACAGTTTTAATATATAAAAAGTTCAATTTACAAATATACTGTATCCGATTGGGTGAATTTATTTTACTTCTAGTGATTTTAATGTACGAAATCGTGTTAAACAAGGAGATATTTTATAACCCTAATTTATATAAATTATCTGAATATGTAATGAAGTGAACATTACATACTGTTAAATACGAAGAAATCTGTATGTATGATCTTGGACATAAAAAGAGACAGGAAAGGGGTATTTGTAGAAAGGCTAATATGCTTAAACGAAAATTTCACAAGTCTTCATTGGACGTTAAGATTCAACTTTTCAATCATATTGTATGAATGTTTATTGTTGGTGGTGGTCTAATTGTGAATTATCGTCTTTAAACAAAATACGAATTATGTATAATTTTATTATTTTTATTAAAAAAACAAAATGTTTTTAAAAGAATGAATTTAAATATAGTGTTTATTATTCATACATAGACAGACAAACCAATTTGGAGTAAATCAGCGCCTTTTATGTTGTAAGAATACAGAAAGGAGTCTCTACAGTATTACATTCCCATCGACACCCTTCCGACATCCTAGTATAGGGAACTTGATATTTTCCAAGTCAGTCTACCACACTTCACAAGGGTGAAGTTGTCAATCAAAAACTCGAAAATATTAATGTCAGTTTCAGAAATCTTTTTGTTTGTATGTAACACAGAGATCTTCAACATTTGAATCACATCACCCTTTGGAGTACCTAGTGTCACAGTATATATCTATAAAGTGTTGTTTTTTTTTACCTCTGATTGAAATATATAGCTGTTAATAATTTAGAAAGATGTTTCGTGGAGCATTTGACAGACCTAGCAATATAACACTGTTTGCAAAGACACTTGTGAAATTCAGGTATCCAGTAGAGTGAACGAAGATCCAGTTCTCCCATCTTTCAGTGCTTTCATCAGTGATGATTTTGGATTAAAGAACAAAACATCCCTCTTATATTTCCATCTCACACAAGAAAAACCACATTTGGTAGAACAGTATGCAAGGAAAATTTCATCTAAAATTTCAAATAAAAATTACTTTTAAATATTTTCTCTCAGCGTGGCAGCCATATTGAATTTATAATCCCCACAAAAACTGAAAATTTGGTAAAAGACCATCCAATGATAATTAATGTACAGCTTTGGTGTAATGAAGTTACTAGTCCATAAACATATTGTTTTTGGTTGTTTACCTATATGGTCCAATGCGTAAGCTTAGACTCTAGTGCATTATCATAGGGACATTTAAGCCAAGTTCACTTTGAAATAATTCTGTTGTCTCAAAGAAGAATGATTTTAAAACATTCCACTCAAAATACCGAACACTTTCGGCAACATAAACACAATCTCATTAAAATCATATCTCTCCTTTGCTCCCCTTTACTGGTTTGCTGTGGCGTAGGTGATCTGAGGAAACCCCATTACGGTTCACATGTGACTGATCCTGTGTACCAACCAATGACAATGGTGATTGTGAGAATATGAAAATGTTACTAAACTGCTTTGCAATATGATTGGCTGACAAACGTATTGATCACATCATTAGATATTCACGACATAAGGTTACTCACATGGAGTTTCCTCAGATCTCACATGCCACAATGTCAGTAAAGGAGAGCAAGTAAGAGATCTGATTTTAATCAAATTGACACATATGGACAATGCAAAGTCAGGGTTGGGGAATGATGGTAGTACACTAACTATTGTCTAGAACCTAGAATTTGTTGATTGTAGACCATTACTCAAAGGATAAAAATCACAATTAATATTTCTGAAATCAATTAGCTATAACAATAAAAAAAAAATAGGAGTACTCGGGAGAAAACCACCGACCTGTCGCAAGACACTGACCAACTTTATCACATAATGTTGTATCGACACGAGTACACCTCGCCATCAGCAGGATTCAAACTCATAACTTTAGTGATGATAGGCACTGGTTGCACACGTAGTTGTAAATCCAACTACCATACGATCACGACCATGATGTCCTCTCAACGGTCTTTGTGAGATACTTGATATAGAAAATGCATCACTAACATGTCGGAATTTAATATAGGCATAATAAAACAGTAAAAAGTACATCTATAATACATGAAGAGAAAAATATTGAGTTGGAATTATTGGTTGTTGGAAAACTTGTTCACACCATTGAGACCACTGTTGGTATTGCAATGCATATACCTCACCTTTATAGAACTAAACTAATTGACACTTATTTCTCACACATATGGGCGGGGCCATTGTGGTCATGATCATATGGTATGTAGTTGAGTTTACAACTACTTGTGCAATCAAAGCCTAGCACCACTACAGTTGTGAGTTGAAATCCCGCTCATGGCGAGGTGTACTCGCTACAACATTATGTGATAAAGTTTGTCAGTGACTTACGATAGGTCGGTGGTTTTCTCTGGGTACTCCAGTGGTGTCCACCAATAACACTGACCACAACCACATAGCTGAAATATTGTTGAAAGTGGCATTAAATACCATAACCCTAACCCTCACACATATGCTTTTTGGATGAAATAAATAAAAATTGATGCTTTTATTTCATATTGTTCTTTAATTCATTCTCCCTGAGAACAAATATATCTATATATACATTGTACAATAATGTAAAGGTTCTTTAATCTACAGGAACTTTTTCAAAGATTGGTGCCGCCATCAATGGTTTGTAGTCTGTCAACAGATTAATTAACACTGCCTGCATAGAAAAAGAAAATAATAATTATTTTTACAACACAAGTCTGAACAAAAAAATTTCCATTCTTTATTTTGAATTGCATTTGTAACAGTCATTACAACTCTTGCATGCAGGACCTAAATATTTGACACCAAATATTTTTGATATGCACATCTACCAATTAACACAGGTTACACAAAGAGAGTCCGGAGCTCAAGTCAAAACCCCCCAAATTCAAACAAGGCCTAATTTTGGTCCACTTGCCATTGTGTTAAATAATATATTTTCTTTTCTGAAATTGAAATTAAAACAATGAAGCTAGCTGGCTACACAATATGATTCATTATATGCCTGCAAAAGTATTGGACATAGCAAAAATCAGAGTTATATCCCATAGATTGTCAAAGAAAAAAGCAGCAATTCTTATTGAATTTCATGTTTAGCATTTGACATAATCTACATGCCTTCAAAGTTTGTGATGTTTCATATTTATAATACATGAAAGAAGTAAAAACGTTTTATATTTATGTACACAATTCATTCACATTTACATTTCCAAATATTCAGTGCTGATCACCACTGATGTTGCGAGTTAGAATTTCGATCAGGGCGAGGTTTACAACATTATGTGATAGTTTGTCAGTGACTTGCGACAAATCGGTGGTTTTCTCCGGGTTCTCCGGTTTCCTCCACCAATAAAACTGACTGCCATGATATAACTTAAATATTGCTGAAAGTGGCATTAAGCACCATCAAACAAACAAACAAACCAAAAATTGATACAATCTAAAGGTAGAATAATATTGAGTATACTGTTAAAACATCAATTATCTTTGATTTTTTTTGTCAGAATAGTTAAAAAACAAAAATATCTCACAGAACACTATGCATTTTAAATGAAAGTTTTGTAGTTTGAAATAACTGTTAAAAAGAGAAGGATGCATAAATATTTTATTATAAATATCTTCTGAATTGTATGCAAATTTTCAATCTCGTTCTCATTTGAGTAGAAAATAATTCCCTAAAATCTTGCATAGCATCAATGTAATTAAAATTAGATGTTTGTTGGACTTTTTTGTGTGATACACTGACATCCATTATTGGGTCAGGTCAAGTAACCTTTAATACCTCAAAATTTGCTAAGCTCACCAATGATTGGTCGGTTCAAAATATGACCCCTTACGTGACCCTAAACAGTATGTCAGTAGATGTTAGTGCATAGCTAACAAAAGTTTCAACGAACATCTAATTTTAATTAAATTGACATCGCATAAGCCATGTTGAAAAAGAAACTACATGTTTACCATAGCAGCAAACTTCCTGTTTTCCAATTCAGTCCACGTCAAGTTGTCTTCATCAAACATGACATCTCTTGTTACTTCTAATTCAGACCAAGGCAACGGATGCATAAATTTACCCACGCAGATCTGTCCTCAAATATCTGAAAATTATTAAATTGTAAGTTTAAAAATTTGAGACATTTCTAATGCAAGAAAATAAACCATTTATGTAAGAAATTAACACAATGTACTGTAAAACTAGGTGTGGAAGGTCGGTTGCTTTCTATGGGTTCTCCAGCTTCCGCAACCAATAAAACTGACTGCCACGACACAACTGAAATATTGTTGAAAGTGGTGTTAAACACCATAACCCTAACTCTAACCCTGTAAAACTAGGTTTTAGCCAAATTAGGGGACAGTCAAAATGTGTTTGTTATATACGTAACTGGTAAGCAAATTATATTGATATAGGCTAGGACTCTATCAAATCATAACTAGTAATTTTGTTATATTGATATAGGCTAGGACTCTATCAAATCATAATTGGTAATTTTGTTATATTGATATAGGTTAGAACTCTATCAAATCATAACTGGTAATTTTGTTATATTGATATAGGTTAGGACTCTATCAAATCATAACTGGTAATTTTGTTATATTGATATAGGCTAGGACTCTATCGAAATCTTAACTGGTAATTTTGTTATATTGATATAGACTAGGACTCTATCGAAATCTTAACTGGTAATTTTGTTATATTGATATAGGCTAGGACTCTATCGAAATCTTAACGGTTAATTTTGTTATATTGATATAGGCTAGGACTCTATCGAAATCTTAACTGGTAATTTTGTTATATTGATATAGGCTAGGACTCTATCAAATCAAACACATCAATGTGAAAACACTTACATGACCACATCATTTCACTAAGAAGGGAGGCTTGGGCTGATCAAATTAGTTTAGCACATCCAATTTTTATTGAAGAGTCAGGAGCAATCCTGTATATGTGATATGAGTGTTAGAGGTATCAATTTCGCCTCTGTTTCTATGATATTCCAATTTGATATTAGAACTGCTCTTACGGTGTGATGTTTCCTGTTTTTCATTTTAGAAAATTTTGAATATTATATATCTGACCTTCGTCTCTTGAGTTGCAATGTTATTTTCTCAAAGTGTCATACCTTGGGTCAAAAATATCAATCCAGTGGGCCAAGTGTAAAGTCTTAACTGTGACCTACCACAAAACACTAGTATTTACTGTCAATTCTTTATCAATATACAGTTAAACCTGCCCATGTGGTCACCTATTGGAAGCAGTCACCTAGGCCTGTATTAAAAGGTTCCCTCTTTCTTGTCCTGTCATAGAAAATTTCATATGAATTTAACCTCTTTTAAGAGGTCATCTGCTAAAACAAATACAAGATCACATTTTCTTTGTCACAAAGGAAACCTCTTAATTAATACAGGTTGATTGTATCTTGATTATGACAATTTCACAGAAAAATAAATGCTATACCTGGAAATTATTGATTTTGGCCTCCTTTCATCTTAAATGGAATCCAAATCTTAGATTTAAGATTTGGAAATATATACAGACTTTGTGAAGACCACCAAGGGAATGCCAACATCATATTAAATTTTAAACAACTGAGTAGTTTCTAAGTTTCTAAGCAAAATAGCATTGGGACTATACAAAATCAATTTATTGAATAGTGAACATATTGAATTTCCAATGGTAGCAGCCATTTTGGTTTTTTAATTAGACTCAAGAATAGCTTTGTAAAGGATGTGACCTTCAACTAGTTGAGGGCAGTCAGTATTTGATATAAGTAGACGGACCACTCAAGAAATCATTATTCAAACAACTGAAGAGTTCTGAACGAAAGAATTTCGAAGTACAGCCAAATAAACTGTATTATTGTTACTAATGTGTATTGTGAATTTTGGATTGGTATCAAAATAATAAATTCTGGTGAAGCTCACTTTAAGGAAATATTTTTGAAAAGATTTTTCCATTGTGTTCCTTAGTTTTGTAGAAGAAACTGAAAACGTACAGACTATGACGGACACTAAATGATGACAAAAGCGCACATCTTCCTACAAAGTGAGCTAAAAAGTGCCCTTCCCACCACCCAAACCATTTATTTCTAGAATATCCCTCAGTATAACCTTACAACCATTTCAATTTCCTAACCTGTCTAGTAATCATGAAGTTCTCAAAATCTTCAATTATGTTTTCATTATCAATTTTTCCTGGAACATGAGACCATGCACCTCCAATTAGTACATCAGCTCTGTATGCAGCCTTTGTTACATCCGTTTCTATGTGCAATTCAGATGTGGTCTGTAACAAAATATCTGTATCATCAATGTAAATGTACATACATTTTTGACATAAATAAGGAGGAATGTGTCCATAGAACACAATTCCCCACCTTCCACCCACAGTCAACAGGTATTTTTCAGCAAATCAAGGGTCATGCTTATAATTTATCAACACGCGTGAACACTTTTCAGCAAATAAACAAATCTCAGTTTATCTTATGTTTGTTGTTCTTTGCCATTGTAAGCGTATTTTTATTCCGGCGTGTAGAATGTCCGGTTAGGGTTTGGATTAGGGTTAGGATTAGGGTTAGGGTTAGGGATCGGGTTAGGGTTAGCATGGAAACAATAACCTAGTGCAATAATTCCTCTGGAAATTATACACTAGTGTAACTTGTCCTCTGGAATGAATACATTGGTGGAAAGAACACACTGTTACACCATCGCATCAGAAGATTATTTGAAAGAAACAAGGAACAAAAGAAAGAGGAAAGCCAAACAATACGAAGGATTTGAAATATCAAATATAATAGATCGACAAACAGTGAACAACTCTAGAGCCTTCGAACTCATCCAATGTAAGACAGACATCAGGAAAAATTCATTGTTTTCAAAGACTATATATAGTCGATTGAAACCACCTTGAGGACAGCGTAGTGTGCGCAAAGACAGTACAGAGCTTTAGTAGTTCCCTCCAACAATTTGACTAATCCTTCCAGTGTATTTATAACCGTGATCGGTTCCTGCATTGCAAAGATACAGATACAGATACAGAAAGTATTGACTTCCCTATTTAAATGAATAAATGTTAAGACTTATTTTACCCAGGCAAAATAGAAAGTCCATAGCATTATCAAAATAAATAAATAAATAAAACCAATGCTAAGCAGTCTGTGGCTTGTGATGGCTGCCTAGAGTGGCAACATTTGAAGTGTTCTGGCCTTAAGTCAGTACCAAAACAAATGTACTGGATTTTTAGGTATTGCACAAAGTAATCACTGTGATGCATGCAGTATTGTGCCATACGTACGTGTAAATATGTTTTTTACATGTTTTATTAAAGTAGTATTTTCAAACTGTAAATATTTTAAATGATGTCTTAAAAATTAGTCCTGATTTTCATTTTAATCATAATTTTATTTTTAATTTTATTTTTATTAATTTTGTTCTTTTTTATTATTTTAAGTTTTTTACTGTACTGATTCTTTTTTATTGCATGTATTATTATAATTTGTAATAAAATTGTATTTACCACTTATGCGCGTTGATAAATTATAAGCCATATCCGGAAAATCGTCAGTCTGTTACGATTTTGATAGTATAAACAAATTTGTACGACTAGCCGCTACACTATAATATTCGTACAACAAGTTTGTGCGAGGAGACACTGCCTTGTACTAATCCATCACGTTTAGATGGATTTTTACAGTGCTAGATCACCGAACAAACAGTCCGCGGGTAGACATTATCCTGATTCTGAGCCAACCAGTATTTGTTCTTAGTAATTAATAATCAGTGCTTGGCAGAGTAAGTGAATACTAATGTCATAGTATTTGGGAGGTCGAACCCACGACATTCCACACTCGAGGCAAGCATACAGAACATAATACCACAGATGCTGTCTCTATAAGTGTTTTTGGACTAAGATGATTTTGTGACTATCAGAAATATGGTATATGAATAGAGACATACAGTATATGAAAATATTCTTAATTATACCTTTTAATTGAAGTTATATATTATGTATTGTAATTTATCATTATCTTCTTAAATCTTCTACCACTGATATTGTGAGTTCGAATCTCGATCTGGGCGAGGTGTACAACATTATGTGGTAAAGTTTGTCAGTGAATTGCGACAGGTCGGTGGATTTTTCCGGGTCCTCCCCCCCCCCAATAAAACTGATCGACAATATATATTGTTGAAAGTGGCGTTAAACACCATCGAACCATCTTAAATCTTCTAGGGGCCGTCGCGATTGTAATCAGATTGTAGTTGGATGTACAACTATCTATGCAATCAGTGCCTATCACCACTAATGTTGTGTTTTCGAATCCCACACAGGTGAGGTGTACTCGATACAACATTATATGATAAAGCTTGTCAGTGACTTACGGCAGGTCGGTGGTTTTCCCCGGGTACTCCGGTTTCCTCCACCAATAAAACTGATCGCCACGATATAACTGAAATATTGTTGAATGTGGCAATAAGCACCATAACCCAAACCATAAATTCTTTTAAATCATCAGTAAATAAACAAAGATATGTGTATGATATAGATTTGCCATTTATTTTGAATCAAATAATAAATCATTACATTCTTTGAACAAGATGTCCAGAGAAATAGCTTTGTCCGGCACCCACAATGCCTGACGATTTGTTCCAGATATTCTTCACATAGACATGATCCTTTTTGTCGAGTATCAATGCAACACTGATGGTTAAGGAATTGAAATTCACTGCAACAGAAACGGCCATTTCCTTGGCATTTTTGAAAAGCCCAAGATGTAAGTATCCAGATCTACTTTGTCTTGCACTAGCGGTGAAATGGTAAAGACCTCTTATTGGTGCTGTAAACACTCCACTGTGTTTGTTGTAATCGTTATCTATGTTTTCCAGAACATTTTCAAACACGACAATTGCTTTAGCTGGTATTGTTCCGTGAACTGGATTTACTAAACGTGCAAGGAACACGACAACTGGTTGGTCTACAAAATAAAATAAAAACAAAAGCATGAATCATTGAAACGAAAAACGAAAGATACCACACTGCCGGAACCGTTTCAAATTCAATACAAAAATCGTAAAACGAGGCAAAATCGATCGATGTCCTTAACACACAAATATATGACCGCTCTCGTTACTGGTTTGGTATAGGCACTTCAATAACAAGTGTTGGGGTTAATCTAGTGTTATGGGTTCAAACCTCCCCTTTTAATAATCCGTTTCATTTTTTGTTTGTTTATTCCTTGACTTTGTGTTGTTCATTCGGGTGTTATTCAATGTTTGGTGTCGACATTCCACATGGTCTCCATGGTGTCTTGAATTGTCTGCACATACTGTTGTGGGTTCGTGTTGCTCTTTAATTTTCTGTGTAGTACTTTGTAGCTCATTGTCTGTCTTTTTCTCCTTAGTCTTTTCTTTATAAATGACTGACCGTTGAAACATTGAGGTGGAAGCAAACGTATGTCCGTGGGTTTAGGCTTGTGATCAAATGCCGAAGATCTTAACTAATTCATAAATCATGCCTCCCTCAGTTTTTTAAACGCCAAAAACCAGCTGCGAATCGGTTTAGTTTGACAAAATATACTATTGTTTTAACTTAGTTGTGTTAATGGCTAAACGAATTGATTTCTATTTCAAACTTAACCAAAAATGTGGATACCGTTTCTGGAAAATTAATAATGTTTGTGTCCATTAAATATTTGAAACATACTCACGAACACATTAAACCTGTAAGTTACTGTTAATTATTATATTTTATATTCAGAGTGCAACCCACAATTTCCCTTTCCTCTCATTTTTTTTCTTTCCTTTAATTTTCAATTATTTTAACCATGTTAAATGAATTGAGTATGCTTAATGACTTGTAAATTGTTCATGTCTTTTTTAGGAAACGGAATAATATAATGCTTTACGCTTGTTTCTGAATCCTATCTTTTATTGTATTATGAAAAGAAAGTTTATATGTTATTTTCCCCCAAAAAATGTTTAAATAATTGAAATACGTACTTGCACATCTACAATATGTGGGCGTCCCTCTAATTGCTTTGTCATTGCGTGTATCGATGTTCACTAAATCTCTCCTTTCATCATTAATAATTGCCCGTTTTTGGTGTAAAAAATTACCAGACATCACAGCAACACATGCCGAAAATACGAATATGGTTCTTAATAGAACTACAGCTAAATTTGACATCGTGAGACGTCGCGTGAAAAACAGAAACAGATACAATTTGGATATACAATTAATGTATACTAGTTTTATCACCGGGATATTATCACTGCACTATATATAGCTAGCTTTCTTCGACAAAAATAACAAACAAGGGAAACGCATATTCCCTCGCCGTTACGGAAGGACGGACGGAAGGAAGGAAGGACGGACGGTAGCGTTACTATATCCCTTCGCAACTTCGTTGGCGAGGGGATAATAAAATACATACGTATTTCAAGCTGTTACCATCATTAAAAAGTAAAAAAGTGGAATGAAATATGTTAAATATTGCTTAAATAATGTTTCTATGTTACACTGCATATTATTATGTCCAGAGGAGGGGAAATTTGTTTGTTTGTTTGATGTTGTTTAGCGCCACTTTCAACAATATTTCAGCTATATCGTGGCGGCAAGTTATTATTGGTGGAGGAAACAGTAGGACCTGGAGAAAACCACCCGGACATGTTGCAAGTCACTGACAAACTTTATCACATAATGTTGTACATTCCCCCGGCATGATCGAGATATATTCCAACTCACAACATCAGTTGTGATCGGCACCGATTGCATATATATAGGCAGTTGTAAATCCAGCTACCATACGATCATGGCCACTGAGGGGGGATTTAACCTGTTATATAAACATATGTATCTAAAATATCAATGTGCTTTTTGTTTAATATCGAATGCATGCTATTTTTATTGATATGGAAAATAAATGTTTGATAATACCAAAGGTGTAATCAGAAGCTGTCAATCAAAGAAGGACATACAATTACAATGATCTACAAATACCTACACAGAAAACTAAAGACCAAACAACACGAACCTCATGACTAGAACGGAAGCGTTGTCAGTTTCTGTTCCACTAATAGTACCTGTTGTGCTACTCTTGTTTACATTTGGAGATGCGTCATGAAAGAGGAAGGACGGGATTGTAACTACGACAAACGAAACATATCCGTAGTCATTCGTGACAAATATTCAGCAACGGTTATATATCACCACAGAACTTTCAAAGTGATTACTTCAGGTTAACAACGAAGTACCCGATGATTCATTTGCAAGCACCCTCTACCAATCCCGGTAGAAACCACGTGCACAATTTATGTAATACGGTACCAACTGAGAGCTGCATACTCTATATACAGGTACTACTGGAAGGTTGCTACATATAAATTGGAAGTTTAAAATTAAAATGATCTCTTTTGTTTCGTTCTTGGCATTCAGTCAGTTTCTATGTCACTTTAAGGTATGAAGCAGAGCTAGCTTTATTTGTTGTGAAATGTCCTTTATTTCAAGCTCTGTTAGATAGATGGCCATTGTATCAACATAGGCACCAAGCTAGGAATTATTTAGTAAAACGACTTCATCCTTATAGAATGGAAAACTAAAGGACAAGGCTAATTTCTTTTCGTTTTTCTTGAGACACCCCTGCATCAAGAACGTTGCCTGCATGAAGCAAAATCATATCTCTCACCCTTTACTGGTATGCTGTGTCGTGGGTGATCCGAGGAAACCCCATTACGGTTCACATGTGACTGATCCTGTGTACCAACCAATGACAATGGTGATTGTGAGAATATGAAAATGTTACTAAACTGCTTTGCAATATGATTGGCTGACAAACGTATTGATCACATCATTAGATATGCATGACATTAGGTTACTCACATGGAGTTTCCTCAGATCTCACATGCCACAATGTCAGTAATGGAGAGCAAGTGAGAGATCTGATTTTAATCAAATTGACACATATGGACAATGCAAAGTCAGGGTTGGGGAATGATGGTAGTACACTAACTATTGTCTAGAACCTAGAATTTGTTGATTGTAGACCATTAATCAAAGGATAAAAATCACAATTAATATTTCTGAAATCAATTAGCTATAACAATAAAAAAATAGGAGTACTCGGGAGAAAACCACCGACCTGTCGCAAGACACTGACCAACTTTATCACATAATATTGTATCAACTCGAGTGCACCTCGCCATCAGCAGGATTCAAACTCATAACTTTAGTAGTGATAGGCACAGGTTGCACATGTAGTTGTAAATCCAACTACCATACGATCACGACCATGACGTCCTCTCAACGGTCTTTGTGATATACTTGATATAAAAAATGTATCACTAACATGTCGGAATTTAATATAGGCATAGAAAATACAATAACCAGAGGTTCTCAAGAGCTTGTATCGTTCACCTGGTTATAAAAAGAACCAATTGGTCCTATGTAAAAACTATGTCCTGCAGTGGTACCACCGTGGTAGTCATCTTGGAATTCCGATCAACATAAAAACACGAAGTTTGTAAAGGACCTTCCAATGATTGATGCACAGTTTAGGTTCAATCAGTGCAATAGCTTCAGAAAAGAAAATATTTCTGTATTTTCCCATATGGTCCTGTGTTAATACTATGAACTGTGGTGGCAGTCATCTTGGATTTCGGATCGGCATTAAAAAAAAAAAACTTCTTAGATGACCTTCAAATGATTATTCCTGGGCAGTTTGGCTTCAATTTTCCAAGTGGTTTAAGAGAAGAAGTGTTTTGAAACATTTTTCCCATAGGGTCCAATGTTAAGTTAAGTCCTGCCGTTGCCGCCATTTTGAATTTCATATCGGAACAAAAAACCTAAAGTTTGTAGAGGACCATCCAATGAACATTCATGTACAGTTTGGCTTTAATCATATTTGTAGTTTCTGAGAAGAAGGCATTTGAACATTTTCCCATAGGGTCCAATGTTAATCTATTTCCTGCAGTGGCGGCCATCTTGGATTTCCGATCGCCATATAAAACCTAAATTTTGTAGAGGACCTTCCAATGATTATTCATGGGAAGTTTGGTTTATATTGTCTATGTGGTTTCAGAGAGGAAACGTTTTGTCTTTTGAGACACTTTTCCCATAGGTTCCAATGTTAAACTAAGTTCTGCTGTAGCTGCCATCTTCCATTTTATATCGGAACAAAAAACCTAAGCTTTGTAGAGGACCTTCCAATGATCAGTCCTGGGCAGTTTGGTTTCAATTGTCCATGTGGTTTCAGAGAAGAAGCGTTTTGAAACATTTTTCCCATAGGGTCCAATGTTAAACTAAGTCCTGCCGTAGCCGCCATTTTGAATTTCATATCGGAACAAAAACCTAAAGTTTGTAGAGGACCATCCAATGAACATTCATGTACAGTTTGGCTTTAATCATATTTGTAGTTTCTGAGAAGAAGGCATTTGAACATTTTCCCATAGCGTCCAATGTTAATCTATTTCCTGCAGTGGCGGCCATCTTGGATTTCCGATCGCCATATAAAACCTAAATTTTGTAGAGGACCTTCCAATGATCATTCATGGGAAATTTGGTTTATATTGTCTATGTGATTTCAGAGAGGAAACGTTTTGTCTTTTGAGACACTTTTCCCATAGGTTCCAATGTTAAACTAAGTTCTGCTGTAGCTGCCATCTTCCATTTTATATCGGAACAAAAAACTTAAACTTTGTAGAGGACCATTGAATGAACATTTCTGTCTGGTTTGGATTCAATCTGATTCGTAGTTTCTGAGAAGAAGGCATTTGAACATTTTCCCATAGCGTCCAATGTTAATCTATGTCCTGCGGTGGCGACCATCTTGGATTTCCGATCGGCATAGCAAACAGAAACTTTGTAGAGGACCTTCCAATGATCATTCCTGGGCAGTTTGGTTTCAATTGTCTAAGTGGTCGCAGAGAAGAAGCGTTTTGAAACATTTTTCCCATAGGGTCCAATGTTAAACTAAGTCCTGCCGTAGCCGCCATTTTGAATTTCATATCGAAACAAAAAAACCTAAATTTTGTAGAGGACCATCCAATGAACATTCATGTACAGTTTGGCTTTAATAATATTTGTAGTTTCTGAGAAGAAGGCATTTGAACATTTTCCCATAGGGTCCAATGTTAATCTATTTCCTACAGTGGCGACCATCTTGGATTTACGATCAGCATAAAAAACCTAAATTTGTACAGGACCTTCCAATGATCATTCCTGGGCAGTTTGGTTTCAATTGTCCAAGTGGTTTCAGAGAGGAAGCGTTTTGAGACACTTTTCCCATAGGTTCCAATGTGAAACTAAGTCCTGCCGTAACCGCCATTTTGAATTTCATATCGGAACAAAAAACCTAAAGTTTGTAGAGGATCATCCAATGAACATTCATGTACTGTTTGGCTTTAATCATATTTGTAGTTTCTGAGAAGAAGGCATTTGAACATTTTCCCATAGCGTCCAATGTTAATCTATTTCCTGCAGTGGCGCCATCTTGGATTTCTGATCGCCATATAAAACCTAAATTTTGTAGAGGACCTTCCAATGATCATTCATGGGAAATTTGGTTTATATTGTCTATGTGATTTCAGAGAGGAAACGTTTTGTCTTTTGAGACACTTTTCCCATAGGTTCCAATGTTAAACTAAGTTCTGCTGTAGCTGTCATCTTCCATTTTATATCGGAACAAAAAACTTAAACTTTGTAGAGGACTATTGCATGAACATTTCTGTTTGGTTTGGATTCAATCTGATTCGTAGTTTCTGAGAAGAAGGCATTTGAACATTTTCCCATAGCGTCCGATGTTAATCTATGTCCTGCGGTGGCGACCATCTTGGATTTCCGATCGGCATAGCAAACAGAAACTTTGTAGAGGACCTTCCAATGATCATTCCTGGGCAGTTTGGTTTCAATTGTCTAAATGGTTGCAGAGAAGAAGCGCTTTGAAACATTTTTCCCATAGGGTCCAATGTTAAACTAAGTCCTGCCGTAGCCGCCATTTTGAATTTCATATCGAAACAAAAAAAAACTAAATTTTGTAGAGGACCATCCAATGAACATTCATGTACAGTTTGGCTTTAATAATATTTGTAGTTTCTGAGAAGAAGGCATTTGAACATTTTCCCATAGGGTCCAATGTTAATCTATTTCCTACAGTGGCGGCCATCTTGGATTTACGATCAGCATAAAAAACCTAATTTTGTACAGGACCTTCCAATGATCATTCCTGGGCAGTTTGGTTTCAATTGTTCAAGTGGTTTCAGAGAGGAAGCGTTTTGAGACACTTTTCCCATAGGTTCCAATGTGAAACTAAGTCCTGCCGTAACCGCCATTTTGAATTTCATATCGGAACAAAAAAACTAAAGTTTGTAGAGGATCATCCAATGAACATTCATGTACTGTTTGGCTTTAATCATATTTGTAGTTTCTGAGAAGAAGGCATTTGAACATTTTCCCATAGGGTC
Source organism: Bathymodiolus septemdierum (assembly GCA_963383655.1). Lineage (NCBI taxonomy): Eukaryota > Metazoa > Mollusca > Bivalvia > Mytilida > Modiolidae > Bathymodiolus > Bathymodiolus septemdierum. Next base: position 128,633,377 of record OY726517.1, read on the forward strand.
CAATGTTAATCTATTTCCTGCAGTGGCGGCCATCTTGCATTTCCGATCGCCATATAAAACCTAAATTTTGTAGAGGACCTTCCAATGATCATTCATGGGAAATTTGGTTTATATTGTCTATGTGATTTCAGAGAGGAAACGTTTTGTCTTTTGAGACACTTTTCCCATAGGTTCCAATGTTAAACTAAGTTCTGCTGTAGCTGCCATCTTCCATTTTATATCGGAACAAAAAACTTAAACTTTGTAGAGGACCATTGAATGAACATTTCTGTCTGGTTTGGATTCAATCTGATTCGTAGTTTCTGAGAAGAAGGCATTTGAACATTTTCCCATAGCGTCCAATGTTAATCTATGTCCTGCGGTGGCGACCATCTTGGATTTCCGATCGGCATAGCAAACAGAAACTTTGTAGAGGACCTTCCAATGATCATTCCTGGGCAGTTTGGTTTCAATTGTCTAAGTGGTCGCAGAGAAGAAGCGTTTTGAAACATTTTTCCCATAGGGTCCAATGTTAAACTAAGTCCTGCCGTAGCCGCCATTTTGAATTTCATATCGAAACAAAAAAACCTAAATTTTGTAGAGGACCATCCAATGAACATTCATGTACAGTTTGGCTTTAATAATATTTGTAGTTTCTGAGAAGAAGGCATTTGAACATTTTCCCATAGGGTCCAATGTTAATCTATTTCCTACAGTGGCGACCATCTTGGATTTACGATCAGCATAAAAAACCTAATTTTGTACAGGACCTTCCAATGATCATTCCTGGGCAGTTTGGTTTCAATTGTCCAAGTGGTTTCAGAGAGGAAGCGTTTTGAGACACTTTTCCCATAGGTTCCAATGTGAAACTAAGTCCTGCCGTAACCGCCATTTTGAATTTCATATCGGAACAAAAAACCTAAAGTTTGTAGAGGATCATCCAATGAACATTCATGTACTGTTTGGCTTTAATCATATTTGTAGTTTCTGAGAAGAAGGCATTTGAACATTTTCCCATAGCGTCCAATGTTAATCTATTTCCTGCAGTGGCGCCATCTTGGATTTCTGATCGCCATATAAAACCTAAATTTTGTAGAGGACCTTCCAATGATCATTCATGGGAAATTTGGTTTATATTGTCTATGTGATTTCAGAGAGGAAACGTTTTGTCTTTTGAGACACTTTTCCCATAGGTTCCAATGTTAAACTAAGTTCTGCTGTAGCTGCCATCTTCCATTTTATATCGGAACAATAAACTTAAACTTTGTAGAGGACCATTGCATGAACATTTCTGTCTGGTTTGGATTCAATCTGATTCGTAGTTTCTGAGAAGAAGGCATTTGAACATTTTCCCATAGCGTCCAATGTTAATCTATGTCCTGCGGTGGCGACCATCTTGGATTTCCGATCGGCATAGCAAACAGAAACTTTGTAGAGAACCTTCCAATGATCATTCCTGGGCAGTTTGGTTTCAATTGTCTAAGTGGTTGCAGAGAAGAAGCGCTTTGAAACATTTTTCCCATAGGGTCCAATGTTAAACTAAGTCCTAACGTAGCCGCCATTTTGAATTTCATATCGAAACAAAAAAAAACTAAATTTTGTAGAGGACCATCCAATGAACATTCATGTACAGTTTGGCTTTAATAATATTTGTAGTTTCTGAGAAGAAGGCATTTGAACATTTTCCCATAGGGTCCAATGTTAATCTATTTCCTACAGTGGCGGCCATCTTGGATTTACGATCAGCATAAAAAACCTAATTTTGTACAGGACCTTCCAATGATCATTCCTGGGCAGTTTGGTTTCAATTGTTCAAGTGGTTTCAGAGAGGAAGCGTTTTGAGACACTTTTCCCATAGGTTCCAATGTGAAACTAAGTCCTGTTGTAACCGCCATTTTGAATTTCATATCGGAACAAAAAAACTAAAGTTTGTAGAGGATCATCCAATGAACATTCATGTACTGTTTGGCTTTAATCATATTTGTAGTTTCTGAGAAGAAGGCATTTGAACATTTTCCCATAGGGTCCAATGTTAATCTATTTCCTGCAGTGGCGGCCATCTTGCATTTCCGATCGCCATATAAAACCTAAATTTTGTAGAGGACCTTCCAATGATCATTCATGGGAAATTTGGTTTATATTGTCTATGTGATTTCAGAGAGGAAACGTTTTGTCTTTTGAGACACTTTTCCCATAGGTTCCAATGTTAAACTAAGTTCTGCTGTAGCTGCCATCTTCCATTTTATATCGGAACAAAAAACTTAAACTTTGTAGAGGACCATTGAATGAACATTTCTGTCTGGTTTGGATTCAATCTGATTCGTAGTTTCTGAGAAGAAGGCATTTGAACATTTTCCCATAGCATCCAATGTTAATCTATGTCCTGCGGTGGCGACCATCTTGGATTTCCGATCGGCATAGCAAACAGAAACTTTGTAGAGGACCTTCCAATGATCATTCCTGGGCAGTTTGGTTTCAATTGTCCAAATGGTTGCAGAGAAGAAGCGTTTTGAAACATTTTTCCCATAGGGTTCAATGTTAAAGTAAGTCCTGCCGTAGCCGCCATTTTGAATTTCATATCGAAACAAAAAGCCTAAATTTTGTAGAGGACCATCCAATGAACATCCATGTACAGTTTGGCTTTAATAATATTTGTAGTTTCTGAGAAGAAGGCATTTGAACATTTTCCCATAGGGTCCAATGTTAATCTATTTCCTACAGTGGTGGCCATCTTGGATTTACGATCAGCATAAAAAACCTAATTTTGTACAGGACCTTCCAATGATCATTCCTGGGCAGTTTGGTTTCAATTGTCCATGTGGTTTCAGAGAGGAAGCGTTTTGAGACACTTTTCCCATAGTTTCCAATGTGAAACTAAGTCCTGCCGTAACCGCCATTTTGAATTTCATATCGGAACAAAAAACCTAAAGTTTGTAGAGGATCATCCAATGAACATTCATGTACTGTTTGGCTTTAATCATATTTGTAGTTTCTGAGAAGAAGGCATTTGAACATTTTCCCATAGGGTCCAATGTTAATCTATTTCCTGCAGTGGCGGCCATCTTGGATTTCCGATCGCCATAAAAAACCTAAAATTTGTAGAGGACCTTCCAATGATTATTCATGGGAAGTTTGGTTTATATTGTCTATGTGATTTCAGAGAGGAAACGTTTTGTCTTTTGAGACACTTTTCCCATAGGTTCCAATGTTAAACTAAGTTCTGCTGTAGCTGCCATCTTCCATTTTATATCGGAACAAAAAACCTAAACTTTGTAGAGGGCCTTCCAATGATCAGTCCTGGGCAGTTTGGTTTCAATTGTCCAAGTGGTTGCAGAGAAGAAGCGTTTTGAAACATTTTTCCCATAGGGTCCAATGTTAAAGTAAGTCCTGCCGTTGCCGCCATTTTGAATTTCATATCGGAACAAATACCTAAAGTTTGTAGAGGATCATCCAATGAACATTCATGTACTGTTTGGCTTTAATCATATTTGTAGTTTCTGAGAAGAAGGCATTTGAACATTTTCCCATAGGGTCCAATGTTAATCTATTTCCTGCAGTGGTGGCCATCTTGGATTTCCGATCGCCATAAAAAACCTATATTTTGTAGAGGACCTTCCAATGATTATTCATGGGAAGTTTGGTTTATATTGTCTATGTGGTTTCAGAGAGGAAACGTTTTGTCTTTTGAGACACTTTTCCCATGGTTCCAATATTAAACTAAGTTCTGCTGTAGCTGCCATCTTCCATTTTATATCGGAACAAAAAACCTAAGCTTTGTAGAGGACCTTCCAATGATCAGTCCTGGGTAGTTTGGTTTCAATTGTCCAAATGGTTGCAGAGAAGAAGCGTTTTGAAACATTTTTCCCATAGGGTCCAATGTTAAACTACATGCAAGTCCTGCCGTAGCCACCATTTTGAATTTCATATTGGAACAAAAAGCCTAAAGTTTGTAGAGGACCATCCAATGAACATTCATGTAGTTTGGCTTTAATCATATTTGTAGTTTCTGAGAAGAAGGCATTTGAACATTTTCCCATAGGGTCCAATGTTAATCTATTTCCTACAGTGGTGGCCATCTTGGATTTCCGATCGGCATAAAAAACAGAAACTTGGTAAAGGACATTCCAATGATCATTCATTTACAGTTTGGGTTCAGTCAGTTCATTAGATTCAGAGAAGAAGATCTTTGAAATTTCAGCCAATCAGAGCATATTATTGGCCCAGGCAGCCATGTTGAATATCCGACTGGAACGAAAAACAAAAACTTTGTAGAGGACCATCCAAGGAACATTCCTGCTAAGTTTGGTTCCAATTGGCCCAGTGGTTTCGGAGAAGAAGCTTGAAATGTGAAAAGTTTACAGACGACAGACTACAGACGACGGACGCAAAGTGATGGCAATAGTTCACCTGGACCGAAGGTCCAGGTGAACTAAAAAGTACATCTATAATACATGAAATGAAAAATATTGAGCTGGAATTATTGGTTGTTGGAAAACTTGTTCACACCATTGAGACCACTGTTGGTATAGCAATGCATGTACCTCACCTTTTTAGAACTAAACTAATCCACACTTATTTCTCACACATATGTGCGGGGCCATCGTGGTCGTCATCATATGGTATGTAGTTGGATTTACAACTACTTGTGCAATCAAAGCCTATCACCACAACAGTTGTGAGTTGAAATCCCACTCATGGCGAGGTGTACTCGCTACAACATTATGTAATAAAGTTTGTCAGTGACTTACGATAGGTCGGTGGTTTTCTCTGGGTCTCCATCAATAAAGCTGACCACAACCACATAGCTGAAATATTGTTGAAAGTGGCATTAAATACCATAACCCTAACCCTCACACATATGCTCTTTGGATGAAATAAATAAAAATTGATGCTTTTATTTCAATTTGTTCTTTAATTGATTCTCCTTGAGAACAAATATATCTATATCTACAATGTACAATAATGTAAAGGTTCTTTAATTTACAGGAACTTTTTCAAAGCTTGGTGCTGCCATCAACGGTTTGTAGTCTGTCAACAGATTAATTAACACTGCCTGCATAGAAAAAGAAAATAATAATTATTTTTACAACACAAGTCTGAACAAAATTTGTTTTCTATTCTTTATTTTGAATGGCATTTGTAACAGTCATTGCAACTCTTGTATGCAGGACCTAAATATTTGACACCAAATATTTTTGATATGCACATCTACCAATTAACACAGGTTACACAAAGAGAGTCCGGAGCTCAAGTCAAAACCCCCCAAATTCAAACAAGGCCTAATTTTGGTCCACTTGCCATTGTGTTAAATAATATATTTTCTTTTCTGAAACTGAAATTAAAACAATAAAACTAGCTTGCTACACAATATGATTCATTATATGCCTGCAAATGTATTGGACATAACAAAAATGAGAGTTATCTCCCATAGATTGTCAAAGAAAAAAAAGCAGCAATTCTTATTGAATTTCATGTTTAGCATTTGACATAATCTACATGCCTTCAAAGTTTGTGATGTTTCATATTTAAAATACATGAAAGAAGTAAAAACGTTTTTATATTTATGTACACAATTCATTCACATTTACATTTCCAAAAATTCAGTGCTGATCACCACTGATGTTGTGAGTTCGAATTTCGATCAGGGCGAGGTGTACAAACATTAAGTGATAGTTTGTCAGCGACTTGCAACAGGTCGGTGGTTTTCTCCAGGTCCTCCGGTTTCCTTCACCAATAAAACTGACTGCCATGATATAACTTAAATATTGCTGAAAGTGGCATTAAACACCATCAAACAAACAAACAAACCAAAAATTGATATAATCTAAAGGTAGAATAATATTGAGTATGCTGTTAAAACATCAATTATCTTAGATTTTTTTTTATCTTAAATGACAGTTTTGTAGTTTGAAATAACAGTTGAAAAGAGAAGGATGCATAAATATTTTATTATAAATATCTTCTGAATTTTTCAATCTCGTTCTCATTTGAGTAGAAAATAATTCCCTAAAATCTTGCCTAGCATCAATGTAATCAAAATTAGATGTTTGTTGGATTTTTGTGTGTGATACATTGACATCCATTATTGGGTCAGGTCAAGTAACCTTTAATACCTCAAAATTTGCTAAGCTCACCAATGATTGGTCGGTTCAAAATATGACCCCTTACGTGACCCTAAACAGTATGCCAGTAGATGTTAGTGCATAGCTAACAAAAGTTCCAACGAACATCTAATTTTAATTAGATTGACATCGCATAAGCCATGTTGAAAAAGAGGCTACATGTTTACCATAGCAGCAAACTTCCTGTTTTCCAATTCAGTCCACGTCAAGTTGTCTTCATCAAACATGACATCTCTTGTTACTTCTAATTCAGACCAAGGCAACTGATGCATAAATTTACCCACGGCAGATCTGTCCTCAAATATCTGAAAATTATTAAATTGTAAGTTTAAAAATTTGAGACATTTCTAATGCAAGAAAATAAACCATTTATGTAAGAAATTAAGACTTGGAAATTTACACAGACTTTGTGAAGACCACTAAGGGAATGCCAACATCATATTAAATTTTAAACAACTGAGTAGTTTCTAAGTTTCTAAGCAAAATAGCATTGGCACCATACAAAATCAATTGATTAGTGAACATATTGAATTTCCAATGGTGGCAGCCATTTTGGTTTTTAAATTAGACTTAAGAATATCTTTGTAAAGGATGTGACCTTCATCTAGTTGAAGGCAGTCAGTATTTGATATAAGTAGAAGGACCACTCAAGAAATCATTATTCAAACCACTGAAGAGTTCTGAACGAAAGAATTTCAAAGAACAGCCGAATAAACTGTATTATTGTTGCTAATGTCTATGGTGAATTTTGGATTGGAACCAAAATAATAAATTCTGGTGAAGCTTACTAATGAAATATTCCTGGATAGATTTTCCCATTGTGTTCCTTAATTTTGGAGAAGAAACTGAAAACGTACAGACTATGACGGACACTAAATGATGACAAAAGCGCACATCTTCCTACAAAGTGAGCTAAAAAGTGCCCTTCCCACCGTCCAAACCATTTATTTCTAGAATATCCCTCAGTATAACCTTACAACCATTTCAATTTCCTAACCTGTCTGGTAATCATGAAGTTCTCAAAATCTTCAATTATGTTTTCATTATCATTTTTTTCTGGAACATGAGACCATGCACCTCCAATTAGTACATCAGCTCTGTATGCAGCCTTTGTTACATCAGTTTCTAAGTGCAATTCAGATGTGGTCTGTAACAAAATATTTGTATCATCAATGTACATTTTGTACATACATTTTTGACATAAATAAGGAGGAATGTGTCCATAGAATGCAATGCCCCACCTTCCAGCTAGTCAACAGGTATTTTTCAGCAAATCAAGGGGCATAACTCCAGATACTTCTATATGTGTAATACCTGAATTAAATGAACTAGTCCGGGCAGTGGGTAAATAAAACTAGTCCAAATACAGTAAAACCTGTCTCAACTGAACCCTGAATAAAACAGAATCCTGTATCTACTGAACTATCGACAAAATATTTAACCTGTATAAACCAAACATCTGTCTAGTCTGAACATAAAAGTTGGTTCCAAGGATGTTCAGCTTAGACAGGATTAAATGCATGTGTAATTACTGTGGAGCTGAAGAATAGGATAAAAAGGTATGAGACTTTGTCAGCCTGAAGACAAAAGCAATTGGATAGACTTAAATATTTTTAGTTTTCAACACCAGAACTGGGTTGCACAAACCTCCATTAAATTTAAGTGTTAATTAAAATTTAATTGACACTTCAATCTGCTTGAAATGTGCATTAAATTAATATACTCCTTAAGTGATACTTAAATTTAATTGAGGTTTGTGCAACCCAGTTCAGGAATTAGAATCGACCACCAGACTTAAAATTCAATCGTCAAATCAGACACTGTGGCCGACTTTTGAGGTTATAATGATTTGTACACCACTATGTTGTTATTTTCACTAAGTAAAGCAAGGGAGATAACTCAGTAATACTCAATAACCTTCATTTGTTTAGAATTACAATCATCAATACAGTAGTCCCCCTCTTACAAAGGCACTCACACCATAGGTCAACCCTCTTATCAGGCCAGATTTCAGATACACTGAGAAAGAACAATACTACTAATTTGTTCCTCTCAAGAGAGATCATTCCTCTTATAAGGTAATTGTTTTCATTGCAGAAACAGTGGTTTTATAAGTTTTTTTTCTGTTTATTTGATGGTGCTTAATGCCACTTTCAACAATATTTCAGTTATATCGTGGCGGTCAGTTTTATTGGTGGAGGAAACCAGAGTACCCGGAGAAAACCACTGATCTGTCACTGACAAACTTTATCATATAATGTTGTACACCTCGCCCTGATCGAGATTCCAGACCACAACATCAGTGGTAATACGCAATGCTTCCATAGGTAGTTGTAAATCCAACTACGATACGATCATGGCCACGATGGCCCCCGGTGGTCTTACAAGAGACGGAGCACTGTTATTCAAACTGCACTGAATTCTGACTGTTACTTACCGATGATACACATTTGTAAGCCTTCATTAAAATACTGGGTTCTGGTTCATATCCCTGCAAGTATTAAGTGAGCTAAAAATAATTGAAATTACATTTCCTCGATTATATAATCATTTTTATTACATCGATAACTGAATTACAGAATTTTCCGAGTTAAATAAAAACGATAATTTCACAGTGAAATTATCGTTTTTTTTTTTTTTTTTTTTTTTTTTTTCCCTATTTCTCTTATTATTATATATGACCAATATTGATTCTATCTTATACAATTAGTAAATATTATAACATACCTTTGCACATTTTAATAATATATATCAAATAATTTCAAACATCCTGTGAAAGTCTATTGGGGATAATAAACTAGCAGTTAATTACCTGATAACATTTGTAATTAAGGTATTATTATTGACACCAAATTATGTAGCAATCACCATTGGCATTACTAAATTTCACACCATTTGAATGTTTGTCCTTGATATATAATTCAGAAGACTAAAACACAAAAATCATTCTGATTCTAAAAACTTGCTTAAAAATGTACATAATTTCTCAGTCTAAATATGAAAACTAAATCCTTAATTTATGTAAATAGGTTTAATAAAATATCCATTACAAATTGCATAGTAACCCACAAGTAATGGAAAAATTATCATATAATCCAATATTAAAAGGAAAATCAGCACCAAAATAAAAAGCAGAAATATCACATATATCTGAATATCAGATACAAGCCCCATTAGAATATTCTTTAAAAAAAAATCCAAAATTTTACAAATATTGCAACTTGCTATTTATCAGTTAATTTATCATATACATGTATGAACGAGCATCATAAATAAATGTTTCTGAAAATTATAATTTACATTTTACTTTTTATATAATATCTTTATTGAAATTTAAATCTCTTTTTAAACTTGTATAAGAAATCTTCATGAGATACCTATGTTTTGGTTTATATAAAATATTTCTTTATCTTATGCGAATCATGAGGACATGGTGATAGTCTTTCATAGAAGCTATTTCATATATGAAATCTTGAAAGTTGTGTCAGATAATTTAAAATGTTTAGAGCTTGTTGTGTTTTACACAAGCCGACAAACTGTTTTCAATTGAATTTTGGAAACCCTAAAGAAATTGAAATTGAGATATTATTTGTTTGGATATCAAGTCTTTGAAGTCATAATTTATACTTAATATTTGTTGTAGCTGTGATAGTTTTGATTGCAATTTTTTTTTTTTTTTTTTTTTCATAATACTTTATTGTTTGACTCGCCTGTTAACAAAACACCTTAGATGCCCAGGTAAGCGAAAATAATCTAAGGTTCCCTGTTTTACAATAGATCTCTTATCCAGGGTTATTAAGAGATTTATTAGAGTCCACATGATCCCATTTCAAAAATACAACTAAATTTATCAATAATAAAATCAACATGTAAGTCAATCTATATCGGCATTTTATGATAGCTTCAACATAATTTTTTATAACATTTACATACATGCATTGTACTCATATATTATAACTACTTACTAATCACTGATAGAATTGTCAAGATTTTTGCTTTATCTATTGTATCATTACAATTGGCCGTTAGCAAAATTTTTAGTTCAGATTTTAAAGTCTGTTTCCATATATTACAAAGTACATTTTGATTGATATGAACTTTGTCATATTTAACTTTGTTTCTTGCCTTCCAAATAGACCACTTAGATATAAAAATTAATGTATTTAATAGAAGTTCATGGTTACCCCCCATATTGAACCCAAACATCATATTTTTCTCATTTAAATTAACAGTTCCCACATTTAAAGTGTTTATTAAAATTGTGATGTTTGATATGAATCGGTTAGATATAATGCATTTAAAAAACAAATGTTGAAGATCTTCTTAAATGTTCGATTCTTTACAAAGGTGACATCTTCCATTGGATAGGTTCATTTTTCTAAGTCTACTTTCGGTGTAAATAATGTTATGGTTGCATTTCCATTGGAATTCTTTAATTTTATTACTGATGTCCAGTCTTTTAAGATTATTCCAAATTTTTGGCCAGTGAAATTCTTCATTATAAACATTATTCCATTTATCTTGACATTTTGGTATTGATTTTTTATTCAATATTTTTTGTATAATTTTAATCTTCACGTCTTTTGTATTAATAATTTTGCCTCTAATATCTGTAAGTGTTAAATTATTTAACAATTTCATTTTATTTCTACTTTTAGTTTTGTTTTCTATATCATTATTTTCATTTTTTAAGAACTTTAAGTAGTCTTTTGGAATACATTTCTTAATTTTAGAGTATTCTGAGATACAGTTTCTCCTGTCTATCAGCTGAGAATATAATAAATCACAATCGATGAATTGTTTTGAGTTTTCATCCCATATGTCTTGAATAGTTTTTATATTACTTCTTAAAAATGAAGAAAATATTAAAGGTTTATTTTGGAAGGTTATATTACAATTCCCAAATAATCTAACATGCAAGATATCTGTTTTGGTTTCCACCTTTTGTGCACATTGTAAATATTTTGTCCATGCTTGGATTGATTTTTGATAGAACAAGGGATACCTGTTTAAATTTAAGGATGAAACATTTGAGCATTTGCAAATAAAAAAAGTTTCATTAAATTTAATATCAAGTCTACTTAACCAATATTTTCCAATAGCATTCCAATTTTCAATTGGTTCGTTAATAATGCGATAAATAAATTTTATTCTTCTACTGTCAATGTAGGAATCTAGATTAACCATACTCATGCCACCATTTTCTATATCTAAACAACATACATCTCTTTTAATCTGATTAACTTTCCCCTCCCATATAAAGTCCCACATTAATGTTTCAATTTCCTTTTTAAATTTATCAGGAATGCCCTTCATTTCAATTTCAAATCCACAATATGATAACAAAAGATTTTTCACAATTATAGTTTTACCTTTGTAGGAAAGTTTTCTGCTTTTCCAAACTTGTATACAATTTTTCATTCTATTAATAATGTCCTTCCAAATTTTATCATTGTCAACATTGTAACCATGATGTACCCCCAAAGTTTTTACATTTTCTTTAATCCATGATATTTGATTAAATTTTGGTTTTCTATGGCGGGCATTGCCAATAGAAATTGCTTTTGTTTTATTATAATTAATTCTTGATCCGGATGCTTTTTCATATTTTGAAAGTATATCGAAGGATTTCTCAACAGAGCGTTCATCTTTATTGAAAAGTTGTGTGTCATCTGCAAACATACTTATTTTGGCTTCTAATTCCTTCCCACCCGGTTCACCTGGTAATTTAATCCCCTTTATATCATTATTTCCTCTAATTGCACATGCCATGGGTTCGGCTTGCAATATGTAAATTAGCGGTGCGACGGGACACCCCTGTCTACATGAGCGAGATATGGAGAAAAATTTTGAAACAAATCCATTTGTCTTTATGGATGTTGTAGCATTTTTAACTAACATTTGAATCCACCCCCTAAATTTTTCCCCGAAGTTAAATGTTTTTAACACGAAGTCTACCCACCCCCATTCAACTCTATCGAATGCTTTTTGTTGATCTAAGAAAACTATTATGCCTTCTTCATTTTCTTCGTCTGCGTATTGTATGATGTCTTGTATCATTCTGTTTGCTTCACTTATGTTCCGACCCTGTACAAACCCTTTTTGATCCGGATGAATTAGCTTAGTTAAAACATTTTTTAATCGTTCGGCCAAAAGCTTCGAAATTATTTTATAATCACAATTCAGTAAGGTCAATGGTCTCCAGTTTTTTATGTCTTCCCATTCCCCTCCCTTATGTAATAAAGTCAAGACCCCCTTGTGCTGTGATGCGCTTAAAGTATATTCGAATTTGAAATTTTTTTCAATCACTTCAAAGAATTCGTTTTTTATATCTTGCCAAAAAAGTTGATAAAATTCTGAAATAATACCATCTTCTCCTGGGGATTTATTTGGTTTTAATATTTTAATAACTTTACTAATTTCATCTAAGTTAATGTCCTCGTCAAGCGTTTCTTTTTCGTTATTGTCCAATTTATTAACAATATACCTTGTAAGTTCGTGAGCACTATTTTCATCCCACCCTTCTGATTGGAAAAGTTTGGAGTAAAAATCAATCTGCTCATTCATTATCGAGTCAATGTCATACTTGTAATTACCGTCTGTCGTTTTAATCCTATACCATAACTTTTCTTGGCCCCGCTTTTTTTCAAGGTTAAAGAAATATCTCGTTGATTTTTCCCCTTCTTCCGCCCATTTAACACGAGATCTAATTTTCGCTGCTTCTGTTTTTTTATTATAATAGTTTTTAATTAAGCCCTCTAATTGCTTTATTTGCGCGTTTATTTCATCCGTTTCATTCGCTATTAGTTTTAATTTATCGAGTTTCCTTTCTAATCTATCGATTTCTTTTTTGTTTTGCTTACAATTTAAGTTTCTACTTATTTCCATTGTTAACAATTGTATTTTGTTTTTCGCAAGATCCCACCATTCCCGTATATCACTGTATTTATTTTTCTCAATTTTCCAGTTATTCCACCAAATTTTAAAAGCATGTCTAAACTGCTCAGATTTGATTGTTTCAAGATTCATTATCCACATACCTGGACCTCTATTAATATCTTCAGTTTTTAATTTTGTTATTATGATATCATGATCACTAAATGGGAAATGATTAATCCGAGTACCAAACACCTTACTGCTTACGGCGTTACTACATAAAATATAATCGATTCTTGATTTCGATTTACCGCGTTTAAAAGTATATCTCTTAGTTTCTGGATTTAACTTTCTCCACACATCAAATAAATCATTTCTATGTAACATGCTTTGGAATTCTCGGACTGATATGTCGTCTAATTGTTGAGGAGGATTGCGATCTAAGTTTTTTTGAATAGCGCAATTAAAATCACCCAAAATTAAACTGTAGTTTTTATCGGAATCGTCCGTATATTTGAACAGTGTATCGTTAATTGCATTAAAAAACGATTTTCTTTCTTTACCATTATTCGGCGCATATATATTTGATATATAAAAAGTTGAGTCGTTTATTTTTAATGTACTACGTAAAATGCGACCAGAATTATCCTGAGAAAAGAATTCTACATTTTCTTTAAATTGTTTGCCCAATAAAATTCCCACACCCCTTGAGTCACTCGTACCACAATTAAAAAAGCTATTGCCACCCCCACAGTTTTTCCATTCATTTTGCCATCGAATCAAATCATCTTTTGTTGAGTGAGTTTCTTGTAAACAAATTACGTCAATTTTTTTGGCTACCAGCCATTAAAAAACCAAGTCACGTTTCTTTTTGTCTCTTAAACCGTTAACATTTATTGTAGCTAGGGACAAGGTCATTTAGACAATAATATGTAAGTAGTTTGTTTACTCTACCGTGAAAGAGTATGTGTATTGCCCTATTTATAACTTTACTACGGTTTGTTCGATTAGCATTCATCTTCAATATTTTAACTTTATAATGTTTACAAACAGTTGCATTTACAAATAGTGTATACAACATAAATATGAAATAAATATAATGCATAAAATTAATTCTATTTACAACAAATGTTTTAAATACTATATAGGTAACACAAAATTTGTTCTTTACAAAAAATGTGTGAACCTTGCATATTTTACAATGCATATAATAAGTTACAATTGTACAATAAATTACACACAAGATCACTGTAATAATGTAAAGGTAACAAAAAGACATTATTTTTTTTTCTTTTAAGTTTCTTGAGAAATAGTTAAAATAAATAACACATATATACACAAGCATAAATTTACTAAACATTGATAAGAGTTTATCTGTTTAGGATGCCAGACATCATTGGCGATCCCGCTTTTGTGTGCTTAGGTTTGGCCTCGGCTGAAGACGGACTTATTGTAATATCACTAAGATTACGTTTTTTGTCGTGTTGTGGTGTTACTGGAAATTCACTTTTCCCCGGTAGCGCCGTCAAGTATTTGGAAAATATCTCGCATAGTTTTTCTTCACCAGCGCTACTGATATGTACTCCGCTGACGTCATTAGTATCAAACAAGGGTTTTATTGCACTACCTTGTTTACTAAATTCTTTGTGGATATCAATGAAGTCCAATGTACCATCTCTAATACACATTTTTTTCAAGAAACCGTTAACATGATTTGATGTGTCATTCATCTTAATAAGGTGTTGTCCGCGACCTTTTCTCGGGAGTATACTACACACAGCAATCTGTGACTTCGGGAAAGTTTGTTTTATTTTGGAGATTGCTTGTGTTGCAGTGATATTGATCTGGTCACTGTCATCCTTGTTTCTCGTGACGTCATTTGTTCCAAGACACAAGATCACCTTTCCAATGTGTGTGTTAGGTGTTTTCATTTTAGAAGTGGCCAAGCTTATACATTGTTCGACATTGTCCAGTGTAGCACCGGACACCGATGCATTGATAGTGTTTTGATGGAACTGACCCAGACGTTTAGCATTTGAAGCTCCCAGAATAATGTTGACATTGTTGCCACTACTTTTCGTTATGTCAGACGTTTTCTGGACTGTTTCATTATTGTTTAAGTTATGTCTGTCTACGTGAAAAGTTTCGTTAAGATGTGTTTGTGTGTCCTCTTGTGTTGTTTGTTGTCCTTCTAAGATTTCCGAGGCATAACTCCCATAATCGCGTCGTGCCTTTTCAGTAGTATATTGTTCACAATTATTTCTAGAGTGACCACTTTGCTTGCAGAAAGAACAAACGGGCTCATTGTTACAGTCTCTAGCAATGTGTCCCATTTTATTACAGTTGTAGCAACGTACAACGCGAGCGGGTTTGTCTCTACAAAGATAAGAGGGGTGGTCTGTCGTCCTGCAATATTTACACTCTGTGCGATTGTTGTCGGCAAAGATTCTAACTTCAAATCGACCGAAATTGGTTTTATTTGGTAAGGTTTTGTCACACTTCAACATTTGTAAGTATCTTGATCCCTTTTCAATGTTTGTACCATTTATATACCCCCTGCGCACGGACTCGGGGATCACTTGACCATACCTAAGCATTTGGGTAGCTACAAAGCAGTTTTGAACCTCGTATGGCATATCTTTAATGGTGACATTTGTAATAGTTTTCTCAACATCTAAAAATGAGACTGACCTGTTTTTGAGAGTTAATCCATTAATAATCAGCTTATCCTTCGTTTCGGAATCCTCCACCGATACAATACAACTGTTTTCCGTCAATTGCACAGATTTCACTTGATCAAGGTCTATTGTTTCTTTAAGTTGGTCTATGATCATTTCGTGCGATTTCCCTTTAAAGAATTTTGTACTGAACTGTACAGATAGGTCTCTTTTTATAAAGGCCATGTTTTAGAGTCGTGAGTAGATCTCAGGATTGAACACAAGGTGTATTTGATAAATGAATAAATACACATTTACCGATCGAAAGTCATTTCTATCTTAACGTATCCAGATAGATATATTAAAGATGTGTATAATCCCAAAACAAGGGCTCGAAAAGTTTTGTAGAAACTACAATTAAACAGAATTTTTCGAGACACAAATTTCAACAACTCCATTAACTAAAGGACATCACTCCTTTATCGTTTTTAATTTCACTCTCGCTATTTTTTGTGCCATTTCGTTGTTGACGTCATATGAAGAATTCCAGTTTGAAACGTAAAGATTAGACGTTTATGTTTGGCTTCATGTACACTTCAATTTTGATCAAATTTAACTAAAATAATATTTCAAGGTAAGCATTTTAATTATTTAATTGTCGTGGGTGGCGCCATGCTTTTTGAAGCGATACACATTATAGAATATCCCTACGCTACACATGTAATATAGTGCAATTAAACTCATTTTATTATAACTAATTGACAAGTTTCATTATCAAAAATATGTCACGAATGACCAAATAACACAGTAACTCGGGAATGCGTGCAGCTCATGAGTGAGTTACAACGTTATTTGGTCATGAGTGACATATTTTTGATAATGAATCTCGTCAATTAGTTATAGTATTTATTAAATAGATAAAAAAAAATGCTTTGAATCGAATTTAATATAAAATGTTTTTGTTTGTTTGTTTGTTTGATGGTGTTGAAAATGGCATTAAACACCATCAAACAAACAAAAACATTTTATATTAAATTCGATTCAATTTTTTTTTTATCTATATAATAAATACATATTGACGAGTTTCATTATCAAAAATATGTCACTCATGACCAAATAACGTTGTAACTCACTCATGCGATGCACATATTCATGAGTTACTGCATTATTTGGTCATTCGTGACATATTTTTGATAATGAAACTCGTAAATTAGTTATAGTATAATTAATATAATTCAAATGTAGAATATAATAATAATAATAATAAATACTTTATTCTAAGAGGTAACACAGTTATTAAACATAAATCTAATCTTCCCTATGGCCCATATTTACAAAAAGAAAGACCTAATAACACATCTTGTAATTCATCTATACCTTAGACCTATCTCATATTTCCTCTTCTATAATTTTGTGACAATCATTCATAATGTGAAAAGTGTCTTGAAAATTAGGAGTAAAATAACAGACTTAGCAGAATCACTTGAAATACAGCTATATCAGAAATTTTGAAAAATAGTAATGGTAGTCACATTATTGGCACTTCAAAAGACTAAATTTGTTGGTCCCTACTCAACTCACTCCATTGTCCCCATACTTTTCCTGTGACAGACAGTAGTTGATCCATTGTTCCTATTTCTCGTAGAATATGCATAAACAATTTGCTGTTGGATGCTAAGCAACAATCAATTAATCAACCATTTTTCAATTTGATTTGAAAATATTTTGCTAGGGTTATGATGTTTAATGCCACTTTCAACAATATTTCAGCTAAGTCGTAGCTGTCAGTTTTATTGGTGGAGGAAACTGGAGTACCTGCCAGTGAATGACAAACAAAATATTTTGTAATTAATGATTATCAATACATGTAAATAAACTAACCATAGGTGTACCAATCTGTAATTTTATTCCGGCTAGACCACATGCAAACATAAGTGAATTGACCAGGTTACAGCTATGTCCAACCCAGGCAACTTTCAATCTCCTTAGATACTCAAATTCCTCCTGTAATTAGTCAAAAAATATGCATACAATCATTTTATCTTGAGAATCTACCGGTACATAAACATCTATATTGTAATCAGGCTTTTATCATTTCTCCAGCACATATCCTTTACAAACTCTTTATATCTAATTCCTTTGCCGGGCCGTCGTAGTCATGATCGTATGGTAGTTGGATCTACAACTACCTGTGCCGATCTTCGGGTACTCTGATTTCCTCCACCAATAAAACTTAACAGCCACGATATAACTGAAATATTGTTGAAAGTGGCGTTAAAAACAAAGAAAGAAAACAAAAAAAGTAATTCCTCTGCCAGCGGTGTGGAAATACCAATTATTTTTTTTTGTCACCGGGCACGTTATCTGAAAAAGGTTCTTCGCCGTTACAAAACATGACCTGTTTTTTTGCTTTTTTAGTTTTGCATTTTCATTAATTTCACCTTGAATGACAAAATAAGTGTTTAGATTTCATGAAGTACAATTTTTCTGGTCCCTTGGTGCACCAGACTATACACTGGTTCCAAAGTATTCTTAATTATCATATAACAAATAAATTCATATGAACACTACAAGTTTACAGATTATGAGTTTAACAAATGAAAATGTTCAATGGATTGACTTAGTTATATTAAAACTTAGCAGATATGGCAATATGATGGTATACAGGCGTTACGCCAGAGGAAACCAACTTGCTACTTGGATTGAAACATCCACTGGAATTTTTCTCATAATCTGCATATTTTTCTGTATGCATATTGCATTTCTTAACCTTCTTGGATCATTCTTTGCCACCAGAGCCTTGATGACTATCCTGCCATGCATAAATACAAACCTAACCTTGTTATGTAGATATGCCAACAAGGCTCTGTGCCAGAACCTTTCAAAGGTATTTTATTTGAAATATTTGTCCATTGCAGTGATTACAACCATGATTGAAAAGGTATTTGTAAGTTATTTCTATTACTATTGGGTAAGGAAACATCACATATGTCAAAGTCATGTACTTCACATAGCAATCAGAAATTCTAATGTAATTCTTTTATAACAATATTTTCTCATCGGCTAATGCTTGCCGTTAAATCCATAGTTGACATGCATGTCTTAACTAAGCTGTACTAGTTTGAATGAACTACAATATTGAATTACTGAAGTCCAAACATGTCAATTACTACACGGCTAAAAGTAAAATTGCATTTGTGAGCGAAATCTCCAACTGATGCTACAAACTCTTCAAATACAATACTGTTATTCATTGATTCAGTTAGGCACTGGCCTCAGGACATTTTTCTCACATTGTCCAGAAGAACTTTATAAAAATTTGATAAAACTGGCAATTGTCCCGAAGATTTCAAAATCTAGCTCACAGAAACACTGATTATTTCTTAATTACTATACATGTTGTATAGCAGATCAGAACACCACGAGGAAATTTCTTTAAAGGTCAATATATCATTCCTACATAAAGTTGCATTTCAAATTTCCAAGAGCTTTCAGGAAACATTTTTTCTCACATTACATTTTTCAGCTAATCCAACACTGCTATACTCCATATTTTCAAACATTGTTAATCTAGAATCTAGTATTTCTCTCTTTTATACTAAATGGAAACTAAATTTACAAAATGAACTCAACCTCTCACTTACAAGCCATGTGACTAGATAGGACAGAGCTTTGATTGGATGATACAAGTCAGATGACATGTTGATAACAGGGGCAGACGACTCTTCTGCAAGTTTCTCAACAAAATCATGCCTGCATGATCGAACAGCTATTATATCACTTATAGAAGACAATGATCTGAAATTAAACAATTCAGTTCAGATATAGTTATTTTTGTTGAAGTCTAGCATGTAAAAGAAGGAGTGAGTGATTGTTGCTTAACACCAACTCAACAATTTTCCAGCTATATCATGGCGAGAACAAGTTAATTTTCAATGAGATTGCTTAATTGGAATATCATAGTGCTAGTTCACTGAAACAACAGTCCGTGGATAGACATTGTCGCCCCACTCTACCACATTATCCTGATTCAGAGCCTAAACCAGTCTTTGCTCTTTCTCCTTAATGCTGCATGCTTAGCGGAGAAGCAACAAATACCAATTTATAGTCTTTGGTGTGACCCGATCAAGGCTCGAACCCACAATCTACCACACTTTAGGCGAGCATACAAACCATTACATCACCGATGTGGTTAACATGTAAAAGAGAATAAGCTGGTATTTATTTTATTATAAATATATAATTTTTTCATACACGTTGCATGGGGGTTCAGAGATTTATACAAACATCCCTTGAAAACCCAGACAATTTTAGATCAACTATGACTATTCAATTTGAGATTTTGGTTGAGCTACAACTATTAAAATCTGGATTTAGAATCTATCAAAACTCCTATTAACAATCCTTGTTACAAGCCTGATTCAGGTAATCTACAATGAAATGACATCTGATTTTGAGATAATGAGCTTGACAGTATATTTTACATGTTTTAGAGAAGAAAATACTATGCAGGGCTAGAAATTAACTTTTTTTCCCACAAGCAAATATTTGCTAGTTGAATAAAAGTTTACTAGCAAATAGACTGACCTTACTAGCAACCAAATTCAATTTGTTTTTAAATGTATGCTTTACAATGTATTATTAATATTATGATACAGTAAAGCAGTCAAGTCTTAGTAGATATGTTGCTCCACTTGGACACATTATCCTGATTTCGATCCAACCAGTTTTTGATCTTACACCTTAGTGCTTAGTGGAGAAGCAACAATACCAATTTCAGTCTTTGGTTTGATCCGACCGTAGCTTGAATCTACCGCATTCGAGGTTAGCATGATAACAATTACAACATTGATGCAGGTGGGAATTATTGAAAGAATACAGTGGTAAATTTATTTGGTACATGTATATACATCACTTTACATGTAGTGAACTTTTTTTCCACCTTTTCACTGGAATATTTATATAATTATTACCAAAATAATAACAAACTAGAACTGTGAGTGACCTCATTGAGTGATACCCCCCGCTTGCAATACTATGATGTTCAAACTTTGGAATAAAGGTATATTATCAAGTTACCTATGAAAAATGAGCAGATATGGAGTTATGTCAAGAAGACAACATCCCATCTCCAAAATAAACTAACCAAGAACATACATCTAGGGGTCGCCACAAGTACACGATCCCCCTTTTCGTGAAAGTATAAGTTGAATTATCTCCCCTTCTAGATTTTAGACAGCAACCATATTCCTTCATGCACATCTGCAGGTAGTGTACTACAACTGTAAAGTTTCACAAAACTCCAATAAGCCATTTAGGAGGAGTTGTGCTTACAAGGTACACAACCCCCCTTTTCGTGAAAGTATAAGTTGAATTATCTCCCCTTCTAAATTTTAGACAGCAACGGTATTCCTTTATGCACATCTGCAGGTTGTGTACTACATCTGTGTAAAGTTTCATAAAAATTCAATAAGCAGTTTAGTAGAAGTTGCGGACAGAAGTATTCAGACACTTCCCATTTTCCATATATATTTCATATAAAACTAGTTTTTCAAAATATTATCTTGAAGTCAATTCATATCCGATTTCGATAATTATTTGATCAACAAAAGCAGAAAGATACAATGTATGTAGTTTACAATAGTAATTTTGAAATAACTTTTTGATTTAAATAGTTGGTCTACAAAAGTACTATCGTTGCATTGCGTTTTGAAAGAAATTAATTCAATTAAAGAATTTTGTGTTTAACTTGTGTATTCTCAAAATGCTTATCATAGAAAATTATTTGGAAATCATAGAGTAAAACTACATTTAATTCTGCTTTTATTGATACAAAAATTATCAAAATCAGACATGAACTGACGTCAGGATAATGTTTTGAATTTTTTTTGTTTTATATGTGATATGTAGGGAATAATGGAAGCGTCCGAATACTTTTGTCCACTGTCTGTACACCTCAATTGATTTATTGATTTCACATGAGATCTGAACATGTTTTAGGTTACTTCACATGAGATCTGAACATGTTTTAGGTTATTTCACATGAGATCTGAACATGTTTTAGGTTATTTCACATGAGATCTGAACATGTCTTAGGTTATTTCACATGAGATCTGAACATGTCTTAGGTTATTTCACATGAGATCTGAACATGTCTTAGGTTATTTCACATGAGATCTGAACATGTCTTAGGTTATTTCACATGAGATCTGAACATGTTTTAGGTTATTTCAGGACTCCTTTATTGTTCAATGTAGACAGATAGTTGTTCTGTAAGAATATGAAAACTTTGATTGTATAAATGAAAAAGTAATTCCAAGCCCCGTCTACCATATGCCTAGGTCGGTTAAACGAAAACCCTTCATCTTGCAAGCAGACGGCTCGCATTTATATGTTAGTGTAGCATCTGTCAAAAAATGATTTTTACGTTTATTTCCTCTTAATCGTAGAAACACTTATAAATCTACATGAAACTCGACTAAAGAATTTTTGCAACGTTGTATCAGAAACTTTTCGCTTTGACATCGCGACTCGTAACTCTAACTGTAAAAACTGCAACCAGACGTTATTTTATAAATCGGGAACCAGTATGGTTGTTTGTATTTCTCGGACGATGACGTAAATATACTATCCTTCTTTCTGAGTTTTAGATAGTGTCAAGGTGTATACTCGGGGTTTTCATAATTTATTACCAAACGTAAATACGCGATCTGACAACAAAACAAATTTACACGATTTGTCATAGTTCTGAACTCGTAATTTTTTACAACTAGCAAAATTCTGCTAGTTCTAAATTTAATCACTAGCAAAATAAAGGCAAATCAAAATTTCAACTAGCAATTTGCCTGCTTGCTAGTGTTAATTTCGAGCCCTGCTATGTTATATAAGTTGATACTTAGCTTTATCTCCTGACATGAACACTGTGTGAAATATCATAGACAGTTCATTTTTATATCTCTTCGATACAATATTAAGGTATACTAAAGTTGTGTTTGAATCCTGCTCATGGTGAAGTGTACTCGATACAACATTATGTGATAAAGTTTGTCAGTGACTTGCAACAGGTAGATGGTTTTCTCTGAATACTCCGGTTTCCTCCATTAATAAAACTGACTGCCACGATATTACTGAAATATTGTTGAAAGTGGCACTAAACACCATAACCCTAACCCTAAAACACTGTACCTGCCTATTTCATTGTTTATATTATCTTTTCCAAGGTCGTCTGGAGATAACATTGATACACATCCACCAAGTAAGGACATTCCTGAAAATTCATTCAATTTGAAGAATCATAATCAACTACATGAGGATACATTATGATGTAATGACCAATCATCTATAATAAATAACAGCCTTTTACAAATGACAGTAGAAACAAGATGTTGAACGCAACGTCGTGCTAAGAATAACCCCACTCGTTCATTTGTAAGTCGCACGGTAAACAGGAAGTAGATGTGCGGTAAACCTGGAAAGGGGAGACACAGTACAAGTCACCATGCCAAAGCCATATATCAAATATAAAATCATTTCTTCCAGTAGAAGCTGAGATAACTGTTACGAAAGTTTTCATTACGGCAAACATGAAAAATTCTAAGTCGCACTGTAAACAGGAAGTAGATGAGTGGTAAACCTGGAAAGGGGAGACACGGTACAAGTCACCATGCCAAAGCCATATATCAAATATAAAATAATTTCTTCCAGTAGAAGCTGAGATATCTGTTACGAAAGTGTGAACGGATGGACAAACGGACGGACGGCTTACGAACGGACAAAGTGATTGCAATATAGCCCCCTCTCTACGAGTGGGGGTATAATATATAGGTGTGTTTGACTCTTATATTAAGTGATCATAGTTTACCAGGTACTGACTAATGATCGGTGGTTTTCTCTGAGAATTCCAAAGTAATTGTGTTTAACTTGTATCTTAAGTGAAAAATACTAGGTACTGATAATCAGTGGTTTTCACTGAGAACTCATAAATAGGTGTGTTTGACTTGTACCTTATATGAGAAAGTTTTACAGGTATTGACTCAAGTTCAATGGTTTTCTCTGGGAACTTAAATACAGGTGTGTTTGACTTTGATCTTAAGTGGTACAGTACTGTAGCTACTGACAGATCATCAATGGTTTTCACTGTTTCCAGCTTAATCCACAACTTACCAAGTCATCATGATATATACATGTAGCTGAAAATTTCTTGAAAAAGTGATTTAAAGCATGTATTCAATCAATATATTGTTCACAGGAGATAGTTTGCAAAAAAGTATATGTGATTTAATTTCTATTGATAGAAAATATGGCTGTTGTATTGATGCTAAAAAAAGAAAATGTTGTTCATAGAAAATACTAGTACTATTATTCAATAAAATGTCTTTACATACCATGACTAACAGATGTCTTTGTACGAAGAAAGGGAACATCAGATATTACACTTAGACATTTACCATTAAGAATCGTAGAAAAGCTCTGAAAAAATATGTTATTGCATAGAAAGCGTCATGTCTACAGTATATCCTCTATAACCACACTGATTTCCTTGTTTTTAAGTTTTACCTGATAGAACTTGTTCTTATCTAGGTAAACACATTGGTTTCAGTTAAAATTTGTTCATATCTAGGTAGCCACATTTTAGTTTTTATGTTTAGAGTTATGCCTGTTAAAATTTGTTCATATCTGCCATGGTTACCACATTGGTTTTGATGTTTTTCATAATATTGCTCATTAAAATTTTGTTCATATTTGGATAAGCACATTAGTTTTTTTTATGTTTTAGAGATATGCCTGTTAAAATTTGTTCACCAAAACAGTGTTTATATTTTAGAGTTTTTTTTGCCTGTTAAAATTTGTTTACAGCTTACTGAAACAACAGTTTGTGGGTAGATGTGTCACTCTACTGCAACATTTTATTCTGAAACCGAGCCAATCAGTTTTTGCTCTTACTCTTTAATACTGTGTGCTTAGCGGAGAAGCAACAATATTGTTTTATAATTTTTGGCTTGTCGACTGGTGCTCTAAACCCACAATCTACCACACTCGTAGTGAGCAAGCTAACAAATACACCACTGAGGTGCTTTTTAAGTTTTAGAGTTATGCCTGTTAAAGTTTGCTCATATATCTCGGAAACTACATTGATTTTAATGTCGAAGAGTTATGCATGCTACAACTTGATATATGGGTAACTACATTTTATTTAACGTTTTAACTTTATGTCTGTTAACATTTCTTCGTATGTGGGCAACCACATTGTATATGATGTTTTAGAGTTATCCTTGTTGAAATTTGTTCATTTCTGGGAAACTACATTAGTCTTAATGTTAAAGAGTTATGCCTGTTAAAACTTGAACAGTGTATAAATCTGGTTACGACTGTTAAAACTTGATAAGTGTATATATCTGGTTATGTCTGTTAAAACTTGATCAGAGTATAAATCTAGTTACGCCTGATAAAACTTGATCAGTATATAGATCTGGTTATGCCTGTTAAAACCTGATCAGTGTATAAATCTGGTTACGCCTGTTAAAACCTGATCAGTGTATAAATCTGGTTACGCCCGTTAAATCCTGATCAGTGTATAAATCTGGTTACGCCTATTAAACTTGATCAGTGTATAAATCTGGTTATGCCTGTTTAAACTTGATCAGTGTATAAATCTGGTTACACCTGTTAAAACTTGATCAGTGTATAAATCTGGTTATGCCTGTTAAACTTGATCAGTGTATAAATCTGGTTACGCCTGTTAAAACTTGATCAGTGTATAAATCTTCTAATACACAATGTATCATACCGCATCTTTACTTTTATGTCTAGTTTTCAAGTCTAATGCTGTCCATAACAGTTTCTCTATCTCTACAGGTCTAAAATCTTTTAAACTGATGAAATCTCTACTTTTTAATGTCACCCTGTCGAATATAAATGAAAAAGATACATATAGAATTTAACAACATTAGACAAATTCCTCAATTATTTTTGTCAGAATATACAGAACAATCTGTTCCTGATTCAGAAGTCATACATTGTAGTTTTAACTGATCTGAATGTTTCTTTTTTCAATGTCGCATTGAGCGATTTGTTTTTCTTTGAAATCTAGAATGTTAGCTACAGGAGGCATAAAAAGGTGAACTTGTATACATAGTTAAATCACATTCTGAGACCACAGGTACATGTACATGTAATCTGGGTCAGGATAGCCACCCCCAATCCATCTTCGATTTGTATATTTATATGAGGATAGATATATACAGATCAAAGATGGATTTTTAAAACAACTGTTGGGTATAGCATACCTGTTAACCTCTGGGAACTGCTAGGGGGGAGATCTCCCTCCTACCAACTATTCTAAGGGGGAGATTTTGTGTGTCGCATTTAAACGCACAAAATTGTACCTTGTAGTTGCATACATGTGATAGAGTTGCTACATGTATGCTACAACTGGAGATTTGTAAATTTTTGGCTGGAGATTTGGTCTCATAACTGGAGATTTTATATCGATGTATTTGATGCGTGTTTTTATTGTTTATTGATGTTTTTCTTTTGTTTGTTTCAGTATTGAACCAACTGCATCCCATTTCAATATATATTGTTTACATTTCTGTCTTTTAAAATAGTAGTGTTTCATATGATGAATGAAGGATAAAAACTGTATTTATAATTTATTCATAATCATTCATAATCATAAGGTTATAACAAAGCAATAACAATGAAGACAGAATGTTCTGAACAATAAAGTCATAGAGCACTAAAATTAAAAAGTCACTTTGCTGCTGGTGCGTTGGGTGATAGCATACGCTTCGGCATTTTTGTGGTTTATCAATTCCATCCTGGAACTTAGTTCTTAAATAATACTTTGATCGGTTTTGGTACCAAACAAGCCATAACAACTCAATCCGAGATGAATTCATTGCACGTTTGATCGAAATAAGAAGTTTTCCTCGGCATCAAAGGTTATCCGACTCCTGTTTGCACAACGGTTTATAACTATTTTTAATTGCCGCTATCACACTTCTAATCATCTAAGTGTGTGCCACAAACCCACTTCCTTATCCCCAATTAACTGTCAATCAGTGGATAATTGTTGTATAATCATCAACACTTTAATTAATCACCATGACCCTATTTACCTGTAAAGGTGTCAAACACATCAATAACCGGATATCATTAAATATGACATTCACCTTTACCATTCGCATCTCTCGTCGTTTTTCGTCAGTAGGGAGTTCCAAATGGGGAATTTCCAGAAATATTGATAGCAAAATGTAGGTCAAGATTTTATTGTACTTTATTTTTTTCACGGGCGGAAGATTTTGAAAGTTGATGGGAGGGACCCTCAAAATCAGGAGAACAATTTTTTGTTGGGGGGGGGGGGGGGGGGGGGAGATCATGTGGGAGGAAAAGGTGTGTGCGGGAGATTAATGTCTCCTGCACAGGAGACCCAGTTCATGTGGGAGATAAGGCTCCTACGTGGGAAACTCCCGCGCAAAGGGGGAGGGTTAACAGGTATGGTATAGCAAAGGTAGAATACGTGGCCACTGTGTGGGACCCGTGGACACAAACAAATATCAGTAAAATCGAAGCAGTACAACGAAAAGTGGCATGCTTCACACAAGGTGACTATAGAAGAACAAGCAGTGTATCATCTATGCTTCACCAACGTAAGTGGGACGACCTCATCACCCGTCGACAACAATCCAAAGTCACCATGTTATACCGAGTTATACATCAACTGGTCGCAATACCATCAGCACTTTATTTACAACCAACCGGTGTAAGAACAAGAGGAAATGAAATGAGGTTCCTAGTACCATTCACAAGTGTCAACTCCTATAAGAACTCCTTCTCCCCGTCTACCATCAGACTCTGGAACAGTCTTCCATCAGATATTACAAGAATGTAATCCCTAGAAGCTTTCAAGGGAGGGATTGCTTCCAGCTTCCACTAGACCAGCCTCAGATGTTTTTAACCAGATCGTTTTATCCTGTACCCGTACATTTTTGTAAATACACTAACAGACCCTCCCTCACGTGTACATAGTCAATTGTGCAAAAATGTTCCAGAGGAATTATGCACACTAATGGAAGAAGAAGGTAATTTTGTGATGATCAAATAATTAAATTGAAAATAGTCTGGAGGGATACAAATCTTTTTTTTGTAGCTTTGGAAAAAAAGGGGGTCAATATTTAAATAAGGTTTGGTGGGGGTGTTGAAAGAAAGCATACACTTTTCTATTACTTTGTCACCATTAGTAAATGACAGGTCCGGAACCATTGCACCACCGATGCGCGATCATCATGCGGTCTCCGTTCAACTTCGTTAATTCAAGTTTCTGAAATTCTGTGCCTGTTTTGTGGTAGCTGCGGAACCGTAGCCCTTATGGTCCTTGGCCAGTTTTCTGATATTTGCCTATGGTCCGCAAATATCAGAAAACTGGCCAAGGACCATAACTATAAGGGCTACGGTTCCGCAGCTAGTCTTGTGGAAGAAGTTTGTTTGCTATTACAAATATCATAAGCAAGCCAAAAGTAGCATATATGGGTTCAATTTTAAGACCAGGTAACTTCGTCAAAACTTAACTAATTGTGTACCCTGCTGTTGCATAGTTTCTTTTTGCATTTTGCTTCAACCGATACAAACATTTGCAGACAGCATTCCTCATTCTCTCCCCTGATTCTGTTTCAAAGCAGGGGAGGTAACCCCTGATAAAATGCAGGGGGATAAAACTGCCGCTATTTAGTCCACAGGTACCGGTTATAGTTCTCTAACAGACGTTTTTCATTGAAAGTATTTTTTTAGCTAATCGGGAACATAAATTATCTATTTAAGCTATGTATAGTTGATTGATATATGATGAAACAGTACGTAATCTTCAACGTCTTGAAGGAGTATTGCATACCTAAAGAAGAAGAAGAAGAAGAAATACCAGGATTAGGATATACCACGCCTTTCCCGTACTAATTATAGAATACACCATGGTTTCTCAAAGAGTGCAATTTCTGTCAGTCCCGTGCACAGGCACTTGTTTCATTCAAAAAAATGTATGCCCCCTCCTCTTCCTTACTTCAAGGTAAACATCTGCCCTTTGCTCCTTCCCCACTTCGCCTCAATATTTTTCGCTTATTTGTGATCCTTTCGCTGACCCAATTATATCGTTACACTCCCGAGATATTTCACTTTTCGACTGCCACATTTAAATATAACTACCGGGACCCCCTCATACGAATTGGACAAGACTATTCAGCGAAAGTGGCTTGGTGAAAATTTAAATCATTGAAAAAGGATACAACCACTTCCGGTTTGCGCTGGATTTTTCATATGCATTCAGAATTCTCTAGACCGGCCATGTCTAACAATGCCATCATGATCATCTCCTCTCAAATGTAAAGTAAGCCTTTAAAATACAGATAAGTGTTCCAATGCAGATTATAAAAATATGTTCAACTCCAAATTACTGACATTTGATTTTTAAAACACCTTTTTTTTTTAGTTTCTAAATCAATTTAGAACGAACCGGAAGTGACTGTATCCGTTTCAGTGACTGAAAAATAGAAAATGCGACTTTCGCTGAATATTCTTGTCCAATTCGTCTGAGTGGGGCCCGGTATTTATATTTAAATGTGGCAGTCGAAAAGAGAAATATCTCGGGAGTGTAACGATATAATTGGGTCAGGGAAAGGATCACAAATAAGCGAAAAATATTGAGGGGAAGGGGTAAAGGGCAGATGCTTACCTTGAAGTAAGGAAGAGGAGGGGGCATATATTTTTTGAATGAAACAAGTGCCTGTGGTCCCGTGAGTATTATAAAATCTGCCATCTGGTATCTTGAATCTTTAAGCGTACCTTTGACATTACGGTAACGTAATATTTATAATTGGATATGCTTTGAAATGTCGTTGAAATTGGGAATACCTTAAGATGGATAGACCCCCCCCCCCCCAAAAAAAATGACAGACTGTGCTTTGGGACCTGTTGAAGGAAAGCCCCACCTTTTTTAAGATTATTATTAAAACAAGTAGAAATTTAAAACTCTTACAGCCTGCCAACAGAAAGTACAACTAAGTTGGCATAAATTTAGATGGATGCAAAAACTATATTTGCATATGATTGGATGGTAAAAGATGTATGAAACGTTACCTGACATGACCACCCAAAAACGGGATGGTGTTGGATGTTAGTGTATCGCCCCCCTCCCCAAATAAGATAAAAGCAAATTTCCCAAGTCAGAGCAAGTATCTAATTTCAAATAGATTGGTGTTGTGTTGTTTATATATGGCATTCAGGAAGTCCATTGATTTCTAGAATTCTGTGAGGACTTTATCTTCAGACTTGTAAATCTCGGGAGGGGGGGGATGTTCTCTTGTTTACTTTCAATGTTTCTAGTTACAGATTTATTATTTGATTTATCAATCTTCATTTCCATTCTAATTTGCTAATAAGAAAAAAAAAAATGAAAAAAAATACCACGCTGTCGGAATATTTAAAAAAATCAAATAGAAAAATCGATACCACTAACCCATAAATACATGATCTCTCATATCACATTCCTGTCTTGGTACTGCTACTTCCAGGGCCGGATTTACCAATAGGCATAGTAGGCCATTGGCCTAGGGCCCACGGGTATCTGGGGGCCCACTGAGACTAATTTGTCACGCAGCGTGCCAGCGTATAACCTTGTTTCAAGTGTACACCGGGTATTTCATTACATAATGTCATAAAGTTAAAGACATCATGAGATTGTATAATCTTCATCAACTGATAAATGAAGCGACTAACTTCACAGAACATAGTCAATCTCTTATTGACCTAGTATTAACAAATAATCCCTCATTTATAACATATACAAAGGTTGGTCCTGCTCTTACAGACCTTACTCCCTTTCATTGTCCTACATATGGTATCTTTAATTGTTAAAAGCACACTTCAAGTTGCTGCTATAAGCGTAACATTTGGCTTTATGATAAGGGTAACTATGATGATTTAAGGCGAGACTTACAGTCTGTACAATGGGATACACTTATCATTGAAAACGATGTCAATCAGAGTGTAACTAACGTCACAAGTACGATACTACAGATAGCCCTGTTTAACGTTCCAAACAAAGCCATTACTATTAGGACCAATGATGCCCTTGGATCACAAATGACATAAAGCGTACCATTAGAAAGAAAAATCGCCATCATACGAGAGTAAAACGTTCATATTCAGTACTAGACTGAGAACGTTTCCGTCCTATTACAAATGAGTGCACATCTAAGGTTAGGAATGCAAAGTTAACTTATTTTGACAAACTTTCCGAGAAACTGCATGACAACCGTACGTCAACAACAAACTGGTGGAAAATAGATAAACAAATATCTAATCTTAAAGATAAAAAAGAGATCATTCCCCCATCAAAGTTCATGATGAGCTTATTTATGATAATAAAATAAAGTGTGAATTATTTAATAATTTTTTTGTTGCACAAACTGAGTTGGATGATGCGAACGTTGACCTTCCAAATATTTTATCTGAATCGGAATACGGTATGTGCTAAATAATATTAATATTACTGAATCAGACGTTGTTGATTTGCTTAATATTCTTGATATATCTAAAACTATTGGACCCGACGGTATTAGCCCCCGTATTCTTAAGGAAGGAGGGTCAATTTTAAAATACTCCTTATGTAAGATATTTAATATTTCCCTACGAAGCGGTGTCTTTCCTTCCGATTGGAAGAAAGCTAGCGTCTGTCCAGTTTTAAAAAAAGACAGCCCCGCATTGTTACAAAATTATCGTCCGATATCGCTGATTAGAATCGTTGGTAAAGTCATGGAACGATGTGTGTTTAAACATATCAATCATTATTTGCTTATTCATAATATTATAACGCATCATTGTCAGTCTGGCTTTACCAAAGGCGATTCAGCTATCAACCAATTGGTGGATATTACTAACAATATCGGAAAGGCTTTGGATGACGGAAAGGAATTTCGAATTGTTTTCTGCGATGTTAGCAAGGCATTCGATAAAGTTTGGCATCGTGGACTTTTGAATAAATTGAAAAATTATGGGTTTGGTGGAAATATTATCATTTGGTTAGAACATTATTTGCAAGATCGACTACAACGTGTTGCTATTAATGGATGCTATTCATCCTGGCAGTATATAAATGCCGGTGTTCCACAAGGGTCTATATTAGTTCCTCTTCTATTTTTATCTTACATAAATGATATTGTCGATAATATTCAGGCCCAAGTGAGATTGCTTGCTGATGATACCAGTATATTTCTTATAGTCGATAATGCAATTGAATCAGCAGACATTCTCAACAGGGACTTGAATACTATCACATCTTGGTCTAACAAATGGTTGGTTAGTTTTAATCCTCAGAAAACCGAAACGATGGTTATCTCACGGAAAGTCAATAAACCACATCATCCATCTCTAATTATGAATAACCAGCAACTCGAAGATGTGAAATATCATAAACATCTAGGTGTAGCAATCTCCGATGATGGCTCATGGAACAAACATATTGAACTTGTCATTGAAAAAGCATATTCAAGGTTAAATATTATTCGCATGTTAAAATTTAGACTAGATAGATTATCACTTGAAAAGTTGTATTTATCTTTTATCAGACCACTATTAGAATATGGGGATGTAGTGTGGGACCCTCATAATATGTACTTAATTAATATTTTGGAAAAGGTTCAAATTGAAGCGATGAGGATCATATCGGGTGGAACAAAATTAACTCCTTTAAGGGAATTATACAAAGAAACCGGATTATCAAAATTAAAAGATAGAAGGGAAAACCATAAGCTCATTCAACTATTTAAAATGCAAAATGACTTAACTCCGGCATCTTTATCAACTTTGATTCCTAATCGCTTTCAGGATGTGCACACATACAACACCAGACATAACAATGCGTTTTTTTTTTGCCAAGAACCCGAACATCACTCTATGCTAGTTATTTTCTACCATCTAAATATTATCGTATAGCATATTTGTACAGCAAATGTACTGATTGCAGGATAAATATGTATCCTGCAATCAGTACATTTGCTGTACAATTATGCTATACGAATAAATTTTTGCTTTATTCGTACTAGACGAATAAACTTTTCAGCCTACGAATAAACTTTTCTGGTACCCTGTAGCTATGTACAGCGGGGGGCTCAGACAAGTATGAAACTGGTACTAATGTAACGCGGACCACGAAGAAGACACTCTTGACAACATTTATGAAAGGCGAGGAATGACGCTTGTTTCTGTCCTTTTTGCTTAAATCTGATAAGATTTCTGACTTTTTTTAACATTGCAGGATAAACACAATATACGTACATTGTCGCTAAATATAAAATTCATTTGTACTCGCTGCGAAACAGTCCTGAAAAGCTCGCCGAAGGCTCGCTATTCTGCCTGTTTCTGAAGCTCGTACAAATAAATTTTATATTTACCGACAATGTACGTATATTGTATATATAAAAATAAAGCAAACATTTATTCGTATAGCATATTTGTACAGCAAATGTACTGATTGCAGGATAAATATATATATATATATATATTGGATACTGAAACATGCCAACATTTTTATAAATTTGGGGCCCACAAGTAGGTAAATCCGGCCCTGGGCACTTCAATAAAAAAAAAACTAATTTTATGGGACAAAATGTTAAATTAAAATAAAATAAAATATTTTGAATTGAATGAGCTTTACAATATTTTATCAAAGCTTAAATGTGATATAAAAGCTTCAGTATAAAGTGATGTATACAAATTGTATATTAACACTAGGCCGTCTTTCTGAATTAAATGCTATTATTTCTCATTGGTTAACTGAGTAGTATTTTAAAAGGTAGAAACATGTGTATAGTATATAGTTACAAATGTAGCGCCAGTATCTTTATTACAATGTGTACATATAAACAGGACCAGCTTTAGGAGATGGGGGGTCCAATTGTTCCCATTAAAACCTGCAGTGTGTTGTTGTGTGTACTTCAACTGCTGAGAGTAGATAACTCCAGCGTGGGGCCCAATTGGGAGCAATAGGTTTAATAAAGTATTTTACATGTACACGCTTTCTGCACCAAGACATTATATGCACGAAACTGTTCCCAGTGAGCGACGGTTGTTAGAAATGACGGTTGCCGCTCTGTTGCAAGCCAACAAATTTCAATCTCACCCATTATATTCTCCCTTTTCCTGTGGAAAATGAGGAATCTAGATTTCCACTGGATGTATATTTTCCACATATTGAAAATGCATCTTTTCCATATATATAAGCAGGACTCAACCGTCGTGGTCGTGATCGTATGGTAGTTGAATTTACAACAACTCAACTACTTATGCAATCAGTGCCTATCACCACCACAGTTGTCAGTTCGAATCCCGCCCATGGCGAGGTGTACTATATGTCACAGTATGTGATAAAGTTTGTCAGTGACATGCGACAAGTCGGTGGTTTTATCCGGTTTCCTCCACCAATAAACCTGACGGCCACGATATAACTGAAACATTGTTGAAAGTGGCGTTAAACACAACCACCCTAATGTCAAGTAAAGCATTTTTGTTTGTTTCTTGAGTTGATATCACTATTGTAATGTCTACCACGATATCCGAGTAACACCGGCTTCGTGTCGTCATCATACACGATGGGTTTCATATATGAAGCTGCAGAGACACATCATCTCAACACACCTAGCTAATATCATCTCCGTTTTTTTTTGCATAGTACTATCTTTCATTTCATTTTCATTTAATGTTTCACTAGAGTTGTGTTCAACGAGAATAAATAATTTCTAAAATATATTACAATAAACGTTAGAGAACGCCGAAGGGCAATCAACAAATGGACAATCCAGAGACACTGGCAACATTTGTCATACAAAACAAAGGACGAAGACAAACAAAATACAAAAAAACACAGCACAATACAGAAAGCTAAGAAAAGATGAGCAACACGGACCCACCATAAAACAAGTGTGAACATAGGTGCTCGCGATGGGTAAGCAATTCCTGCCTCTTATAAGACACCTGCAATGTTACAAGACGAGTTTGAAGATACCACAGGGGCAATTAAAATCCGCATATCGAAGAACAGACAACACAATAGCCAAAAGAAAAAGTACAAAAGAACAAACAATGATCTACAAAACACACACATAAAACCAAAGATCGAGCAACACGAACCCCATCAAAAACCGGAAGTGAACTCAGGTGCTCCGGAAGGGTAGGCAGTTCCTGCTCCAATAGTGACACCCATCGTGCTAATCTAGTTACAAATTATGGCAAAATAATACAAGTTAAAGAAATAGAAAGTTGTATATCTTCCATTATGACCCTCATGTAAAATTGAATAAATAAATATAATTTAGATTTATAACTTAGTTGTAACTTAACAGATAAGGCGCACCAATGAAAAAACAGTCTGAATAATAAAAATATTAGTTACATTTTTAACTTAAGCTTTAATTTAAATGATCAACAATTGTGCTTCAATAATCATTCTCGATTTCTTTGTGCAACTGTTATTTCCTGGTATTAATCTATTATGTAATACAATGATACAACGTTTATTGTATTTTATATTGTGTACAATTTGTAGTGTGATTTTATTAGCTGCAATTTGCAAGTGTTCATCATTACTTAGGGAAGAAATATTTGAATCCGTTCAACCATTTACAACATGTGCAGCAAATAGACTGAATTTGACATGTCCAAAGGACATTTGTAATGAACAAGCAGCCTCAGAAAGCCGAGACGGGACAACATATGATTGTTGTGTTTGCTATGCAAAACCACCTTGGGAAATATCGGGAGGTAGAACACCAGCATTGCTTATGATCGAATATAGACGCAGGGATGGTATAGCAACATTATTGGAAAATCATGAAGATAGAAATGAATATTATCAGATATATCACAAAAATGGATTTCTTTCTAAAATACCAGTCAACATTTGCACATTTTCCTCAAAATTAGTGAAGATAGAATTAATATATAATTTTATTTATCAAATTGGGAACATTTCTTGTTTATTGTGTCTTGATACTTTAGATCTCAGCCATAACAACATAAAATACCTTGGAAATGGAACATGTGATGGCCTGACAAATCTGCGTGTTCTTAGACTAACTCACAATGACATAACAACGCTAGAACCGTCAACACTAGTTGGGAGCTCATTGCAAATACATTATGCCGATTTGTCACACAATAGCATGGCTATGGTTGAAATCAGCAATTTGGTTTCCGAAAATAAATTTTGTGAATTTGATTTTTCCTCAAACAAAATTACAGAAATGATTAATACGAATAATTTCAAAATCGACCCAACGAAAACTTATAAAGGAGGATTTCTGGAGTTGACTGATAATAATTTTACTAAGTTCATGGATTTTCACAAGTTGGATATCACGAACATTCATATATTAGGTAAGATTATATCGCACGGATTTGGGATGGAAGATGCCAAGTGGATTTGTGATTGTTTCATGGAACCTTATTTGGAACTAGCGGAGGACATACTCAACAGAATCTGGAGGGATTACTTTAAACTAAAATGCTGGGATCCGCCAGAATACCGAGGAAGACTCATTACTGACATGGTTGAGAAAGGTCATCTTGATTTATTCATATGCAACATAACAGCAAGCGAAAAGTGTCCGAAAGATTGTTATTGCTTTTACCAACCAAAGAAAAGCAGAACTGTTGTCAATTGTACCTCTGCAGGACTAAACGAGCTGCCTCTATATCTACCAGACAGCAATAACATAACACTCGTTCTTAATAACAACAGCATCAAACACTTTGACAGTAGAGTATATTTGAAAAACGTATCTGTGTTAGACATTTCTCACAACCATTTAGAAACAATTACATCTGAGGCGATTACCTCCCTTGCAAAGAACATATCTTTAACATTAGAGAACAATAACTTTAAGAATTTACCACGTGCTCTTCAAACTTTAAATCCATGCAAGGTACACTTTGGAAAAGTAACCATACGATGTGAATGTGAACAATTATGGATCAAAGACTGGATTACAAACAGGAAAGCAAGACAGTGTAGTAACATGAGTGTGTTTGTGTGTGAAACCGACGACGGTTTAATACGCGCAGAAGAATTATCCAAGCAAACACTATGCGAATCGAAATATGATGGAAAATACGCCACAATTATATTCAGCATTTTGTTAATACTTGCTTTAGGTATATCCAGCTTCATGTATTTACTGCGATATGAAATATATCTTTTCAAAAGGATGTTGTTAAGTAGAAAATCAGCTGGAAAGATCAACCCTCTTTCAGAATACGACGCTTTTATTTCATTCAATGATGAAAATGCCATTTTGAGGATGTGGGTTTTGAATATTCTGATAAAAGAACTGGAGAACTCAGGCTACCGAATATTCGTTCCGTGTCGTAACTTGCTTTTTGGGACAATAAAGGAAGACGAGTTGATTAAGAAAATTTCGGGGAGCAAAAATTTCGTGGTTATTTTGTGTGATTATTACAATGTGGATGGGACACGATGGACAGACATGGAATGGAAGCTCATTTGGCATACCTTTAAACAGCATATAGAGCGAAAAATAATTGTTGTTAATTTTGACCAGCTTGAAATGAAAGACAATATTGATCCAAAACTTCGCGCATTTGTACGACTAGGGTATGATATCGATTTTTCTAACAGGAAACATACATTAATCCGAGAGGTGAAACAAAGATTAGGTTCTCCTCTCCAGGCATCATGCTCTGACAGAACCAGTAAACCCAAGTTCAGATTGCAATATCTAAGAAAACACAAATATATCATTGATGCTAACATCAATGAAAATCTGTAGCATACAGTATTATACAGTTATTGACTGGATCCGAGGACAACAGCTGTTGTTCGAGGAACCAATCTATAACTGATTTGTTATACCTTATCATATCTAATGCTTTCTATTTTAATTTCTTTTCCTGTTTTTAGTTTTACTGGCTTATCGCGACCAGGGTCATTCTCTGACAACTTTTACAATAGTGATGGTAAAGACTGCAATTGTGTCCCATTAATATTACAGAAAAACTACAAACTTAAATTAGAATAAAAATGTCGTTTGTTCATGTTAAATTGTATTTATTTCATTAAAAGATTTATAAAATACATTAAGGGATACGCCAAATAACTGATTTGCAAATTCTCTTTTTTACCGTCACATATAGAATAATATACGTGACGGTAATGTCCCAAAGCAGGGATGATTATAGAAAAAAGAATTAAAACTTCAAAATGGTGTTTCTTTATGTTTTAAAGGTTTAATCATTACAGTAAACATTAGATAATAATATGCTTAAAGATTTATATATTTTTTATGTAAAATATTTCCTTTATTTACTCTGAAATGTGTGTCCCATGAATTTCTATCTTTACCGTCACGAAAATTTAACGTTGCAGAACGTCTAATATACATGTGACTCTGAGATCGTAGTCACGTTGGTGCTTTCCTTTTTACTTCATCTATGTAAAGAAACTGTATCGTGGATCGACTGTCAGCAGGATTCAAAAAAACAAACCAGTATTTCCATTAAAATGCATTAGTACCTTTATTCAATGTCTTTACCAAACATAATACAAGTTCCTCTGTTCATCTGCTACAACATTTTAAACGTCATGTAGAAATAAAACGTTGTTTCCGATAGCAATGCACATAATTTAGAAATATTTTCTGTAATACACGGAATCAATACTGAAATGCGGAATTGTCTCTACCGTAACAGTCTTTGCCGTCACCATTTCCTATTACAGTCGTGACGGTAAAGACAACCACACTTTTAATCACTTTTATTTAGCATCATGAATGACTTTGAGCACCGTTAAAGGTGTTATATTCAACCTCGTGCATTTGATTTATGTTGGTAGTTGTTATTTTAAACCAAAATGTCTTTACCGTCACATATACGTTTTCTTTACCGTCACAAATTTTCCAATCCATCACGAACTCAAAAATGATTTATGTATATTATATTTGTAATTATACAACATATGTAACCTTAAATGACACTGTAGTAGCACATATATAACCCAGTTCAGTTAATTTTGTTAAAGAATATAGCAAAAATATATACATCCCGGATCTCAACTTTGAAATTATGACACACAAGCCTTTTCAATACTTCGTAGATATAAAAAAATAAAATATAAATAATTATACATGTATCAACAGAACAATTTATTCGTTTATATTCATATCGGTATTTATAATTTATGTTGAAGAAAAAGTAAGAAAATATGCGTCTAAGGTATTGTGACAGTATTAAGACAAATATTTCCTCCACACGAGAATAAAAGACGTAGAAAAAATATATTTTTGATAAAACAGTTTGCCAACCACTTAATTATGTCTCAATGATGGTTAATTAAACGAACTGTACAAAATGAACCATTTTTGACAAAATTCCCTTTCATACTGACAAATCTCGGTATTTGGAAAAGTTGTCGGAGAATGACCCGTTTCTTAGTAATGTGGAACTCAGAAGTATAATCAAATGTGCAAGTTTTTTTTAAATAGTAGTTGTTTCAAAACTACATTTCCTTGTAATGGAGATGGAGTTCACGATCGTCTTGTAGTTGGATTTACATCAGCCTATGCAATAGAGTTGAAAATGTACATTCCCGATTTGATTCTAAAATTTACGTTTTTGTCCTTTTTGTGAGTTATTTCCCTTACAACATGTTACACAGTCTAGCAAAAGCAATTGAACGGACAAATAATTTGAGTATACTTCTCTAATAATTTGTAGACATTGAACGCTCGAAAAAAAAAGGATAATTGTATAGGGAATAGAAAATTCACAAGTTGTGACAAAATTGAAATTTTGAACAGATTAGTGGAACAATATATGTTATTTTCATTGAACTTTGACAAAAATGAGACCCATGTGTCCACCTTAAAGGGAAATAGCTCCTGTAAAACGTATGATTTCAGAATCAAAGTCAGAAATGTACAAAAATGGTCAATAGGTTGCTATCAACAATGCAATTACAAGTTAGATTTTGTCATCCTTGCGAAAAGTCCTCGTTACAGCCTTAAGTAATCCATTTGAGTTTACCACTTACTTCCAGTCGGTCGGTGATTTCCTGCAAGTAATCTGGTTTCCCCAACTAATAGTTTAACTTGCAGCCACAGTATAGACGAAATATTGTTGAAAGTGGCGTTAAGCACCCATAAATATAATTTGGATATGCATAATAATGTACTAACGATCAGTATTGGTTTGTCCTTTATTAATCCCAAACCGCCTCTGTGGTGTAATGATTGACTTGCTCGTCTCCAGTGTGGTAAACGTCAGTTTTATTAGTGATGGGACTCAACACTGTTATTTACCAGGGCACGGGTGGCTCAATGAGTTAAGTAGTTGGATTACCTAACAACTCGTACAAGCCTATCACCAATACAGCGTGGGTCTGCGCCCGGCTTTGTAAATTACAAAAAAGGGTGCACTCGACGCGCATCCGCAAGTGATCAAGTTTACCAGTTGCTTGCCCATGGTCGGTGGTTCTCACCTGTATTCTGGCTTTTTCCACCACTAAAACTGGTCGCCATGATATAGCTGAAAATGGCGTTAAGCACAATAAAGTAATCAATCAACCAACTATTATCTACCAATAACAAATCGAACAGGCCTTTACTATATAATTGGACTAGTATATAAAATATTATGATACATTAAACACTATTCTGAAAACTGTTTTTATCTATCATTAATGGAGATTATCAAGTGTATAAAGAAGCAATCGCAGTCGGGATAGTATGGTAGTTGGATTTACAGCTACCTGTGCAATCAGTGCCAATCACCACTGAGGATGTGAGCTCGAATCCTGCTCATGGCGAGGGGTACTCGATACAACTTTATGTGGCAAAGTTTGTCAGTAACTTGCGGCAGGTCAGTGGTTTTCTCTGGGTACTTTGATTTCATACATCAAAACATCAAAGCTGACGGCCACGATATCATTTAAATATTATTGAAAGTGGCGCTAAACACCATAACCCTTTAAGTGTATAAATATATTTTATTTTATTTTACAATAAAGAATTATTCCTAAAAAGACATATATCTCTGTCAATCTCAGTTTGTAGTCAATCGTTCAACAAACATAATTCAGAAGCATGGAATCCTTATTCTTTTCTTTTAGGTCTCGGCGGTTATGCTTTGTCTCCTCAAATGTTTCAATATTTTCTTGAAAGATTTTCTAAATCCTACCGAAAGCCAACTAAATATTAAAAAATTGACCGGAATGCCCACAATAAACAAGGCACTGCTAACAACGCCACTATATTCTATGATCTGAAAAATGGTCGGATCATATTTCTGTATGTCGAGGAAAATCACTATAGGTAAATTTGGCGCTGTAAATGTAGCAAACATAATAGTAGAGACCATTGTTACTTTCACCAATCTTTCTGATGTCACCACTATTGCCGTTCTACCCAAGTTGAACTGCTTTCGGAATTTAATTTGTTTCCGGATAATAAAGACGGATCTGATGCTTAAGAAGGACAACAAGATGAATGGCAGCAAAGAATCGAAGACAATACTTGCAATTCTGATTTCTTTGTGTTCATCTTTAAGGTAAGTATAATCTTGTTTTGAAAAAAATCCAGGCTTTCGACCAATAGCTATCGTTTCCATCTTTGTCTTGTCAATGATGACAACTCTCTCAAAATCAATTAAAAGAAACCATACAGTAGAAATTGAACAAGAAACAACTATGATAACTATGAAAAATGTTACAACACTCCGTTCATTGAATATCGCTCTATAATTAATGGGTTTAGATAAAATGATAAATCTCTGGAAAGCGTGTCCAACCTTCAACCATTGAGAAATCATGTACAAATTACGTGGAATTAATTGGGTGACAATTTCAAAAGCATAGCACATTTCATATTGAAGATAATTTTGCTTGAGCGTAAAAACATACGCACAGACAATATCTTGCAGAATAAGCGACAGAAGATCAATAAAACTATATAATGTCATGAAGCCAAATTTTTTAACATACTCGCTTGTCCAGAGAGCACGAATTAATACTATTAGCCAAACTGTTAGAAGAAAGAGTACAATAGGCTGACAGTAAATGAAATATGTCTTAGTTAAAGTGCCATATTCAGCTTTGGGGTTATAGTAACTCATTTCTGTATACGAAGACCCAAGTGCTGCCTTTTCCATGAAGTCCTTCCTCCATTCAGCGCTGTCAAAAGACATTGTAATTACGTAAGGTGGTAAATCTGAAAAAAAAAAAGATAAAGAGTGATTTGAATATTTGCTATTTAACATCAATTAAGAAAAATAAAAAATGAGATTTAAAAATGTGACACTAGGGTGGTCCTACTGTGGGAGTTTTCATTGTCTAAGGAAAATGTGGGCACGGTTGATATTGTCTGAAACTAAGCATAGTAACGTACAACAAAACGACCACTTTTACTATATCGTTGATAAAAATGAACTATTGCAAGTTGTCTTTTACAGATAGGGGGCGTGACAATCTACTTACAATATGAATTATTCTCTCACGCGTCGTTAGAGTGTTGTATATTTGAAAGGACAAACAACGATATACAAAACACTACACAGACAACTACCGATCGAGCAACACGAACCCACTTAAAAGCGGGGTTGATCTCAGGCGCCCTTCTACAAACATCTGGAGGAAAAGACGAACCGAACAACGTTTTATGCGGAAATCGTAACGGACATCACAACAGGGAACTCAAAACGTAAAGACACATAATAGGACAACACAAAAAACTAAAAAGATAAGCAACACGAACCCCACCAACAACTGGAATGCTTTATTGTCCTTCCATTCATATCGACCCGGAGTTTCGCTTTGGTCGGTATGGAGTCTCGGGATAATAACCTGGCTGAAATGTGTTTAACCTTTTTATATCTACCTCAAACCTTAACACCGTCACTTTTTATTGAAAGTTTCTGTACAAAGCCAGGATGTTGAGCGATCATACATTTGTGTCTTAGGGGTTTCGATTTGTTCCCTCTTTCTACGATTGTACTATTGGATTGTTTACTCTGATAATGCTGTAGTTTATTTACTATTGGATTGTTTACTCTGACAATGCTGTAGTTTTTTTTCTATTGGATTGTTTACTCTGACGATGCTGTAGTTTATTTACTATTGGATTGTTTACTCTGACAATGCTGTAGTTTTTTTACTATTGGATTGTTTACTCTGACAATGCTGTAGTTTATTTACTATTGGATTGTTTACTCTGACAATGCTGTAGTTTATTTACTATTGGATTGTTTACTCTGATAATGCTGTAGTTTATTTACTATTGGATTGTTTACTCTGACGATGCTGTAGTTTATTTACTATTGGATTGTTTACTCTGACAATGCTGTAGTTTATTTACTATTGGATTGTTTACTCTGACAATGCTGTAGTTTATTTACTATTGGATTGTTTACTCTGATAATGCTGTAGTTTATTTACTATTGGATTGTTTACTCTGATAATGCTGTAGTTTATTTACTATTGGATTGTTTACTCTGATAATGCTGTAGTTTATTTACTATTGGATTGTTTACTCCGACAATGCTGTAGTTTATTTACTATTGGATTGTTTACTCCGACGATGCTGTAGTTTATTTACTATTGGATTGTTTACTCCGACGATGCTGTAGTTTATTTACTATTGGATTGTTTACTCTGACAATGCTGTAGTTTATTTACTATTGGATTGTTTACTCTGACAATGCTGTAGTTTATTTACTATTGGATTGTTTACTCTGACAATGCTGTAGTTTATTTACTATTGGATTGTTTACTCTGACAATGCTGTAGTTTATTTACTATTGGATTGTTTACTCTGAAAATGCTGTAGTTTATTTACTATTGGATTGTTTACTCTGACAATGCTGTAGTTTATTTACTATTGGATTGTTTACTGCGACAATGCTGTAGTTTATTTACTATTGGATTGTTTACTCTGACAATGCTGTAGTTTATTTACTATTGGATTGTTTACTCTGACAATGCTGTAGTTTATTTACTATTGGATTGTTTACTCTGACAATGCTGTAGTTTTTTTTCTATTGGATTGTTTACTCTGACGATGCTGTAGTTTATTTACTATTGGATTGTTTACTCTGACAATGCTGTAGTTTTTTTACTATTGGATTGTTTACTCTGACAATGCTGTAGTTTATTTAC
This sequence comes from Bathymodiolus septemdierum, assembly GCA_963383655.1. Taxonomy (NCBI): domain Eukaryota; kingdom Metazoa; phylum Mollusca; class Bivalvia; order Mytilida; family Modiolidae; genus Bathymodiolus; species Bathymodiolus septemdierum. The sequence goes on from OY726517.1 coordinate 128,677,218, forward strand.
TATTGGATTGTTTACTCTGACAATGCTGTAGTTTATTTACTATTGGATTGTTTACTCTGATAATGCTGTAGTTTATTTACTATTGGATTGTTTACTCTGACGATGCTGTAGTTTATTTACTATTGGATTGTTTACTCTGACAATGCTGTAGTTTATTTACTATTGGATTGTTTACTCTGACAATGCTGTAGTTTATTTACTATTGGATTGTTTACTCTGATAATGCTGTAGTTTATTTACTATTGGATTGTTTACTCTGATAATGCTGTAGTTTATTTACTATTGGATTGTTTACTCTGATAATGCTGTAGTTTATTTACTATTGGATTGTTTACTCCGAAAATGCTGTAGTTTATTTACTATTGGATTGTTTACTCCGACGATGCTGTAGTTTATTTACTATTGGATTGTTTACTCCGACGATGCTGTAGTTTATTTACTATTGGATTGTTTACTCTGACAATGCTGTAGTTTATTTACTATTGGATTGTTTACTCTGACAATGCTGTAGTTTATTTACTATTGGATTGTTTACTCTGACAATGCTGTAGTTTATTTACTATTGGATTGTTTACTCTGACAATGCTGTAGTTTATTTACTATTGGATTGTTTACTCTGAAAATGCTGTAGTTTATTTACTATTGGATTGTTTACTCTGACAATGCTGTAGTTTATTTACTATTGGATTGTTTACTGCGACAATGCTGTAGTTTATTTACTATTGGATTGTTTACTCTGACAATGCTGTAGTTTATTTACTATTGGATTGTTTACTCTGACAATGCTGTAGTTTATTTACTATTGGATTGTTTACTCTGACAATGCTGTAGTTTATTTACTATTGGATTGTTTACTCTGACAATGCTGTAGTTTATTTACTATTGGATTGTTTACTCTGACAATGCTGTAGTTTATTTACTATTGGATTGTTTACTCTGACAATGCTGTAGTTTATTTACTATTGGATTGTTTACTCTGACAATGCTGTAGTTTATTTACTATTGGATTGTTTACTCTGACAATGCTGTAGTTTATTTACTATTGGATTGTTTACTCTGACAATGCTGTAGTTTATTTACTATTGGATTGTTTACTCTGACAATGCTGTAGTTTATTTACTATTGGATTGTTTACTCCGACAATGCTGTAGTTTATTTACTATTGGATTGTTTACTCTGACAATGCTGTAGTTTATTTCCTATTGAATTGTTTACTGCGACAATGCTGTAGTTTTTTTTACTATTGGATTATTTACTCTGACAATGCTGTAGTTTGTTTACTATTGGATTGTTTACTCCGACAATGCTGTAGTTTTCTTTCTCCCTTTGTTTTAATTCTGTTTTTCATCATATTGTGGAATTGTGCAAGACTAAAGATTCATTTTGATTATAGATTATCCTTCTGATTGAAATAAAAACGTAGATATATAATTTAGTGCGCACGGCGCGTTTCTGGCATAACATTCATAAGGTACGCTCAATGTCAAAAGAATGCAACGCCAAATAATCCAAAAGTCTTAGGAAGCAAAATAAAATTAAAAGGCCTAATTCGATTATTATAATTTTTTGACAATGTATCAAAAAGTTTTACTTACAGAACTTCTGTTTCTTGCTTATGGTTTTGATATATCTGTCGTACAATATTGGTTGTACTAGTCTTCCCTCATTATATACCAAAATATTAGAAGATATATGATTTGTGAGAATATTATAATTTGATACGTGCTAATGATATAATACAAGATCAATAATCATTTAACACTATGCTATTTATCCGTACAGCCGAAGAAAAAAAAAGAGTTCATCAAAATGTCAGATTTAATAATGCATGGGAGATAATCTCATTAATGTGGAGCTATATTGGTGTTATGGTTTGAGATTATGGTATATATATGCAACCACTTTCAACAATATTTCAGCTATATCTTGGTAGTCAGTTTAATTGGTGGAGGAAACCAGAGTAGCCTTAGAAAACCACTGATTTGCCGCAAGTCAATAACAATCTTTATCACATAATGTTGTATCAAGTACATCTCGCCTGAGAGTGATTCGTACTCACAACGTTAGTGGTGATAGGAACTGATTGCATAGGTAGTTGTAAATCCAACGACAGTCACGACTACCCCTCATAATACTGTAAAAGGACGTGTTGGTCTACAGTAGTGTACATTGTCGATATTTTAATTGAAACGCCATAGTCTACCCGACAGACATTTAGCTGATGACATGACGTTAAACAAGAATGGTTCACAATACATATGAAGTCATAGTTTACCCGACAGACGCTTAGCTGATGACATGACGTTAAACAGGAATGGTTCACAATACATATAACGTCATAGTCTAACAGACAGATGTTTAACTGTTGACATGTCGTTAAACAGGAATGATTCACAATGTATCTAACGTCATAGTCTACCCGACAGGTGTTTAGCTGATGACATGACGTTAAACAGGAATGATTCACAATGTATCTAACGTCATAGGTCATAGTCTACCTGACAGGTACTTAGCTGATGACATGACGTTAAACAGGAATGATTCACAATGTATCTGACGTCATAGTCTACCTGACAGGTACTTAGCTGATGACATGACGTTAAACAGGAATAATTCACAATGTATCTAACGACATAGTCTACCCGACAGGTGTTTAGCTGATGATATGACGTTAAACAGGAATTGTTCACAATACGTCTAACGTCATAGTCTAACCGACACGTGTTTAGCTGATGACATGACGTTAAACAGGAATGATTCACAATGTATCTAACGGCATAGTTTACCAGACAGGTGTTTAGCTGATGACATGACGTTAAACAGGAATGATTCACAATGTATCTAACGGCATAGTTTACCAGACAGGTGTTTAGCTGATGACATGACGTTAAACAGGAATGATTCACAATGTATCTAACGGCATAGTTTACCAAACAGGTGTTTAGCTGATGACATGCCGTTAAACAGGAATGATTCACAATGTATCTAAGTCATAGTCTACCAGACAGGTGTTTAGCTGATGACATGACATTAAACAGGAATGATTCACAATGTATCTAACGTCATAGTCTACCAGACAGGTGTTTAGCTGATGACATGACATTAAACAGGAATGATTCACAATGTATCTAACGTCATAGTCTACCAGACAGGTGTTTAGCTGATGACATGACATTAAACAGGAATGATTCACAATGTATCTAACGTCATAGTCTACCAGACAGGTATTTAGCTGATGACATGACATTAAACAGGAATGATTCACAATGTATCTAACGTCATAGTCTACCAGACAGGTGTTTAGATGATATGTCTTAAAAGCAAGAACAAAACCAAAGAACATGTACTTAAAATTGTTTTAATTATTGTAAATATCAATAAAGATGAAAATAAATCACTCATTTCAAATCAATTCTCTCTTAAGAATTAATTGTAATCGTTTTTAACTTTTTAATTTTTATCTCCGCAAAATAGTTCTCCAAGAAGTGGGGGAGGGAGGAAATCATTTTTAAGAGAGAATTGATTTGAAATGAGTGATTTATTTTCAGTCTAGCGTAGCAGGAATGACAACTCTGGATAGAGAGTGCTTCAGTACGTGGAAATAAAAACTAAAAAGAAAGCAAACGAATAGAACATCATAAAATTACCGTAATAATAATGGTAAAAAATGAAAACATTACAAATGAATAGGAAATCATTAAATTATTGTAATAATAATGGTAGGAAAAGTTTGAAGATACCAACGGGGTAATCAGAAGACAAAGACAGACAATACAATGACCAAAGGAAAAAGACAAAAGATCTACAAAGCACTACACATATAACTACAGATTGAGCAACTAGATCCCCACTAACAACCGGGGGTGAATAAAAGTGCCCCGGAAGGGTTTCATATAGAAGTTCTTATTCCACTAGTAGCACCCGTAAATTTGATACATACGAACATTACCGAATATCTGAAGTATGTCAGAGAGAACCCGAGTGTATAGCAATATCATCTAGTTTCACCACTGCGGGATGCAACCCATTCAAAAGGGAGATGTGGACCGAATCAAATACTCAGACACAACTCGCCTTTAAAACGGACACATCATGCCTCTTGCACGTAATAATTTAACTTGATGTTCGCTTCGTTATAAAAGTAAGACGACGTGCGCCTCTAGTGGAACAGGAACTATGCACTATGCACAAATCTAACGATGGAGCAACACGAACCCCACTAAGAACCGGGAGTGGAAGCAGGTGAACGGAAAGATAAGCAGTTCCTGCTCCACATGTGTCACCGTTGTGCTACTCTTGTTACAAAACCGGTGATAAGTCATGAATGAGGAAATGACCGGACAGTGATTACGACAAACGGAATCATAACTGTTAACCAGGTTATGATAGCGACGGTAAAACTTTGGAAGTGAAGACTTCAACTTAACCATTAGGAACCCTTGGTTCAGTAGCTTCCTTATTAGCAGCAATCCGCTATCAAGGAAATTCTGATATTCAAGATAGGAACCATAAGTTTTAGAAGATCGGAGCCAATGAGATATATAGACGCCATATGCCAGCTGGAATGTTGCTACATATAAATTAGAAGTTGACAATGGCCAAATTGAAATGATCTCTTTTGCTGTTCAGTTTCGTTCTTAACCGGCCAACACTGTCAATTTCGAGGTGTATGTCAATATGTTCGAGGAATGGCCCGTTGCAATACAACATTGTACGATCATGTCCTTTATACTCTATTTCACGTATCAACCTACAGTACACTCCAAGTGTATCAACGATCAAACTCTCAGGTCCGACATATTCCTCCCAAAATGTCCGACAAATGTCCGACAAATTTGAGAGTCAACACTCTCTAAGTCCGACTATTTGGTCGGACATTTTGGTCTTGGTCGGACATTTTGGTCGGACGTGAGAGTGGATATTAAAAGATTTTTTTTTACATTTCTCGAGGTGAATATGTCAAACATTTTGTGATCGATGCGTATTTGTAAGCGTACTTTCTTTCCGGTGTGTAAAATGTGCGGGTACGTAAATACCCTAGTGTAATTTTACCTTGCACCATATTCGCGCCAGGAAAGGTAGCTCCAAGGTCAATATTTGTCACGCTCGGGCACAACAGTCGTTCGATGCATAGGAGCACCTCATAATCAAAGAATTGTACAATAATTTCGAGTTACACCGTTTGTGTTTCTTTAATCTGTTTAATTTTAATAGATCTTTCTAGTACATTTAAATTTTACGATTACAATCGGAATGCTAGAAATATCGTAACTTTTCCAAAATCTAAGCTTTAAAATTATATACGCCGAGTCCAGCCCTGGTTTGGATTTCTCGAAAAAAGTTTTCTTAACAAACCAAATTAAATTTGAGTAAAAACTCGACTTATGTTTGCGTTTTGACATTGTTTGCGTTTTGACTTTGTTTGTTTGGAGAAATCACTGACGATTTAAAAAAAAATAATCTGTTGTCACTTAAAACAGTCAATGAGGCCGGTACGGCTGTGTACATGAATGAATAAGAAATAATTCTTTCGGAGTGTGATATCCATATAAAGGTGAAATGACGGATGCAAAAATCACCGGCTAAAGTTACACAATATTCTGTTTACAAATATTTCAAGTCCCTATACTTGTTCATCTGTGACGGCAATATGTGTATTGAACTAGGTATTACAGCCAGCTTGATATGAATTAATTAGCTCAGGTTACAGGTGTCAATAATGGAAGGAACATCTTGTCGACACAAATTTCCAGGTGCCAGTGGGAGAACAATTATAATTAATTCTATTTAATGTTGTTGTTTTTTATTACTATTTGTTTGTAGGTACATTTGCAATCATTGAAGTAAATTTAATTTGAGAGTCAACACTCTTTAAGTCCGACGTGAGAGTGGATATTTAAAGATTTTTTTTATATTTCTCGAGGTGAACATGTCAAACATTTTGTGATCGATGCATATTTGTAAGCGTACTTTCTTTCCGGTATGTAGAATGTCCGGTTACGTAAATACCCTAGTGTATTTCTACCTTGCACCATATTCGCGCCAGGAAAGGTAGCTCAAAGGTCAATATATAACTGAAATATTGTTGAAATGTGACGTTTAAACACCCATAGCCTCATATAAATTATTGCAATAAAATATCGATTAAGTAACGAAATTGATTTAAATTATTTTCCAGTATATTTAGTATAAAAAGCTTGTTCTACACGTTCACTGTGAGATGTATTGCAACCGCCATTTTTAACTACAATCACGTGCGCATGCTCGTGTTTGATGGAAAGCTATAGCTATATTTAGATATTTTGTGATAATAATTTTATATTGTAAATCGATCCACCCTGTGATTTTTTTTCAACAAGATACATTTTTTATAGTATATATTTTATTATAAAATACAATATTGAACTGATTTTCGATAACACTTCAATCATTGAATATTGATTTTTTCGAATGTTGAATATTTTATCCCCAGAATTGCACCCCCTTGTTAGTATACTTTTATTGCTTTATTTAAAAAAAAAAATAACACCAAGAACATCGATGATACGAGTCTTCTTATTCAGAAATAAACCTACAGCAAAATAAAGGTATACATGTTTTGTACTGTGAACAAAATCGTAATTATCTTCCGAAAAATACGGTACTCCTCTACTATACTAATTTGGATTAGGTGATTGGAATTAGGTGCCATCATCAAAATAAAGATTAAAAAATGTATTTCATGATAATGATGGCTGATTAAAATTGTTTGTCATGCATTAGCAGTCAGTTGTAATATACAGGATGTAACCAATATACAAGAAGAGCCCCTACTGTGAAGCCATTCAATGAAAATAACAACCTGACCATATTATTAAATAAGAATAAGAATTAGATAAGAAATTAAAATTTATAGAAGGCAAGGATTTATATAATTAACACATTAAGTCACATTTCATTTATTTAGCTTGGGTCAGTTATCAATTAAAAAGACAAATATGGTTTTAAAAAAAATCTGTCTAATAAGTATTTACCTAAATAACGATATCATGACGTATAATAATTTCTCACCGTAAATGTATTTATTTTATTAAGATATTTATACACATATATAAGAAAAAAGATATAAATTTATTTCTTAAGTACAAATAAATTGGAAGACGGCTTGAAAATCAAAAACGTAGAATAGTTATCTATGTTTATAAGTCTTAGTAAAAAGAGTCTTGAGCAACGTTTTTTTTCCACACCTGTGATAGGTGTATTTGTATATCATGAATGCACGATGCGACAACATGCCGAGATGGGTGATGTTTTGACAGGTAAACTGTTAAAAAAAAACGTAGAATACACTAATAAGATATTATTTCACCTATATCAGGACTCCGCAGACTGCCAATTTTCAAGAAGAAAAAAAACGGGATTTACGGATTTATGACCCATTCGCCATGAACAAAATAAAACTTATAAATTTTACTAAATAATTTTAATTCAAATTTGCCTTTAAAGAAATAAATGTATAAATTAGAATTATTTACCCGGGTTCGTTCGCCCTACATTTGGCAAACACGTAAAAGAGCAAACGCACCCGATATCGTAAACCGGCAACTGTCTGCAGCAAGTAAAGGGCCTTGGCATCGATTGTCGCGAGTACATAGGGACATATTAGTGCACTTAAAACATGGGTACTGCACGTTAATACATTTTATTCATGGATATTATTGTATATATCGCCCGTGACAGCCGTTAGCATATCTATACTTTCCGTACCACTGTATATCACTCATTTACTTCAGCTTTACTATGATACGCATGTTTCTTTATGCACAAATTTATTGGTTAGCAGAATTTGGGGACGTTTCCTGTTTACAGTTTAACTATCTGAGAGTGGAGACTCTCACTCCGACCTGGGAGGATTTGGTCGGACATTTGTTGAACAATTTGGTCGGACATTTGTCGGACAATTTGGTCGGACATTTGTCGGACATTTGTCGGTGTGAAGTCCGACAAAACTCTCAGTCCGACTTGAGTGTTTGCTCGTTGATACACTTGGAGGGATCTGTATACATGCATAATCAGTGCCGGATTTAGGACAAATGAGGCCATGTGATAGTTAAGTTATGAGGCCCCTTACTTGGGCCCTGAAGGGGGTAGACTCGGTAGGTCTACACAGGCAGTCAGGTATACATGCTCAGGAAATCTAGGAATAGCTGAAATATTATAATTGCACCACATAAGCAAAAATCCATCGTAAAAATATTTTGTTGGCAGGAAGATGGCCAACGGGGCCCTGTGCTTTTTTAATCACACCCAAGCACAATGGTAATTCCGGCACTGTGCATATCCTACATTGCTTATAAACTCGTCTTGGATATATATGAAATATTACATACTAAGTAATAGGAAAACAATAATCAAAATATAATTGCCAATACCATCATCTTTTGTCACCTGTACGCAATTGACATGATACTTTTCTAGAAGGGTTTAGTATTAATTATCTTGTGATTGTGTGATCTTGAGTACTAATAAAGGGAGTAAAATAAACTTGTGTTATTTAGTCATGGAAATAATAAAGTATTTTTGGTATCAGATTCATGTAGAGCAAAAAAAAAAAGAAAGGGTAACAGTATAAGCGCTGACGTGACAGATTTCACCATTGAAAACGATTAGAAAGACGCTTTTTTCACCTATTTTCAGACAATTTGGCAGTTGTTTTGGACTTTCTGATATTGCAGAATAAACACACTATGCATACATTTTCGTTAAATATAAAAGTAATTTACACTCGCTGCGAAACAGGCTAGAAAATCTCGCCAAAGGCTCGCTTTTCTACCTGTATCTAAAGCTCGTACAAATAAATTTTATATTTGCCGACCATGTACATATATTGTATATTTACTCTCACATTAAAAATATATACTGTATTGTATAACACAATCATGCATCAAGTAACCTTGATGTTGTTAAAAGAAAGCATGGTTGAGTCCAACGTAATCTATTTGATTTATACTTTTATTGTTGTAAGTGGTAGACACCTGCATTACACAGACGACATTTTATTTTTGGAGTTGATAATAAATATCCTTCAGCGCTGCTATCGAATACAGTATAAATTATCTAAATTTATATACCCCAATAAACTTCCTGATTTAACGGCTTTGATGTTGAATTGAATAAAGTGTCTTACTGCGTCAACCCGCTCAAATGCTCAAATCCATTTGATTTAATTAGATATAGAAAATGTAATGGTATAGGTCGGGAAACAATGGTCAGCTACTTCTGAGCAAAAATGTCCTAGTTGTTGAGCTAAAGTCATCACTTCAACAGTTTTAGGGCTAGGGTTATGGTGTTTAACGCCACTTTCAACAATATTTCAGTTATATCGTGGTGATCAGTGTTATTGGTGGAGGAAATCGGAGTACCCGGAGAAAACCACGGATCTGCCACTGATACTGACAATCTTTATCACATAACGTTGTATTCAGTAATCTTCGCATGCGCGGAATTCGAACTCACAACGTTCGTGGTGATATGTATTGACTTCATAGGTAGTTATAAATCCAACTACCTTACGATCACGACCACAACGGCGCCTCCGAAAGTTTTACGGTCGCCACCCATGGCTTTGTTAACCATTATGTAATATCTGTACAAATCACCAGGGAAATGATCCGTTTGTCGTAATCACAATTCCATTCTTATCATCACTGGGTTAACCATTATGTAACATCTGTACAAATCACCAGGGAAATGCTCCGTTTGTCGTAATCACAATTCCATTCTTATCATCACTGGGTTTTAAAAAGAGTGGTGCCACTATCGGAGTAGGAACGGCTTACCATTCGAGAGCACATGAAATCACCTCCAATTTGAAAATTTAAGTGGCGTTCGTATTGCTTAATCTTTAGTTTTCTGTGTAGTGTTTTGTAGATCATTGTTTGTCGTTTTTTTGTTCTGGCCATTGTATTGTCTGTCCTTCTTCGATATACGTCTTCTGATTACCATTTTAGTATATTCAAACTTTTCTTACCATTATTATAACTATGCTAATGACTTGCTCTATTAAAACAATTCTTTATTAACGTGTTCGCTTTTTGCTTGCATGGTATCCCCACCACTGTTTAATTAAGTGCCTGTACCAAGCAAAGAATGTGAGCTATCATGTATTTGTGCGCATGTGTTAGAGGTATCGATTTTGACTCTTTCTACGATTTTTTTATTGCATTTTTGAAAGGTTCGGACAATGTTGTATTTTTTGTTTTTCATTTTTTCACAGTATAATATTTGGTATATATACTCTATACTACAAAATAATACAAATTACATTGTACTAGTCTTGGTGAATACTCGGTATGACCTGCCACTGAAAGATAAAGTCCTCGTTTTCAAACATGTGCTCTATTTTGTTTAAAGGTCTGACATATTCTTAATTGTTTAGGGGGTGGGGCGTCGTGGTCGTGATCGTATGGTAGTTGGACTTACAACTACCTATGCAATCAGTGCCTGTCATTGCTAACGTTGTGAGTTCGAACCCCGCTCAGATGAGGTGTACTCGATACAACATTATGTGACCCATTTTGTCAGTGACCTGCGGCAGGTCGATCGTTTTCTCCGGGTTCTCCAATTTCCTCCACCAATAAAACTGACCACCACGATATATCTGAACTATTGTTGAAAGTGGCGCTAAATATCATAACCATAGCCCAATATAAAAAGCAAATATAGTCAATTAAATGAATACAAATAACTAATCTAGATCTACTTGTAAATGTAGATGAAATCGATACTGATCTTCTGAATGTTGGTGAATATGATCTGCCGCTAGAAGATAAAGTCCTCATTTTTAAATATGTGTTCTATTTTGTTCCAATGTCTGACAGATTCTCAATTGTTTAGATTATCTTGTTTCTGAAGATCACACACACCATATACATGTCGATTCCTGTTTAACTAGTTCGTGTTTTAAATCTACCACCTAAGCACTTCTAGAATTGATTATGACTTCATATACATTGTTAATGTTCCTGATTACATTATTGTTTGAAACTTATCACTTAAATTGCGCTCGGTTAGACTATGACGTTAGATACATTGCCGATCATTATGAAAAGAAAGCTTAAACAGTGATGGTCATCAATTCCGCCAATATCAACCAAGCGAACAATCGCCTCTCATCTTGTTTAGCTTTTTATTTAAAATATACCACTTGAATACAGGTCGGTTAGACCATAGCGTTGCTTATATTGTCGAACATCCCTCTTTAACTTCTTCTTTTAAAACGTACCAACTAAACACCCGTCGGGTAAACTATAATGCTAGATACATTGTCAATCGTTACCGTTTATCTTCTTGTTGTAAATTAAACATACGATTTAAACACCTGTCAGGTAGAATATGACGTTAGATATATTGCCAATCATCCCCGTTTATCTTCTTGTTGCAAACATACGATTTAAACACCGGTCGAGTAGAATATGACGTTAGATACATTGCGAATCGTAAACGATTTAAACACCTGCCGGGTAGACAATAAGGTTAGATATATTGTCAATCGTTACCGTTTGTCTTCTTGTTGTAAGCGTACAATTTAAATACCTGTCGGGTAGAACATGACATTAGATACATCGCGAATCATCCCTGTTTATCTTCCTGTTGTAAACATGCGATTTAAACACCTGTCGGGTAGACTATAACGTTAGATATATTGTCAATCATCTCTCTTTAATTTCTTGTTCTAAGCCTACCACCAATACATCTGTCGGGTAAACCATAACGTTAGAGAGATTGTCAATCATCTCTCTTTAATTTCTTGTTCTAAGCCTACCACCTATACATCTGTCGGGTAAACCATAACGTTAGAGAGATTGCCAATCATCTCTCTTTAATTTCTTGTTCTAAGCCTACCACCAATACATCTGCCGGGTAAACCATAACGTTAGAGAGATTGCCAATCATCTCTCTTTAATTTCTTGTTCTAAGCCTACCACCTATACATCTGTCGGGTAAACCATAACGTTAGAGAGATTGCCAATCATCTCTCTTTAATTTCTTGTTCTAAGCCTACCACCTATACATCTGTCGGGTAAACCATAACGTTAGAGAGATTGCCAATCATCTCTCTTTAATTTCTTGTTCTAAGCCTACCACCAATACATCTGTCGGGTAAACCATAACGTTAGAGAGATTGCCAATCATCTCTCTTTAATTTCTTGTTCTAAGCCTACCACCTATACATCTGTCGGGTAAACCATAACGTTAGAGAGATTGTCAATCATCTCTCTTTAATTTCTTGTTCTAAGACTACCACCAATACATCTGTCGGGTAAACCATAACGTTAGAGAGATTGTCAATCATCTCTCTTTGATTTCTTGTTTTAAGCCTACCACCTATACATCTCTCGGGTAAACCATAACGTTAAAGAGATTGTCAATCATCTCTCTTTGATTTCTTGTTCTAAGCCTACCATCTATACATCTGTCGGGTAAACCATAACGTTAGAGAGATTGCCAATCATCTCTCTTTAATTTCTTGTTTTAAGCCTACCACCTATACATCTGTCGGGTAAACCATAACGTTAGAGAGATTGCCAATCATCTCTCTTTAATTTCTTGTTCTAAGCCTACCACCAATACATCTGTCGGGTAAACCATAACGTTAGGTACATTGTCATTTTTCCGTTACGTTTTGAACCTTCTACCTAATCACGTGTATGGTGGACTATGACGTTATATACATTGTTACCTTACCACTTAAATGCCTGTCTGGTAGACTGTGATGTCAGATATATAGTTGATGTTCTTTGGTTTTGTTCTTGCTTTAATACATACCATCTAAACACCTGTCTGGTAGACTATGACGTTAGATGTATTGTGAATCTTTCCTGTTTAACGTCATGTCATCAGCTAAACACCTGTTTGGTATACTATGCCGTTAGATACATTGTGAATCATTCCTGTTTAACGTCATGTCATCAGCTAAACACCTATTTGGTAAACTATGCCGTTAGATACATTGTGAATCATTCCTGTTTAACGTCATGCCATTAGCTAAACACCTGTCGGGTAGACTATGACGTTAGATACATTGTGAATCATTCCTGTTTAACGTCATGTCATCAGCTAAACACCTGTCTGGTAGACTGACGTTAGATACATTGTGAATCTTTCCTGTTTAACGTCATGTCATCAGCTAAACACCTGTCTGGTAGACTATGACGTTAGATACATTGTGAATCATTCCTGTTTAACGTCATGTCATCAGCTAAACACCTATTTGGTAAACTATGACGTTAGATACATTGTGAATCATTCCTGTTTAACGTCATACCATCAGCTACACCTGTCGGGTAGACTATGACGTTAGATACATTGTGAATCTTTCCTGTTTAACGTCATGTCATCAGCTAAACACCTGTCTGGTAGACTGACGTTAGATACATTGTGAATCTTTCCTGTTTAACGTCATGTCATCAGCTAAACGTCTGTCGAGTAGACTATGCCGTTAGATACATTGTGAACCATTTCTGTTTAACGTCATGTCAACAGTTAAACATCTGTCTGGTAGACTATGACGTTAGATGTATTGTGAACCATTCCTGTTTAACGTCATGTCATCAGCTAAGCGTCTGTCGGGTAAACTATGACGTCATATGTATTGTGAACCATTCCTGTTTAACGTCATGTCATCAGCTAAATGTCTGTCGGGTAGACTGTGGCGTTTCAATTAAAATATCGACAATTTACACTACTGTAGACCAACACGTCAATTTACAGTAGTATGAGGGGTAGTCGTGACTGTCGTTGGATTTACAACTACCTATGCAATCAGTTCCTATCACCACTAACGTTGTGAGTACGAATCACTCTCAGGCGAGATGTACTTGATACAACATTATGTGATAAAGATTTTTATTGACTTGCGGCAGATCAGTGGTTTTCTAAGGTTACTCTGGTTTCCTCCACCAATTAAACTGACTACCAAGATATAACTGAAATATTGTTGAAAGTGGTTGTATATATATACCATAATCTCAAACTATAACACCAATATAGCTCCACATTAATGAGATTATCTCCCATGCATAAAATCTGACATTTTGATGAACTCTTTTTTTTTCTTCGACTGTAGGGATAAATAGCATAGTGCTAAACGATTATTGATCTTGTATTATATTATTAGCACGTATCAAATTATAATATTCTCACAAATCATATATCTTCTAATACATTGAGCGTACCTTATGAATGTTATGCCAGAAACGTGCCGTGCGCACTAAATTATATATCTACGTTTTTATTTCAATCAGAATGATAATCTATAATCAAAATGAATCTTTAGTCTTGCACAATTCCACAATATGATGAAAAACTGAAATAAAACAAAGAGAGAAAAAAAACTACAGCATTGTCAGAGTAAACAATCCAATAGTAAAAAAACTACAGCATTGTCAGAGTAAACAATCCAATAGTAAAAAAACTACAGCATTATCAGAGTAAACAATCCAATAGAAAAAAAACTACAGCATTATCAGAGTAAACAATCCAGTAGTAAAAAAACTACAGCATTGTCAGAGTAAACAATCCAATAGTAAAAAAACTACAGCATTATCAGAGTAAACAATCCAATAGAAAAAAAACTACAGCATTATCAGAGTAAACAATCCAATAGAATTTTTTTTTACAGCATTATCAGAGTAAACAATCCAATAGTAAATAAACTACAGCATTGTCGGAGTAAACAATCCAATAGTAAAAAAACTACAGCATTGTCAGAGTAAACAATCCAATAGTAAAAAAACTACAGCATTATCAGAGTAAACAATCCAATAGTAAATAAACTACAGCATTATCAGAGTAAACAATCCAATAGTAAAAAAAACTACAGCATTGTCGGAGTAAACAATTCAATAGTAAATAAACTACAGCATTGTCAGAGTAAACAATCCAATAGTAAATAAACTACAGCATTGTCGGAGTAAACAATCCAATAGTAAATAAACTACAGCATTGTCAGAGTAAACAATCCAATAGTAAATAAACTACAGCATTGTCAGAGTAAACAATCCAATAGTAAATAAACTACAGCATTGTCAGAGTAAACAATCCAATAGTAAATAAACTACAGCATTGTCAGAGTAAACAATCCAATAGTAAATAAACTACAGCATTGTCAGAGTAAACAATCCAATAGTAAATAAACTACAGCATTGTCAGAGTAAACAATCCAATAGTAAATAAACTACAGCATTGTCAGAGTAAACAATCCAGTAGTAAATAAACTACAGCATTGTCAGAGTAAACAATCCAATAGTAAATAAACTACAGCATTATCAGAGTAAACAATCCAATAGTAAATAAACTACAGCATTGTCAGAGTAAACAATCCAATAGTAAATAAACTACAGCATTGTCAGAGTAAACAATCCAATAGTAAATAAACTACAGCATTGTCGGAGTAAACAATCCAATAGTAAATAAACTACAGCATTATCAGAGTAAACAATCCAATAGTAAATAAACTACAGCATTATCAGAGTAAACAATCCAATAGTAAATAAACTACAGCATTGTCAGAGTAAACAATCCAATAGTAAATAAACTACAGCATTGTCGGAGTAAACAATCCAATAGTAAATAAACTACAGCATTGTCAGAGTAAACAATCCAATAGTAAATAAACTACAGCATTGTCGGAGTAAACAATCCAATAGTAAATAAACTACAGCATTGTCGGAGTAAACAATCCAATAGTAAATAAACTACAGCATTGTCAGAGTAAACAATCCAATAGTACAATCGTAGAAAGAGGGAACAAATCGAAACCCCTAAGACACAAATGTATGATCGCTCAACATCCTGGCTTTGTACAGAAACTTTCAATAAAAAGTGACGGTGTTAAGGTTTGAGGTAGATATAAAAAGGTTAAACACATTTCAGCCAGGTTATTATCACGAGACTCCATACCGACCAAAGCGAAACTCCGGGTCGATATGAATGGAAGGATAATAAAGCATTCCAATTTTTGGTGGGGTTCGTGTTGCTTATCTTTTTAGTTTTTTGTGTTGCCCTATTATGTGTCTTTACGTTTTGAGTTCCCTGTTGTGATGTCCGTTACGATTTCCGCATAAAACGTTGTTCGGTTCGTCTTTTCCTCCAGATGTTTGTAGAAGGGCGCCTGAGATCAACACCGCTTTTAAGTGGGTTCGTGTTGCTCGATCGGTAGTTGTCTGTGTAGTGTTTTGTATATCGTTGTTTGTCCTTTCAAATATACAACACTCTAACGACGCGTGAGAGAAAAATTCCTATTGTACGTAGATTGTCACGCCCCCTATCTGTAAAAGACATCTTACAATAGTTCATTTTTATCAACGATATAGTAAAAGTGGTCGTTTTGTTGTACGTTACTATGCTTAGTTTCAGACAATATCAACCGTGCCCACTTTTTCCTTAGACAATAAAAACTCCCACAGTAGGACCACCCTAGTGTCACATTTTTAAATCTCATTTTTTATTTTTCTTAATTGATGTTAAATAGCAAATATTCAAATCACTCTTTATCTTTTTTTTCAGATTTACCACCTTACGTAATTACAATGTCTTTTGACAGCGCTGAATGGAGGAAGGACTTCATCGAAAAAGCAGCACTTGGGTCTTCGTATACAGAAATGAGTTACTATAACCCCAAAGCTGAATATGGCACCTTAACTAAGACATATTTCATTTACTGTCAGCCTATTGTACTCTTTCTTCAAACAGTTTGGCTAATAGTATTAATTCGTGCTCTCTGGACAAGCGAGTATGTTAAAAAATTTGGCTTCTGTCGCTTATTCTGCAAGATGTTGTCTATGCGTATGTTTTTACGCTCAAACAAAATTATCTTCAATAAGAAATGTGCTATGCTTTTGAAATTGTCAACCAATTAATTCCACGTAATTTGTACATGATCTCTCAATGGTTGAAGGTTGGACACGCTTTCCAGAGATTTATCATTTTATCTAAACCCATTAATTATAGAGCGATATTCAATGAACGGAGTGTTGTAACATTTTTCATAGATATCATAGTTGTTTCTTGTTCTTTTTCTACTGTATGGTTTCTTTTAATTGATTTTGAGAGAGTTGTCATCATTGACAAGACGAAAATGGAAACGATAGCTATTGGTCGAAAGCCTGGATTTTTTTCAAAACAAGATTATACTTACCTTAAAGATGAACACAAAGAAATCAGAATTGCAAGTATTGCCTTGGATTCTTTGCTGCCATTCATCTTGTTTTCCTCCTTAACCATCAGATCCGTCTTTATTATCCGGAAACAAATTAAATTCCGGAAGCAGTTCAACTTGGGTAGAACGGCAATAGTGGTGACATCAGAAAGATTGGTGAAAGTAACAATGGTCTCTACTATTATGTTTGCTACATTTACAGCGCCAAATTTACCTATAGTGATTTACCTCGACATACAGAAATATGATCCGACCATTTTTCAGATCATAGAATATAGTGGCGTTGTTAGCAGTACCTTGTTTACTATGGGCATTCCGGTCAATTTTTTAATATTTAGTTGGCTTTCGGTAGGATTTAGAAAATCTTTCAAGAAAATATTGAAACATTTGAGGAGACAAAGCATAACCGCCGAGACCTAAAAGAAAAGAATAAGGATTCCATGCTTCTGAATTATGCTTGTTGAACGATTGACTACAAACTGAGATTGACAGAGATATATGTCTTCTTAGGAATAATTTTTTATTGTAAAATAAAATAAAATATATTTTAACACTTAAAGAGTTATGGTGTTTAACGCCACTTTCAATAATATTTAAATGATATCGTGGCCGTCAGCTTTGATGTTTTGATGTATGAAATCAAAGTACCCAGAGAAAACCACTGACCTGCCGCAAGTTACTGACAAATTTGCCACATAAAGTTGTATCGAGTACCCCTCGCCATTAGCAGGATTCGAGCTCACATCCTCAGTGGTGATTGGCACTGATTGCACAGGTAGCTGTAAATCCAACTACCATACTATCCCGACTGCGATTGCTTCTTTATACACTTGATAATCTCCATTAATGACAGATAAAAACAGTTTTCAGAATAGTGTTTAATGTATCATAATATTTTATATACTAGTCCAATTATATAGTAAAGGCCTGTTCGATTTGTTATTGGTAAATAATAGTTGATTGATTGATTACTTTATTGTGCTTTGCGCCATTTTCAGCTATATCATGGCGACCAGTTTTAGTGGTGGAAAAAGCCAGAATACAGGTGAGAACCACCGACCATGGGCAAGCAACTGGTAATCTTGATCACTTGCGGATGCGCGTCGAGTGCACCCTTTTTTGTAATTTACAAAGCTGGGCGCAAACCCACGCTGTATTGGTGATAGGCTTGTATGAGTTGTTAGGTAATCCAACTACTTAACTCATTGAGCCACCCGTGCCCTGGTAAATAACAGTGTTGGGCCCCATCACTAATAAAACTAACGGTTTACCACACTGGAGACGAGCTTGTCAATCATTACACCACAGAGGCGGTTTGGGATTAATAAAGGACAAACCAATACTGATCGTTAGTACATTATTATGCATATCCAAATTATATTTATGGGTGTTTAACGCCACTTTCAACAATATTTCGTCTATTCTATGGCTGCATGTTAAAGCTATTAGTTGGGGAAACCAGATTACTTGCAGAAAATCACCGACCGATTGGAAGTATTTTAAAGTGGTAAACTGGATTACTTAAGGTTGTAACGAGGACATTTCGCAAGGATGACACAATCTAACTTGTAATTGCATTGTTGATAACGATCTATTGACCATTTTTGTACATTTCTGACTGATTCTGAAATCATACGCTTTACATGAGTTATTTCCCTTTAAGGTGGACACATGGATCTCATTTTTGTCAAAGTTCAATGAAAATAACATACTGTTCCACTAATCTGGTCAAAATTTCAATCTTGTCACAACTTGTGAATTTTCTATTCCTTATAAAATTATCCTTTTTTTTTCGAGCGTTCAATGTTTACAAATTATTGGAAATGTATACTCAAATTATTTGTCCGTTCAATTGCTTTTGCTAGACTGTGTTAGTCTGGTACTCGTGACCCCTCGGATTTTTTTGTTTGATATCGGGGTCAGGTAACGGCTGAATCCATGTTTTTAATGGCGGACGCCATAGCGTACAGATATTCCCATCTCAGCAAAGGAAATGATGCACAGCATTGAATGAAGGCGTGTCTTAAGTGGGTAATTGGCACAGTTCAGATCAGATACATTTGTTTGTCCATTTTAGTTATTTTAGAGGTTGAAGACATCACGCGGAAATATACTTTTGGTCACATTACAAAAAAAAATGGGGGGGGGGGGGGGGGAGGAAGGGGTGAGGGGTGTTATCACGACACACCATCTCCAGCGCTCCATTTCTCCAATCTAAACAATGTCTGAACCCGAAATTGTTTTTAAAACAAATAAAAACATATTGAAATATCCTCCCAGTGTAACCAAACTATGACACGTCTGTTTTATCTCAATAATTACTACCTTGTCAATGTACTTAGGAAAGTACAACTTCACAACTTGTCTCCATTGTCTTAACTTGTACATGTGCCCTACAATAATGTGTGCAATCCTTTGCATATATTATTGGTTGCAGTATGATATAAAGAAGGAAAATGTCAAAAATAAATATCTTCTACAGTAAAAAAAAAGTTACAAGGTACTAAGTGTCACAAATCTGTCATCTTTTTAGAATGGTGCATGACTCATTGTCCTATAAAATGAGTTTGTCCAACACCAAGCTTTTCTTGAGTGATAGACAGGGTACACCGCTTCCATATTTAGGCCCTGTTCCTCTCTGATAGAAGTAAAAGGAGATATGGGGTAAATGTCGATGAGAAAACGACCCATAACCATCGGAATTAATACTGCAATCAAATACAAAAATGAGGCTAATGACATCAGTTTTAATTGATGAACATGTTCATGAAAAGGTATTTAATGACAGAATTGAAGAGCTGCTTGCCTTATTTGTGATCAAAGAAAGTGCATTATACTTTGAGGGGCTACTATTATTTTAATTTGCATATTTCTTTTTTATTTTGCTTGCTTTTAATTAATTTGTTTTTGTTTTATGTTTTGCTTTGCAGTTAGCACAATCCAGTTTGATGTTTGGATCTTAGATACATGCTATGACAATAGTTTCATGCTTATGATACTTGCTTCAGCTTATTTGCAATTACATTTGTATGGTCCTATGGTCATCAGAAAAAGGAAATTCTTATTCAAACCTAGTTAACACAACCTGATGAGGATACCAACATGAATGAACCACTCATTGAAGTTTTAAGGTGAAATTCAGCACAGGATAGAGGATATAAGCATAATAAAGGACTTCAATCAATTCTATATTTTAATTAAAATATGTTGAAAGATATACATTGTACTATTTATAGCCTAGATTTAAGGTGGATTCAGCATACAAATGTATATCAGTTAATCTTCTTTATTTACATTAAATATCCTGAATACTTTAAATACTCAACATGAAAGATGAGTTAAGGAATAACACTTGGACAGTACAGCTAAGAATTGTGCCAATTTCACTCTCTATGTTGCTGGTTAGATCTTTTTCTCAGCTTCAAGAAATAGTATTTGGTTGAAAAGGATGGTCATATTTCTAACATTCATCATCTAATTATTCACATTCTTGGTTAATTTGGTTATTCTTAGCTGTACTGTCCAAGTGTTATTCCTTAACTCATCTTTCATGTTGAGTATTTAAAGTATTCAGGATATTTAATGTAAATAAAGAAGATTAACTGATATAAATTGTTATGCTGAATCCACCTTAAATCTAGGCTATAAATAGTACAATGTATATCTTTCAACATATTTTAATTAAAATATAGAATTGATTGAAGTCCTTTATTATGTTTATATCCTCTATCCTGTGCTGAATTTAACCTTAAAACTTCAATGAGTGGTTCATTCATGTTGGTATCCTCATCAGGTTGTGTTAACTAGGTTTGAATAAGAATTTCCTTTTTCTGATGACTTTTATTGACAATAGGACCATACAAATGTAATTGCAAATAAACTGAAGCAAGTATCATAAGCATGCAACTATTGTCATAGCATGTATCTAAGATCCAAACATCAAACTGGATTGTGCTAACTGCAAAGCAAAACATAAAACAAAAACAAATTAATTAAAAGCAAGCAAAATAAAAAAAGAAATATGCAAATTAAAATAATAGTAGCCCTTCAAAGTATATTCACTTTCTTTGATCACAAATAAGGCAAACAGCTTTTCAATTCTGTCATTACATACCTTTTCATGAACATGATCATCAATTAAAACTGATGTCATTAGCCTCATTTTTGTATTTGATTGCAGTATTAATTCCGATGGTTATGGGTCGTTTTCTCATCGACATTTACCCCATATCTCCTTTTACTCTATCAGAGAGGAACAGGGCCTAAATATGGAAGCGGTGTACCCTGTCTATCACTCAAGAAAAGCTTGGTGTTGGACAAACTCATTTTATAGGACAATGAGTCATGCACCATTCTAAAAAGATGACAGATTTGTGACACCTAGTACCTTGTAACTTTTCTTTACTGTAGAAGATATTTATTTTTGACATTTTCCTTCTTTATATCATACTGCAACCAATAATAGATGTAAAGGATTGCACACATTATTGTGGGGCACTTGTACAAGTTAAGACAATGGAGACAAGTTGTGAAGTTGTACTTTCCTAAGTACATTGACAAGGTAGTAATTATTGAGATAAAACAGACGTGTCATACAGTTTGGTTACACTGGGAGGATATTTCAATATGCTTTTATTTGTTTTAAAAACATTTTCGGGTTCAGACATTGTTTAGATTGGAGAAATGGAGCGCTGGAGATGGTGTGTCGTGATAACACCCCTCACCCCTTCCTTCCCCCCCCCCCCCCCCATTTTTTATGTAATGTGACCAAAAGCTACATTTCCGCGTGATGTCTTCAACCTCTAAAATAACTAAAAGGGACAAACAAATGTATCTGATGTGAACTGTGCCAATTACCCACTTAAGACACGCCTTCATTCAATGCTGTGCATCATTTCCTTTGCTGAGATGGGAATATCTGTACGCTATGGCGTCCGCCATTAAAAACATGGATTCAGCCGTTACCTGACCCCGATATCAAACAAAAAAATCCGAGGGGTCACGAGTACCAGACTAGACTGTGTAACATGTTGTAAGGGAAATAACTCACAAAAAAGTACAAAAACATATAATTTTAGAATCAAATCGGGAATGCGCATTTTCAGCTCTATTGCATAGGCTGATGTAAATCCAACTACAAGACGATCGTGAACTCCATCTCCATTACAAGGAAATGTAGTTTTGAAACAACTACTATTTAAAAAAACTTGCACATTTGATTATACTTCTGAGTTCCACATTACTAAGAAACGGGTCATTCTCCGACAACTTTTCCAAATACCGAGATTTGTCAGTATGAAAGGGAATTTTGTCAAAACTGGTTCATTTTGTACAGTTCGTTTAATTAACCATCATTGAGACATAATTAAGTGGTTGGCAAGCTGTTTTATCAGAAATATATTTTTTCTACGTCTTTTATTCTCGTGTCGGGGAAATACTTGTCTTAATACCGTCACAATACCTTAAACGCATATTTTCTTACTTTTTCTTCAACATAAATTATAAATACCGATATGAATATAAACGAATAAATTGTTCTGTTGATGCATGTATAATTACTTATATACTTTTTTTTATATCTACGAAGTATTGAAAAGGTTTGTGTGTCATAATTTCAAAGTTGAGATCCGGGATGTATATATTTTTGCTATATTCTTTAACAAAATTAACTGAACTGGGTTATATATGTGCTACTACAGTGTCATTTAAGGTTACATATGTTGTATAATTACAAATATAATATACATAAATCATTTTTGAGTTCGTGATGGAATGGAAAATTTGTGACGGTAAAGAAAACGTATATGTGACGGTAAAGACATTTTGGTTTAAAATAACAACTACCAACATAAATCAAATGCACGAGGTTGAATATAACACCTTTAACGGTGCTCAAAGTCATTCATGATGCTAAATAAAAGTGATTAAAAGTGTGGTTGTCTTTACCGTCACGACTGTAATATGAAATTGTGACGGCAAAGACTGTTACGGTAGAGACAATTCCGCATTTCGGTATTGATTCCGTGTATTACAGAAAATATTTCTAAAGGTGAAATATGTGCATTGCTATCGGGAACAGCGTTTTATTTTTACATGCCGTTTAAAATGTTGTAGCAGGTGAACTCGGGAACTTCTATTATGTTTGGATTTTAATGGAGATACTGGCTTGTTTCTTTGAATCCTGCTCAGAGTCGATCCACGATACCGTTTCTTTACATCGATGAAGTAAAAAGGAAAGCATCAAAGTGACTTCGATCTCAGAGTCACATATTAGACGTAATGCAACGTTAAATTTTCGTGACGGTAAAGATAGAAATTCGTAGAACACCGACATTTCAGAGTAAATAAAGGAAATATTTTACATACAAAATATGAAAATCTTTAAGCATATTATTATTCAATGTCTACTGTAATGATTAAACCTTTAAAACATAATGAAACACAATTTTTTAAGTATTAATTCTTTTTTTCTATAATCATCCCTGTTATGGGACATTACCATCACGTGTATTATTCTATATGTGACGGTAAAAAAGAGAATATGTAAATCCATTATTTGGCGTATACCTTAATGTATTTGATAAATCTTTTAATGAAATAAATACAATTTAACATGAACAACCGACATATCAACTTTAATTTTAATTTAAATTTGTTGTTTTTCTGTATTATTAATGGGACACAATTGCAGTCTTTACCGTCACTATTGTAAAAGTTGTCAGAGAATGACCCAAACAAGCATAGTTATGGCGTGTCCATATTGCAGTCTTTTTTGTGTGTGCTTTATATGTTATAATTGTCTCCCTTTTTATTTCAAGCGACGCTTATTGTCATTTTACACCTTGTGTCACCGCGATGTCTCCGCTGAACAATTAATACTGCTGAATAAAAAAAAAAAGAAAGAAAGAAAAGACGCATGCATTGTATTTAGGTGTAAATAAACTTTAGAGACTATACCAAAGGGGCAATCAAAAAATGTCAATACAGAGAAACTGGCAACATAGGGTACACAAGACGAAGAAAAACAAGACAAAAATACAATATGTGTTGGACACCACTATACACAAATAAATAAAAAGAACGTAATTAAGACATGAGCCCTCCTACAAAAAGCTTGAGGTAAAGACGAACCGAACATCGTTTTTATGCGGAAATCGTAACGAACATTACAACACGGAACTCAAAGCGTAAAGACACATAACAGGACAACATAAAAAACTAAAAAAAAGAGCAACACGGACCCCACCAAAAACCAGGGGACGAACTCAGAAAAAACATCTAATTGATTTCTTTAAGATTTTCTACTAAATTTGTGTTTTTTTTAATCTACCTGACCGTTTTACCTCAAATGTAACATTTCCAACACCATATATTTTCTCAAACGTAAATGATTCCTCTACGCTTAGAATATTATGAGATGTTTAAAATCTTACAGTGAAATGTCATGATCTTGGACATTCGCTACTCTAAAAATAGCAACGTCATTCTCGGAAATTCAGTATGTATAGGTCATACATCAAAACCTCCATAAAGGATTAAAATACAACTAAATTCAACCAATTTTGGGCTCAAAATAATCATTATCAATTACTAGTATCATAAGAAGCAGCAAATGACAATTGAAGAAAATAATATTTTAGTAAGAGCAGTCATTTTGAATAGAAGGCGGTGCTGTCGCAATCGTAACCACTCGGCCATTCTCGCTACCCTGCAAATAACCTCGTACGTACATAGTAGAAATTCTTCCTAAATTGTTTGCCGAAACTAAGCTAAGTTAAGCCGCACAAAAATATAGTTCACGAAAATCCAATATAGAAGACATACAAAGTAAAATCTAATCATGCAAAACTAATTAAAACTTTAATTGAAATATAGAAAATTGTTTAAAATATAACTTTATCAATCTTTCATGTAACTGACATGTGAAAGGTAGTGCGATTTATACGCCTAATGCATACGAGGTTATTTGCAGGGTAGCGAGAATGGCCGAGTAGTTACGATTGGGTGCTGTCGGACACAATTTTAAAAGGGGGCCCCGATTACCCAACGACAATCCTAGCCGAAATTGGTTTAATTTGGTTCAGTTGTTACAGAGAAGAATATTTAAATGTGAAAGTTGACGACGCATGACGGATGGACACCGACGGACGCAAAGTGATGGCAAAAGCTCACATGGGCGGTAAGATATAAAAAAAATCAACAACGTTTCTTTTAATCCGGATTGGGATTTTTTGTAATGTTCACTCTTATTTGTATTTCACAGCTATCTTGGTCGACAAATCAAATTTCAATTATGACCTCAATCAAAGATTTTCTAATTCTGGATAGATAAATTATATAGTGTGGATAGGTGAGCAGTAAGTTATTATCAGATCTCTATCTAGTTGGCGACCTGCTTAATGATACATTTGATTTTATCAGCCTAAACACCACTAGTCTACGGGGCCGTCGTGATCGTATGGTAGTTAGATTTACAACCACCTATGCAATCAGTGCCTATCACCGCTGATGTTGTGAGTTCGAATCTCGATCAGGGTGAGGTGTACAACATTATGTGATAAAGTTTGTCCTTGACTTGCGACAGGTCGGTGGTTTCTTCCACCAATAAAATTGACCGCCACGATATAGCTGAAATATTGTAGAAAGTGGCGTTAAACACCATCAAACAATTAACAAACAAGCCACTAGTCTAGTCAATAGTTGACCAGTTTATTTAAATTGAAAAAGTAAGTTAGTGAGTGTGTGATTATCGTTTAATACCAGCTGAGTAATTGTCTAGCTATATCATGACGAGAACAAGTTCAATTCGATGAGATGATAATGATGATGATGCCCTCTTTGTACTAGATCAACACGCTTAGTTGGATTTTTATAGTGCTAGCTCACTGAAACAACAGTCCACTACACTCTGACACATTATCCTGATCCAAGCCAACCAGCCTTTGCTCTTACTCCTTAATGTTGAGTGCTTAGCGGAGAAGCAACATATATCAGTTTTACAGTCCTTGGTTTGACTCAACCGGGCACAAACCCACGATCTACCGCACTCGAGACGAGTATGCTGACCATTACACCACTGATGTATGGACTAAATGAGAAATGTTCTAATTCTGGATAAGTCAATTTGAACAGAAAGTTATTATCATATCTGTATCTAGTTGGCGACCTGTTTCAAGGATATATTTGATTTTATCAGTAAACATCACTCGTCTAGTCAATAGATTCAAAGGGGAAAACTGTCATTATTTACACAATAATAAGTACTTGCGAGTGAGTTCACTACGACACTCTTATGGAGAACAAGTCGTAGTCGAACTCGTTCGGGACATTCTTGACGCCCTGCGATTATTTTTGTTTTGGGGGAAGCAGAGAATCCATTTCTTAATCTGGTCGCCAGTTGAATTAAGCATATTTTATTTGCTCAAAATATTAGCAATTGGGATAGGGCAATTACTTAAAGCCCGCTCCCTGCAATTTACAACAAAATATATACATTACAGCAACCATACAGTGACATATTTCAAATTACATTAAGGTGTATAAACAAACAAGCGAAATATTGAGAGAAAAATCAAATAGGGAGATAGGGTACTTATTAGTAAAAGGAAGAAACATTTAAAAAAAAAAAAAAAAAAAAAGGGGGGGAAATAGAATAATAAAGGATCACCAATAACGTCAATGCGAATGCTTATTTTTGTCGTCTGATGTCAGTATCAATTTCTTTTTTCATCTGGTATCAATAAAACACATTACATTAAAATATTATACAAGATTAACAAAACAAATTAAAAATACTGTTAATATGTATAAACATATAAATAATACAGTCAAATAGTAATACAACAAACTTCAATCTAATCGATTAGTTCAATTAGATGTAAATTCCCGTACAACCATGATACTACGCTTGAGATATTTCTTTTACAAATTATTTATATCCTGGGTTATATATACTGAATATATAAATTTCAATTTTCTGTAAATATGATAAATTATTAAATGCTTAGTCTAAGATATATGTGCATGTAATCGTCAAAAATAATTTGAACAACACCAAATGCATGATTTTTTTTTAAATAGCAAACAGTTAGAAATAACAAATGTTCGTCTCGCCGAGAGACTGTAGGGATCGACCGCTTAATAAAAAAAATTGTGGCAAAACAAGCTAGAATTTGCTTGACGCGAGATAAAAAAAGATTATTTTTAAAAATAAATTGTGTAGTATATAATACATCCCGATTGTACACATAGGTATAATTGGATCACGCATATCATACTGAAAATGATGTAAATTTGAACATTTTTTTTCAGATTCTATGAAAAAATTCTCGGTGTAAATTTCAGGGTCAGATTATTATTTTTTTTTTTGCATCTTTCGGATAATGTATTATTTCTATATCTATAAAATGTGCCGACATGAATTTCCTCCCCCCCCCCCCCCCCCCCCCCCCCTCCGCCCCCCCCCCTCCCCATCCATTGTTCTGTTATCAATATCAAGCTTCGATCAATAACGTCGATATCTTTACATTAATCATTATCTATAATCAAATTAGTAATACAATTATTGTGTGTACGTGAATGTAAGAACATGATGCATACCTCACATAAAGTGTAAAAACAAATGTTATACATTTTGTCACGTAATGCGCTCCATATTTTAAAGCGATGCCCTCGTTAGGCTATTTTACTTATCTTAACCCTACCGACATGGAATGTTTTAGTACATATACCTCACATAAAGTCAAGGATTTATATAGTAGGATTCTAAATCCTTGATAAAGTGTAAAAAGCAAATGTTATAAATTGTGTCACGTAATGCGCTCCATATTTTTAAGCTGTGCACTCGTTATGCTATTTAACACTGCTTAACCCTACCGAAATGGAATGTTTTAGTACGTATACCTCACATAAAATGTAAAAAATGTTATACATTTTGTTACGCAATGCGCTCCATATCTTAAAGCTACGTCCTCGTTACGCTATTTGACCTTTCTTAACCCTACCGACAAGGAATGTTATAGTATCGATTTCTACGTATTTAACCTTTCATGAGGGCAGTAGGCCAAAAATAAATTCAGAAATAAAGAGCAACGCTCTCTTTGGTGACTTGATCACTTCATCTGCTAATTATTATTCTTTTGTGTGAATATTACGTGTACAATACACAACATTTTTGTGTAATTGTTTTGTAAACTTGTACATTCGTAAACATTGTAGGTAAGACATGGCTATTATTATATTGATTTAACTGTTTGTTTTAATACAGGAAGGTAAACAGAAAAAAATACATTTTAGAGAGGAAAAAGCATATGAGATTTATGTATAACTAGTAGATAAGGTGAGCCAAAAAATATGTGGTTTAAAAAGGATTGTTTGGGTTCGCATACCTCATGCTTTGTTCCTGCAGTGTGTGACATTGAATGGTCGTAATCCAGTGCTTACGAGGGGACGTCAAGGGACATTTTGCATTTTATTATTTAAAAGGGTATTTCTATAGATAACCCCACATATAGATGTCTATATAGTTTCAATTGGTCGATAAAGATCAATATTATTTAAAAAAAAAGGAGGGGGGGTCGATCCAGACAATATTTATTCGTACTAACACATTTTATAACCTTCATGAAGGACAATGCTATTTGAAAAAAAGAGGGTTGATATACTATCTGTTTATCGTATGACGCACTTCCACCTGGATCTTTTTGTTTATCTGAAATGGAATATTCTAGTTCCTTAACATGCAAACTGAAATAAAATAAGTAAGTGGTTACGATTACTTTTCTACAAAGGGGGGGAGGGGATCAACGACAATTAAATGCCACTTAAAATGTATGGTTAGATGGATAGGGATGAAAAGACTATGTTCTCGAACAACATTTCAATATCTTAACACCACACTTGTATATAGTTTTAACCTAAAAATGTATATTGTAGTATATAAAAGCAAGAAACAAAAGAGGATATAACTTCTGAAATTTTCTCTCTTGTATATATAATTTTATCTCTTGTATATATAATTTTCTCTCTTGTATATATAATTTTATCTCTTGTATATATAATTGTCTCTCTTGTATATATAATTTTATCTCTTGTATATATAATTTTATCTCTTGTATATATAATTTTCTCTCTTGTATATATAATTTTCTCTCTTGTATATATAATTTTATCTCTTGTATATATAATTTTCTCTCTTGTATATATAATTTTATCTCTTGTATATATAAGTTTCTCTCTTGTATATATACTTTTCTCTCCTGTATATAATTTTATCTCTTGTATATATAATTTTATCTCTTGTATATATAATTTTATCTCTTGTATATATAATTTTCTCTCTTGTATATATAATTTTCTCTCTTGTATATAATTTTCTCTCTTGTATATATAATTTTCTCTCTTGTATATATAATTTTCTCTCTTGTATATATAATTTTCTCTCTTGTATATATAATTTTCTCTCTTGTATATAATTTTATCTCTTGTATATATAATTTTCTCTCTTGTATATATAATTTTCTCTTGTATATATAATTTTCTCTCTTGTATATATAATTTTCTCTCTTGTATATAATTTTATCTCTTGTATATATAATTTTCTCTCTTGTATATATAATTTTATCTCTTGTATATATAATTTTATCTCTTGTATTTATAATTTTCTCTCTTGTATATATAATTTTATCTCTTATATATATAATTTTATCTCTTGTATATATAATTTTCTCTCTTGTATATACTTTTCTCTCTTGTATATATAATTTTCTCTCTTGTATATATAATTTTATCTCTTGTATATATAATTTTATCTCTTGTATATATAATTTTATCTCTTGTATATATAATTTTATCTCTTATATATATAATTTTCTCTCTTGTATATATAATTTTCTCTCTTGTATATATAATTTTATCTCTTGTATATATAATTTTCTCTCTTGTATATATAATTTTCTCTCTTGTATATATAATTTTCTCTCTTGTATATATAATTTTATCTCTTGTATATATAATTTTCTCTCTTGTATATATAATTTTATCTCTTGTATATATAATTTTCTCTTTTGTATATATAATTTTCTCTCTTGTATATATAATTTTCTCTCTTGTATATAATTTTCTCTCTTGTATATATAATTTTCTCTCTAGTATATATACTTTTCTCTCTTGTATATATAATTTTATCTCTTGTATATATAATTTCCTCTCTTGTATATATAATTTTATCTCTTGTATATATAATTTTCTCTTTTGTATATATAATTTTCTCTCTTGTATATGTAATTTTCTCTCTTGTATATAATTTTCTCTCTTGTATATATAATTTTATCTCTTGTATATATATTTTTCTCTCTTGTATATATAATTTTATCTCTTGTATATATAATTTTATCTCTTGTATATAATTTTATCTCTTGTATATATAATTTTCTCTCTTGTATATATAATTTTATCTCTTGTATATATAATTTTATCTCTTGTATATATAATTTTATCTCTTGTATATATAATTTTCTCTCTTGTATCTATAATTTTATCTCTTGTATATATAATTTTATATCTTGTATATATAATTTTATCTCTTGTATATATAATTTTATCTCTTGTATATAATTTTATCTCTTGTATATATAATTTTCTCTCTTGTATATAATTTTCTCTCTTGTATATATAATTTTCTCTCTTGTATATATAATTTTCTCTCTTGTATATATAATTTTATCTCTTGTATATATAATTTTATCTCTTGTATATATAATTTTATCTCTTGTATATATAATTTTATTTCTTGTATATATAATTTTCTCTCTTGTATATATAATTTTCTCTCTTGTATATGTAAATTAGACCCACATAAGCGCAGAATTGTTATATCAGTGCCGGACACGTTATCATCAATATGTTGATTGAATGCTGAACTATAAAGAAGAAGAACAATTTTGTCTTTTACAGCAGGGCTATGCGTCCGCTCTTTTTCAAAATCTACTACAGGGGTCTATAGTGTGCAGGGAGCGTGGCACTCTCCAAACTCCTTACACATTAGGTCCATGGTCAGACATTCTGTATTATAACCTGACACCTCCTCCACAATGAGAGGGCTCCCCTATCCGCCACCCTATGGTCCACGGTCAGGCTTCCTGTATTATAACCTGACACCTCCTCCACAATGAGAGGGCTCCCTCATCCGCCACCCTATGGTCCACAGTCAGACTTTCTGTATTATAACCTGACACCTCCTTCACAATGAGAGGGCTCCCCTATCCGCCACCCTATGGTCCACAGTCAGACTTTCTGTATTATAACCTGACACCTCCTCCACAATGAGAGGGCTCCCCTATCCGCCACCCTATGGTCCACGGTCAGACTTTCTGTATTATAACCTGACACCTCCTCCACAATGAGAGGGCTCCCCTATCCGCCACCCTATGGCCCACGGTCAGACTTTCTGTATTAAAAACTGACACCTCCTCCACAATGAGAGGGCTCCCCTATTCGCCACCCTATGGTCCACGGTCAGACTTTCTGTATTATAACCTGACACCTCCTCCACAATGAGAGGGCTCCCCTATCCACCACCCTATGGTCCACGGTCAGACTTTCTGTATTATAACCTGACAACCCCTCCACAATGAGAAGGCTCACCTATCCGCCACCCTATGGTCCACGGTCAGACTTTCTGTATTATAACCTGACACCTCCTCCACAATGAGAGGGCTCCCCTATCCGCCACCCTATGGTCCACGGTTAAACTTTCTGTATTATAACCTGACACCTCCACAATGAGAGGGCTCCCTCATCCGCCACCCTATGGTCCACGGTCAGACTTTCTGTATTTTAACCTGACACCTCCTCCACAATGAGAGGGCTCCCCTATCCGCCACCCTATGGTCCACGGTCAGACTTTCTGTATTATAGCCTGACACCTCCTCCACAATGAGAGGGCTCCCCTATCCGCCACCCTATGGTCCACGGTCAGACTTTCTGTATTATAGCCTGACACCTCCTCCACAATTAGAGGGCTCCCCTATCCGCCACCCTATGGTCCACGGTCAGACTTTCTGTATTATAACCTGACAAACCCTCCACAATGAGAGGGCTTCCCTATCCGCCACCCTATGGTCCACGGTCAGGCTTTCTGTATTATAACCTGACAACCCCTCCACAATGAGAGGGCTCTCCTATCCGCCACCCTATGGTCCACGGTCAGACTTTCTGTATTATAAGTTGACATCCTCTCCACAATGAGAGGGCTTCCCTATCCGCCACCCTATGGTCCACGGTCAGGCTTTCTGCATTATAACCTGACAACCTCTCCACAATGAGAGGGCTCCCCTATCCGCCACCCTATGGTCCACGGTCAGACTTTCTTTATTATAAGTTGACATCCTCTCCACAATGAGAGGGCTCCCCTATCCGCCACCCTATGGTCCACGGTCAGACTTTTTGTATTATAACCTGACAACCTCTCCACAATGAGAGGGCTCCCCTATCCGCCACCCTATGGTCCACGGTCAGACTTTCTGTATTATAAGTTGACATCCTCTCCACAATGAGAGGGCTCCCCTATCCGCCACCCTATGGTCCACGGTCAGACTTTCTGTATTATAACCTGACACCTCCTCCACAATGAGAGGGCTCCCCTATCCGCCGCCCTATGGTCTACGGTCAGACTTTCTGTATTATAACCTGACAACCCCTCCACAATGAGAGGGCTCCCCTATCCGCCACCCTATGATCCACGGTCAGACTTTCTGCATTATAACCTGACACCTCCTCCACAATGAGAGGGCTCCCCTATCCGCCACCCTATGGTCCACGGTCAGACTTTCTGCATTATAACCTGACACCTCCACCACAATGAGAGGGCTCCCCTATCCGCCACCCTATGGTCCACGGTCAGACTTTCTGTATTATAAGTTGGCATCCTCTCCACAATGAGAGGGCTCCCCTATCCGCCACCCTATGGTCCACGGTCAGGCTTTCTATATTATAACCTGACAACCTCTCCACAATGAGAGGGCTGCCCTATCCGCCACCCTATGGTCCACGGTCAGACTTTCTGTATTTTAAGTTGACATCCTCTCCACAATGAGAGGGCTCCCCTATCCGCCACCCTATGGTCCACGGTCAGACTTTCTGTATTATAACCTGACACCTCCTCCACAATGAGAGGGCTCCCCTATCCGCCACCCTATGGTCCACGGTCAGACTTTCTGTATTATAACCTGACAACCCCTCCACAATGAGAGGGCTCCCCTATCCGCCACCCTATGGTCCACGGTCAGACTTTCTGCATTATAACCTGACACCTCCTCCACAATGAGAGGGCTCCCCTATCCGCCACCCTATGGTCCACGGTCAGACTTTCTGCATTATAACCTGACACCTCCTCCACAATGAGAGGGCTCCCCTATCCGCCACCCTATGGTCCACGGTCAGACTTTCTGTATTATAAGTTGGCATCCTCTCCACTATGAGAGGGCTCCCCTATCCGCCACCCTATGGTCCACGGTCAGGCTTTCTGTATTATAACCTGACAACCTCTCCACAATGAGAGGGCTCCCCTATCCGCCACCCTATGGTCCACGGTCAGACTTTCTGTATTATAAGTTGACATCCTCTCCACAATGAGAGGGCTCCCCTATCCGCCACCCTATGGTCCACGGTCAGGCTTTCTGTATTATAACCTGACACCTCCTCCACAATGAGAGGGCTCCCTCATCCGCCACCCTATGGTCCACGGTCAGACTTTCTGTATTATAACCTGACACCTCCTCCACAATGAGAGGGCTCCGTCATCCGCCGCCCTATGGTCCACGGTCAGACTTTCTGTATTATAACCTGACACCTCCTCCACAATGAGAGGGCTCCCCTATCCGCCACCCTATGGTCCACGGTCAGACTTTCTGTATTATAACCTGACACCTACTCCACAATGAGAGGGCTCCCTCATTCGCCACCCTATGGTCCACGGTCAGACTTTCTGTATTATAACCTGACACCTCCTCCACAATGAGAGGGCTCCCTCATCCGCCACCCTATGGTCCACGGTCAGGCTTTCTGTATTATAACCTGACACCTGCTCCACAATGAGAGGGCTCCCTCATCCGCCACCCTATGGTCCACGGTCAGGCTTTCTGTATTATAACCTGACAACCTCTCCACAATGAGAGAGCTCCCCTATCCGCCACCCTATGGTCCACGGTCAGGCTTTCTGTATTATAACCTGACAACCCCTTCACAGTGAGAGGACTCCCCTATCCGCCACCCTATGGTCCACGGTCAGGCTTTCTGTATTATGACCTGACAACCTCTCCACAATGAGAGGGCTCCCTCATCCGCCACCCTATGGTCCACGGTCAGGCTTTCTGTATTATAAGTTGACATCCCTCCCCATGGAGAGAGAATCCCCTCTCCGCCACCCTGAGCAGCTCTGATGACTTGAACCCTGGGGACCTTTAACAGTACACACCAGGAGGCCGTAGACGTAATGTCCGCGGCAGTTAGGTTGACATGTCGCACTCTACCTGGACACGTTATCCTAAATCAGAGTTAATGTTTTCTCTTAGACTTCCTTCTTAATGCTGCATGTTTAGCAGAGAAGCAGCAAAATTGTGGTGTCTGTGCTATGGCTCAACCAGGGATCGAACCCACGTGTTGCCGCACGGCCATGTATTGTGTGTTAAGGGTATCTATTTAGCCTCTGATTTACGATTATTCTATAGATTTTAGAACTGTTCCGATAGTGGTATTTTTTATTTTGTTTTTCATTTTAACATGATAGTTGTATGATCAGAAATATGAAGAATTATTTTTTGATAAGCTAAAATGAACTAAAGAAAACAGTAAAATTTATATACTTAGTATACAGTAAAATTAAAACTGAATATGA
Organism: Bathymodiolus septemdierum; assembly: GCA_963383655.1. Classification (NCBI taxonomy): domain Eukaryota; kingdom Metazoa; phylum Mollusca; class Bivalvia; order Mytilida; family Modiolidae; genus Bathymodiolus; species Bathymodiolus septemdierum. Next base: position 128,712,311 of record OY726517.1, read on the forward strand.
AATGAATAACTATATACTCAATATTAATTATGAAGACAGAAAACTTTTATGTAAAATGCGTGTATCGGATCATTTTCTTGAAATTGAAAGAGGAAGATACACAAGAATTAAAAAAGAAAATAGAATATGTAAATTTTGTGATTTAAAAGAGGTTGAAGATTAGTTTCATTTTTTCTTTAGATGTAAGAATAACCATGCTTTGAGAAATATACTGTACAAAGATATAAACGGAATCTGTCCTAAATTTAATGAATATGACAGAGCTAAAAATTACAATTAATTCTGTCATCATTACAAATTATGCGGTTTACGGTACTATTCGCTAACAAGTCGATAGCACTGAGGAAAGTGAGCTCTACTGCTGCATAATTGTAATTGAATGTAGATGAATTTGTTTTCATTTTATTTGTACGTTCTTACTATGTCTTTGTCTATTTGACTTGTATACGTTGTTTGTATATATATTCCTTGTATATGCCTTCAACCCTTCGGGGTAAAATTGAACAAAGAATTTATAAGTTAATACTTTGCTATATCTATTTCCAGATAGTAATGCTATCCTCTGACAGTTTATTCAACATTTTGACAGTGATTGTTTTTTCTGTGGAAGCATACCATATAGTAGGACATTGTGCCGTCTTATTTCGAGTCCGTCTGCTACCTCGGAAGGATTTAGTACGAATTCGGTACTACTTTCTCTTTGATCTTTTGACAGTATTCGTCTCTTCATTTGTGATTCTAGGAAAGTTACAATGGCTAGCAGCTATACAGATGTGCCAACACATGTATTATTTCTTATTCTGGGAACAAACAGCTCCAGCCAAGAAGGTAACATATTATACCAGACATGGACTTGCCTAGATACGATAACGTAACCCTCAGTCCGCTTTTGCTCCCAGCGAGGCCTAACTGGAGCACAAGCGGAATGAGGGTTATCGTTATGGTATCTAGGACTTGCCCTATGTACAACTAAATTACCTTAATTTGTCTCTCTTTTTTTTTTTTAACTATCAATGTGCTGCCCACTGAAAAATCGTGATTTTAAAGTGGGTAACACATTGATATTAAAAATAAATTCAGTGGAAAAAAAATTAAGCAAATTTTCACTATGATATATATAGAAATCATCATTAAAAAATATAATGCAATTTTTAAGAAAGTTTGTTTTGGGGCCGTCGTGGTCGTAATCGTATGGTGGTTTGATTAACCCAATGCTTCATTATGTGATAAAGTGTGTCAGTGACTTTCGGCATGTCGGTGGTATACTCCGAGTACTCCGGCCCCCCCACACACACACAAATAAAACAGGCCACTATGATATAACTGAAATATTGTTGAAAGTGTCATTTAAACTCTATAACTCAAACCCTAACCCTATTTAAATGTTTTGCCTCGTGACCATTCAGAGATTCCTGTGTGCACTATAGTGTTTACCTGTGGTAGTCGAGAAAGCAGGAGTTCTTAGGTCGAGACAGTATCTGGTAAACTTTCTCCCGAATAAAGTAGAAGTAGAAGTCGAGCACACTTTGTGATGATCTCAGCCAACAAATACCTCCTAAAATCTGGACCACCTGAGTTCACACCGGTTTTTAGTGGGGTTCATGTTACTCTATCTTTAGTTTTGTGTGTAATGTTTGTAGATCGTGGTTTGTCCTTTTGTCCTTTTTCATTTGGCGATTGTGTAACTGTGTTGTCTATCCTTCGATTTACGGATTCCGATTACCCCCTTTGTTATCTTCAAACTCTTCTTGTGAAAGGATATTGGTTAATATAGACACAGACCCCTTTATCCACTCTAGATCAGCCCTACCTTATAAGATCGTTATATATTAACATTATTCTAAAATAAAATATTGTCATTGTATCATAACCAGCGAACATGATTCACATTTTTTTTTCATTTCGTTACAACACTTGGAAATGTTAAAAACAATGATATTTCGAATTAAGATGTAAAATTTCGTTTAATTTTTATTATTGATAATGAAATAAGCAATATTTATTTCCTGGAACACAAGAATATATATTTATTTATATATTCAAGCAATACTTTTTGTCATGTTTGTAAAGGCTTCGTCCCGAACCTGAACTTTCAAAAAGTTCAAAAGACATTGACCACTGTAATTAAAATGGATTAAGGGGCCTGCATAGGGGAAACTATTTTGTAAACCTCAGGTAAACTCAGGTAAATCTTGTGGAATAAAAATAAGGAAAACTATAATTAATATTTATTTTTAAATTTAAGCACAAGTATGGAAATAAAACATATGAAATATATATTAGTATTAAAAACATTCATTAACATATTTTCCACTATTTATATTTTTACAAATAAACAAACAAGACATATAACATAATAAGCAAAATATAATGGTCTTAAAACAGTTACTTGACATATATTGTTTCCTTTGTTCACTTTAAAGTTAGCTTGGAAGCTGAACATATCATCCTCATCAAAGAATTGATTACTTTAAAACTGTTCTCACCATTAATTATCTACGCATAGTCTTCTATATAGCAATGTCCGCGGTCTGTTCGCATTTCTAAGCAAAAATTGGTATAGACCATTGTAAGACCGTAAAATAAATTATGTATCTGAAAATAGTAATAATTATCCTCAAGAAGTTGAAGAACAAGTCGACCTTTGTGATATATCATTTGCGTCGGTCACATATCATTGTAGAATTATTTTTAATTTCACATCAGTCACGGCAGTTGAGCGTGAAGTTTGATATACACAGTAGACCATTTTAGGATGCACCAGTTGTAGTAAAACTAAATTTATTCCCCTTGGTAGGTAACCTTTGCCGATTTTTGCTGCCCAATATTTTTTAGATTATTAAATTTGGCTTAGCAATCTTTTGACTTTGAACGTATACCTGATGCTGCTAATTATTCTAGAAACCCGTCCTGTACACTAAATTAGATGTTCACGTTTTTTAATTATGAATTTAAATATATCTTATAAATAATCCGACTATGCCTGGATTTATCTATCTCGGACAACATGTGCTATGCGAGATAACATGTCAATAAATACAGATACTGATCTTGTTGGAAGACTATAATCATTGTATATTTTGTCTACATTGAAAAAGACATTTTCTAAGTTAACATTTTTCCATTTTCTTTCTTTTTTAGATTATTAGTTGGAGCTCAATAGACTGGACAAAGAGTAAATTCTACAACGAATGGCATCTGGATTCAATACTTGGAACAGCCTTTGATGTACTTGTCCATGTTTGTATGGCTTTTCTTCTTGGTCAGCGCTTGACCACTGTGCAAATCATGATTTCCCTTATTATTGTACAGTGTTCCTCATTTACAATTCTGAATGGACCATGGTTAGCATGGAGTAATCCTTGGTCTACTCCAAAGTGGATTGAGAAGAGAGTCAAACCATTGGAATCGTATTAGGCATCAACACAAAGCTAATGAGATGTTGAGAAGTTTTTGTTATTGCTATATTTTAGCTGTTTGCTTATGATTTAACTTTAATGTTTGCCTCATATTATACTTTAAAATACATGTGTTAGAGATAGTTAAGGTCAAAGGTCACAGATCTTGTTGACTATTTTTTAGTTAATTTGTTAGTGATAATATTGTATTGCAATGTAATTTACCAATTTAATTGGTCTACCAATTGTAATTATATATTAATAATGTAGTACACTATAACCAAGGGTTGGCCATGATATACGATATAACTGAAATATTGTTGAAAATTGTGTTAAGCACCATAAACCAACAAAGAGGTGGTCATAATTGTTGTGACTATTTAATTGTAATTAGACATACCTATACTTAATCAATCAATGTAAATGTAGTGGCGAGTTTATTTCCCATGGTGTAAGTGTATTGTATTTGAAAATTTCACGGCATCAATTGGAGATTTGATGGTGGCAAATTGAGTTTACTGGCGACGCGTTATCAGAGCCAGTAAACGGATATTTGCGACCATGAAATCCACAATTGATGGTGTGAAATTTTCAAATACAATACAGTTATCTCCATTCTAATGTAATCATGTGTATTGCCACATTATTGACAATACGACCTAATCAGTAATCGGCTAAAAAGCTAAACATATCTCATGATATTTCAACTGTGGAATTGATACCTGAAAATGACAACATTATCCAATTACAAACCAGGTATATTAAACAACTACATCAGAATCAATATTATACTTTTATCACATTCAAACTCATAATTTTAGATTTCAATAGCTATATATGAATCATATTTTCTGATTGGATATTTGTTGGCATTAATTACCCCATATATTGGGAAGCAATACACCTGCTTAATAAAAAATACAATTTAATGGTTATTTATCAGAAATTGCTTTAAAAGGGAGATAACTGTACTATAAATTTTGACAACAGGGTAATTTCCACACGATAACTTTAGTTCTGTATATTGGATCTTTAACAAACTTGGCCACATGATTCCCTTGTGGAAGAACCCTATTTATTTTGGGGTCATTAGGTCAAAGGTCAAGGTCACCGTTACTATAAATAAATTTTTTGACAACAGGATCGTTTCTGCAGGATAACTTTAATTCTGTATATTGGATCTTTACCAAGCTTGGCCATATGATTCCCCTGTAGAAGGGGAAGAACCCTATTTATTTTGGGGTCATTACCATTATATCGTTTGATAATTTATATAGACTTTGATAATTTATATAGACGGGCGTATTTTGTAATGCACACATTTCTTGTCTAATTTTGTGTTACATTTTTAACAGAATTGTATATTATGTGATATCATGTATGTTACATTAATTTCTTTTAATTTTGTGTTATATTTTTAATAAAATTGTATATTATGTGATATCATGTATGTTACATTAATTTCTTTTAATTTTGTGTTATATTTTTAATAAAATTGTATATTATGTGATATCATGTATGTTACATTAATTTCTTTTAATTTTGTGTTATATTTTTAATAAAATTGTACATTATGTGATATCATGTATGTTACACTTAATTAATTTTGTGCTACATTTTTTAACAAAATTGTACATTATGTGATATCATGTATGTTACATTAATTTTGTTTAATTTTGTGTTACATTTTTAACAAAATTGTGATGTGATATCATGTATGTTACATTTATTTTTTAATTTTGTGTTACATTTTTAACAAAATTGTACATTGAGTGATATCATGTATGTTACACAGTCGTTCTGACCGCAGTACATTCATTATCCACTGTGTAAGTAAGTGCACTGCAATATTTACCAAATGTAGGCATTTTATACTTGGCATTTTGTTCTAGTCTGTGATAATATCAGGATTTGAAAAGATTAAAAAATATATTTTAAGTTAACAATTCAGTATTTAGTTGTTTGTTTTCCCTCTAAATTAGCTACATGTCAAATTTTATCCAGAATAATTGAGAGAAAATCTTTTTCTTTAATTTTAATTTTTCAATTAATTAATTAATTTTTTTTTTCGTAATTTAATATATGTACAATGATATGTATGTGATTTTATTTCTTTCAAATAAGTGAATGTGGTCAAAGTCACATAACTGAAGCAAATGTTGGTTTTTATGAAAAATTTTGAATCATTATTGGATTCGAACTCACGACTTTAGTGGTGATGTACTGATTGCATAGGTAGTTGTAAATCCAACTACCATACGATCACGACCATTGGATGATTTCAATAGCTATTTATATAACAGACTTTCTGATTGGATATTTGCTGGCATCAATTATACCATATATTGGGAAATAATACACTCGGTTAATTAATAATACAATTTAATGCTTATTTATCAGAAATTGCTTTAAAATGGAAGTTTTTACTTTTTTCCATTTTTTTTTAATATGACCAGAATTCAAGTACTAATATCATATTGTTTTACTAATGATAATTGTAGAATTTTACTTATTTATTTTAATTTTTTAATTTTGTGTAAATTTTTTTTAACAAAATTGTACATTGTGTGATATTATGTATGTTATAGTCAATTGACGGCTGTACAATGTTTTATCCACTGTGTAAGTGCACTGTAATGTTTACCAAAATGTAGGATTTTTATACTTGGCATTTTGTTCTAGTCCTATGATAATATCAGGATTTGAGAAAATTTAAGCAAAATATCTTATTAGTTAACAATTCAGTAAAAAGTTGTTTTTTTATTTAGCTACATGCCAAATTTTATCCAGAATACTTGGGAGGAAATCAGTTTTTAATGATTTATGTAATTTAATATATGTACAACAATATGTACCTGTATGTGACATTTGCTTTCTTCAAATTAGTGTATGTGATCAAAGCCACATAACTCTGAAACAAATGTTTGTTTTTATGAAAAATTTTGAATCATGATTGCTTCTAAATTTTTAGAATGGATAACTAATTTTGATCAGCATTATAGATATACCAATGCCACGATATATTATAACTGAAATATTGTTCAAAGTGGTGTTAAACACCATAAACCTAAGAAGTATACTTTATGCCTTAGGTAATAAAAAGGGTATTGTACTGGAACAGTCATTCCTGCAGCAGTAAATACATAAATGATAACAAAATAGTGAGTGAATTATTGTAGTCTAACACCAGCTATTGTTCAGCTATATCAGGGCGAGAATAAGTTGCATTTCGATGAGATGATGTCTGCCTAGTACTACTTGACCAACATGCTTAGTTGGATGTCCATAGTGCTAGCTCGCTGTAACAACAGTCTGTGGTAGACATGTTATCCAGATTCCGAACCAACCAATCTTTGCCATTAGCTCTTGCTCATTAATACTTGGTGGTTTGCAAAGCATCAACAAATACCAATTTTATAGTCTTTGGTTTGACTTGACCCCCTAGAACCCATGATGATCCATCACACTAGAGGTGAGCACACTAACCATTACACTACTGAGGCGTTTGGCAGTGTTAGTAATTTAAGATATGTGTTAGATGTTAGGATGGTGGAGTTTTGTATTTGACTGATAGTGAAATATTATTTTTAATGAAAATGTTGATTTGTTTATTTATTCTTTTATGTTTGTCTTTCGGGTTATGATGACTTTACATTTGGTGCCACTTTATTTTTATTAGCACAAACAATGCAATTAAAATACAACAACCTGACGGCTATTGTTATTTTTTTCTATTATTTATTATTATTGTGTATAACCCAAATGAGAACAAATAATGAGGGTTGAATGTTGATTAATTTTGCTCTGTATGTCAATGCATTTTTATCATTGTCATTTTTGTTTTATTAATAAAGAGATCAACTTCAAATGTGATTCTTTTTAGTCACCAGGGGCATATATGTAAATAAACATGAGAGAGGACATCATTGAACACTGACATGTAGGACACGTGATCACTTTAGTAACATGGTCGTGCAGTGCCAAGGCTCGTTTTCATATATGTATATATTGCAAAACTTGAGGAATGTTGTGGTACAAATAAGAAACGTTGAAAATACCAAAGGAATAATCAGAACTCATCAATCGAAGAAGGAGAGACAATAAAATGGCCAAAAGCAAAAGGACAAACAATGATCTACAAAACACTCTACTGAAAACATAATATTGGGCAACACGAAGCCCACTAAAAATTAAAAACGGGGATGAATTCAGGTGCTACAGAAGGGTGGCAGTTCCTGCTCCACTAGTGACACCCTTCGTGTTATTATCAAATGCCACGAACATCATAATAACATACTGTAAGCTTAATTAACTCAAAACTATGTATCACCATATGGACATCGGGTTATTGGGTATCTCTTTGGCCGAGGTCATATGGGTCAGTGGGCGCATGTGTGACCATGTCGGTTCACTTTTTGACAGTTCTTCTAAATTTATCTATCATCTAGTTAATACATCGTTATTCACCAGTTCTATACAGATTTATTCATATCATTGCTTTTTGGTAGACCATTTATGCTTGGTATATCCTCTGAGTCAGGTTTATTACGTATTTTGAGTGTTTCCCTCTCCTTCGGAGCCTCAAGCTACCTTTATTACCCACAATTCCTTTGTAGCTGTAATCATCTGGTTCTGGGTGATCATGTAAACCTGAAGACAGTTAATCCTGACAGGTGTATTATTATCCATAGCACTTCTTGCAAAGTATAGCCACCATTGCTATGAGAAAAGCTACAATCACTGTAACCTTTGTGACTTTAATTAATTGACATACAACATCACAGACAACAACCTGCCATCATGCTTGTCTTTGACCAACCAGATAGTAGGTACAATGCCAATGCGTATGCCAAGAAGTAAACAGTCTGGCCCAGTATACGCGTATGTAAACATAAGTTAGTCCTACTCTATTTATGCTCACTATTATTAGCAGAATCCTATGCACCAGAGCCAAACCCGGACCTACGTACCATCAAATATCCTTGTGCCATCTGTAGTAAGGCTGTAAGATGGAACACACCTGGTGTTTGTTGCGACAGTTGTGACCAGTGGTATCACCAAATATGTATGGGCATGAGTGATGTCATCTATAGTAATTAGCACTACTTACTATTACTAGCTTGCAATACTTCAGTCTTTTTATGGTTCACTTGGCAATTGGTGAACCCCAAAAACCTCTCCACCTCCTTTTTATTCTTAGACCTTGGCCAGTTTTTTTATATCTTTGATATACCCTGGCCCAATGTATATTCCTCTAGGTCCAACTACTCTACCCAGGAACTCCACTTCCTTTTGAAACAGTTCACATTTTTTGGGCTTCAATTTTAGCCCATACTCCCTAAACCTAACCAATACCGCCCTTAGGTTGGCCAGGTGCCCCTCGAAATCGTTCCCCAGGACCAGGATATCGTCCAGGAAAGCCAGAACCACTTTCCAATTCAAACCCCTCCGCACCAGGTTGATGACTCTCGTATAAGTGGCGGGTGAGTTACATAACCCAAAAGCCATTCTAGCGAACTCAAGCAACCCGTATTTAGTAATAAATGCAGTTTTGGAGCAGTTTTCAGGTTTGATTTTCACCTGCCAATATGCTGAATTGGCATCCAGTTTGGAATACCATACATTCCCGGCTAAAGTGTCAAGACACCCGTCCACTAGGGGCAATGGGAGCACATCCTTAATGGTGAGAGCATTTAAGGCCTGGTAATCCACACACCACCGTACTGTCCCACATCGTTTCCGGATAAGAACCGGAGCCGATGCCCATTCAGACACTGATGGCCGGATCACCCCCGCACCCAACATTTTCTTTAATTGGGCCTCTTCTTCTCCTGCAAGCCCTAATGGGGTACGCCTAATTCTTTGTTTTACTGGGCGATTGGTCCCAGTATCAATCCCATGCTGGATTGTATTAAATTTCCCTAAGTCAAACTCACTTTTAGCAAACACATCTTCAAACTCGCATAATAAATCACTAAGCTGTGTCTGCTCCTGTTCATTCAGTTCCCCTTTGGATTTATCAAAGAGATTAATCAAATGTTCAGGAATTTCCCGTTTTCCATTCTCTAGAACCCCTTGTTCCGCAACTTCTACTTTTTGTATTCCGATGGGCTCCACGTTCGAACACACCTCTTCTGCATAGGCCAATACTTCCCCCTTTTCTACTTCTACATAGTGATCGGATAGGTTAATCAAAAAAAGCACTGGATTATCACCCCTATTGTGCAATGTTCGAGGTATTAATATATCTCACCCTTGGTGGCTGCCTTTACTATATACTCCCCTGCCATAGACTCACTCAGCTGTGCCCCCACTCTCATGACTGAATTAGGGGGTACCTTACACCCCTTGGCTAGGAACACCCCCGTCTCTTTCTCATTGACTAAAGGACTTCCTGTTTCCAAACTCATGGGTATGACATCCCCTGATATCTGTAGTTCCTTTCCTTTGAGATGTAGGGACACCCCATTAGCCTCTAAAAAGTCTAAACCCAATAACATATCCTCCTCTATTGGGGCCACGTAGATTTCTACTGTGAATAGATGTGTCCCTAGGACTACTTGGAAAGGGCCAGCAATATACCCATTCATCTGCATTCCCTTCCCTGCGGTGTTCATAACCACTTCCTTACGGATTGGTGGGACAGGGTCCAATGATTTGTAGAATTCCTCGGACATCAGTGTTACCTGTGCTGCTGCATCTACTACAGCTTGTAACTACATGCCTTGTACCTCTACTGGGACCCTAAACATTACCCCATTGAACAGCTTGAGCACCGTTACTGCTCCGTCTTCTTCCTCATCCGTAACACAATTCCCTATATTATCCTCTACCGCCTTCTCTTCCTCTCTGGACTCGTCCGTGTCCCTTTTATCCCTATTGTTTTCTTCCCCTACTGACTCCTCACTTAAGGACTCATACCCTTGATTCGCACCTTCAAATTTGACCCGTCCCTCCGAACTACTAGAACCCGGAGGGTCGTCCTCTACTTCCCTACTGTTTTCCTCCCCTTATGACTCCTCACTTGAGGACTCATACCCCTGACTCGCACCTTCAAATTTGACCCGTCCCTCCGGAGGGTCCCCCAATTCCCTATTTACCCCTAGGAGACTATCCTGCTGATTCTTCTCCTCCATGTTTCATGTTACCTCCATATTGGCAATAAGGTGTTGGCTCAAGCCTCGCGAGTTGCCCCTTTGGAGTTTAAAGCCTCCTTATTTTCCTGAAATGATACTCGTTTCTCCTCTGACGGAGACCCCAACCTTGGGCACTCCCTCTTGAAGTGTCCCATGACCCCACAGTGGAAGCATCCCTGTTTGTCCCCCTTTCTGGGGGATGGACTTCTTGATTGTGCTCTATACCTATCTATTCGATTTTGCTTCACCTCCTCCATAATGGCTGCCATTTGAGTGGAAAGTGCTGCTATGTTGGACTTTATCTCAGCCATTTCCTTCCCCTGTGCTGACAGTACTTCTCTCATTTGTTTCTCCAAACTCTTATCTGCAACCCGATCAGTCCCTATTGCGCACATCCTGGCTTCTCCCCCGTAGTGAGGCCCTGGAAATACTTGTTTCACCTCCCTTCGAGGATTACGCCCAAGGGTAGTCCCAAATATAGCCTGATAGTTATGCTAGAACCACCTCATTCTGTCTATAGCCTCCTCTATGTTTTTAGGTCGGCTATTAGAGGCATAACACCCGGCCTCTTTATCTGCTGCCCCTTGGCATAGCCTCACCACTGCTTGTTGGTACATGTGTGTTTCGGGTAAATCTCTAAACTCTCTAGTGGCTAGGGATAAGACCCGATCTGCCCAGTCCTCCAGGAGTTCATCAGGAGTCTGGCGGGCATTATTAAATTGGACCTGGGCCGTTTCTGGGAGTTCTCGGAAACCAAACCGTGTTTCTAGTTTCCGTGTGAGGTCCATGCACACCATTTCCTGGATACGCTCAACCAAGAGGGCATAGCACTCACTGGCTTTACCATCCAGGCACCAACACAACTGGTCCCTGCATTCCCCTTCTGTCCATTCACTAACTTCTGCATAACGGGAAAATTTAGCATAGAATGCTTTCCAATTTGATTTACCATCAAACTTTAAGGACATCGGCAAACTAACACTCTTCCCTCTTCCCCTTTGACCTCTCTCCCCCTCATACTCCTCCCTTCTTGCATAACCGCTAGAATTTTCGGGTTCTCTTCTGGGGTGACACCCAGGCCTGTTCCCACTACTCTATAACCTAGGAATATATGGGTTTCTTCCTCCTGGGCCTTCAATGTCCTCCTCACTTGGGCGAGATTGTCCCCTTTCCCTCTCCCCCTCATACTCATCTCTGCGTTGAACTATTCTAGGGGTTTCAAGTTCCCTTCCTAGGGTATGTCTTGTTCTACCTCTACTCTCCCTCATCAAAGGGTTAGTATTTTCCTTACTCCACCCCCTCCGGTGTTCCTCGGAGGGGAATAACGACCCCCCTGTCTTGCCAAACGTTTTCTCTATTAGATGGGGCAATAGTTCGTATGTTCGGCACTCTCATTTCAGCCCCCTTACTTGCTAAAACCCCACTATGAAAAAGGCCTGGTTCCCTAGGGAACGCATAACCCGCACGTATGTCCGAGTCTCTAATATGCACGTTGTGCATATATGCCCCATCCCTCTCATCGCTGCTCGAATCCCAATCAAAATCGTCACGACGCGTTCGACAAACTGATGGCGACTTATATTGTCCCGGAGCTGATGTACATTTAAATCCCCCTGGGGTTTGTCTTTCCATGAAAGTAGTTTCCATCTTACTATAAACATTTTCCAATCTATCGGGTAAATTGGACAGTTGCCATCAGTCCCCTTCCTGTTTACTATAATAGGATTTCCCCCTGTTAACGGGACTTTGTCAAATGAACCCATATCCTTCCCCCTTCCTTTAACTTGGCCCTGTCCTGTCCCATCCCACTTCCCTATTAACTTGTCAACACTCCTAACCCTTTCCCTGTGTCGATCATACAGGGATCCCACTCCCTCTTTATTTTCAAAAGAGGTAAAATCCAAACAATCAAGTATCTGTGGTGTTATCCTGCACCACAAAATAAAAAGCCACGTGTTTTTGTTTTTTATTTTTGCTAACAATGCCGCGTGTTTTGATTAACAATTGTTTCATCGAGGAGCTGATGACAGTACCAGGGATAGGGGCAAAGGGGGCCGATAAAATTTTGGAATTAAGAGAAGTAAAGGGTGATCTGGAACTTGATGATCTAAATCAGGTTCCATATCTCTGAACATACACCCAATCGGCACAGCTCTAATCTTTATTAGAACTTACTTACAATTCGGACCCTATCAAACTAGAAAGTGGCAGATGACAGCCCCGCTTGAACGATACCAAGTCGGGGTTCTCAGCTATAATGGCTGGTAACTGATTCCAGTTTCAGGTGGTTCTAGAAAAGAAACTGTACTTGAAAATATCTGATCTTGTATGGTACTGCTGCATCTTCTTTGAGTGATTGGATCTCATCTTGCTGCTGGCTGGTATATTGGTAGTTGGATGATGGAATATCCACTATGTCGTTGATGATCGTGAAAAACATTACAAGTTGAATGTTTGTTCTTGACTCTAGTGTCACCCACTCTAGGCTATGTCGATGAGGCTGCTGGTGTTCCCTAGCGGTTTGTGGCATACCTAGCGGCTCGACGTTGTACCATTTCTAGTTTCTTGATTGATCTTATACTGAATGGGTTCCAGATTGAGGCGCAATATTCCAAATTTGGTCTTACAAGTGAAAAGTATGCTGCTAATTTGGTATCTTGATTGCTGAATTTCAGATTTCTTTTCAAGATGCCAAGCATGCTGTTTCCTTTCTTTCCAGTGCAGTCAATGTGATGGTTCCAGGATAGGTTATAGGTGAAGTCGACTCCAAGGTATTTGATCGTATCGGTTGCTTCCAGTTGGTGACCTTTCAGATGGTATTTATACATTCTGGGTTTCTTCGATCTTACTACCCTAAGCACATTACATTTGTCAGGATGGAATGACATGCCTCAAAGTTATTCCGATTTGGCTAGTGCTAATAAGACTTTTTGTAATTCATCGCAATCCTGGTGGCCAGGACGATATCCTGTGGTACGCCACTGACTACTGGTGCTCTCTCAGAGATGGCTCCATCAACGATGACTTGTTGTGATCTGTCAGAGAGCAATGTTTTGATCCAACTTAGTGTTGTTCCTCTAATACCATAGAAATCGAGTTTTGAAAGCAGTCGTTGGTGTGGAACTTTGTCAAAGGTCTTCGAAAAATCTAAGATGATTAGGTCTTGTTGGATCCCACTTTCTAGTGATTTTGTCAGTTCGTGCGTCAAGGTTAAGAGTTGTGTCTCCCAGCTTCTTCTTGCCCGAAAACCATGCTGGCAGTCTGTGAGTATAGATATTAAGATATCAAGATATTACTCGTCAGTATGTGTGCTTGTACCTTACAACATAGACAGGTCATGGAAACGGATCGATAATAGCTGAGCTTGAATCGGTCTCCTTTCTTGAAAATTACAGTAACGTTGGCATACTTCCAGTCTTTTGGGACATCATCATTTGGAAGATTCTGGTCAGAAAAGGTGATATTTCTCTTGCTAAGTCTTTCAATATTCTAGCTGTAATTAGGTCTGGTTCACAAGCTTTATTAGGGTTGATTTTCAGCAGTAATTTTAGTACTTCTTCCTCGGAGATGTTGATATCTGGCTTGCCTGCGGGTTTTGGTATGGTTGTACTAGTGTCTTCTTTTGTAAATACGGATTCATATTGTCTGTTGAGTATGTCTGCCTTATCCTTTGGGTCCGCATGCATTTTGTCATTCTCTTTCAGTGGGGATACTCCGCTGGTGTCATTGCGTAGTGATTTTATGTACGACCAGAAGCGGTTTTGCTTTCCAGGTTTCTCATAATTCTCTGGGTCTCCAAATTCAATTATGTTGTTCACATATTCCCAATATGCTTTCCTCTGTATTCGTTGAGCTGTTGCTTTAGCATCTTTATATTTCTTGATATCACTAGGTTTTTGTGAGGCTTCTTCTTAAATAGTTTATTCCTTCTTCTTAATGCAGATTTGACTTCTCTATTGATCCATTACTTGTTGTTTTTGTTTCCCTTTACCGTTTTTTGAGGTATGCACATTTTCATCAGTGTTGTTAATTTGGTCTTGAAAGCTAACCACATATCGTCTGTACTTGTTGATGCATCTAATTTGTTAAATTCTAGTTAGTATTGATGTAGTTCCTCTCTTAGTTGGTCATTGGTAACCTTACGGTACTGCCATACTTTATGTGGAGGGATCTTTTTCGTCATTGGTCTTAGGCTGGATTCAATGAAAACTGACTTGTGGTCCGAGATTCCTGATATTATCTTCCCTTGATTTACTAATGTTTCATTGTTGGTGAAAAAGAGGTCTAGGATGTTTTCTTGAGTTTCTGTAATACGTGTTGGTTCTATCTAGGAGAAACTGATCTAACATTGAGTTTTTGCTAAGTTCCAGAAGTTGTTTGCATTCTTATCAGTGAGACTTTGTCTTTTTTTATATTGTCGTTAGTTCAATATACCGGTATACCTGGGAGATTAAAATCGCCACCTAGCCATAGATGTGCCCCATTATGTGTTGGTATTCTAGCTAGATATGATTCAAGTGTGCCTAGATATTCAGCAAATGTATTATCGGGTGGTCTGTAAATGATCCTACGCATAAATCTTTGGATCCTCTAACTATCATCTTAGTCCATACAAGTTTGCAGTTCTTATCTACTTTCATTTCCTCTGGATCCTCGCTTTCATATTTCTTAGAGACTAATATAAATACACCACCACCTTCTCCTGTGGGTCTGTCTTTTCTGTAACAATTGAAATCTGATGGTAACACCTCTTGTGGTTTTATTGATGGTTTGAGCCAGGATTCTGTACCAATTACTATATCCGCTTGTGTGGATTCAATAATATTGGCTAATTCTGCATGTTTTCCTGGTGTCTTAATGGACTGGCAGTTTATTATCAAAACTCTGAGTGGAAGGTCATTTCTTTTCTTCTCAACTTTAGATGGAGATGATGTTGCTGTCGGGTGGTTGAAACTTATTTCTGATTCAGCATTTGATTCATCAGGGTATGAAAAGGAATTCGCGGTTTCAAATACGCTTGTGTTGAATAGACTAGTAGAAAAGTTGGTAATCTGCAGTTGCAGCATTCCCATGATATATTCTTTAGTGCGTCATAGACGACATCACTCATGCCCATACATATTTGGTAATACCACTGGTCACAACTGTCGCAACAAACACCAGGTGTGTTCCATCTTACAGCCTTACTACAGATGGCACAAGGGTATTTGATGGTACGTGGGCCCGGGTTTGGCTCTGGTGCATAAGATTCTGCTAATAGTAGTGAGCATAAATAGAGTAGGACTAACTTATGTTTACATACGCGTATACTGGGCCAGACTGTTTACTTCTTGTCATACACATTGTACCTACTATCTGGTTGGTCAAAGACAAGCATGATGGCGGGTTGCTGTCTGTGATGTTGTATGTAAAGTCACCAAGGTTACAGTGATTGTAGCTTTTCTCATAACAATGGTGGCTATGTTTTACAAGAAGTGCTATGGATAATAATACACCTGTCAGGATTAACTTTGACATACCTGAAATCTTGTGTAGTCTTCAGGTTTACATGATCAGCCAGAACCGGATGTTTACAGTTACAAAGGAATTGTGGGTAATAAAGGTAGCTTGAGGCTCCAAAGGAGAGAGAAAAACTCAAAATACGTAATAAACCTGACTCAGAGGTGAATAACGATGTATTAACTAGATGACAGATACATTTTGAAGAGCTTTTAAAAAGTGAACCGACATGGTCACACATGCGCCCACTGACCCATATGACCTCGGCCAAAGAGAAACCCGATAACCCGATTTCCATATGGTGATACATAGTTTTGAGTTAATTAAGTTTACAGTATGTTATTATGATGTTCGTGGCATTCGATAATAACACGAAGGATGTCACTAGTGAAGCAGGAGCTGGCACTCTTCGGAGCACCTGAATTCATCCCCGATTTTTAGTTTTTAGTGGGCTTCATGTTGCCCAATATTATGTTTTCTGTGGAGTGTTTTGTAGATCATTGTTTGTTCTTTTGTTCTTGGCCATTGTGTTGTCTGTCCTTCTTCCATTGATGAGTTCTGATTATCCCTTTGGTATTTTCAACGTTTCTTATTTGTACCACAACATTCCTCAAGTTTTGCAATATATAAATAAGTGCAGGTCATGTTGCTCAATCTTTTTATTGTCTTGTTGATAACTTTTTTGTCCCTTTGTCCTTTTTCCTTTGGCCATTGTATTTACTGTCCTTCGATTTACGGTTTCTGATTACTCATTTGGTATCTTCAAACTTTACTTATTGGATATATTTGTATTTAAAATCTACAGTTTTTAAATAATGTATTTTTTATTAAAAAAAGACAAAGAAAAAAAAACAAAAAAAAGACACACACACACAGGTCAATCTCTCTTATTGGTTATCAGACTTTATCCTCTTGAAAAAGTGGAATTATCAAGCAAATTATATAATGAAATTAGAATTTTCCTACACAAATCATTTTTTTATGACAGTAGATCCATCAGCGTAACTACATATTTACGTTGATAACATTTCAGCTTGACACTGAATATTACGCATGGTAGGCCATCTATACACCTCTATAAAACTTAAGCACCATCTTATATTTATTATCCAATTTGTTTGTTTTCATTTAATAAATTAAGCAGAACCCGATATCATTCTCGAAATTATTCCATTATAAATTTAATCACGAACTAAAACTTCAAGCAGATAATTGATCCGAATGCTTAGGTATTACATACGATAAAAGGTAGAGTTTTTTTTAAAGATAAAAGTAAGAGAAAACCGAAGGGCAGTCAAGAATGAGAACTGGGTGACACATGCAACATTGGGCACAACGATAAACCAGTTCGTGATGACGACCGTAGACAGTTTGTAGCCACGACTTCAACTAAGGACAGCCTAGCATTGTTTTACTCCTGTCGCTGAGCCATGTTCACAAAAATCCCTTTTCTAGAAACAAGCCCCTCCAAAACATATCAATTGTAAAATGTAAACACCATACGCTGGTGCTGCTGGAATATTGCTGCTAATGAATGGGGAGTTGACTGATGGACATGTGAAGTCACTACGCTTGTTGCTGAGTTTTGATTTTATTAACAAAGTTTCGCATTAGTTCTAATAATAAAACCCTAACTCGCAAGGGATATAACGGGATGCCATTACACGTAATGGAGCAGCCGCCGAGATTTTTTGCGCTCGCTTACAGTTTCTGACGCCTGCATTTATCAATAATAAGACATAACCTTTCATTTTGTCCATTATTATAACAAGTTTTTATCACCTACCAGTATTTTAGAATGTAATTCCCACAAAATAAAAATCGATGTCTCTGAACATTTTGAATTTCGTCATTTCCGGCCTTACTATTTGGATGTCGATACCAAATTTGGCGATTTGAGGCGTGAATGTTTACATCAGTGTGTAGTAAGAAATACCATATTTAGAAAAGCTCCGCCTTCCGTAGTTTCCGGTTATGGAAAACGAACAATAAATTTGAACACGGTTGTTGCTACCTTTGAAAAGCATATATTTCTCAGCCAAACCGATTTAACAAGGACTGGGATCATCAGTAATAGTTATAATGAAATGTTTGAAGCGTAAATAGTGAGTTTTTATGATTCAACTGCAACTTTTATTTAGCTCCATTGTGACGAATGGGACCGCGTTGTAGCTCTGCCGAGACACACATTTGTCACAGGAGCCACATTATTGCAGCTAGTCCCACATGTGCTCTAATGGATTCAAATGTCGGTCGGGATAAATTAATAACATCTGTGACAAGCAAAGAACATATGATGAGGACGAAATTTGCCAGCAGATATATTTTAAAGAAGATTATATTTGAACGATTATTTATGCAAACATGCCTTAATGAATGTAAATGTACATCAGTTGTATACCGATTTGAAGCAAAAAGCGCAGTGAAACTTTACTTTATTTAAAAAAAGGCCAAATGGTGTTTACCATTTGTTGAAGTGTATATGTTGCAGACCATGCGCGTATTTGGACCGTACGCGTACGGTCTGCCTAGTTTTGAGAGATTATCGAGGCTTCAAAAATATTTTACAGATCAACATTATTGGAATCTAAAATATAGAAGAAGAACACAGGGTTTAGTGGAACAAGTGCATGACTCTCTTCACAAACTGTTGGCTTCAAAAAGAGCAGAGAAATCCGGCTCAGGATGGCTTGAGTTTCTATATGAGATACAATATTTGCTTAGCACACAATGTCATTCTAGTATTAAAATGACACCTTTTGAAGCGGTATTTGATCAAAAAGATAATGATGGTATTTGTGTAGGTTCACAAGAGACTGACGAGTTCATTGACGAAGAAAAGGTCGAATACATGTTACGGACAGACAATGGGACTGACTCACAGACCGACACTGAGACCGACTCACAGACAGAAACTGAGACCGATTCACAGACAGAAACTGAGACCGACTCAAAAACGGTTTACCTTTCATGAGGTGATGGTGTTTTGCTTAAAGTAATAATAATTATGATAAATGTAATTTGTAAAACTCAATAAAAGTTTATGATATAATGTTTGTATTGAAAAAAAAACCATTTTGTCTAAATATCCGTATGGTCCAGCTCGTACTAGACCGTATGAGTATGCTCATACAGTCGGACCGTATGCGTACGGTCGAACCATGCGCATATAGTCGGTTCGGACCGTACGCGTACGGTCCAAATACGCGTATGATCTGGAATATATACGATATATCGTATATATATGTACGTGACAAGGAGAACTGATAAATGACCTATGAACTTACATCACAGATAACAATAGAAACGTAGATATCAAACTTAGTGCACACGACGCATTTCTAGAATAACCTTCATCAGGTACGACCTGACCTGATGTCTATTTGATTTGTGAGAATTAACCCGGATTTTGGCTTCTTCCGTAATTTTATTTATATTATTGTAATTGATTTTAATGAGTATGATGACATTTATTAATAAAATCCTGGTTCTACTTTAGTATATAAAGGGTATCTTTTATTATCAAACACAAACTTTCATCTTATTCTTTCATGTAAGTACCTTAAGCCTTTATTTACATATTAATTCTGGTATTTTACTGATTTGTTGGTTATCTTTCGGTATTAGGTTTAACATTTCAAAAGCTCTTTGTAACGCTTAAAAGGATAATCTTAAAATATTTTACATATTTATTCTGTAGAACTTCACAGTTGTAAGAATGGTAGTCTTATATTCAATTTGAAGATCATGTTATACATATACCTCAGTATGTGGAATTGATAACACCGAGCGTCCTTTTCCGTGCATCCAGCATGAAGCAAATTGTAATTCATTTCATTCTTGTTTCAATTTTCTATAGACAATAGCTGTGACATACATTGCTTTGAACCATATATCCATTTCTATGTTGAACCGAATCGGTGGTGCAATGATGGGAGTGCTCGACTTCAATGCGATATATCACGGGTTCGAGCTTCTTCTCCGTTGCATATGTTGCGTTAAGGAATAAGACCAAAAAGACTGATTTGCACGGAATCAGGATAGGGTGTTCGAGTGGAATGACATTATTTACCCGTGGATTGTTGTAGCAGTGAGCTTTCATAAAAACAAATGGTCTGGACAAATCAGACATCATCATCGTTTCACTGAATATAACGTATTCTCGCCATGATATAACCAAACAATTTGATCTCTTGGCGTCAGTCAATAATCATCCACTTACTGATTTTTATGCTTAGATAATAATAAAATCAAATTGCAATATTCCGTTATATTGAAAAAAGACATGTTACACTAAAACATTAGTATTTATACGTAGTTCTTAACCCATTTGCATAGTTTACGGCTGGGGTCTTCTCAGAAGCAGGAACTCCTTACCGTTCGCAGGTACCTTGGTTCACTCCCAGTTTTTGGTGGGGTTCGTGTTTCTCATCTTTTTTGTATTTTGTTTGTCTTCGTACAATGTCTTTTGTGCCCCATATGGCCAACGTCTCTGGATTGTCCATTTTAAGTTGCCCCTTCGGTTTTTCCCTAACGCTTACTTGCATCATGGACTTGTAGCATATTATAAACGTCTTAGGATTACAATATCACATCTTTGTACTAAATGTAATAAACATTTTCCCGCATTCCAAATTATATTTGATTTACGATATGAGTTAGGCGAAATAATGGTTCTCACATGTATAAGAAGTCTCCTCCACAATATTACTCTTTAAACATGAGATTGAATGAAGATCAGAGCCCTGAAATAGAACCCATTATGCATCAATGTGTACTCCAAGTTTTCTTTGTTTTCATTATATCCTATTCCATACAAAATGTTTTCATATGTTTAAGATATCCGCCATTAGGTGCCTTACTGAAAATGTACTTTAGAAATATCCTTAGATATGGTTCTTTGTATGTTAGTTTGTACAAATAAATGTACTTTCAAAATTTCCATTGACATACTTTCGTATATACGTTTGCGTGATTCATTAGAATTAGATGTCATAAACATTAGATATAAAACCCCCCGAATGTAGTGACCTTCATTATCTACAACAGATATAATATAAACAAGTACCATTAATAATTTCATTATGTTTTATTTGCATATCAGAATAAAAAATCCATACAGTTAATTAGCTGAACTCTCTCCACGTAACTTTCCCTATTCCGCTATACAGACTGGGATACTGATATGGACCAGTCTATATCCAGATATGTCACATGCTTTTTATCTTTAAAATAAAGACCTTATCCATAAGTAATATCGGAGAACCCTTTAGAAAGTTACAACATTTGGAGTTTTCAAAAAATTATCTGCCATTTTCGAATTTGTGGGATTTAAAGAAAATTGCGAAAATAAACAATTTGATCTCCCTCATAATTACAATAAATAATCTAATTGCCAAAATATTGAAAATAGATAATTTAACGCAGGATGAACTCTCTGAAAGTAAAGAATTAAAATGACGGGTTTTTTTGCTTGTAACTTTTATGATGAGATGTACACCAGTGTTCATGAAAGTAAATGTTTTGATTTGGACTTTGCTGAACAAAATGATGGGATCCTGTCAGTTGCAACAATCAGTAATTTGAACTTTGATTCAGTGAGAAAAAAAAATCACGCAGAATAAATCTCTCCTCCCACCCCCGAAAATCAAATGAGTGTTCCCTTATTACACGAGTAGCCATGTTTCTTATTGTTTCATTTAAAATTCCGTACATCAATTCATTCCAAATGTATATTTTTACAATATTTGTATGTACCAATGAACATGCTATATAATCAACTTTCCGAAATGTTTTGAACGATTGTCACCAATGTTTATGCAAAACGGAAACACTGCACGATTTTCCTTGTATACTGAAAGCAAACAGTTTTTTGACATGTACTTTAGTTTTAAGAACCTTTTTATGATGCATTAACTGTGTATTTAGAACCGCCAGTTTCTTAGCTAGTGTGTTTTGCTTTGTCAATAAGCGTATAACATCCCTTATATTTTTGCAGACACAACCCATATTAAACACTTCTTTTGTTCGTTTTTCTATTTCTCACTTCATTTTTTGTTCCTTTTCCTTTTATTTCAGTTTAATTACTTGTATAATTTTCTTTCTCCTTGATCTTGTAGTTTTGTCTTTTGATTGTTCTTCTTTTCTTAATGTTCGTCCTTGTTTTTTTGCCTCGTTAATTAATATTTCTTAACTTTTCTCGGTTTTCTGTTTTAACCACTCAACAGTCTTGTGATGCATTTCTTTTTAGTCTGATGGCATTACCAAGATCACCAAAGAAATGTTCTGCAGAAAGATTTGTAGTCTTACTTTGAGGTTTTCGTAAACGATCTTCTTCAGTAATACTAACCACAGAGCCGCTTGTCTAAATGATCAACCAATTGACGATTAACAACGATAAGGAGGCTGTGGCTCAGTTTTGCTAGTGTTGACTTACAAGATTCGTTTCCCTCGTACAAAAAGTCCTATGATTTGTGTGGATACTCTGAAAACAATGGTGGAACATCTTTGTGTAGTAGAATTGTAGAATCTTTGCTCCAACGATATAAAGCTTGCTGTAAGGGCACACATACTGATGTAGGTCAAAATGGTTAGTCGAGGTGTCATTTATCAATCTCCAAAACGGTTCAGTTACAATTGATGACAAAATCGCTATTGCACGAATATTCGAAACTATCGGTATACTATCGTTTAGCAAGTCTTGTAGAATACCTCTGATTTTTGCATTCGGATTTTCAACATAATCATTAATGAAAGTTTTTATATTATCAATGTGAGAAATCACGCCTACAGCACCCGCACAAAGGTTATTAAATATATTTCCGCCAGTCTGTAATATTGTATTTATAAATTCTCCCTCTACTATTGAATTACAATATTTCTCCACTCCCAATTTTAAAATTCTAAAGCTCGAGTTTCCACTGGTTATTTGTAAATTTACCTTTCAAGACTGGATAAATATTGCATTCCATTGGGAACAAAAGGAGAATCCTTTTCGCCTATGACCTATTAAAACGTCAAAAATATTTTATGTTGTTAATTTCTCGTCGTTAATGACCGTCGAACGGAAATTGGCAGGAATTCTCGTGCAGACGTTTAACCACCCTGGCCGTGGTGATTAAAACTATTACGAAAATGTAACAAATTGGTTAAACACGCCAACA
Source organism: Bathymodiolus septemdierum (assembly GCA_963383655.1). Taxonomy (NCBI): domain Eukaryota; kingdom Metazoa; phylum Mollusca; class Bivalvia; order Mytilida; family Modiolidae; genus Bathymodiolus; species Bathymodiolus septemdierum. The sequence continues at coordinate 128,735,507 of OY726517.1, forward strand.
ACAGGGATATTATATTGCAAAATAAATCCAAAAACCAAATATAATTACAATAGCTGATTGGAATTTTAAAACACACTATGTCTGTCCGTGTCTTTCGTTCGTGTCGACTAACAGTAACACGATGGGTGTCACATGTGGAACAGGAACTGCTAACCCTTCAGGGGTAACCTTTGTCCTTTTTGTTTTGTGTTTTCTGTCTGTCTTAGATATACGGCTTCTGATTACCCCTTTGGTATTTTCAAACTTTTCCTGTACAGTGACAGCGTGTTGTTTTTACTTGATGGTGTTTAACGCCACTTTCAACAATATTTCAGCTATACCGTGGCGTCAGTAGTATTAGTGGAGGAAGCCGGGGTACTCGGAGAAAACCACCGACCTATCACAAGTCACTGACAAACTTTATAACATATTATTATGCTTTCTGTAAATTTCTTCTGTAATATAAGTTCATACGATATTTTGGCATATATCACAAAGAATTATATGGCGTTGATATACTATGCGAAAATAGTACATCTACTATGCCAGTTTCACGCGGGGAAGGTTGGGTTTTCAGCTGTCTGTCAAGCTATGTATAGCTAGTCCACGTGCAAGGGGGCGGATTCAATCTGTCAATCTATCATAGTCGCCACCAACATTATTATTCATGTTACTGTTTTTTAATACTTGTTATTGTTGTTAATTAAATTTCAAACTTCAAAAATCTTTATATTTTTAAAGCCTTAAATGAAACAAAGAATATTCTCACACTTTCAAGACTATCTGATCCATTATATTAGTCAGTCACCAATATCAGGACTTCCTTTATTGTAATAGTTCTCAATATATTTTGTCTACATATAGGAATCAGCATAATAATAATAATAATATTGTGTTAGCAATGACTATGCCATATAGTGGTCAGGGTTGAAGACATAGTGCACTCCCCTTTGGGTCGTGCACTATGTCTTCAATCCTGACCATTATATTGGCATAGTCATTGCTAACACAACATTATTATATAAATGTTGTACACCTCGCTCTGGTCGAGATTCGAACTCACAACATCAGTGGTGATAGGAACTAATTGGATAGGTAGTTGTGTAAATCCAACTACCATATGTGTCAGTATGGTAAATACGACAATGTAATTAAGTTCTGTCGTATAACGTAGGTCATATGGAAGGTGTTATTATGATATGTGGCTATTTAATTAATGACACGGATATGAAGCATTCTTTGTGATACGTCGTCCCTTGTCCTTGATTTATAGCGATGTCATGTGATCTGTCATAAACAAATTATGTGACAAATTATTTATAAAACCCCCGTATTGTAATGACCTCCTTTATCGACTATAAATTTAGTATAAACAAGTACCATTAAAAATCAAAAATAATTCTCCGATTTCTAATGAATGGGAGTATAAATACAAATTACTTACATTATGTCATCCATTAGGTATAAGGTACATTACTATTGAAACAAAAGAAACGATCCGTATTGGATATAACAGGGCTTCTTTTTTCCGCATGAGTACTCATGTGAAGCCCGATGTGCGTTGCACCAAGACCTTCACCTAAGTATGAATGCGGAATAAGAAACCCATTATATCCAATACAGACAACCTCTTTTGCTTCAAACGTAATGAACCGCATCGATGGTGTAATGGTTAGCGTGCTCGCCTTGAGTGCGGTAGATCGTAGGTTGGAGCCCCGGTCAGGTCAAACCAAATACTATACAATTGGTATCTGTTACTTCTCCGCTAAGCACGCAGCATTAAAGAGTAAGAGCAAAAACTGGGTGGCTCTAAATCAGAATAATGTGTCTGATTGGAGCGACATATCTATTCCTGGACTGTTGTTTCAGTGAGCTAGCACTATTAAAATACAACTCAGCGTCTTGGTCTAAAACAAAGTGTACCTCATCATCATCTTAATAGCATTTAACTTGTTTTCGCCATGAAATTGCTGAATATGGCGCTAAACAACAATTACTCACTCACTATTGAAGCAAAAGAAGCGGCCTGTATTGGAAAAAAACAGTTTTCTTTTTTCCGCATGAGTACTCGGGTGTAGCATCAAGACCTTCATCTAAGTACGAATGCGGAATGAGAAACTCATTATATCCAATACGGACATCTTCCTTTGCTTCAATATTAATGCATTTAATGTGTACACTAATGATATTATAATTTATAAAATTAAAATAATGTCGTGAGAACAGTTTTGTTTGTGAACGAGTTCACCTAATTTCCCTATTTACACCATTGAGCAAATTCTTAAGATCTTTCATAGAAAGAACTGCAAAAAGATCGGCCTGTATCAGCTGCCTATTACTGGTACTAGAGGCCACCATTATAATAGCATTGTTGGGGGAATTATTGTACAAGTGCGAGTGTGGCTATTCTTATTTTAGCTCTAACACTGTAAAGGTTGTCTAAAGCATTTTTCCTCCTCTATTATCGAAAAAAACATTGGATTACACAAAGTTACAGTTCCCAAATCATGTAATTATTAAAACAACAAATGTTCCCCTCTCCGAAGTATAGATAACCTTAGATGATTTTGGCTTTCCTGTCTAGGACATTTCGTTTTCTTGCTCCAAACCAAAATAAATTATTTGGCTTTCAAATATTTTGTCTTTGGTCATACCCACTCAATTTGATATTTATGTTTTTATTACATGAAATATGTATAGACAATATTAGTGCAGTTTCTTACAATGTAAAGTTGATGTGTATGAGTCTTGAAAACTGTGAAAAAGGCGAGGCTTACACATAAACTATATTTTCATACACTGCTTTAATATTGAGTTTATTCTGCAGAAAAAAACACATTAAAATCTATACACCTTTAGATTTCGAATAAAATAATTGAAGTTATATAATTATCCCTTAATTGTCCCTTTGGATATTTTCTGTCAACAGGAAGTGAACTGGATTTACAACTATGTTCCCAAAAGCTCAACAGGTAGCATGTGACAGAGGTACCAGCAACGGCTATATGTCGGTCAGTGACAGTATATTGCAACAATTTATCCAGTTAATGCAATTCGCCAGCACAAATACAACAAGCGCATGATAAAGGGGAATATCTTAGTACGGGTGAGACTTTTGACAAATGAAAATTTAATACACTATCTATGTCGTGGTGGAAAATATTCTTCTATAGTATCAACTGGAGTTGTAATGCTTACAGTATGTAACTTATAAAGATAGAAAGCTCGCTATAGTTTTATTATACTAAAAGTGTTTTATTCCAAAGAGTTATCTCCCATGTATGTGTTGCATACCGGTTGTGATTATTAAAATGTATCTGTCTACCAATGTTGTTGCTTGATTCGTGTGTTTATCCTATACTAATGTCGGCATTGACATTACCTCCGACGACGAGTATAAACCAAAGCGAGAATTAGATGGTATCTATCGTCGGTAACCCACAACTGAACACGCTCTTAATACTCTCCATTCATCACTCGTGGCTCAACTTGCAGAGAAATCCTCGATGCGTTGCAAACAGCCTATTAATGGTTACCAATTAAAATCATCGCCTTTCTTGAGATGAAAAAGCTAGGCAGAAGATAATGGGGGGGGGGGGGGAGGGAGAATCATTTGTTTTTACTTCACTGAATATGGTACTGCTTTGACAACTATTTCACCTATTTTGTTCCTGTATTTAAATACTGTTGTAGTGACAGCCGGAACCTTTGAACCGTAATGAAAGCGGGAGGTTTGGCGCTTTAAAATCTGATTCAACCCACCATTTCTTTAGAAATGCCTGTATCAAGTCAGGGTCATTACGGTTTTCACAGTTTTCCGGTTGTTGACTGATTTTGTCTGTTTATATAATTATGTGTTTTGACTTTCCCTTTGTAAGATTGTTCGGAGTTCGGTAATTTTGTTATAACCCTTATTTGCATGGAATTTCTGAATTTAGATACATTTAAAGCTGTGATTTGATTAGGAATAAAAACAATCGTCGGGACATATCACAGTGTTTTAACACTAGCATATGACTATGAAGCCATTTCTGCCAGTTGAACCACGAATGATGAGCGGAGAATAATTAAAGCGTGATAAAAGTGTAGGCTACAGACGATGTATGAATTTGAAGGGAGTCGTGGACAATGAAAAAAAAAGAAGCGTTATTAGGTCCTGATGAGGATAATTCGATCCGAATATTATGAGAATCTCTTCCAAAGGGATGACTGTAAAATATGGCCAATTTCTAGTTTTGCATTTAAAAGGTTACACACAACGCGACATTTATTAAGCCAAAATATATGTTGTCATTACCTTATATGCTTAAATGATCATAGTCCTATGTCCTCTTCAGGCTTAAAAAAAGTGCAAAAACTATCTATCAAGGAAATCATGATAAAAACCACAAGGTATGCAATATAGTCGTAGAATGTCTGTTATAATCTTAATAAATATTGACAACCACCAAGCTCTTTTTCAACTTGTATTTCATATTTCTTTTTACATTTAAATCATCCATATTGCGTCTTAAAATTTGATCAAACTTGAATGAAACTGATACTATAAACAATCTTCTTCAGTTATTCTTTGGTATTGTCTTTGGTCACGTAGAGCGAAGTCACAGAAAATAGTCCTTAACTTTTATCTCTCGATAAATTAGTGTTTATTCATGATATATGCTGTGATGGTTAATGGTGTAATGTTAAAAGGTGTAGTGGTTAATGGTATAATGGTAAATAGTGTAATGTTAAATGGTGTAATGGTAAATCGTGTGATGGTGTAATATTAAATGGTATAATGATAAATTGTGTAATGTTAATTATTACTCTTCATGTAAGAAATTTTCATTATAATTGACATGATATTATCGAAGCATTATTATACAAAGAATAAATAGCGTCGTTGTATTATGCAATCGCATAGTATTATTGTTGGAATCATTACTATGCTGATGGACGGAGCTTAGAACAATGTTACGTCATTTAAATAGGCGGGGTCTAAACGGGATCACCTGAGGGCTTTTAACAGTGTACAATTTACAATGTATTATACGTTTTTCTTTAACGTTGATGATGTCGCCTGTCAAAACAATGGCCAGTTCCAGGTTTGGGAAATGTTATTGTTGAAATTAAATATTTGAATTTAAATGACTATTATTTGCCAATCTTTATACTATCAATGCATTTTAGACAAATTTCATTCATTTAAATCACCAAAAACATTCAGAGTAATAATAGCAATAATATTGTGTTGTCCATGTTATGTACCGAGGGTCGTGCATTATGCCTTTTAACCTTGGGACATATTTCGGCATATAACATGGACACAACAATGGTAAATGGTGTAATGGTGAATGGCGTAATGGTAAATGATGTAATGTTAAATGGTGTAATGGTAAATGGTGTAATGGTAAATGGTGTAATGGTAAATGGTGTACTGTTTAATGGTGTATTGGTAAATGATGTAATGCTGAATGGTGTAATGGTAAATGGTGTAATACTGAATGGTGTAATGTTAAACGGTGTACTGTTTAATAGTGTAATGGTACATGATGTAATGCTGAATGGTGTAAAGGTAAATGGTTTAATGTTAAATGGTGTAATAATAAATGGTGTAATGGTAAATGGTAAATGGTGTAATGCTGAATGGTGTAATGTTAAATGGTGTACTGTTTAATGGTGTAATGTTAAATGGTGTAATGCTGAAGGGTGTAATGGTAAATGGTGTAATGTTAAATGGTGTAATGGTAAATGGTGTAATGGTAAATGGTGTAATGGTAAATGGTTTATTGTTAAATGGTGTAATGATACATGGTGTAATGGTAAATGGTGTAATGTTAAATGGTGTAAAGGTAAATGGTTTTAATGTTAAATGGTTTAATGTTAAATGGTGTAATGGTAAATGGTGTAATACTGAATGGTGTAATGGTAAATGGTGTAATGCTAATTTTTATTTCATTTTCATTTTAAACATATTTTATTCATAAATAAATGAAATGGATTGGATAGCAGGCAATAGCCTATATAAATCCTCTCCATACACAAGGCAACAGCAACAATCAACAATGCATGCAGTTAATATTTACAATACACAATATAGAATTTCATACTCAAAGGGAAATAACTCGAGTATACAATAGCAGTCAGAAATCTCATATATTCAGTTATTGATAAGTAATTAACATTGAATAGATTTTATCGACAATTTGGCTGATATGAGATATTCTAATTTTTTTAAAATACAATTAGTTGCTATCTAAAAGTGTTACCAGTGTACGATGTTGCTAGATTTATTACCTCTCAAATTAATTTAAATACTTAATTTAATTCATTTCAGAATTTTTTTATTAGCATGCAGTAGGTAATCATAGTGTAAATATGAGATTTATGACATTATATATACATGTATATATTTATAAAGCAAAATAAATTATAAATAGAATATCAATAAGTTAATTTAATTTAGTCATGTGAGAGGAATAGTACCGATATTTGCAATCATGGTCCATCATATGTGAGAATACTGTTATAGTTTAAAATGTTTAAAAAATTAAATTTATATTACTATATTATTATCAAATCGTTTGCTCCGCTTAATAAAGGAATGTACTGCACGAAAAAGTTTTACATTCTGATTATAATCAGAGGTTTCACTTCCATAAAGAATGGTTTGAATAGTAAATTCTATGTTAAGTTTATTAAAGGAATCAACAAGTTGTTGCCTATGAATATTATATAAAGAACAGTGCATAAAATAATGGGAGGGGCTTTCACAGGGATCATTGCAATGTGGGCAAGATGGTCTGTCAGATAAGTGATGTTGCTGCAAATGTAGATTTAGATTGCTAGCATCATTCCTCATCTGACAGTGTATGATATTTTCTTTTCTGTCACCTATATGAAAATATTTAGGCGAGGCTTTTGTACCAGAGTTCAGTCTTGTCTTAAATATATTAAGAGAAGGACTGGATTTTGTTGAGGCAGGCAGACCATTCCAGAGTCGTAACGTACAAGGGATGAAACTTTTGCTATATGAGACAGTATTACAAAAGGGTAGTCTAAAATTGTCCCCCCGATATTTGTTGTCGTAGATTATAATCGTGAATGTTTTCTGTGTATGGTTGAATCATGTCATACATATAGTCCGGAGTTAAACCATTTATTATTTTATAGAGTAAAATCAACTTTTGTTTCTCTCTTCTTTTATAGAGAGGTTCCCAGCCAAATTCACTATATAATTTAGATCTGGATGAATTTACTCTCAACCCTGTAATTATCCTGCCTGCCTCAACCTGAACATTTTCCAATAGATTAGCTTCATTTTGGGTACAATTGTCCCAAATTACATTTCCATATTCTAGTATAGGTTGGATAAATGACAAATAATTATTAATCAATACATTTCTGTAAACTTGATATTTGAACATTCTAAGAATTTTCAGTCTGTCACATGCTTTTTTATAAATTTTACTTACATAATCACCCCATTTACAATTACTTTGGAGATCCAGACCCAGATGACAGTGAATATTAATATCGGTCACTCTGTTGTCCATATCCCAAAAATAAACTGGAGGGTTATTTATATTTCGTCTAGTAAATAAAACTGATTCAGTTTTATTTAGGATTAAATTTAAAAGCCCAGTTTTGTGATCAATTATTACAATCAAGATCATCAACAATATCGTTTATATATATAGGAACAGGAAAGGTCTCAACACTGACCCTTGGGGAACCTCAACATCAATTCCCTCCCACCCAGATGAGAATCCATCTAAGACCACTTTTTGTTTCCTATCATCTAAATAATCTGTGACCCAACTTAGTAAATTTCCATCTATACCAATTTTGCGTAATTCATATAAAAGTCCTGTATGCCAAACCCTATCGAATGCTTTAGAAATATCACAAAATATAAACCTTATGTCTTTACCAATATCAAGGTTACTGATAATAGTGTTGTAAATATATACAAGTTGATTTACTGTAGAATCTTTTGGTTGAAATCCTGATTGGTGTTCTGTAATAATATGATGCTCCAATACATAGTTATGCAAATGTTTCACAATTATGTTTTCCATCATCTTACACAGAACACAAGTAAGGGCAATAGGTCGAAAGTTTGTAATGTCAGATGCAGCCCCTTTATTTTTGTACACAGGGGATACGTGTGAGCGTTTCCAAATGTATGGAAGTTGTCCACATTGCAATGACTGATTAAATAATAATGTAAGAGGGGAAACAAGGCACCGAGAAACACTGCGTAAGATCCTGGGTGCAACACCATCGGGGCCACTTGGTTTGGAATTATTCAGTATTTCTAATTGGTCTTTTACTTCTTGTTCAGTAATCAATAATTCAGGACAAATATTGTCACGGGCAAAGTCTTCATTTGGGAGATTTGGTTCATTTTCAATATTTGAAATATCAGCAAAGTACTTATTAAAAATATCACATTTCTCTGAGGGATGAATTATTATTCTACCTTCATGTTTTATAGGGGGTGAAACTTTATTACACTTGTTTAGTTTACAAACTGATTTGGCAATTCTCCACCATTTGTCTGGTGGGATACTTTTTTCCATTAATTGAGAAGTAAGTTTATTTCTATATTCAGTTTTGGCTTCTCTTACCAATCTTATAACATCATTTCGCAAATGTCTATATTGTGACCAGTGATCTGGGTTGTTGGTAGACTTAGCTCTATAATGAATGCGATTTCTCTTTCGAATCGCCTTCCTTATAGAGCTATTCATAAACGGTTTATCATCTGGTCTAATAATTACAGTTTTAGTAGGTATGTGTTTGCCACACGTCTCATTTAAAATAGAAAGGAAATTGGAGTAGTTCTCATTGACAGTTTTATTTTCAAAGAGAATACTCCAATTCTTGCCTTCCATTTCATGGATTATGGAATTATAATCAGCCTGATCATATTTTCTAGTTGTGCGTTTATAACAGTGCTCTTTACTCGTTTTGATATTAATGTCTACACTGACTGGGCAGTGGTCACTGCAAAAGTTCGGGGAAACTTTGATATCAAGCATAGACGTGTGAGAATGTCTTCAAGGTGCCCACACTGATTACCCAACATATCAATGTTTAAGCCACCTCCAAGTATTATAGGAATATTCAAATCCAATATAGGCTGGATATTGTTTTCGAATTTCCGACAATATGACACATCTGAATGTGGGGGTCTATAAATAACTCCAACCATCGCTTTTAAATTATTTATGATAACTTCTAACCAAAGAATTTCAATTTCACTAGTGTGAAATTCCGGCTTTTCACATATATATATATTAGGTTTGGCGAAAATTGCCACTCCGCCACAGTGGCGGTTCCTGTCAACACGTATTGGGTTTTGGAAACCCCTTAATTGGATATCCTCGTTGTCAATATCCCGACTTATGTGTTTCTGATACAAGTATGATATCATTACTTGACATTTCTAATTCAGTTAAGTCAATTTTTGGTAATAAACTGCATGCATTAATATGTGCAATTCTTAGTGAATCATTTTTCAAATTAGGTTTGCCCGATACAATATTTGGACCAGGGTTTGATTCAATATGTCCTTTTAATAGAATGTAGTACAATACAGTTTGCTTATAGTGCGAGGTATTTTGACAATAAAAGAGATTTCTAATTTTTGTTTTACCATTTTTTACAGCATTTTGTTCATCATATTCGATGGCCGACCCTTTGTAGTATCTGTTCATGAGAAAACTAGTCATTGGTGTCTGAAATAAACATTAGAACTTCGCTGCACTGGGGCGGCCATCTTGTGGTAATACTAATGCTGACATGACCTTGACCAAGTAGATTGCATATATCACATGACTAAAAAAATCACAATTTATTTGAAATGAAAAATAACGAACTAAAAGTATTCTGAAGAATTGAGAATACAAACAACGAGTTACACAAAAACATAGAAAAATAATATAATACACATGCATTTAAAAGATAAATAATAGATAAGGGGAAAGCCAATTAAGGTAATCCATATAGTTTCTATTTATAGAATAATATTAAATTCCAACTTTGCCCATTGAATAGGTTTGACTGGTTTACTAATATCAGAGATATCTCTCTGGTTATATTATTAATAGAGTGTAAATTTGTTTAAAATTACACAGGAGTAACCAGTATAATTTCCCTGAAAACAGTAAACATTTATATATAATATGACAAACAGCATAACAAGCTTATTATTTACTAATATTATTAATAGACTGAATGTTAATTTGCTTAAAATAATACAGAAGTAAACAGTATAGATTGAAGTTTCCCTGAGAAGTAAACATTTACAAAAAAAATAAGTTTATTATGGTATCATGTTTATTTTGAACATTGTCCGACGTATTAATTACTGTAAGCGAAAGGAGTTCAATTTCTTCACCCCCGTTGTTTACTGTACAAGGTTCAGGATTGGAATGAACCTGGACTTCTGTTACAATTACGGCATTTTTCTTGGACTTGTGAGCTGGTTCTTGTTCGTTTGGTTTTGGTTTCTGCCCAGTTTTGAATGGGTTAGGAACCGAAGTCTTTGGAGCAAATGTGATCGACAATTGACTTTCCCGTGAACATACTTTAACGGTACTATCTAGGGTTTTTACAAAAATGTTACCATCTCTTGTCCACGTATCAAGGATTAACTTTTGTTTCTTCAGTTGTCTAGCCTTATAGAATAAACTAGATCTTCCTTTGGATAATGATTCATTAATATAATAACCCTTTTTAAGGTACATTCGATTAGCGTATACGTGTTCTTTGAGGCGGTAATTGATAAACCGTACAGCTATAGGCCTATTTAAGTTGGTTTTTTTCTGACCTACCCGATGCGAACGATCAATATTGCCCATGTTTATTTCAATATTTAGTTCATTCTTTAGAAATTCACAGATGAGCATATCAGTGTGTTCTTTATGCGATTCCCGTATGCCAGAAATCCTTAAGCTATGCCGTCTGCCATACTGCTCAAGATCATCCGTTCTCATGTCAGTTTCTGTAATTTTGTCTTCGAGATGTATTATGTCTTGTTTTAAAGGCTGCATAACTTCAGCTATTTGATTTTCAAGGGAAGGAACAAGGTGCTCTATTAGTGTAATGTTAAATGGTGTAATGGTAAAGGGTCTAATGTTAAATGGTGTAATGGTAAAGGGTGTAATGTTAAATGGTGTAATGGTAAAGGGTGTAATGTTAAATGGTGTAATGGTAAAGGGTGTAATGTTAAATGGTGTAATGGTGAAGGGTGTAATGTTAAATGGTGTAATGGTAAAGGGTGTAATGTTAAATGGTGTAATGGTAAAGGGTGTAATGTTAAATGGTGTAATAGTAAAGGGTGTAATGTTAAATGGTGTAATGGTAAAGGGTGTAATGTTAAATGGTGTAATGGTAAAGGGTGTAATGTTAAATGGTGTAATGGTGAAGGGTGTAATGTTAAATGGTGTAATGGTAAAGGGTGTAATGTTAAATGGTGTAATGGTAAAGGGTGTAATGTTAAATGGTGTAATGGTAAAGGGTGTAATGTTAAATGGTGTAATGATACATTGTATAATGTTAAATTGTGTAATGTTAAGTAGTGTAATGTTAAATGGTGTAATGGTGTGAATGATTTGCATGTATGGTGTAAATAGTAATGTTGAACTTTTCATCACTGTACATTATTCTGCTCTTCCTGTAGCCACGAATGCCATGCCATACTGTATGAGCAATGTAGTACAGGGTATGTAATTTGGTAGTGTTTTCACAAAGACATTGCTCATTATGATAGTAATATTTTGAACAATTCACTTTTGCAAAGATCCTCTCTCTGTTTTATATGTATATTATCAGAATAATAATGTCTTACAACAAATAAGCCAGTCCTGCCCCTATCAAAGTCTTCAGAATCAGTACATTTAGTTACTATTTTGTGAAATAACTGAGGGGAAATGGATAAGTTCGTTTACTATTGGGTCAAGGATTATATTGGTGTAGGAACTGATTGCTCTTCCACCCTTCATGACCACACGAAATCACCTCCGTTTTATTGTCGAATTCATGTTGCTCAATAATTAGTTTTCTGTGTAGGTTTTTGTAGATCACTGTTTGTCCTTTTTCTTTTTGTGCATTGTATTTTCTGTCCTTCGTCAATTTACTACGTCTGATTACTCTTTTGAAATATTCAAATATTTCTGTAATTAATGAGGAGAGATTAAATGTAAACAAAAGTAATAATGATCAATAAACCGAGAAATGATCATAATATATAGTGTATTTGCATTATCCTCTATTTGAAAATATAAGTGTGCATTCACTTAATACTGATACTATAGTACAATTTTGTATGCAGGCAAAATGATACTACTATCACACTTTGACAAATTATATTTACTGAAAAACCCTCAGATAGACTAATTGTAATTTTCGTACTTTTATAAAAATATTCATCTATTAAAGCATTTGACTATTTCACACTTTACAGTCACTACTATACTACATGAAGATTTAAAATCCCGTTTATGCGAAATTATTCACACCGTATATTACTTTGAAAATTGCAAGCTATGCTACAAGTTTCCCGTTCGGTTCACGAATGGTTTGTGTTCGCTTTGTCTGGCTTGATTTTTTATGTTAAACGCTACTTTCAGCAATATTTCAGCTATATCATTGCGACCAGTTTTAGTGGTGGAAGAAACCGGAGTACCCGGAGAGAGCCACCGACCATGGGCAAGTAACTGGTAAACTTTATCACTTTCGGATTCGAGTCGAGTGCACCTTTTTGCAATTTAAAAGGCTGGACGCGAACCCACGCTGTATAGGTGATAGGCTTGTATGAGTTGTTACGTAATCCAACTAGCTATGTCATTGAGCCACCCAGACCCTGTGTTCGCCCTTGTCAAGCTGGACACACAAGACCAAATGTCCTACACAGAAAAGAACGGAGCATGTCCAGTTCGAAGGGGGGCACAATTTTCCACAATTAATCTGCATCCCGATGTAAGCAAACTGTGCTCCTCTCATCGCCGACCGTCTTTACTCACATGAGACAGATATTTACAAAATCGTGTCAAAGACAACAAAAATTACAGAAGCTAAAGTCTTAAATCTCACATTCAGGTATTATTGATCTTGTTCAATCTTGTTAATTAATAATTCAAACCTTACTTCTTAAATTCCATTAATATACCTTAAAGAAATTGAGATAATCGAAACAATACAATAATCTTCATCTGCCTCATTTCTTGACATTAACCTCGGACTGACACATATGGGGAACACTAAGCCAGACTATGTGATAAAAGACAGCTTAATTTTTTCAATTATTAATTTTCTAACTCTTGATGGTAAAAAACTAACCATTCCCGTGGATGGAGTTTATATTTCACAATTCTTACATAGCGATCAAACTTGTAGTTTGTATGGAAACCTTTTATCGACGCCACCATCTTTTGAGTACTAAACTATCAAGTCTATGATTTTTAAAGAATCATCTCATCTTAACTTTCATATTTATTGTCGGGAGATATTAACACATTGTTGAAAGTATTCTATCACATTCACACAGATGACCAGAGATGACATTGTTAATAATATTTTGGTTCCAAGTTATTGTTTCCCTATTGAATCTTATGATAGCCTTTTTTGTATATATTATTTAAATGATGATTAAGGCTTTCCTTGAAAAAATAGCTTTGTATAGATCACAACCATTGCGTCTCGGAAAATACATTTAATCTTTTAAGGTACAGGATTAAGACACAACGTTCTTCACAGAAACCCTGCTGACTCTTTAATATGTGATTGTCAGCATTTTACTCGTATGTGGTGGACTCTTGCATGACCGTATAATTTAACCGAGGGTATGATTGGAGCAATACATATATCTTAACTCCAACCATATTGATGTAAGTACCTGTACCAAGATAAAAGAGCGAGTGATCATGAATACATGTATGTAGTAGTATCGATATTGCCTGTTTCTGTGATTTTCATATTGGAGTTTGGAAATGTTCTGACAGTGAGGTATTTTGTGCACTCTATTTATTGCTCCGACTTTAAGAGAATGTCTCTTCTGACTGTTCTCGTTATATATGTGATTTATTTGCAGGAATTGCTTCATACGCTGCAATAAATTAAGAATATTGTGTAAAACAGCGCACGTTATTTTTACGTGTACGTATCATTGTGTCAAATCACATTTGTCTGTATTAAATACATTCGGGGGCCGTCATGGGCATGTTCATGGTGTTGTATTTACAGCTTCCTACACAATCGACGCTTATCGTCACATGAGTTGTGAGATCGAATACCACTCGTGTCGAGTTCTCCATCAATGAATCTAAGCCCGCGATATACCTGGATTATTGTTGAAAGTAGCGTTAGACACCATAAATTTAACCCTACATAAATATGCAGCTGGTGAAAAGATAATAAAAACAAAGAACACCAATTACCTCAAGAATGTATTATCTAATAACAAAAGACATAGAGATCAATCAAAGCACTCGTTACTAAAACTGTTACTGATATCGTCACTAGATTCAGCACTACTGCTACCGCTCATGTCCTGGCACCCATATTTCCCGTACTTGTATCTTATTCTGTAGACTCTTTTGCCTGTTAAAACAAGTGTGTTTATCAAATTAGACTTGTGGATATTGCCTTAGTAGTCAGCAACCTTAATTGTTTTAAACTATTATTTTGCTGATATTTTGCAAACCTATTGAAAAACAGATGCCATTTGTTCAGCTTGCCATTGTGAATGTTGTCAATGTTTTGAATATTTCTTTAATTATGAAATGATGATTAACCAGAGACGGACAACAATTGCTCTAATATCAACAAAACGAACAACTACTTATTGCTTCAAATCATAAAACACAACAAATGACATCGTAATAAGCCGATAGAAATCCAGGTTGTGCTTTGGGAACAGGAAAATATGTGACGGATTTAAGCTGTTTTTTTGGATTCTATTCCTCACTTTTAATATTGGTTGGTATTTTGGGTGTATCACTTTTAATACACAGCTTTCCTTGTTACTATCCACTAACTCTCTGGTAGTTCGATTTACAACTATCAATGCTATCGGTGCCCATCAACACTACATAGGCGAATTCGATTCTGACGCACGGCGAGGTGTACTCGACACACATTAAGTGATAGTGTTTGTCAGTGACTTGCTGCAGGTCGGTGGTTCTCTCCATAAACAAATGACCATCACGACGTGTTGTTCGTTCACAACGTTTTATTTGGAGCTATCATTACACCTTTGGTATAGTCAAACTTTTCTTAAGCTTTGATGAAATAACTTACATCTTGCTCAATAATATTTCTTACCTTTCTTGTATCCATATCCAGATTTTTTTCTCTCTCTTATGTCATCTATATAAAAGATTAATAGAAATCGACTTAGACTTAAAAGTGTTCTGTCTCGGAGGTAAAAACATAGCCCTCCCTAAAAGATTAATGGTCGGTTCCTATCTGGATTTCTAGAATACTACTTACAATTGTTTCATTGAAATCATCACGTACATGTACAACACACAACATCATGATTCATTTCAATGAATTAACATTTGTTTCATTATTTATTTTGCCAAAGTGTAACATTTATTTACATATATACACTTGTATTCTTCGTAAAATGAAATCACGCCACATTATAACTGAGATATTGTTGAAAGTGGCGTTAAGCACAATCAAACAAACAAAATGAAATCAAAACTCACCTTTTACGGATACCTCAACTTGATCTTCTGCAAAAAAAAAAAACATTTGAGTTAATAATAGTTAAAAGACCATAGATTACCAAAGTATGACGTGATATACTGTTAAAGAGACTTTTAGGATACAATTTATCATTAAATATAAAAAATGAAGGTAAGAAAGAAGAAAAGTGTAGAAAATCCGAATGGCAGCATGTTTTCAGAATTTCTCTTGTTACTTTCACTATACGTCTAATCGTTGTTGGTAGCTTGGGAAATGAGAAAATGCATATAGAGTTAAAAAAAACTTTCAAGCAACTTTTAACGAATTCAACGCAAAATTATATAGTTTTAAGACGATGCAAATTCGATAATTGAATGAATTGATTGATATTTGTCAGTGAGATGCTCAATTTATTTTATTGATTTATTAATATCACGTGTAGCCAAAAAATTATTAAGACCACCATGATGTTCTCTGTTGTGTTAGTAGATATTGACAACACACAACAGCATGATTCATTTCAATGAATTAACATTTGTTTCATTATTTATTTTGCCAAAGTGTAACATTTATTTACATATATACACTTGTATTCTTCGTAAAATGAAATCACGCCACAATATAACTGAGATATTGTTCAAAGTGGCGTTAAGCACAATCAAACGAGCAAAATGAAATCAAAACTCACCTTTTACGGACCCGTCAACTTGATCTTCTGCAAATAAAACCCCCATTTGAATTAATAATAGTTAAAATACCATATATTACCAAAGGAAGACGTAATATAATGTTAAAGAGACTTCTAGGATACTATTTATCATTAAATACAAAAAATGAAGGTAAGAAAGAAGAAAAGTGTAGAAAATCCGAATGGCAGCATGTTTTCCAAATTTCTCTTGTTACTTTCACTGTACGTCTAATCGTTGTTGGTAACTTGTGAAATGAGAAAATGCATATAGAGTTAAAAAAAACTTTCAAGCAACTTTTACCGAATTCAACGCAAACTTATATAGTTTCAAGACGATGCAAATTCGGTAATTGAATGAATTGATTGATATTTGTCAGTGAGATGCTCAATTTATTTTATTGATTTATTAATATCACGTGTAACCAAAAAATTAATAAAACCACCATGATGTTCACTATTGTGTTAGTAGATATTGACAACACACAACAGCATGATTCATTTCAATGAATTAACATTTGTTTCATTATTTATTTTGCCAAAGTGTAACATTTATTTACATATATACACTTGTATTCTTCGTAAAATGAAATCACGCCACAATATAACTGAGATATTGTTCAAAGTGGCGTTAAGCACAATCAAACAAACAAAATGAAATAAAAACTCACCTTTTACGGACCCGTCAACTTGATCTTCTGCAAAAAAATACCCCATTTGAATTAATAATAGTTAAAAGACCATATATTACCAAAGGAAGACGTGATATACTGTTAAAGAGACTTTTAGGAAAACATTTATCATTAAATACAAAAAATGAAGGTAAGAAAGAAGAAAAGTGTAGAAAATCCGAATGGCAGCATGTTTTCAGAATTTCTCTTGTTACTTTCACTATACGTCTAATCGTTGTTGGTAGCTTGGGAAATGAGAAAATAATACATATAGAGTTAAAAAAAACTTTCAAGCAACTTTTACCGAATTCAACGTAAAATTATATAGTTTTAAGACGATGCAAATTCGATAATTGAATGAATTGATTGATATTTGTCAGTGAGATGCTCAATTTATTTTATTGATTTATTAATATCACGTGTAACCAAAAAATTATTAAGACCACCATGATGTTCTCTGTTGTGTTAGTAGATATTGACAACACACAACAGCATGATTCATTTCAATGAATTAACATTTGTTTTATTATTTATTTTGCCAAAGTGTAACATTTATTTACATATATACACTTGTATTCTTCGTAAAATGAAATCACGCCACATTATAACTGAGATATTGTTGAAAGTGGCTTTAAGCACAATCAAACAAACAAAATGAAATAAAAACTCACCTTTTACGGACCCGTCAACTTGATCTTCTGCAAAAAAAAAAACCATTTGAATTAATAATAGTTAAAAGACCATATATTACCAAAGGAAGACGTGATATACTGTTAAAGAGACTGCTAGGATACAATTTATCATTAAATACAAAACATGAAGTTGGAAAGAAGAAAAGTGTAGAAAATCCGAATGGCAGCATGTTTTCAGAATTTCTCTTGTTACTTTCACTATACGTCTAATCGTTGTTGGTAACTTGTGAAATGAGAAAATGCATATTGAGTTAAAAAAAACTTTCAAGTAACTTTTACCGAATTCACCACAAAATTATATAGTTTTAAGACGATGCAAATTCGGTAATTGAATGAATTGATTGATATTTGTCAGCGAGATGCTCAATTTATTTTATTGATTTATTAATATCGCGTGTAACCAAAAAATTATTAAGACCACCATGATGTTCTCTGTTGTGTTAGTAGATATTGACAACAAACAACAGCATGATTCATTTCAATGAATTAACATTTGTTTTATTATTTATTTTGCCAAAGTGTAACATTTATTTACATATATACACTTGTATTCTTCGTAAAATGAAATCACGCCACATTATAACTGAGATATTGTTGAAAGTGGCTTTAAGCACAATCAAACAAACAAAATGAAATAAAAACTCACCTTTTACGGACCCGTCAACTTGATCTTCTGCAAAAAAAAAAACCATTTGAATTAATAATAGTTAAAAGACCATATATTACCAAAGGAAGACGTGATATACTGTTAAAGAGACTGCTAGGATACAATTTATCATTAAATACAAAACATGAAGTTGGAAAGAAGAAAAGTGTAGAAAATCCGAATGGCAGCATGTTTTCAGAATTTCTCTTGTTACTTTCACTATACGTCTAATCGTTGTTGGTAACTTGTGAAATGAGAAAATGCATATTGAGTTAAAAAAAAACTTTCAAGTAACTTTTACCGAATTCACCACAAAATTATATAGTTTTAAGACGATGCAAATTCGGTAATTGAATGAATTGATTGATATTTGTCAGTGAGATGCTCAATTTATTTTATTGATTTATTAATATCGCGTGTAACCAAAAAATTATTAAGACCACCATGATGTTCTCTGTTGTGTGAGTAGATATTGACAACAAACAACAGCATGATTCATTTCAATCATTTGCTTCATTATTTATTTTGCCAAGTGTAACATTTATTTACATATATACACTTGTATTCTTCGTAAAATGAAATCACGCCACAATATAACTGAGATATTGTTGAAAGTGGCGTTAAGCACAATCAAACAAACAAAATGAAATAAAAACTCACCTTTTACGGATACCTCAGCTTTTTTTTCTGCAAAAAAAAGAAACCCATTTGAATTAATAATAGTTAAAAGACCATATATTACCAAAGGAAGACGTGATATAATGTTAAAGAGACTTCTAGGATACAATTTATCATTAGATACAAAAAATGAAGGTAAGCAAGAAGAAAAATGTAGAAAATCCGAATGGCAGCATGTTTTCCGAATTTCTGTTGTTGCATTCACTATACGTCTAATCGTTGTTGGTAGCTTGTGAAATGAGAAAATGCATAAAAAAAAAACTTTCAAGTAACTTTTACCGAATTCACCACAAAATTATATAGTTTTAAGACGATGCAAATTCGGTAATTGAATGAATTGATTTATATTTGTCAGCGAGATGCTCAATTTATTTTATTGATTTATTAATATGACGTGTAACCAAAACATTAATAGGACCACCATGATGTTCTGTATTGTGTTAGTAGATATTGACATCAGTCGAACATTTGTCATATAACAAAGGCAAGCTTAAACCATTACAATACTGTTTTACATTATTGTATACCAATATAATATTTCATGTAGAATTTGATCAAATTGAGCGTGCAATATTTCCTGAAATTTGAACTTGTGCAGTATCGCTTCAAATCATGACATGATCTATCGACATTTTAAAATGGTGCTCTCGTCATTTTTGTAAAGTTCTACTGTATAATAAAAGGGTTATTACACTAAAAAATAACATTAATAAATACTGTCCCTCGCAAAACATTAATTCCACTCGTACTCTCGTGCGATAACATATTGTGCAATAAACCTATAATATTTCTAACGCGACTTACCGGCCACCTGTGCTTGGATCAATCCTGAAAGATCATAAAGAAAAACAATTTATTGTTTATTAATAATGACAAATAAAGAAAGGTACACATTTTCATGTCAAACGATTTTTCAATTTATAGTTTTTAGCTATGCATAAACATATATCTCTTGTAATTATAGATATGAATTGCAACGCAATCAATAATATGTTAATGAATAAAATATAAAAATATAACCGGCCGTTCACCACAGTGTCTAACGTGCATGTAGAATGTCATGCTTACTGCAAGTTATTTAAAGAGGTTTTGTATGGGCCATGCACGATGATTATTACAATATCTGACTTCCGGGATCCGCCAAAGTAGATAAAAGCCAAAAAACATATGATTGAGCAACACGTGCCAAAATAAAACTCGATGTTGACGTCATGTAATTGGGAGGTGAAACATTTCCTGCTCGACTAATGACACCCATCGTGCTAAAATAATCAACTGATAAGCTATGTAAGAGAAAAGTACGGACATTAACTACGACAAATGGAATATATTATTTGTATACCACATTCCTCTGATGCACTTTAACTGTTTTTTCATTTTGCTATTCCATTTCGCTTTCTTCAAAATACATTTAACAATATTAGCGTACTATTGGACGACATGGGAATTGTATAAATGGAACGCAAACGTCCTTTTTAGGATGATCTATAAAACAATAACTCACCAACAATACAGAGAGAAACAGCCAACAGCACTATTAACTTCATGTCTGCTAAATACAATCTGTAATTTATATAAATTCATCATAATTATATACATTTTAAGTAGATAGGGAAATCAAATTGACTTCAAAGTAATCCAGTTATAAGTACTGAACTTATTGCATACCTATATGATATATCTTGTAGAATGTAAAATAATCCATTCTTTTCCTTTGATCTTTTTATGGTTTTTATACCAGAATGTAAGTAACAGCTAAGAACTATGAAATAATACACGCAGATACGAGATATTGCACACTTTAAATCTGGCCTGTTTTATTACTCTTAGAGAGGCGTGCAATAATCAACGACTTAGATGTGATATTGCATGGCTTCATATTACAAATCACTTATACCACGGTTTTTCGAATTAATGGATTACTAGTCGAGGACCAATTATCGCCAACTTGCACGTTACTCACGAGCGCACGCGAATTTTCTGGCCATTTTTTACAGACGACAATAATAAATGGTGGCAAAGCAAACAGCAAAATCCTACATTTGTATCTTGGGTAATTCAAAAGGAATCGGGTAAAACCCCATTAGAAACCATGGTTGAATTTATTGCAATCAGACTTGTTTCGGTTAGGGTTTACTGTTTAGTAAATTAGCGGTAAGCTTAATACAAACCAGTTTCTAACTAAACCATGGTTTATTTTAACACATTCCAGTGAATTGGTGGTTTCTAAAGATGGCTGACACTCCAGATCTAAATGATCTTATAGACCTAATATTGATAGATAGCTTAACGCAAAGCGAGGTTGAACGTTCTGATGTATGGCTATGTCATATTCTGCAACATTTTGTTCACAGAACATTTCAATTCACCTTTTTATTGGCTAAACGTAGGAAATAGCCCTCTGTAAACCGATAACTTGATTACAACAGGTATTTGTATAAAGATATTTACTTTTCTGATGATGTTCACATACCCATTCCATTTATGAATCATCAACATGAAATCGAAGCATGTTCTTCTTTTCCTGCGCTGTCGCCATGTTTCAAAACCAAAATGTAAAACCGCTTCTCGTGCGGTTTTCTAACTTTCTTGAACTGGTCTTGGTTTAGACTCAATAAACATGAAAACCAGTTTCGGTTTCAACCCAGTTTTAAACCGGTTTTCTTAAATAAATGAAAAGTTTAGGAAACCAGTTTGAAACCTTAACCAGTTTGCTTGCAATCTATTCGACCCATACCTCTTAAAATAAACCTCGCGGGGTGTCGCTTAATGAAGCGCAAATGACAGTCGTATTATTAACAGAAAAATATAGCAGATTGGGTGTTCCAATGATCCCAAAATGGCGATAATTGGTACTCTTCCTCGCGATTCAGTGACAAAAATCAAAACTTTGCAAAGGGTACCTGATACGAGCATGTGCATGAACATTTATATTTCTGTCCAAGGTAAGTTGATTGGCAACATTCAAAATTATGAGGCGCTTGAAGGGGTGTATCGGACTACATAGAAATAATCTGACAAAAACAAGAAAAATTGGCGATAATTGGTCCTCGACCAGTAAACACTATCACGCTTGGTGTTCGATTGCTTAAACGTTTAACTCGGAAAACCGTGCTACAAATATTACATGTAGCAAACATTAACACGCAATATATCCGATATTTACACGATTCAATTCATGACATCATTGACGGGTAATATGAACGCTATTTTCATTTTTTTTAGTTCTGCTATATGATAAAAGAGTAATTGTACGATAATTGATGAATACTGTATATTGCAGAATATTACGTGCCCTCAGTCTTGTGCCATAAACCATTGTGTGTTTTACAACACTGATTAATTTTGTATTTATATTCAAATCCTGTATTGGTATTTCATTGAATTTTATATGAGCTTAGAACTACTGAATATTTTGATTCTAATGTAAACATAAGTAACTAAAGGGGATAACTTTTTGACTACACAATTACATGTGCACAATGCTTGGGTTAGAGTTAGGATTATAGTGTTTCACGCTACTTTCAACATTGATTGGAATATCGATACACGACATTTGAATTAATAATATAAAAGAGTAGTTATCTCATGTCAATGCGCTTGAAATTATACGTTCTCGAGATGTTGTATATCCCGTTCTAAAGGGCAGTGACTTTGTTAAACGATGAGGCGTCAAAACCGGATATATAACATCTCGAGACTGATAACATTTTTATCTGAATGTTCTGACATTAATAAGTATGTCCTTATTATAGGAAAAACATAAATACGTGTATCTTTGGACAAAGGTCACAGAGAGCGATTATTGATTTTCTATGCGGTATGAAATACACAGCACAGGCAATAGGTGAGAGCGATTATTGATTGTCTGAGCCGTATAAATACACAGGACTGCTTCCATGAAGTGCTAGAAGTAAATTGTTAGCCAATCAAAATTATACTTGCCACACGAACATCATATACATTTTTATATTCGATGGTACACTTTTGAATACAACCATGTCAGTTTTAATGAGGGGATATTGTGTTATTTTAAAATTGCACATCGAACTTTTGTGACGAATCAATTGTAAGATAATACATTCGTTATTGTAAGGCTACCCTTTATAACATACATATATTGTTCACGAATTTACAATCATTGTTGGTTTTATCTTGCATCATTAGAGGATTGTAAATATAATGTATAGCATCTTAAGGTGATACCATAGACTTCAGGTAAAACCTGATTTGCTCGTTTGATTTTCTGATTTTTTTGGCAGTGTGTTTGAATATATCCACTGCAATAAATATCAAAATTATCACCAGGTTTTTATCTAGAGTAACACGATGGGTGTCATATATGGATCAGGAACTGTTTATCATTTCGCAGTCCCCTTGAGATCAACCCCGGTTCTTCGTAGGGTTCGATGTTTTGTTTTCTTTGTAATGTTTTGTATATTATTGTTTAAACTTTTGGTCTTTTTCTATTGACCATTGTTATTGTATACTACCCTTTGGTATCTTCAAGCATTTCTTAATAATTATGGAATTAAAACTGCTATCAGCTAAGCACTACCATTTATACAATAACACTTAGAGACGATAATTGTTGTATACTCACTTTTGTCAGTCTTTGTTGTATGGTATATTGAGTGTTTTGATTATCAAAAAAACTAACACTGTATTTATAGTGAAGCAGAAACCGGATTTTATTTCAATTAGATGTCTTTGTCCTCTTGTTGTGACATTTAGTATTTACAAAAATATTCAGAAAAATATCATAAACAAAATGAACATATTCGGGGGAAAACAAAAACAAGGATATGTAATAATTTAAACAAATGCATCATATTTACTAATATATATGTTCCAATTCATTATCTACATCCGAACTAGACCATTTTTGTTTTATTAGGCTTCGGGTATCCCGGTATCCTCAACCAATAAAACTGACAGCCACGATATAATTGAAATATTGTTGAGAGTGGCGTTAAACACTATAACCCTAACCCTATAATATAAAATACAAGGATGACGAAACACTCTCTGAACCAGAGGATATTGTATATTCGTATGCAAACTGAAAGTTTCTTTTTATTTGTTCAAGGTATTCAGTTAATTACCATTATTTTAAAAGTGACAGATACCTTGTTGTATTAGTATGTTGAAGGACATTCAGTTGATCACTAATAAAGACTATCTGTAGCATATACTGACCGTGATATGAAAAAAGTATTGGACCAGTTTCCAATATTGTATATTATATTACAAAGCATATCGACATGATATGAAAAAAAATATCGGAGCAGTTTGAAATTCTTGCATTTTATATTACATAACAAATGTTGTACCAAAATTAATGATCTAATAACTAATTTTAAAACACACTATTTCATGTACAGTGTGATACATATGCCAATGTAGGAAGGGGGTATGGTGTTTATATCAATGTAAGTGAGGATTATCGTAGTAAAATGCACAACTCTGGCGGAACAACTGCAAAACACAAACCAAATCGTAGTAAGAGGCACAATCGATACCACTAACACATATACACGACCACCCACTGTCCTTGCATGATACAGGCACTAAGATAAACAGTGGAGGGGTTAAACTGGGTCATTTGGAAGATGTATACTGCTTTAGATAATTATGATAATTGGCTCTTTAATTAATGACACTGAGAGTAATCATTCTCTGTGTTATGTTGACCCTTCATCTCCTTGTCATTACAATTTTATTCATGTATAATGATGTGACGTGGCATATCTTCAATCTTAGATATAAAACCCCCCGATTGTAGTGACCTTCATTATCTACTATACAACAAGTACCATTAATAAGTTTGTTATGTTTTATTTGCATATCAGAATAAAAAAACATACATTTAATTGGCTGAATACTCTCCACGTGACTTTAACTATTGCGCGATACATACTGGGATGCTGATATAGACCGGTATATATATGATGTGACGTGGCATGTCATCAACCTTAAATATAAAACCCCCCGATTGTAGTGACATTCATTATCTACTATACAAACAAGTACCATTAATAATTTTGTTATGTTTTGTTTTCATATCAGATATATATCTGCATATATTTCTCCTTGTATGTTGAACACCATTCAAACTTTGCTATAGTTAATTCAAATTAGGTAATAATAAACCCAAGACGGGATTGAAACTACATACACAAATAGAAACTTTAAAGCACCTTCAATGATCTTGATTAAAAGTACATTAACATGGTCTTTAGTGTGTTTGTAAGGTTTTATTTATACCTAAAATTGCAGTTTCTATTATATTTCTTGATTCCTTGAAAAATGTCTGTGAATTTATATTGTGTGTGTCAGATTCAGGTCTTCAATGCAATAAACACAATAGTCACTGATATGGAGGGCAATATCAGAACAGACAGACTGCCATTGTGTCATGGTACGGACCATTGGAAATGATGTTGTCCTCGCCTCCATTTTCGCAGATCTTTTATTCCGTTGATTTACTATCAGAACATGTAGCAGGTATTATCTGCGATATGAAATAAAACCAGACCACCTGCAATATTGTACAGTAAAGCCTGTCTATGTGGTCACCTCTATTAAGCACTCATCTGTATTAAATAGTGACCTTTTTGTTGTAATAGAATATTTCTTGTCAATTTTACACCTTTCAAGAAGTCACCTGTCTTATAAGGCCTCTTTTTCTTTGTCAGGTTTCACTGAATATCATATTACATAACATATCAAGGACCAAAGATAATTATTTAAAATATGTGGGATCAAATATGTATTATTAGCCCGTATTGCTTTTATTAACATTTTCTTAATTTTCAATTACCTGTACATAGATATGCAAGCAAACAATTATTGAATTCAAGGAAAACATAATACACCTATCTCTGAAGAAGAGCAGTTGTATCCCCTTATCTTAAGTTAAAATCTTTAATGAGCGAGTGATTGTTGCTTAACGCCAAAATGAACAATTTTGAAGCTATGTAATGGCGGGAACAAGGTAAATTCAATGAAATGATGATGATTTCCACGCTGTACTATACCACCACGCTTCATATGATTTTTATCGTGCTAGCTCACTGCACCAACACTCCGCGGATAGACAGGTCTCTCACCAGTTGGACACATTATTCTGATTCAAAGCCAACCAGTCTTTGCTCTTACTTCTGAATGTTTCATACCTTAGAGAAGAAGCAACAAATACAAATTTCATGGTCTTTGGCTTGACACGACCGGTGCTCGAACCCACGACTTACCGCACTCGAGACAAGAACTGAAATCATTACACCGCCGATGGTTATTTACCTAAATATACCTATATAAAATGACATATTTGTTGTGGTATTATTAATTTGAAGATGGCTCTGTTGATCTCTAGTAAACGCTTATGTGATAAGTATCACGTAAGCCGTAATCTGAAAAGAAACCAGTTTGCAGCGCCGGATGTTGATAAAGAGAGGCCCTAGGCTATTCCACTTGTGAGCATATACTGACCGTGATATGAAAAAAGTATTGGACCAGTTTCCAATATTGTTTATTATATTACAAAGCATATCGAGATGATATGAGAAAAAATATCTGACCAGTTTGAAATTATTGCATTTTATATTACATAACATATAGAGATGATATGAAAACAAATATCGGAGCAGTTTGCAAGTATTGCATAGCAAATGTTGGACCAAAAATAATTGTCTAATAACTAATATCTGGGAGTAATAAAACCAAAGGGTCTATATGATAGCCAAAGTCTGGGAGTAATAAAACCAAGGGGTCTATATGATAGCCAAAATCTGGGAGCAATAAAACCAAGGGGTCTATATGATAGCCAAAGTCTGGGAGCAATAAAACCAAAGGGTCTATATGATAGCCAAAGTCTGGGAGCAATAAAACCAAGGGGTCTATATGATAGCCAAAGTCTGGGAGCAATAAAACCAAGGGGTCTATATGATAGCCAAAGTCTGGGAGCAATAAAACCAAGGGGTCTATATGATAGCCAAAGTCTGGGAGCAATAAAACCAAAGGGTTTATATGATAGCCAAATTCTGGGAGCAATAAAACCAATTGTAAAACAAACTATAGCATGTACAGTGTGATAAATATGTCAATGTAGCAGGGAGGAATATGGTATTTATGTCAATGTAAGTAAGCATTGTCGTAGTAAAATGCACAATTCTGTCAGAACAATTCCAAAATAAATAAGAAATCGTAGAAAGAGGTACAATCCTTACCACTAACTCATATTCACGACCGCTCACTGTCCTGATATAATACAGACACTAAAATAAAAAGTGGAGGGGTTAAGCAAGGTCATTTGGAAGATGTATTTTGTTTTAGATAATTGGTCCCTTAATTAATTAGAGGCTCATTGGGCTGATGCTGTGTCACTCACCTTTCATTCTACTTTGAGAAAACTTTATACTATATGATAGCCAAAGTCTGGGAGTAATAAAACCAAGGGGTCTATATGATAGCCAAAATCTGGGAGTAATAAAACCAAAGGGCCTATATGATAGCCAAAGTTTGGGAGTAATAAAACCAAGGGGTCTATATGATAGCCAAAGTCTGGGAGCAATAAAACCAAGGGGTCTATATGATAGCCAAAGTCTGGGAGCAATAAAACCAAGGGGTCTATATGATAGCCAAAGTCTGGGAGCAATAAAACCAAGGGGTCTATATGATAGCCAAAGTCTGGGAGTAATAAAACCAAAGGGCCTATATGATAGCCAAAGTCTGGGAGTAATAAAACCAAGGGGTCTATATGATAGCCAAAATCTGGGAGTAATAAAACCAAAGGGTCTATATGATAGCCAATATCTGGGAGCAATAAAACCAAGGGGTCTATATGATAGCCAAAGTCTGGGAGCAATAAAGCCAAAGGGTCTATATGATAGCCAAAGTCTGGGAGCAATAAAACCAAGGGGTCTATATGATAGCCAAAGTCTGGGAGCAATAAAACCAAAGGGTCTATATGATAGCCAAAGTCTGGGAGCAATAAAACCAAGGGGTCTATATGATAGCCAAAGTCAGGGAGCAATAAAACCAAAGGGTCTATATGATAGCCAAAGTCTGGGAGCAATAAAACCAAAGGGTCTATATGATAGCCAAAGTCTGGGAGCAATAAAACCAAGGGGTCTATATGATAGCCAAAGTCTGGGAGCAATAAAACCAAAGGGTCTATATGATAGCCAAAGTCTGGGAGCAATAAAACCAAAGGGTCTATATGATAGCCAAAGTCTGGGAGCAATAAAACCAAGGGGTCTATATGATAGCCAAAGTCTGGGAGCAATAAAACCAAATGGTCTATATGATAGCCAAAGTCTGGGAGCAATAAAACCAAGGGGTCTATATGATAGCCAAAGTCTGGGAGCAATAAAACCAAGGGGTCTATATGATAGCCAAAGTCTGGGAGCAATAAAACCAAAGGGTCTATATGATAGCCAAAGTCTGGAAGTAATAAAACCAAAGGGTCTATATGATAGCCAAAGTCTGGGAGCAATAAAACCAAGGGGTCTATATGATAGCCAAAGTCTGGGAGCAATAAAACCAAAGGGTCTATATGATAGCCAAAGTCTGGGAGCAATAAAACCAAAGGGTCTATATGATAGCCAAAGTCTGGGAGCAATAAAACCAAGGGGTCTATATGATAGCCAAAGTCTGGGAGCAATAAAACCAAAGGGCCTATATGATAGCCAAAGTCTAGGAGTAATAAAACCAAGGGGTCTATATGATAGCCAAAGTCTGGGAGCAATAAAACCAAGGGGTCTATATGATAGCCAAAGTCTGGGAGCAATAAAACCAAGGGGTCTATATGATAGCCAAAGTCTGGGAGTAATAAAACCAAAGGGTCTATATGATAGCCAAAGTCTGGGAGCAATAAAACCAAAGGGTCTATATGATAGCCAAAGTCTGGGAGTAATAAAACCAAGGGGTCTATATGATAGCCAAAATCTGGGAGCAATAAAACCAAGGGGTCTATATGATAGCCAAAATCTGGGAGCAATAAAACCAAAGGGCCTATATGATAGCCAAAGTCTGGGAGTAATAAAACCAAGGGGTCTATATGATAGCCAAAATCTGGGAGTAATAAAACCAAGGGGTCTATATGATAGCCAAAGTCTGGGAGCAATAAAACCAAAGGGTCTATATGATAGCCAAAGTCTGGGAGTAATAAAACCAAGGGGTCTATTTGATAGCCAAAATCTGGGAGTAATAAAACCAAGGGGTCTATAT
Source organism: Bathymodiolus septemdierum (assembly GCA_963383655.1). Taxonomy (NCBI): domain Eukaryota; kingdom Metazoa; phylum Mollusca; class Bivalvia; order Mytilida; family Modiolidae; genus Bathymodiolus; species Bathymodiolus septemdierum. The sequence continues at coordinate 128,764,775 of OY726517.1, forward strand.
GATAGCCAAAGTCTGGGAGCAATACAACCAAAGGGTCTATATGATAGCCAAAGTCTGGGAGCAATAAAACCAAAGGGCCTATATGATAGCCAAAGTCTGGGAGCAATAAAACCAAAGGGTCTATATGATAGCCAAAGTCTGGGAGCAATAAAACCAAAGGGTCTATATGATAGCCAAAGTCTGGGAGTAATAAAACCAAGTGGTCTATATGATAGCCAAATTCTGGGAGTAATAAAACCAAAGGGTCTATATGATAGCCAAAGTCTGGGAGTAATAAAACCAAGGGGTCTATATGATAGCCAAAGTCTGGGAGTAATAAAACCAAAGGGCCTATATGATAGCCAAAGTCTGGGAGTAATAAAACCAAGGGGTCTATATGATAGCCAAAATCTGGGAGTAATAAAACCAAAGGGTCTATATGATAGCCAAAGTCTGGGAGCAATAAAACCAAAGGGCCTATATGATAGCCAAAGTCTGGGAGTAATAAAACCAAGGGGTCTATATGATAGCCAAAGTCTGGGAGCAATAAAACCAAAGGGTCTATATGATAGCCAAAGTCTGGGAGCAATAAAACCAAGGGGTCTATATGATAGCCAAAGTCTGGGAGCAATAAAACCAAATGGTCTATATGATAGCCAAAGTCTGGGAGCAATAAAACCAAGGGGTCTATATGATAGCCAAAGTCTGGGAGCAATAAAACCAAAGGGTCTATATGATAGCCAAAGTCTGGGAGCAATAAAACCAAGGGGTCTATATGATAGCCAAAGTCTGGGAGCAATAAAACCAAGGGGTCTATATGATAGCCAAAGTCTGGGAGTAATAAAACCAAGGGGTCTATATGATAGCCAAAGTCTGGGAGCAATAAAACCAAAGGGTCTATATGATAGCCAAAGTCTGGGAGTAATAAAACCAAAGGGCCTATATGATAGCCAAAGTCTGGGAGTAATAAAACCAAGGGGTCTATATGATAGCCAAAATCTGGGAGTAATAAAACCAAAGGGTCTATATGATAGCCAATATCTGGGAGCAATAAAACCAAGGGGTCTATATGATAGCCAAAGTCTGGGAGCAATAAAACCAAAGGGTCTATATGATAGCCAAAATCTGGGAGCAATAAAACCAAGGGGTCTATATGATAGCCAAAGTCTGGGAGCAATAAAACCAAAGGGTCTATATGATAGCCAAAGTCTGGGAGCAATAAAACCAAGGGGTCTATATGATAGCCAAAGTCTGGGAGTAATAAAACCAAAGGGTCTATATGATAGCCAAAGTCTGGCAGCAATAAAACCAAAGGGTCTATATGATAGCCAAAGTCTGGGAGCAATAAAACCAAGGGGTCTATATGATAGCCAAAGTCTGGGAGCAATAAAACCAAAGGGCCTATATGATAGCCAAAGTCTAGGAGTAATAAAACCAAGGGGTCTATATGATAGCCAAAGTCTGGGAGCAATAAAACCAAGGGGTCTATATGATAGCCAAAGTCTGGGAGCAATAAAACCAAGGGGTCTATATGATAGCCAAAGTCTGGGAGTAATAAAACCAAAGGGTCTATATGATAGCCAAAGTCTGGGAGCAATAAAACCAAAGGGTCTATATGATAGCCAAAGTCTTGGAGTAATAAAACCAAGGGGTCTATATGATAGCCAAAATCTGGGAGCAATAAAACCAAGGGGTCTATATGATAGCCAAAATCTGGGAGCAATAAAACCAAAGGGCCTATATGATAGCCAAAGTCTGGGAGTAATAAAACCAAGGGGTCTATATGATAGCCAAAATCTGGGAGTAATAAAACCAAGGGGTCTATATGATAGCCAAAGTCTGGGAGCAATAAAACCAAAGGGTCTATATGATAGCCAAAGTCTGGGAGCAATAAAACCAAGGGGTCTATATGATAGCCAAAGTCTGGGAGCAATAAAACCAAAGGGTCTATATGATAGCCAAAGTCTGGGAGCAATAAAACCAAGGGGTCTATATGATAGCCAAAGTCTGGGAGCAATAAAACCAAGGGGTCTATATGATAGCCAAAGTCTGGGAGCAATAAAACCAAAGGGTCTATATGATAGCCAAAGTCTGGGAGCAATAAAACCAAAGGGTCTATATGATAGCCAAAGTCTGGGAGCAATAAAACCAAGGGGTCTATATGATAGCCAAAGTCTGGGAGCAATAAAACCAAAGGGTCTATATGATAGCCAAATTCTGGCAGCAATAAAACCAAAGGGTCTATATGATAGCCAAAGTCTGGGAGCAATAAAACCAAGGGGTCTATATGATAGCCAAAGTCTGGGAGCAATAAAACCAAAGGACCTATATGATAGCCAAAGTCTAGGAGTAATAAAACCAAGGGGTCTATATGATAGCCAAAGTCTGGGAGCAATAAAACCAAGGGGTCTATATGATAGCCAAAGTCTGGGAGCAATAAAACCAAGGGGTCTATATGATAGCCAAAGTCTGGGAGTAATAAAACCAAAGGGTCTATATGATAGCCAAAGTCTGGGAGGAATAAAACCAAAGGGTCTATATGATAGCCAAAGTCTGGGAGTAATAAAACCAAGGGGTCTATATGATAGCCAAAATCTGGGAGCAATAAAACCAAGGGGTCTATATGATAGCCAAAATCTGGGAGCAATAAAACCAAAGGGCCTATATGATAGCCAAAGTCTGGGAGTAATAAAACCAAGGGGTCTATATGATAGCCAAAATCTGGGAGTAATAAAACCAAGGGGTCTATATGATAGCCAAAGTCTGGGAGCAATAAAACCAAAGGGTCTATATGATAGCCAAAGTCTGGGAGTAATAAAACCAAGGGGTCTATATGATAGCCAAAATCTGGGAGTAATAAAACCAAGGGGTCTATATGATAGCCAAAGTCTGGGAGCAATAAAACCAAAGGGTCTATATGATAGCCAAAGTCTGGGAGCAATAAAACCAAAGGGCCTATATGATAGCCAAAGTCTGGGAGCAATAAAACCAAAGGGTCTATATGATAGCCAAAGTCTGGGAGCAATAAAACCAAAGGGTCTATATGATAGCCAAAGTCTGGGAGTAATAAAACCAAGGGGTCTATATGATAGCCAAATTCTGGGAGTAATAAAACCAAAGGGTCTATATGATAGCCAAAGTCTGGGAGTAATAAAACCAAGGGGTCTATATGATAGCCAAAGTCTGGGAGTAATAAAACCAAAGGGCCTATATGATAGCCAAAGTCTGGGAGTAATAAAACCAAGGGGTCTATATGATAGCCAAAATCTGGCAGCAATAAAACCAAAGGGTCTATATGATAGCCAAAGTCTGGGAGCAATAAAACCAAGGGGTCTATATGATAGCCAAAGTCTGGGAGCAATAAAACCAAAGGGCCTATATGATAGCCAAAGTCTAGGAGTAATAAAACCAAGGGGTCTATATGATAGCCAAAGTCTGGGAGCAATAAAACCAAGGGGTCTATATGATAGCCAAAGTCTGGGAGCAATAAAACCAAGGGGTCTATATGATAGCCAAAGTCTGGGAGTAATAAAACCAAAGGGTCTATATGATAGCCAAAGTCTGGGAGCAATAAAACCAAAGGGTCTATATGATAGCCAAAGTCTTGGAGTAATAAAACCAAGGGGTCTATATGATAGCCAAAATCTGGGAGCAATAAAACCAAGGGGTCTATATGATAGCCAAAATCTGGGAGCAATAAAACCAAAGGGCCTATATGATAGCCAAAGTCTGGGAGTAATAAAACCAAGGGGTCTATATGATAGCCAAAATCTGGGAGTAATAAAACCAAGGGGTCTATATGATAGCCAAAGTCTGGGAGCAATAAAACCAAAGGGTCTATATGATAGCCAAAGTCTGGGAGCAATAAAACCAAGGGGTCTATATGATAGCCAAAGTCTGGGAGCAATAAAACCAAAGGGTCTATATGATAGCCAAAGTCTGGGAGCAATAAAACCAAGGGGTCTATATGATAGCCAAAGTCTGGGAGCAATAAAACCAAGGGGTCTATATGATAGCCAAAGTCTGGGAGCAATAAAACCAAAGGGTCTATATGATAGCCAAAGTCTGGGAGCAATAAAACCAAAGGGTCTATATGATAGCCAAAGTCTGGGAGCAATAAAACCAAGGGGTCTATATGATAGCCAAAGTCTGGGAGCAATAAAACCAAAGGGTCTATATGATAGCCAAATTCTGGCAGCAATAAAACCAAAGGGTCTATATGATAGCCAAAGTCTGGGAGCAATAAAACCAAGGGGTCTATATGATAGCCAAAGTCTGGGAGCAATAAAACCAAAGGGCCTATATGATAGCCAAAGTCTAGGAGTAATAAAACCAAGGGGTCTATATGATAGCCAAAGTCTGGGAGCAATAAAACCAAGGGGTCTATATGATAGCCAAAGTCTGGGAGCAATAAAACCAAGGGGTCTATATGATAGCCAAAGTCTGGGAGTAATAAAACCAAAGGGTCTATATGATAGCCAAAGTCTGGGAGGAATAAAACCAAAGGGTCTATATGATAGCCAAAGTCTGGGAGTAATAAAACCAAGGGGTCTATATGATAGCCAAAATCTGGGAGCAATAAAACCAAGGGGTCTATATGATAGCCAAAATCTGGGAGCAATAAAACCAAAGGGCCTATATGATAGCCAAAGTCTGGGAGTAATAAAACCAAGGGGTCTATATGATAGCCAAAATCTGGGAGTAATAAAACCAAGGGGTCTATATGATAGCCAAAGTCTGGGAGCAATAAAACCAAAGGGTCTATATGATAGCCAAAGTCTGGGAGTAATAAAACCAAGGGGTCTATATGATAGCCAAAATCTGGGAGTAATAAAACCAAGGGGTCTATATGATAGCCAAAGTCTGGGAGCAATAAAACCAAAGGGTCTATATGATAGCCAAAGTCTGGGAGCAATAAAACCAAAGGGCCTATATGATAGCCAAAGTCTGGGAGCAATAAAACCAAAGGGTCTATATGATAGCCAAAGTCTGGGAGCAATAAAACCAAAGGGTCTATATGATAGCCAAAGTCTGGGAGTAATAAAACCAAGGGGTCTATATGATAGCCAAAATCTGGGAGTAATAAAACCAAAGGGTCTATATGATAGCCAAAGTCTGGGAGTAATAAAACCAAGGGGTCTATATGATAGCCAAAGTCTGGGAGTAATAAAACCAAAGGGCCTATATGATAGCCAAAGTCTGGGAGTAATAAAACCAAGGTGTCTATATGATAGCCAAAATCTGGGAGTAATAAAACCAAAGGGTCTATATGATAGCCAAAGTCTGGGAGCAATAAAACCAAAGGGCCTATATGATAGCCAAAGTCTGGGAGTAATAAAACCAAGGGGTCTATATGATAGCCAAAGTCTGGGAGCAATAAAACCAAAGGGTCTATATGATAGCCAAAGTCTGGGAGCAATAAAACCAAGGGGTCTATATGATAGCCAAAGTCTGGGAGCAATAAAACCAAGGGGTCTATATGATAGCCAAAGTCTGGGAGTAATAAAACCAAGGGGTCTATATGATAGCCAAAGTCTGGGAGCAATAAAACCAAAGGGTCTATATGATAGCCAAAGTCTGGGAGTAATAAAACCAAAGGGCCTATATGATAGCCAAAGTCTGGGAGTAATAAAACCAAGGGGTCTATATGATAGCCAAAATCTGGGAGTAATAAAACCAAAGGGTCTATATGATAGCCAATATCTGGGAGCAATAAAACCAAGGGGTCTATATGATAGCCAAGGTCTGGGAGCAATAAAACCAAAGGGTCTATATGATAGCCAAAATCTGGGAGTAATAAAACCAAGGGGTCTATATGATAGCCAAAGTCTGGGAGCAATAAAACCAAAGGGTCTATATGATAGCCAAAGTCTGGGAGTAATAAAACCAAGGGGTCTATATGATAGCCAAAATCTGGGAGTAATAAAACCAAGGGGTCTATATGATAGCCAAAGTCTGGGAGCAATAAAACCAAAGGGTCTATATGATAGCCAAAGTCTGGGAGCAATAAAACCAAAGGGCCTATATGATAGCCAAAGTCTGGGAGCAATAAAACCAAAGGGTCTATATGATAGCCAAAGTCTGGGAGCAATAAAACCAAAGGGTCTATATGATAGCCAAAGTCTGGGAGTAATAAAACCAAGGGGTCTATATGATAGCCAAAATCTGGGAGTAATAAAACCAAAGGGTCTATATGATAGCCAAAGTCTGGGAGTAATAAAACCAAGGGGTCTATATGATAGCCAAAGTCTGGGAGCAATAAAACCAAAGGGTCTATATGATAGCTAAAGTCTGGGAGCAATAAAACCAAGGGGTCTATATGATAGCCAAAGTCTGGGAGCAATAAAACCAAAGGGTCTATATGATAGCCAAAGTCTGGGAGCAATAAAACCAATGGGTCTATATGATAGCCAAAGTCTGGGAGCAATAAAACCAAAGGGTCTATATGATAGCCAAAGTCTGGGAGCAATAAAACCAAAGGGTCTATATGATAGCCAAAGTCTGGGAGCAATAAAACCAAGGGGTCTATATGATAGCCAAAGTCTGGGAGTAATAAAACCAAGGGGTCTATATGATAGCCAAAGTCTGGGAGCAATAAAACCAAAGGGTCTATATGATAGCCAAAGTCTGGGAGTAATAAAACCAAAGGGCCTATATGATAGCCAAAGTCTGGGAGTAATAAAACCAAGGGGTCTATATGATAGCCAAAATCTGGGAGTAATAAAACCAAAGGGTCTATATGATAGCCAATATCTGGGAGCAATAAAACCAAGGGGTCTATATGATAGCCAAGGTCTGGGAGCAATAAAACCAAAGGGTCTATATGATAGCCAAAATCTGGGAGTAATAAAACCAAGGGGTCTATATGATAGCCAAAGTCTGGGAGCAATAAAACCAAAGGGTCTATATGATAGCCAAAGTCTGGGAGTAATAAAACCAAGGGGTCTATATGATAGCCAAAATCTGGGAGTAATAAAACCAAGGGGTCTATATGATAGCCAAAGTCTGGGAGCAATAAAACCAAAGGGTCTATATGATAGCCAAAGTCTGGGAGCAATAAAACCAAAGGGCCTATATGAAAGCCAAAGTCTGGGAGCAATAAAACCAAAGGGTCTATATGATAGCCAAAGTCTGGGAGCAATAAAACCAAAGGGTCTATATGATAGCCAAAGTCTGGGAGTAATAAAACCAAGGGGTCTATATGATAGCCAAAGTCTGGGAGTAATAAAACCAAGGGGTCTATATGATAGCCAAAGTCTGGGAGTAATAAAACCAAAGGGCCTATATGATAGCCAAAGTCTGGGAGTAATAAAACCAAGGGGTCTATATGATAGCCAAAATCTGGGAGTAATAAAACCAAAGGGTCTATATGATAGCCAAAGTCTGGGAGCAATAAAACCAAAGGGCCTATATGATAGCCAAAGTCTGGGAGTAATAAAACCAAGGGGTCTATATGATAGCCAAAGTCTGGGAGCAATAAAACCAAAGGGTCTATATGATAGCCAAAGTCTGGGAGCAATAAAACCAAGGGGTCTATATGATAGCCAAAGTCTGGCAGCAATAAAACCAAAGGGTCTATATGATAGCCAAAGTCTGGGAGCAATAAAACCAAGGGGTCTATATGATAGCCAAAGTCTGGGAGCAATAAAACCAAAGGGTCTATATGATAGCCAAAGTCTGGGAGCAATAAAACCAAGGGGTCTATATGATAGCCAAAGTCTGGGAGCAATAAAACCAAGGGGTCTATATGATAGCCAAAGTCTGGGAGTAATAAAACCAAGGGGTCTATATGATAGCCAAAGTCTGGGAGCAATAAAACCAAAGGGTCTATATGATAGCCAAAGTCTGGGAGTAATAAAACCAAAGGGCCTATATGATAGCCAAAGTCTGGGAGTAATAAAACCAAGGGGTCTATATGATAGCCAAAATCTGGGAGTAATAAAACCAAAGGGTCTATATGATAGCCAATATCTGGGAGCAATAAAACCAAGGGGTCTATATGATAGCCAAGGTCTGGGAGCAATAAAACCAAAGGGTCTATATGATAGCCAAAGTCTGGGAGCAATAAAACCAAGGGGTCTATATGATAGCCAAAGTCTGGGAGCAATAAAACCAAAGGGTCTATATGATAGCCAAAGTCTGGGAGCAATAAAACCAAGGGGTCTATATGATAGCCAAAGTCTGGGAGCAATAAAACCAAAGGGTCTATATGATAGCCAAAGTCTGGGAGCAATAAAACCAAGGGGTCTATATGATAGCCAAAGTCTGGGAGCAATAAAACCAAGGGGTCTATATGATAGCCAAAGTCTGGGAGCAATAAAACCAAAGGGTCTATATGATAGCCAAAGTCTGGGAGTAATAAAACCAAGGGGTCTATATGATAGCCAAAATCTGGGAGTAATAAAACCAAAGGGTCTATATGATAGCCAATATCTGGGAGCAATAAAACCAAGGGGTCTATATGATAGCCAAGGTCTGGGAGCAATAAAACCAAAGGGTCTATATGATAGCCAAAGTCTGGGAGCAATAAAACCAAGGGGTCTATATGATAGCCAAAGTCTGGGAGCAATAAAACCAAAGGGTCTATATGATAGCCAAAGTCTGGGAGCAATAAAACCAAGGGGTCTATATGATAGCCAAAGTCTGGGAGCAATAAAACCAAAGGGTCTATATGATAGCCAAAGTCTGGGAGCAATAAAACCAAGGGGTCTATATGATAGCCAAAGTCTGGGAGCAATAAAACCAAGGGGTCTATATGATAGCCAAAGTCTGGGAGCAATAAAACCAAAGGGTCTATATGATAGCCAAAGTCTGGGAGCAATAAAACCAAAGGGTCTATATGATAGCCAAAGTCTGGGAGCAATAAAACCAAAGGGTCTATATGATAGCCAAAGTCTGGGAGCAATAAAACCAAAGGGTCTATATGATAGCCAAAGTCTGGGAGCACTAAAACCAAGGGGTCTATATGATAGCCAAAGTCTGGGAGCAATAAAACCAAAGGGTCTATATGATAGCCAAAGTCTGGCAGCAATAAAACCAAAGGGTCTATATGATAGCCAAAGTCTGGGAGCAATAAAACCAAGGGGTCTATATGATAGCCAAAGTCTGGGAGCAATAAAACCAAAGGGCCTATATGATAGCCTAAGTCTAGGAGTAATAAAACCAAGGGGTCTATATGATAGCCAAAGTCTGGGAGCAATAAAACCAAGGGGTCTATATGATAGCCAAAGTCTGGGAGCAATAAAACCAAGGGGTCTATATGATAGCCAAAGTCTGGGAGTAATAAAACCAAAGGGTCTATATGATAGCCAAAGTCTGGGAGCAATAAAACCAAAGGGTCTATATGATAGCCAAAGTCTTGGAGTAATAAAACCAAGGGGTCTATATGATAGCCAAAATCTGGGAGCAATAAAACCAAGGGGTCTATATGATAGCCAAAATCTGGGAGCAATGAAACCAAAGGGCCTATATGATAGCCAAAGTCTGGGAGTAATAAAACCAAGGGGTCTATATGATAGCCAAAATCTGGGAGTAATAAAACCAAGGGGTCTATATGATAGCCAAAGTCTGGGAGCAATACAACCAAAGGGTCTATATGATAGCCAAAGTCTGGGAGCAATAAAACCAAAGGGTCTATATGATAGCCAAAGTCTGGGAGCAATAAAACCAAGGGGTCTATATGATAGCCAAAGTCTGGGAGCAATAAAACCAAGGGGTCTATATGATAGCCAAAGTCTGGGAGTAATAAAACCAAGGGGTCTATATGATAGCCAAAGTCTGGGAGCAATAAAACCAAAGGGTCTATATGATAGCCAAAGTCTGGGAGTAATAAAACCAAAGGGCCTATATGATAGCCAAAGTCTGGGAGTAATAAAACCAAGGGGTCTATATGATAGCCAAAATCTGGGAGTAATAAAACCAAAGGGTCTATATGATAGCCAATATCTGGGAGCAATAAAACCAAGGGGTCTATATGATAGCCAAGGTCTGGGAGCAATAAAACCAAAGGGTCTATATGATAGCCAAAGTCTGGGAGCAATAAAACCAAGGGGTCTATATGATAGCCAAAGTCTGGGAGCAATAAAACCAAAGGGTCTATATGATAGCCAAAGTCTGGGAGCAATAAAACCAAGGGGTCTATATGATAGCCAAAGTCTGGGAGCAATAAAACCAAAGGGTCTATATGATAGCCAAAGTCTGGGAGCAATAAAACCAAGGGGTCTATATGATAGCCAAAGTCTGGGAGCAATAAAACCAAGGGGTCTATATGATAGCCAAAGTCTGGGAGCAATAAAACCAAAGGGTCTATATGATAGCCAAAGTCTGGGAGCAATAAAACCAAAGGGTCTATATGATAGCCAAAGTCTGGGAGCAATAAAACCAAAGGGTCTATATGATAGCCAAAGTCTGGGAGCAATAAAACCAAAGGGTCTATATGATAGCCAAAGTCTGGGAGCAATAAAACCAAGGGGTCTATATGATAGCCAAAGTCTGGGAGCAATAAAACCAAAGGGTCTATATGATAGCCAAAGTCTGGCAGCAATAAAACCAAAGGGTCTATATGATAGCCAAAGTCTGGGAGCAATAAAACCAAGGGGTCTATATGATAGCCAAAGTCTGGGAGCAATAAAACCAAAGGGCCTATATGATAGCCAAAGTCTAGGAGTAATAAAACCAAGGGGTCTATATGATAGCCAAAGTCTGGGAGCAATAAAACCAAGGGGTCTATATGATAGCCAAAGTCTGGGAGCAATAAAACCAAGGGGTCTATATGATAGCCAAAGTCTGGGAGTAATAAAACCAAAGGGTATATATGATAGCCAAAGTCTGGGAGCAATAAAACCAAAGGGTCTATATGATAGCCAAAGTCTTGGAGTAATAAAACCAAGGGGTCTATATGATAGCCAAAATCTGGGAGCAATAAAACCAAGGGGTCTATATGATAGCCAAAATCTGGGAGCAATAAAACCAAAGGGCCTATATGATAGCCAAAGTCTGGGAGTAATAAAACCAAGGGGTCTATATGATAGCCAAAATCTGGGAGTAATAAAACCAAGGGGTCTATATGATAGCCAAAGTCTGGGAGCAATAAAACCAAAGGGTCTATATGATAGCCAAAGTCTGGGAGCAATAAAACCAAGGGGTCTATATGATAGCCAAAGTCTGGGAGCAATAAAACCAAAGGGTCTATATGATAGCCAAAGTCTGGGAGCAATAAAACCAAGGGGTCTATATGATAGCCAAAGTCTGGGAGCAATAAAACCAAGGGGTCTATATGATAGCCAAAGTCTGGGAGCAATAAAACCAAAGGGTCTATATGATAGCCAAAGTCTGGGAGCAATAAAACCATAGGGTCTATATGATAGCCAAAGTGTGGGAGCAATAAAACCAAGGGGTCTATATGATAGCCAAAGTCTGGGAGCAATAAAACCAAGGGGTCTATATGATAGCCAAAGTCTGGGAGCAATAAAACCAAGGGGTCTATATGATAGCCAAAGTCTGGGAGCAATAAAACCAAAGGGTCTATATGATAGCCAAAGTCTAGGAATAATAAAACCAAGGGGTCTATATGATAGCCAAAGTCTGGGAGCAATAAAACCAAGGGGTCTATATGATAGCCAAAGTCTGGGAGCAATAAAACCAAGGGGTCTATATGATAGCCAAAGTCTGGGAGTAATAAAACCAAAGGGTCTATATGATAGCCAAAGTCTGGGAGCAATAAAACCAAGGGGTCTATATGATAGCCAAAGTCTGGGAGTAATAAAACCAAGGGGTCTATATGATAGCCAAAATCTGGGAGCAATAAAACCAAGGGGTCTATATGATAGCCAAAATCTGGGAGCAATAAAACCAAAGGGCCTATATGATAGCCAAAGTCTGGGAGTAATAAAACCAAGGGGTCTATATGATAGCCAAAATCTGGGAGTAATAAAACCAAAGGGTCTATATGATAGCCAAAGTCTGGGAGCAATAAAACCAAAGGGTCTATATGATAGCCAAAGTCTGGGAGTAATAAAACCAAGGGGTCTATATGATAGCCAAAATCTGGGAGTAATAAAACCAAGGGGTCTATATGATAGCCAAAGTCTGGGAGCAATAAAACCAAAGGGTCTATATGATAGCCAAAGTCTGGGAGCAATAAAACCAAAGGGCCTATATGATAGCCAAAGTCTGGGAGCAATAAAACCAAAGGGTCTATATGATAGCCAAAGTCTGGGAGCAATAAAACCAAAGGGTCTATATGATAGCCAAAGTCTGGGAGTAATAAAACCAAGGGGTCTATATGATAGCCAAAATCTGGGAGTAATAAAACCAAAGGGTCTATATGATAGCCAAAGTCTGGGAGTAATAAAACCAAGGGGTCTATATGATAGCCAAAGTCTGGGAGTAATAAAACCAAAGGGCCTATATGATAGCCAAAGTCTGGGAGTAATAAAACCAAGGGGTCTATATGATAGCCAAAATCTGGGAGTAATAAAACCAAAGGGTCTATATGATAGCCAAAGTCTGGGAGCAATAAAACCAAAGGGTCTATATGATAGCCAAAGTCTGGGAGTAATAAAACCAAGGGGTGTATATGATAGCCAAAGTCTGGGAGCAATAAAACCAAAGGGTCTATATGATAGCCAAAGTCTGGGAGCAATAAAACCAAGGGGTCTATATGATAGCCAAAGTCTGGGAGCAATAAAACCAAAGGGTCTATATGATAGCCAAAATCTGGGAGCAATAAAACCAAGGGGTCTATATGATAGCCAAAGTCTGGGAGCAATAAAACCAAAGGGTCTATATGGTAGCCAAAGTCTGGGAGCAATAAAACCAAGGGGTCTATATGATAGCCAAAGTCTGGGAGTAATAAAACCAAGGGGTCTATATGATAGCCAAAGTCTGGGAGTAATAAAACCAAGGGGTCTATATGATAGCCAAAGTCTGGGAGCAATAAAACCAAAGGGTCTATATGATAGCCAAAGTCTGGGAGCAATAAAACCAAGGGGTCTATATGATAGCCAAAGTCTGGGAGCAATAAAACCAAAAGGTCTATATGATAGCCAAAGTCTGGGAGCAATAAAACCAAGGGGTCTATATGATAGCCAAAGTCTGGGAGCAATAAAACCAAGGGGTCTATATGATAGCCAAAGTCTGGGAGCAATAAAACCAAAGGGTCTATATGATAGCCAAAGTCTGGGAGCAATAAAACCAAGGGGTCTATATGATAGCCAAAGTCTGGGAGCAATAACACCAAGGGGTCTATATGATAGCCAAAGTCTGGGAGTAATAAAACCAAGGGGTCTATATGATAGCCAAAATCTGGGAGCAATAAAACCAAGGGGTCTATATGATAGCCAAAATCTGGGAGCAATAAAACCAAGGGGTCTATATGATAGCCAAAATCTGGGAGCAATAAAACCAAAGGGTCTATATGATAGCCAAAGTCTGGGAGCAATAAAACCAAGGGGTCTATATGATAGCCAAAATCTGGGAGCAATAAAACCAAAGGGTCTATATGATAGCCAAAGTCTGGGAGCAATAAAACCAAGGGGTCCATATGATAGCCAAAGTCTGGGAGCAATAAAACCAAAGGGTCTATATGATAGCCAAAGTCTGGGAGCAATAAAACCAAAGGGTCGATATGATAGCCAAAGTCTGGGAGCAATAAAACCAAAGGGTCTATATGATAGCCAAAGTCTGGGAGCAATAAAACCAAGGGGTCTATATGATAGCCAAAGTCTGGGAGCAATAAAACCAAAGGGTCTATATGATAGCCAAAGTCTGGGAGCAATAAAACCAAGGGGTCTATATGATAGCCAAAGTCTGGGAGCAATAAAACCAAAGGGCCTATATGATAGCCAAAGTCGTCTAAGGTAACCTATGTCTGAGGGAGGAGAACCTTATTTTGGTAAAAATTACATATTTAGGAATTATAAATTTCAATAATAAATATATCTAATTAAACCATGGCAGTGCCCAGACACTGAATACTGGACAGTTGATGATACCCTCGTGGACTAATAGTCCACCAGAAGAGGTATCGACCCAGTGATAGTAATAAAAATGTAGATATCAAATTTAGTGTGCAGGACACCTTTACTGTGTATTTCTATTTATAGTAACAATGTTCTATTTTAAGACAACACTATTTCTATTTATAGTAAGGATGTGCTATTTTAAGACAACATTTTGTATTTCTATTTATAGTACGGATGTTCTATTTCAAGACAACACTATTTCTATTTATAGTAAGGATGTTCTATTTTAAGATAACACTGTATTTCTATTTATAGTAAGGATGTACTATTTTAAGACAACACTATGTTTCTATTTATAGTAAGGATGTACTATTTTAAATCAACATTAAATCAACAAGATTCTGACAGAGGTTTATATTCCAGTGCCCTCATCATTGGCAGGATTCTGACAGAGGTTTATATTCCAGTGCCCTCATCATTGACAGGATTCTGACAGAGGTTTATATTCCAGTGCCCTCATCATTGGCAGGATTCTGACAGAGAGGTTTATATTCCAGTGCCCTCGTCATTGACAGGATTCTGACAGAGAGGTTTATATTCCAGTGCCCTCATCATTGGCAGGATTCTGACAGAGGTTTATATTCCAGTGCCCTCATCATTTGCAGGATTCTGACAGAGAGGTTTATATTCCAGTGCCCTCATCATTGACAGGATTCTGACAGAGGTTTATATTCCAGTGCCCTCATCATTGGCAGGATTCTGACAGAGGTTTATATTCCAGTGCCCTCATCATTTTCAGGATTCTGACAGAGGGGTTTATATTCCAGTGCCCTCATCATTGGCAGGATTCTGACAGAGAGGTTTATATTCCAGTGCCCTCATCATTGGCAGGATTCTGACAGAGAGGTTTATATTCCAGTGCCCTCATCATTGGCAGGATTCTGACAGAGAGGTTTATATTCCAGTGCCCTCATCATTGGCAGGATTCTGACAGAGAGGTTTATATTCCAGTGCCCTCATCATTGACAGGATTCTGACAGAGAGGTTTATATTCCAGTGTCCTCATCATTGACAGGATTCTGACAGAGAGGTTTATATTCCAGTGCCCTCATCATTGACAGGATTCTGACAGAGAGGTTTATATTCCAGTGCCCTCATCATTGACTGGATTCTGACAGAGGTTTATATTTCAGTGCCCTCATCATTGACAGGATTCTGACAGAGAGGTTTATATTCCAGTGCCCTCATCATTGGCAGGATTCTGACACAGGTTTATATTCCAGTGCCCTCATCATTGACAGTATTCTGACAGAGAGGTTTATATTCCAGTGCCCTCATCATTGACAGGATTCCGATAGAGAGGTTTATATTCCAGTGCCCTCATCATTGGCAGGATTCTGACAGAGAGGTTTATATTCCAGTGCCCTCATCATTGACAGGATTCTGACAGAGAGGTTTATATTCCAGTGCCCTCATCATTGGCATGATTCTGACAGAGGTTTATATTTCAGTGCCCTCATCATTGACAGGATTCTGACAGAGGTTTATATTCCAGTGCCCTCATCATTGACAGGATTCTGACAGAGGTTTATATTCCAGTGCCCTCATCATTGACAGGATTCTGACAGATAGGTTTATATTCCAGTGCCCTCATCATTGACAGGATTCTGACAGAGGTTTATATTCCAGTGCCCTCATCATTGACAGGATTCTGACAGAGAGGTTTATATTCCAGTGGCCTCATCATTGGCAGGATTCTGACAGAGGTTTATATTCCAGTGCCCTCATCATTGACAGGATTCTGACAGAGAGGTTTATATTCCAGTGCCCTCATCATTGGCAGGATTCTGACAGAGAGGTTTATATTCTAGTGCCCTCATCATTGGCAGGATTCTGACAGAGGTTTATATTCCAGTGCCCTCATCATTGGCAGGATTCTGACAGAGGTTTATATTCCAGTGCCCTCATCATTTGCAGGATTCTGACAGAGAGGTTTATATTCCAGTGCCCTCATCATTGGCAGGATTCTGACAGAGAGGTTTATATTCCAGTGCCCTCATCATTGGCAGGATTCTGACAGAGAGGTTTATATTCCAGTGCCCTCATCATTGGCAGGATTCTGACAGAGAGGTTTATATTCCAGTGCCCTCATCATTGGCAGGATTCTGACAGAGAGGTTTATATTCCAGTGCCCTCATCATTGACAGGATTCTGACAGAGAGGTTTATATTCCAGTGCCCTCATCATTGACAGGATTCTGACAGAGAGGTTTATATTCCAGTGCCCTCATCATTGACAGGATTCTGACAGAGAGGTTTATATTCCAGTGCCCTCATCATTGACTGGATTCTGACAGAGGTTTATATTTCAGTGCCCTCATCATTGACAGGATTCTGACAGAGAGGTTTATATTCCAGTGCCCTCATCATTGGCAGGATTCTGACACAGGTTTATATTCCAGTGCCCTCATCATTGACAGGATTCTGACAGAGAGGTTTATATTCCAGTGCCCTCATCATTGACAGGATTCCGATAGAGAGGTTTATATTCCAGTGCCCTCATCATTGGCAGGATTCTGACAGAGAGGTTTATATTCCAGTGCCCTCATCATTGACAGGATTCTGACAGAGAGGTTTATATTCCAGTGCCCTCATCATTGGCAGGATTCTGACAGAGGTTTATATTTCAGTGCCTTCATCATTGACAGGATTCTGACAGAGGTTTATATTCCAGTGCCCTCATCATTGACAGGATTCTGACAGAGGTTTATATTCCAGTGCCCTCATCATTGACAGGATTCTGACAGATAGGTTTATATTCCAGTGCCCTCATCATTGACAGGATTCTGACAGAGGTTTATATTCCAGTGCCCTCATCATTGACAGGATTCTGACAGAGAGGTTTATATTCCAGTGGCCTCATCATTGGCAGGATTCTGACAGAGGTTTATATTCCAGTGCCCTCATCATTGACAGGATTCTGACAGAGAGGTTTATATTCCAGTGCCCTCATCATTGGCAGGATTCTGACAGAGAGGTTTATATTCTAGTGCCCTCATCATTGACAGGATTCTGACAGAGAGGTTTATATTCCAGTGCCCTCATCATTGACAGGATTCTGACAGAGGTTTATATTCCAGTGCCCTCATCATTGACAGGATTCTGACAGAGAGGTTTATATTCCAGTGCCCTCATCATTGACAGGATTCTGACAGAGAGGTTTATATTCCAGTGCCCTCATCATTGACAGGATTCTGACAGAGGTTTATATTTCAGTGCCCTCATGATTGACAGGATTCTGACAGAGGTTTATATTCCAGTGCCCTCATCATTGGCAGGATTCTGACAGATGTTTATATTCCAGTGCCCTCATCATTGACAGGATTCTGACAGAGAGGTTTATATTCTAGTGCCCTCATCATTGACAGGATTCTGACAGAGAGGTTTATATTACAGTGCCCTCATCATTGACAGGATTCTGACAGAGGTTTATATTTCAGTGCCCTCGTCATTGACAGGATTCTGACAGAGAGGTTTATATTCCAGTGCCCTCATCATTGACAGGATTCCGACAGAGAGGTTTATATTCCAGTGCCCTCATCATTGGCAGGATTCTGACAGAGAGGTTTATATTCCAGTGCCCTCATCATTGACAGGATTCTGACAGAGAGGTTTATATTCCAGTGCCCTCATCATTGGCAGGATTCTGACAGAGGTTTATATTTCAGTGCCCTCATCATTGACAGGATTCTGACAGAGGTTTATATTCCAGTGCCCTCATCATTGACAGGATTCTGACAGAGGTTTATATTCCAGTGCCCTCATCATTGACAGGATTCTGACAGATAGGTTTATATTCCAGTGCCCTCATCATTGACAGGATTCTGACAGAGGTTTATATTCCAGTGCCCTCATCATTGACAGGATTCTGACAGAGAGGTTTATATTCCAGTAGCCTCATCATTGGCAGGATTCTGACAGAGGTTTATATTCCAGTGCCCTCATCATTGACAGGATTCTGACAGAGAGGTTTATATTCCAGTGCCCTCATCATTGGCAGGATTCTGACAGAGAGGTTTATATTCTAGTGCCCTCATCATTGGCAGGATTCTGACAGAGAGGTTTATATTCCAGTGCCCTCATCATTGACAGGATTCTGACAGAGGTTTATATTCCAGTGCCCTCATCATTGACACGATTCTGACAGAGAGGTTTATATTCCAGTGCCCTCATCATTGACAGGATTCTGACAGAGAGGTTTATATTCCAGTGCCCTCATCATTGACAGGATTCTGACAGAGGTTTATATTTCAGTGCCCTCATGATTGACAGGATTCTGACAGAGGTTTATATTCCAGTGCCCTCATCATTGGCAGGATTCTGACAAATGTTTATATTCCAGTGCCCTCATCATTGACAGGATTCTGACAGAGAGGTTTATATTCTAGTGCCATCATCATTGACAGGATTCTGACAGAGAGGTTTATATTCCAGTGCCCTCATCATTGACAGGATTCTGACAGAGGTTTATATTTCAGTGCCCTCATCATTGACAGGATTCTGACAGAGAGGTTTATATTCCAGTGCCCTCATCATTGACAGGATTCTGACAGAGGTTTATATTTCAGTGCCCTCATCATTGACAGGATTCTGACAGAGGTTTATATTCCAGTGCCCTCATCATTGGCAGGATTCTGACAGAGGTTTATATTCCAGTGCCCTCATCATTGAAAGGATTCTGACAGAGAGGTTTATATTCCAGTGCCCTCATCATTGACAGGATTCTGAGAGAGAGGTTTATATTCCAGTGCCCTCATCATTGACAGGATTCTGACAGAGGTTTATATTCCAGTGCCCTCATCATTGGCAGGATTCTGACAGAGGTTTATATTCCAGTGCCGTCATCATTGGCAGGATTATGACAGAGGTTTATATTCCAGTGCCCTCATCATTGGCAGGATTCTGACAGAGGTTTATATTCCAGTGCCCTCATCATTGACAGGATTCTGACAGAGGTTTATATTCCAGTGCCCTCATCATTGACAGGATTCTGACAGAGAGGTTTATATTCCAGTGCACTCATCATTGACAGGATTCTGACAGAGGTTTATATTTCAGTGCCCTCATCATTGACAGGATTCTGACAGGTTTATATTCCAGTGCCCTCATCATTGGCAGGATTCTGACAGAGAGGTTTATATTCCAGTGCCCTCATCATTGACAGGATTCTGACAGAGAGGTTTATATTCCAGTGCCCTCATCATTGACAGGATTCTGACAGAGAGGTTTATATTCCAGTGCCCTCATCAATGGCAGGATTCTGACAGAGGTTTATATTCCAGTGCCCTCATCATTGGCAGGATTCTGACAGAGAGGTTTATATTCCAGTGCCCTCATCATTGACAGGATTCTGACTGAGGTTTATATTCCAGTGCCCTCATCATTGACAGGATTCTGACAGAGAGGTTTATATTCCAGTGCCCTCATCATTGACAGGATTCTGACAGAGAGGTTTATATTCCAGTGCCCTCATCATTGACAGGATTCTGACAGAGAGGTTTATATTCCAGTGCCCTCATCATTGGCAGGATTCTGACAGAGAGGTTTATATTCCAGTGCCCTCATCATTGGCAGGATTCTGACAGAGAGGTTTATATTCCAGTGCCCTCATCATTGGCAGGATTCTGACAGAGGTTTATATTCCAGTGCCCTCATCATTGGCAGGATTCTGACAGAGGTTTATATTCCAGTGCCCTCATCATTGACAGGATTCTGACAGAGGTTTATATTCCAGTGCCCTCATCATTGACAGGATTCTGACAGAGAGGTTTATATTCCAGTGCCCTCATCATTGGCAGGATTCTGACAGAGGTTTATATTCCAGTGCCCTCATCATTGACAGGATTCTAACAGAGAGGTTTATATTCCAGTGCCCTCATCATTGACAGGATTCTGACAGAGGTTTATAGTCCAGTGCCCTCATCATTGACAGGATTCTGACAGAGAGGTTTATATTCCAGTGCCCTCATCATTGACAGGATTCTGACAGAGAGGTTTATATTCCAGTGCCCTCATCATTGACAGGATTCTGACAGAGAGGTTTATATTCCAGTGCCCTCATCATTGACAGGATTCTGACAGAGGTTTATATTCCAGTGCCCTCATCATTGACAGGATTCTGACAGAGGTTTATATTCCAGTGCCCTCATCATTGACAGGATTCTGACAGAGGTTTATATTCCAGTGCCCTCATCATTGGCAGGATTCTGACAGAGGTTTATATTCCAGTGCCCTCATCATTGACAGGATTCTGGCAGAGAGGTTTATATTCCAGTGCCCTCATCATTGGCAGGATTCTGACAGACAGGTTTATATTCCAGTGCCCTCATCATTGACAGGATTCTGACAGAGGGTTATATTCCAGTGCCCTCATCATTGGCAGGATTCTGACAGAGAGGTTTATATTCCAGTGCCCTCATCATTGGCAGGATTCTGACAGAGGTTTATATTCCAGTGCCCTCATCATTGACAGGATTCTGACAGAGGTTTATATTCCAGTGCCCTCATCATTGACAGGATTCTGACAGAGAGGTTTATATTTCAGTGCCCTCATCATTGACAGGATTCTGACAGAGAGGTTTATATTTCAGTGCCCTCATCATTGACAGGATTCTGACAGCGTTTATATTCCAGTGCCCTCATCATTGACAGGATTCTGACAGAGAGGTTTATATTCCAGTGTCCTCATCATTGACAGGATTTTGACAGAGATTTATATTCCAGTGCCCTCATCATTGGCAGGATTCTGACAGAGAGGTTTATATTCCAGTGCCCTCATCATTGGCAGGATTCTGACAGAGAGGTTTATATTCCAGTGCCCTCATCATTGAGAGGATTCTGACAGAGAGGTTTATATTCCAGTGCCCTCATCATTGGCAGGATTCTGACAGAGAGGTTTATATTCCAGTTCCCTCATCATTGGCAGGATTCTGACAGAGAGGTTTATATTCCAGTGCCCTCATCATTGGCAGGATTCTGACAGAGGTTTATATTCCAGTGCCCTCATCATTGGCAGGATTCTGACAGAGGTTTATATTCCAGTGCCCTCATCATTGACAGGATTCTGACAGAGGTTTATATTCCAGTGCCCTCATCATTGACAGGATTCTGACAGAGAGGTTTATATTCCAGTGCCCTCATCACTGGCAGGATTCTGACAGAGGTTTATATTCCAGTGCCCTCATCATTGACAGGATTCTAACAGAGAGGTTTATATTCCAGTGCCCTCATCATTGACAGGATTCTGACAGAGGTTTATATTCCAGTGCCCTCATCATTGACAGGATTCTGACAGAGAGGTTTATATTCCAGTGCCCTCATCATTGACAGGATTCTGACAGAGAGGTTTATATTCCAGTGCCCTCATCATTGACAGGATTCTGACAGAGAGGTTTATATTCCAGTGCCCTCATCATTGACAGGATTCTGACAGAGAGGTTTATATTCCAGTGCCCTCATCATTGACAGGATTCTGACAGAGATTTATATTCCAGTGCCCTCATGATTGACAGGATTCTGACAGAGGTTTATATTCCAGTGCCCTCATCATTGACAGGATTCTGACAGAGGTTTATATTCCAGTGCCCTCATCATTGACAGGATTCTGACAGAGGTTTATATTCCAGTGCCCTCATCATTGACAGGATTCTGACAGAGGTTTATATTCCAGTGCCCTCATCATTGGCAGGATTCTGACAGAGGTTTATATTCCAGTGCCCTCATCATTGACAGGATTCTGACAGAGAGGTTTATATTCCAGTGCCCTCATCATTGGTAGGATTCTGACAGAGAGGTTTATATTCCAGTGCCCTCATCATTGACAGGATTCTGACAGAGGTTTATATTCCAGTGCCCTCATCATTGGCAGTATTCTGACAGAGAGGTTTATATTCCAGTGCCCTCATCATTGGCAGGATTCTGACAGAGGTTTATATTCCAGTGCCCTCATCATTGACAGGATTCTGACAGAGGTTTATATTCCAGTGCCCTCATCATTGACAGGATTCTGACAGAGAGGTTTATATTCCAGTGCCCTCATCATTGGCAGGATTCTGACAGAGAGATTTATATTCCAGTGCCTTCATCATTGGCAGGATTCTGACAGAGGTTTATATTCCAGTGCCCTCATCATTGGCAGGATTCTGACAGAGAGGTTTATATTCCAGTGCCCTCATCATTGGCAGGATTCTGAGAGAGAGGTTTATATTCCAGTGCCCTCATCATTGACAGGATTCTGACAGAGGTTTATATTCCAGTGCCCTCATCATTGACAGGATTCTGACAGAGGTTTATATTCCAGTGCCCTCATCATTGAGAGGATTCTGACAGAGGTTTATATTCCAGTGCCCTCATCATTGACAGGATTCTGACAGAGAGGTTTATATTCCAGTGCCCTCATCATTGGCAGGATTCTGACAGAGAGGTTTATATTCCAGTGCCCTCATCATTGGCAGGATTCTGACAGAGAGGTTTATATTCCAGTGCCCTCATCATTGACAGGATTCTGACAGAGAGGTTTATATTCCAGTGCCCTCATCATTGACAGGAATCTGACAGAGAGGTTTATATTCCAGTGCCCTCATCATTGACAGGATTCTGACAGAGAGGTTTATATTCCAGTGCCCTCATCATTGGCAGGATTCTGACAGAGAGGTTTATATTCCAGTGCCCTCATCATTGGCAGGATTCTGACAGAGAGGTTTATATTCCAGTGCCCTCATCATTGACAGGATTCTGACAGAGGTTTATATTCCAGTGCCCTCATCATTGGCAGGATTCTGACAGAGGTTTATATTCCAGTGCCCTCATCATTGACAGGATTCTGACAGAGAGGTTTATATTCCAGTGCCCTCATCATTGACAGGATTCTGACAGAGAGGTTTATATTCCAGTGCCCTCATCATTGACTGGATTCTGACAGAGGTTTATATTCCAGTGCCCTCATCATTGACAGGATTCTGACAGAGAGGTTTATATTCCAGTGCCCTCATCATTGACAGGATTCTGACAGAGGTTTATATTCCAGTGCCCTCATCATTGGCAGGATTCTGACAGAGAGGTTTATATTCCAGTGCCCTCATCATTGACAGGATTCTGACAGAGAGGTTTATATTCCAGTGCCCTCATCATTGGCAGGATTCTGACAGAGAGGTTTATATTCCAGTGCCCTCATCATTGGCAGGATTCTGACAGAGAGGTTTATATTCCAGTGCCCTCATCATTGACAGGATTCTGACAGAGAGGTTTATATTCCAGTGCCCTCATCATTGACAGGATTCTGACAGAGAGGTTTATATTCCAGTGCCCTCATCATTGGCAGGATTCTGACAGAGAGGTTTATATTCCAGTGCCCTCATCATTGACAGGATTCTGACAGAGAGGTTTATATTCCAGTGCCCTCATCATTGACAGGATTCTGACAGAGAGGTTTATATTCCAGTGCCCTCATCATTGGCAGGATTCTGACAGAGAGGTTTATATTCCAGTGCCCTCATCATTGGCAGGATTCTGACAGAGAGGTTTATATTCCAGTGCCCTCATCATTGACAGGATTCTGACAGAGGTTTATATTCCAGTGCCCTCATCATTGACAGGATTCTGACTGAGGTTTATATTCCAGTGCCCTCATCATTGGCAGGATTCTGACAGAGAGGTTTATATTCCAGTGCCCTCATCATTGACAGGATTCTGACAGAGAGGTTTATATTCCAGTGCCCTCATCATTGACTGGATTCTGACAGAGGTTTATATTCCAGTGCCCTCATCATTGACAGGATTCTGACAAAGAGGTTTATATTCCAGTGCCCTCATCATTGACAGGATTCTGACAGAGGTTTATATTCCAGTGCCCTCATCATTGACAGGATTCTGACAGAGGTTTATATTCCAGTGCCCTCATCATTGACAGGATTCTGACAGAGGTTTATATTCCAGTGCCCTCATCATTGGCAGGATTCTGACCGAGGTTTATATTCCAGTGCCCTCATCATTGACAGGATTCTGACAGAGAGGTCTATATTCCAGTGCCCTCATCAGTGACAGGATTCTGACAGAGAGGTTTATATTCCAGTGCCCTCATCATTGACAGGATTCTGACAGAGAGGTTTATATTCCAGTGCCCTCATCATTGGCAGGATTCTGACAGAGAGGTTTATATTCCAGTGCCCTCATCATTGACAGGATTCTGACAGAGGTTTATATTCCAGTGCCCTCATCATTGACAGGATTCTGACAGAGGTTTATATTCCAGTGCCCTCATCATTGGCAGGATTCTGAGAGAGGTTTATATTCCAGTGCCCTCATCATTGACAGGATTCTGACAGAGAGGTCTATATTCCAGTGCCCTCATCATTGACAGGATTCTGACAGAGAGGTTTATATTCCAGTGCCCTCATCATTGACAGGATTCTGACAGAGAGGTTTATATTCCAGTGCCCTCATCATTGGCAGGATTCTGACAGAGAGGTTTATATTCCAGTGCCCTCATCATTGACAGGATTCTGACAGAGAGGTTTATATTCCAGTGCCCTCATCATTGACAGGATTCTGACAGAGGTTTATATTCCAGTGCCCTCATCATTGACAGGATTCTGACAGAGAGGTTTATATTCCAGTGCCCTCATCATTGGCAGGATTCTGACAGGTTTATATTCCAGTGCCCTCATCATTGACAGGATTCTGACAGAGAGGTTTATATTCCAGTGCCCTCATCATTGGCAGGATTCTGACAGGTTTATATTCCAGTGCCCTCATCATTGACAGGATTCTGACAGAGAGGTTTATATTCCAGTGCCCTCATCAATGACAGGATTCTGACAGAGAGGTTTATATTCCAGTGCTCTCATCATTGACAGGATTCTGACAGAGGTTTATATTCCAGTGCCCTCATCATTGACAGGATTCTGACAGAGAGGTTTATATTCCAGTGCCCTCATCATTGACAGGATTCTGACAGAGAGGTTTATATTCCAGTGCCCTCATCATTGACAGGATTCTGACAGAGGTTTATATTCCAGTGCCCTCATCATTGGCAGGATTCTGACAGAGGTTTATATTCCAGTGCCCTCATCATTGACAGGATTCTGACAGAGGTTTATATTCCAGTGCCCTCATCATTGACAGGATTCTGACAGAGAGGTTTATATTCCAGTGCCCTCATCATTGGCAGGATTCTGACAGAGAGGTTTATATTCCAGTGCCCTCATCATTGACAGGATTCTGACAGAGGTTTATATTCCAGTGCCCTCATCATTGACAGGATTCTGACAGAGAGGTTTATATTCCAGTGCCCTCATCATTGACAGAATTCTGACAGAGGTTTATATTCCAGTGCCCTCATCATTGACAGGATTCTGACAGAGGTTTATATTCCAGTGCCCTCATCATTGACAGGATTCTGACAGAGAGGTTTATATTCCAGTGCCCTCATCATTGGCAGGATTCTGACAGGTTTATATTCCAGTGCCCTCATCATTGACAGGATTCTGATAGAGAGGTTTATATTCCAGTGCCCTCATCATTGACAGGATTCTGACAGAGGTTTATATTCCAGTGCCCTCATCATTGGCAGGATTCTGACAGAGAGGTTTATATTCCAGTGCCCTCATCATTGACAGGATTCTGACAGAGAGGTTTATATTCCACACACCATCAGATATATTGTACAGTGAAACATGTCTAAACCTTGAATGAAACACAATCCAGTGTAAACCAAATTTTAAAATTCCAAACACTTCGATTTTGAGCGTACGTGATGAAGGTTATTCCAGAAAGTGGTTTAGCACACTAAATTTGATAACTATGTTTTGATTGGTCACAAGAAGGTGTCACTGTTATCAATGTTTATCATATTGATAGGTTTAGAGTCATTGATTGGTGTTTAATGTCACTGCCAGCACTTTTTCAGCTATATTATTACCATGAGACAAATTTGGAGGAAACCTCCAGCCAAGTGTAGATGTCGGAGTTGATTATAAGGCACGAACCCATGTCAGCAGTATTAGGATTATGTTCAGAAACAAGCCTTCTTAACCACTCGGCCGAAGAGGACCTTTCTATAATAATTATCTACATGTGTTTTATATAGCCCATTATGTTATTGACTGATCTTCACTTTACTTTCATAGTACATAAACGTTTTCTACATTTGTGCTAAGGGAACGACCATTTAACTTAAAGGGGGGGGGGGGGGGGGGGGGAAGGGGGGGGGTTTATGCTTTTTTTTCTAAAAAAATATTCTGATTTTGGTGGAGGAAAAAAAAAATTATCTGATTCAGAGTTTTTGTCATATAACCTAATGTTGAATTCTGGAAAAAAAAATAATATTCTAACTCTTGTGTTGTCCGAAAAAAAACTTCTAAACGAAACAAAAAACCATAACCCCCCCTTCAAGTTAAATGGTCGGTCCCTAAGTAACATTAGGAAATACCAAAGAGGTAATCAGAAGCTGTAAATCGAAGATGGACAGACAACACAATGGCCAAAAGTAAATGGCACAAAAGAACAAACAACGATCTACAAATCACTACACAAAAAAACTAAAGATCGAACCACACGAACCCCACAAAAAACCGAGGGTGAATTCAGGTGCTCCAGAAAGATGAGCAGTTCCTGCTCCACATGTGCACCCTTCATGTTACTCTTGTAAATGAAATGAATATGGCAGAAATGTTTTTTGTGTGGTATTATTTGTGATTTATTTTTATTCCTAATTTCAACATGGCTGCCATGACAATTATACTTTCTGATTGGTTGAAATTTCTAAGATCTCCTCAGAAAATACATGTGTATTGGAATTATTATATAAAGGGTTATGGGTAAGTGTTATGGTGTTTAACACCACTTTCAACCATATTTCAGTTTATATCATTGGTGGAGGAAACTGGAGTACCAGGAGAAACCACTGACAAACTTTATCACATAATGTTACATCGAGTACACCTCACCTGTACGGGATTCGAACTAACAACTTCAGTGGTGATAGGCACTGATTGCATAGGTAACTGTAAATCTAACTACCATACGATCATGACCACGATGATCCCTTATTATATAAAAGGAATGTTTCATCAAAAAAGATTCCTTACAAAATCAGTCACAGTTTTTGTGTTACACTTGATTGTTGTCGGACTGTGGAGGAAGACATTGCTGACTTGTAGTGGACCATGGGAGTAGCTTGGGTTCACATTTTACCGAGGCAGGGGGTCTGTGGGGCACACCCCGCCAAAGAAAAAAATCTACTTTTTTATTTTGTTAACAATTTGACGATTTGATAGTAGTTATTACCCTAATTTGGCAAATTAGCCACAAATAGGTTTTTAAATTATTGACATTAGAATACATGAAGCTATGCATTCATCCCCGAAAAATGTTCATTACGCTCCTTAAACTCCTACATGATTTAAGAGTTGTCTTTATTCAATTTTCAAAAGGATTGCTCTCTGACAACATTTTATCACTCCGAAACTTCAATCAAAATAGTGTTTACAATAAAATACATTAAGCTAGTAATTACTATTTTATTTGTTTCATGATTAATTCTTAAATATTTTATATTTGTAAAACATCACAAATGAACTGTTGTGTGTTTCCTACACTGTGGCAGGTGGTCTTATAATACAACTAATTAATTTACTTGATATATTGTAATTATCATCTTTATTTTCCTTTATAGTAACGCTACCGTCCGTCCGTCCTTCCTTCCATCCGTTCATCCGTAACATCCTTGTGAACACTCTAGAATCAACATCCTTCATTGGATTTTGACCAAACTTGGTACATACTTAGTCCTTAAGAGAATCTGGAACCCTATTGATTTTTAAGGTCATATGTCAAAGGTCAAGGTCACCGGATCAAATTTGTTACTGCGTAACATCCTTGTGAACACTCTAGAATCTACATTCTTCAATGGATTTTGACCAAACTTGGTACATATATACTTAGTCCTTAATACAATCTGAAACCCTATTGATTTTCAAGGTCATATGTCAAAGGTCAAGGTCACCGGGTCAAATTTGTTACTGTGTACCATCTTTGTGAACACTCTAGAATCAACATCCTTCAATGGATTTTGACCAAACTTGGTACATACTTAGTCATTAGGAGAATCTGGAACCCTATTGATTTTCAAGGTCAAGGTCATGGTCACGGTATAATTTTTACCTTGTGAACACTCTAGAATCAACATCCTTCAATGGATTTTTTCCAAACTTGGTACATATTTAGTCCTTAGGACAGTCTGGAATCCTATTGATTTTCAAGGTCAAGGTCACAGGGTCATTTTTTTTTACTGCGTAACATCCTTGTGAACACTCTGGAATCAACATCCTTCAATGGATTTTGGTTAAACTTGGTACCATAACAGGTAGATATGGCGGGGGGGGGGGGGGGGGGGGGTTATGGTTTTTTGTTTCGTTAAAAAAAAAAATTTCGGACAACACGAGAGTTAGAATATTCATTTATTTTGTCGCGCAAAGCACGAATTTTTTTTCCAGAATATAACATAGGTTATATAGCAAAAACCCTGAATCAGAAATTTTTTTTTTTTCCTCCACCAAAATCAGAATATTTTTTTCAGCAACATTGGGAATCAGAATATTTTTTTAGAAAAAAAACATACCCTCCCCCCCCCCCCCCCTTCAAGTTAAATGGTCCATCCCTAAAGGAGGTGTGCATTTCCACAGGATTTTGATGGTCAGGCGGGGGCATCATTTGTGTCTTACAGACACACTTCATTTTTTAAAAATCACTCCTAACAAAACAACTTTGTCCATAATTATCAAGTGCGGGGGCATACTTCTTTTCTAGTTTATGACGCTCCACGCTGATACATTAACCGGTGCTTGCTAACTGCCGAAGCAGCTGATATCACGTTTCTAGTCGTTGGTGTGACCTGTCGGGCTCGTAAGAAGAAAATATTGACATAAATATCTATATTAAGTTAAAGTGGTCTGACTCCACAAAGATCAGATAAAGTCTCTTCTTTTAAGTGTAGATCTATCATTACTACATTAATATGACAACAACAGGTCAAATTCAATATTAACAAGTTCAGTTGTATGTAATGCATTCTTCTACATATTTTCCCGTTGTTTTTTAACAGGTAGATATGGCACATGTTTATTCCCATTGCTTTGTTTAACAGGTAGATATGGTACATGTTTATTCCCATTGTTTTTTTAGCAGGTAGATATGGCACATGTTTATTTCCATTGTATTTTTAGCAGGTAGATATGACACATGTTTATTCCGTTGTTTTTTTTACAGGTAGATATGACACGTATTTATTCCCATTGTTTTTTAGCAGGTAGATATGGCACATGTTTATTCCCATTGTATTTTTAGCAGGTAGATATGACACATGTTTATTCCCGTTGGTTTTTTTTTACAGGTAGATATGACACATGTTTATTCCCATTGGTTTTTTTCAACAGGTAGATATGACACATGTTTATTCCCATTGTTTTTTTTTAACAGGTAGATATGACACTTGTTTATTCCCATTGTTTTTTTAACAGGTAGATATGACA
This sequence comes from Bathymodiolus septemdierum, assembly GCA_963383655.1. Classification (NCBI taxonomy): domain Eukaryota; kingdom Metazoa; phylum Mollusca; class Bivalvia; order Mytilida; family Modiolidae; genus Bathymodiolus; species Bathymodiolus septemdierum. Next base: position 128,794,304 of record OY726517.1, read on the forward strand.
CATGTTTATTCCCATTTTCTTTTTATACTATCTGCCATATCGTCCGTGCGGAAAGGAATTCAATACTACAGCCCTAGCTAATTTGCATATATATAACGTTTATGTAAAACATTATACTGTGAAGAAATTTAACAACAGTAAGGAAATCAGTAAGGTTGACACAGAGTGATACCAACAAAAGTTAGCTAATAAGTCTTCTACCCTTCACAGCAAAACAAAAAACAAAAATTAAAAGATATGACCCAAAAATGAAAAAAGAAATTGGACAAGTACAAGAAAAGAAAAGAAAAGAAATGGTTACCACAATATAGTATCACTTGAATCATTGTTTATGTCATAATATATCAATATCTATTGTCAGGAGTGCAACATTTTTTGCAAAAAAACAATGATATTTAGAGCAGTATGTTTAAAATTAAAAGTTGTCCAAACAATTTCTTAGTATTTTTCCAGTTTCTATAGATATTGCATTCAAAGTTAAACCCTTTTCATCACATTTTAATAAGTTTTTGAATAACAAAACTGTAATAATCAAGACAAAATGGGGACAACATTGGCAGGTATTTAGCATTATAGATACCATATTATATTTTTCAAATGCCCATATCTTGCATTATATTTTGTTCATTTTTTTAAAGTTATGCATCATTGTCAGGAGTGCAACACTAGACAAAAATATTTTGGGATCATTGATTTTTTTAATTGTATGTCTATATTCAACTCCATCCTTTTTTTTTTATCACCAGACTGTGTCAAATTTTGAAAATTTGGTAGTATTTTGCCTTAATTTTATTTGTTCATTAAAAAAAAATAAACTTTTTGAGACAAGGTTTGAAAATGGCATCAATTTTCAACAAAAAAGGCACATTTTTCTAAAATAAAATAAAATACTAACTTCTTACGCATTTTTTTTTTCCTGCTACATAAATTATATGATGCACTTCTCATTTATTGATAATGAAAAGAAAAATATAATTCCAACAGAAATATATTTCATAGCTTAAGATTATAAGAATTTGCTGTTATTTTTTGAGGGGTTTATTTTCCTCTAAAATGTTCTTACATTTATTGTTTGTTTATTTGACAAATCTAGTTGGTTTTACACACTTCAATGTGTATTAGACTACATATGATAAACAAAAATCTTATTTAGAAGCAAGTTTAATGTTCACTTTTTGATTCATTTTTTTTTGCCTTTTTTTTAAACAGCCCCTTTCCGCTAAGAACAGGGTATTAAGGAGTTAGAGCAAAGACTGGTTGGCTCGGAATCAGAATAATGTGTCCGAATGAGTGGCATGCCTACCCGCGGACAATTGTTTCAGTGAGCTATCACTATATAAAGCTCCAACTCAGCGTGTTGGTCAAGTACAAAGCGTACATCGTCATCATGTCATCAAATGTAACTTATTCTAGCTCCATGATATAACTAAAAAACAAATGCCCATTTTGGCGTTAAACAATAATCACTCGCTCATATTTCCTACACTTAAGCAAAAGAAAGTTAGAATTAGATCAATCAAAATTCAGGGGGGTGGGGGAGAAGAAGGAAATATCCCCATATTCCATGCCATTCAGACCCTAGCTACGACACTGACCTCCAATGAGTGTTGTGGAGTTGATAAATATTTTAGGTTTGCTCAGTGTCGTCTTAATAGCATCATAGGCCCCCGGGCAAAGCAATACACTGTCGAAATATCTAGATCGGAAAACCATATATATTTTCATTAATTAATACATAATTATATTTCAGTTATCTTTTTTTTTTTTTTACATTTGCGAAATCAATCATTGGTATTTAAGGCAAGTATTTAAATAACGTATTTCTCGGGAATAGACTGCATGCACGTTTTTGACGAGCGTTACTGTATACAGGTAACATGTAAATGTGTGGATAGTTATTTGGCACTGGACGGTGACACAGGCGCTCGTGTTCGAACAAGATGAAATAAGGAAAAAGAGATGAAATAATAAAGAAATTTTATTGAAAATAAATTGGTTTACAATTAGTTAAAAAAAAAAGGGGGGATGGAAATTCCGTGCTACGAGCGCCTGTCGACGGCGAGATGTTGGAAATACAAAGTACACATATTAAGGTGATTCGGGATTGTCAGTACTGGACATGGAATCGGATTGAGCTATTGTATAACTCAGGTAAGGAGAATTTTATTTTTTTCTCTGGAATTCACTTGATGAAATTGGTTCATTCATAGCATATCTCATCACTAAAAATAGCAAATAATTGTTCAACATAGCAGTCAGACGTCTCATAAATTTCATTAATTAAAGGTTCTTTGGAGCGACCATTTTTAATAATTTGCACTGTCGCAATATTGGCGCATTAGAAGAGTATATTTTTCCCCACAAAACAGTAGAAACTACTATAGGACTGATACAGTTCTAGAAAAGCTATAGAAGCAGGGACGTCTTGACAGCATTATAGTCGGCACAGCCCACATGGTATCATAAAAATTAGCATTCTAATTCTTCCAATTTAGGAACCGGATTCACACGTGAATGTATAAGGTTCCGCGAAAACTTTGCGCAGTGTCGGGCAACACAGCAGCCTTCTTCCGACTATTTACAAGATAAAAACTATATACAGGTGGGCGCTGGTCTAGTTGCTGTCAGGACGCGCCTTGAGGCGCTCCTGAATCCCTCTTACTGTGTTGGCCGAAGTTGTATTCACTGGCAGTTGGTTCCAGTCCCTGATGGTCCTGGGGAAGAACAAATTACCGAAGGCCTCACTGCTTGTTCTTTCTTGATAAAGGCGATATTTGCCTCTAGTCCTGCTGTCGGATTGGATATATTGATGTCTATTAGTCTTTCTCCTTTCTTCTAATTTTTCCCACTTCAAGGATTCTACCATTTTAGTAACACAGCCAGGTGTTCGGTCTGTGTAATTGTTGAAAACGAATCTTGCGGCTCTTTTTTGTACTTTTTTAAGGTTGCCAATCTTTTTCCGGTTTGTCGGGTCCCACACTGAGCTTGCATACTCCATTGTTGATCTCACCATGGATGTATATGCTGCTGATTTCACTGGTTTGGTGCAGTCTTTTAGCATTAATTTTGTTCATTATCTATAGTAAAAAATATTGATAGTTTACAACCCTAAAATATATTTGATAGTTTAGCAAGTTCAGCGGTACGTAGACATAAATTATGTCCCCGTGATCCGTGAGGGCTTGCCACGACAGATTTAGAAAAAAATCTAATTAAACCCCCACGATTAACACCTAAAAAGGTTAGCTCCTTTCTACCGCCATCTCATGTAGAAGATGGGATTGGGGTCTTAATCAATATATTTAAGTGGAAAATTTACGATCCAATCGTATATCAGAGAACTGAACATGTCTGCCCATTTCAGCAGCAGGTGGACATGCATATACAAAATGTACTTTTAAATAGAAAATGACCCCCCCCCCCCCGTGATAAAATTCTACCTCACCATTTATACATTGGAAGTGTAATGCTACCGACAGTAAAGTTTTTTATTTTTATTTTAAGAATAAAATATGAATTTGTATAATTAGTTTATGTATTCAAAAACATAATTTGTTTGTTTGATGTCTATTGGAGTAAAGTATTCACTATTTTTTCCCTTGGTATTTGTAAAGCACGCGCAAGAATTTTCGTCACGTGTTTTGTCCCTATATAAGAAAAAGTTTTCTAAACGCGCTAAATCTTTTTTCAAACAAACCATATTAATATCTCTATTATATTTTGTAGAAATCAGAATGTCTAATTGTGTAGAAATGGCGAACCAAGTTGTTGTCAAGAGGAAAGCTCTTCCCAAACGGTAAGTCAATTTATTAATAATCAGTAAGTTGTCGAATTTAAAAATAAATAAATAAAATAATCAGATATTTAAAATTTTTGTATTTAGAATAAATATTTTCACCTAAAATACATTATTTAGTCCTCAAGTGTAACTCAATTACGTTAATCATAAAATCAACATTTTTTACTAACCAAAGACAACAAATCTAAAATCATAAACACTCAGAACCCTCCCCCTTTTTGTAATATGATTGATTGATCAGTGATTGGGAAAGGCAGGAGCCATAGGCCGTTTGATAGATACAGTTTTGTAATTCTGTGTAGATGCCCCATAAAATATTTTAGTTTTTACAAATACTACACTGAAATGGTCCATTGAATGTTGTGATGATGGGGCCGCAATGGCCCATAATCATTTCCTCTTTCCTGATCACTGATTGATTGATTGATGTTTAACGTCCAGCGAGCAATTTTTCAGCTATATTCAGGACGAGAACATGTTTACAATAAATCAATATGTAGGTTGAAAACGGGGGACGGATAGGCCAATGGGCAAAAAAAAATTAAATGCCACGGGACTCGAAACGAGGAAAGGTGATGGGTAGGTACAGATAATTTAGCCAGTGCAACAGGTCTCCTATGGACCACTTATCATGAGCATAATGCTCATAATGAGCTGTTACACTGTGTTCTTTAACGTGCAGAGAGGGTGGCAATCTCAACACAGGACCTCGGTTTTATTTACGTCTCATCCGAAGGACAGGTTGGTTGTGAATTTATACATCCCGCACAACCGACGGACACCCCTTCAAGCCGAAGAAGCTCTCGGTCCCATTTCTGTACCCTGAGGTTCCCGTGGGGTTGGCCTCTTTTAGAGGACTAGTTCCTCTAGGATGGAGAAACCTGTTGCCTATTTTACCCCTGGCACATCCTCTGGGAGGGGGGTCCTTTTTGCAATAAAAATAAATAATTCTTAAATTAACATTTGACGATTAAATATATTTTAAGTGAAAATTAAGACTATTAGTTATTAAAAATTAAATAAACAAAATGGAGAAAGCATCATTTCCTGACAAATGTCTGTGTGGGGGGTAGGAGGAAATGGGGGCAATTTACTCCCCATCTAGCCTCTTTCTATGACATCTCCTATCTAGAGGTGAAGTCCCATCCGATTGGAGACAGGCCAATGTCATCCCTGTCTTTAAGAAGGGTGAGTAATACCTTGCAAGCAACTATAGGCCTGTATCTTTGACTTGCATCTGCTACAAGGTATTAGAACACATAGTTACATATGTATGTCCAACATAGTGAAACATCTTGAAATTCATGACATCTTAGTGGACTGCCAACATGGCTTCGGGGCCAAGAGAAGCTGTGAGACACAATTAATCTCCCTTATACAGGAGATAACCAACCATCTCCATTATGGAATACAAAATGACTTAATAATTCTTGACTTTTCTAAAGCCTTTGATAAAGTGTCCCATAAGAAACTACTATTCAAACTTGATAATTATGGCATAAGAGATGCCACCTTAAAATGGATAGGATCCTTCTTAAACAACAGAATGCAGCAGGCTGTTCTTGATGGGGAGTCATCCAGCAAACTTCCAGTTGTCAGTGGGGTACCCCATGGTCTGTCCTGGGACCCCTTCTCTTTCTCATGTTTATAAATGACCTACCAGCAGCTGTATCACAAACTCGTCTCTTTCCTGATGACTATATTCTGTATAGACCAATTAGGCACTTCTCCGACTGAAACACTGCAAAATGACTTGGATAAGCTAGCACAATGGGGCATGCAATTCCACCCTTGCAAATGTAACTCTATAGTCTGTCACACGATCTAAAACACCTTTCAAATACAACTACATCTTAGAAGAACACATTCTTGAATCAGTAGATACAACAACATACCTTGGAATCGCCATCTCGTCCAACATGACCTGGAATGCACTGCAGCACACATAAACATCATAGCATCAAAAGCACAGAAATTATTAGGATATTTTTTAGAAGAAACCTCCAAATAAAGAATGAGCATACTAAGAGCATGACACATAAATCCTTAATTAGGTCAAACCTGGAATACTACTCAACCATCTCACCACACTAAAAAGCAGGAAAGCAAAATATAAAAGATTCAACGCAGAGCAGCCAGTTACACAACAGGTAGATTCTGTGACATCTATGCTGGACCTAGAATGGAATTCCCTAGAAACATGCAGAAACATTGCCAAAGTCTATGCTATACGAAATTACACACAATCTGGTTGCCATCAATCCAGACTTCTATATCTCTTCTCAGACATCACTCACTCGACTCAGTCATAGTCTTCGATACAAGTCCTTCAGCACATCCACAGACTACTTCAAATTCAGCTTCTTCCCTCATACAGTTGTCCTTTGGAATGCTTTACCACCTGATATTGTCTCTGCTTCTTCTTTGGATCAGTTTAAATCACAGATCCAGACCCACTACAACTAAACAGTTTTCCATTATATATGTAAATAGGTTACTTTTTTAAAATTATTGATTAATTGTAAATATATGGTCTGTTCACGCTGATGCATAGTTGTCACAGTTGACTGAGCATTGTATGATGTAGATGTAGATCTTTGTGAAATATTTTACCAGTGACAAATTAATTTATGTGACAGCGATTGTCCAAGTTAAAATCTCCATTTACCTGATTAAAATATGTTTACACTAAGTTGAAATGACCGATTTATTAAAACACTTACTCGGGGAGCACTTGATCTGCCAAATTTGATTTGTTTTTATTTGAATTTCTTAATGTCCTATATTTTACTTGATGAAAAAATGAATAAAAACAATAAGTATATTTAAGAAATAAACCATGGAAACCAGAATGTGTTTGGAGTTTTAACATGGGTTGGCGGATATTAGTATTTTAAAACACATTCTGGCTTCCATGAATTATTTCGATTCTGCTGTCTAAGAGTACAGTAGTATACTTTGATTGGAAGACGGTAATTTATATTTACGTTTGCAGACAATGTCGCACACAATTTATGCTGCCAAATTCAGGCAGACAATAATTCATCAACATGTACATTTAGGACGCGAAAGTCAGTCACATGCACCGGCACATGTGCTAATGAGATTATACCCAATTGATAAATCGCTCGTTTGTTTACAAAGCGAAAGAAGGACGACGTGTTAGAATTTATTTGTTGATTGATTGTGCCTTAACGTCCAGCGAGCAGTATTTCAGCTATGTTAATAATAAAATAAAAACTATTTAGAAATGAAGGACTGGAGGGGTTTAGGGTTATGGTGTTTAATGCCATGTTCAACAATACATCAGTTATCAGTGTTTTCATTTGAAGCTGGGAACCGGCGCATTTCACCGGCTATTGCTATAAAATCCCCGGCTATGAATTTTCCAAGCATGGGTTAAATGTTCAAAAATAAATCGGGTTGTCTTTTCTATTTTAATTCTGTAAGTTTGTCGTTTGCCGGCATGGGATTATATAATCATGATAATTCGGGGATTGAAAACAAATCTTAGTGTTTGAGCTTGGTTACGATTTGACCTTAATTTCGTGTATGAAAAAGCGCTGCTGTGACAAAGAAACGTGTCGATGGCCAATTTTTTTCTTTCGGCCTCAAATTCTCGTCCCATTTATAATATTTCAATTATTTCCGGTTTTTATTTAATTTCGTTTACTTCAGAGGATAAATATATGCAATGACCGAAGGCTGAAGAATTGAAGAATTAATTATTTCTTTATGTTAAAACATTACGATTCACAGTAGGAATAATAAATAAATATTTAATCATTCCAACGGAAGATTTGAGGCCGACTAGCTTTGGTCCGAATGACATTGATAACATCGACGAAGCGGTAGAAGTCAATTTTGGACTTTTGTCCAAAAAAGCAAAAAGATTATTAAAATAATTTGAATTAGATGATTGAAAGGGTGAAGGTAATATAACCCACTTTTGTTTTTCTATTAAAGTAAGCAGGGTCTGATCTTATAAAGTTGTATCAGTATGGAGAAATGGGCATACTACCGAATACGATGAACACCAATTCTCCTGCCCAAGACCAGTAAAACTTAGTTTAAATTGTCCAGACCACTAAATATTTAGAACTATATAAAATAAATCGCAGGAATTTGAATCGGACTAGTTAGTAGTAAATTCAAATGTTCATTTCGGTGACTGTGCCAGTTGGGGTGTAAGATGCCACGTTTCTTTTAAAGTTCTGACTCGAATATCGCGAATGATATTGCAAATATTCGATGTCCCTAGTCATTTTCAAGAGTCCCCTGTCTGAAATTATTTAGATTTTCTGAGGATATTCATGTATAGCATTAACATGAACAAGTATCTAGTCTGTCAAACTATAGACTATATGCAGATGTCTTATGACTATGAATATAAGGAACTGTCGATCCCCTTCTGAAACACATGCTTGAGTTCTCCCTTAAAATATTTTATGGGGGTTTGGTCATTTGTGATTGTATATTTTCAACAAAATAAAAGTTTATTGAAATGTACGAGTCTTTGACAACTTTTATTCTTCATTTTGTATTGATTACATAATTAACAATCAGATTCTTGAATATTACTTACCTTTGAAAGTTCTTTTCTGTTATTAAAAAAAGTTAAATGCATACTTTATTTCAAAATCTTAAGAGAGAAATTACAGTAAAAGGCTAGCAAATTAACATTCTTTAAATGTGCATTTAATATAATAATATAAGCTATGATGCTATTTTAATTATTCAAAAACTGCAAAGAATCTGAATGTTGTTATAACTTCATACTATGTCAAGGAAATGAAACAAACACCAATATTATCAAATCTTTATTTTCAATGATATATAATCATAGGGGAAGTCCATATTTCTTTTCTGAATGATAAAGTTTATTTCTACTAACTGCCTACCAAACTTGTACATTTATCTTTGACCTGAAAAATGGCAGAACCATGTGACATCTTTCTCAGAAATAACAATGGAAAATGACTGATGGTTGTTACATGTAATCTTGAGAAATCATTCTCAATGAAAAATTGTTCAATGGTTCAGAAGATTCTGAAAAACCTGTATACCTGTCTGAAAAAAAGGTTTATTACGTTTTTCTTTTACTCAAAGTTAGTGTAAATTGAAGCAAAAAGAAACAATTTTAAAGCTAGGAAACCCCCTCAAAAGCAAGTCAAAATTCACCAAGTAAAAAATCCGCTTTGGTGCTTCCACCTCCACCCCCTACCCGGGCTTTACACTGAACTCACTGGGGGCCTTCTGACTCTCGGCCGAATTTTCTCTCCGTCTATAATTTTAAAATCTCCCCCTATCAAAATTTGTAGTGAAAACACAGTTATATCGTGGCGGTCAGTTTTATTGGTGGAGAAAACCACTAACAAAATAAACTTTATCACATAACATTGTGGTTTATGGTTGTTTTAACGCCACTTTTAACAATATTTCCGTTATATAATGGCAGTCAATTTTATTGGTAGAGGAAACTGACAAACCAGAGTACCCTGACAGGCCTCTACATTAACATATTTTTCAACTTGTCCCTTCGGACAACTAACTAAAAAAAGTACTTGTCCGACTCAATCTTTTAGTTGTCCGAAAAAATTAATAAAAATTACAAAAACTAGAGAGTAAATATCAAGGGCTCCCACTACTTTCAAATTAGAGGGAGAAGTGACTTCTCTTTCAGAGAGCTCACAGGGAGAAGTCAATTGCGATTAATCGAAACATTGTTTGGCGACCCCTCAGACGTTACCCTGCCCAAATTTAGTAAATAGTTAAAGCTGCCTGAGCTGATTTGTTCTGGGTTTTTTTTTATTCATAACTACCTTAAGGACATATATTCAATGTCACATTTTTATTTCTGTCTACCTTGATTGGAGTCTTGCATACCAGTGATTTTTATATCCCTCCCCCCCCCCCCCCCCCCCCCCCCCCTTTTCCTTTTGAGAAATATTACTGTGTTGTGATCCAATACCACACATTGTAATACTAATAACTCATTTGTGCTATATAAATCCTTGTTTCTGGTAAAAACAATATACCTAGATACTATATATACATGTACCACTATCTAGGTATATATTTTTTTTACCAGAAACAAGTGATATAAATAAAGCAAACTATTTTATTTAAATTCACAGAGAAATACAAATTTTAGTGGATCTTTTCAACCAGATCAGGAAAAAGCTTGTAATATTTGTCCATTTCAAAGGTTTCAATATTTCCCAAAAGCCTAATTCAAGTCCTCTATCGTATTTTGCACAAAAGACAAGTTTAAATTTGGCACCAAATTGATATCCGATAATTTTTACGTGTCCGTTCCGGAGTGATTCTTGTTCTTATATTTCAAATATTGATATTTCCGTTCATTAAAGCGTTTCTGAGATTGCAATTTTAATTTTGTCAATGTCCTTGAACTTCATCAAAGCATGATAAATGATATCAATAAAAGAGTTTTGATCTGGCGTTTCACTTTAGTTTTAATCAAAATAAATTATGGACAAATTGGAGATCAAACAGGATCCTTTTATACAACAAACCCAGTATTTTATACCAGTGGAAATAAATTTGTCCATCGTACCGGCACGTTTGGGAATCTCAGATTTTTTCACTTGTCCCGTCGGACAACCGTAATACAAGATCTACTTGTCCGACGTCAGTTCTCACTGCTATCGGACAAACGTTAATGTCGAGGCCTGCCTGAGAAAACCACCGACCTATCGCAAGTCACTAACAAACTTTATCACATAGTGTTGTACCGAGCAAACCTAGCCAGTGCAGGATTCGAACTCACAACATTAATAGTGATGGGCACTGATGGCATAAGTAGTTGTAAATCCAACTACCATACGATTACGACCACGACAACCCCTTATAGCATTGTATTGAGTACACCTTGCCATGAGCAGGATGTGAACTCACAATGTTAGTGGTGATAGGTACTGAATCCAACTACCATATGATCATGACCATCTGCAATAGTTGGGTAGTGGTAGGGACTAAAAATTGAGTCTTTTGTTGTAGTTACAATTCCTAGACCATTTTTAAACCTTCACCAGTACCCTTAAAATACTTGCTGTCTATATTAGATACTGTTCTGAACACAACACACTCTACTGATAATTATTTGTTTTTGGTTTTTCATGCTTCAGCATATTCTTTTTTTTATGGAATCTTGATATTTTGTTTTAAGTAAAAAAATGAAAAAAATAAATAGGACAACATGTTTATGGTGTAAGTTAATTATATATATAAGGACTACTAGCATAAATACAGCATCATTAATTTGAAAATGCAGTAAAAGTACACCTGAACCTGAAAACATTGTAAATTTGGCCCCTGTCCATTGTGATGTTTTAACCTGACAGCCCCCCCCCCCCCCCCCCCCCCCTCCCACCCTAAAATCAAGAGAGTATTCCTATCTGATGGGAATGTGCTGGGCAGCTCTGTTAGGGATTAGCCCTTGGAACCATTACTGAGTATTAGCCCTTGTAACCATTACTGAGTATTAGCCCTTGTAACCATTACTGAGTATTAGCCCTTGGAACCATTACTGAGTATTAGCCCTTGGAACCATTACTGAGTATTAGCCCTTGTAACCATTACTGAGTATTAGCCCTTGGAACCATTACTGAGTATTAGCCCTTGGAACCATTACTGAGTATTAGCCCTTGGAACCATTACTGAGTATCCTTTTTTATTAAAAATGTTTAAAATGTAGGTTGCCATAGCTGTCAAGTTGAAGATGCATAAATGCTGTCTTGTAACCACAAGTACCCCACTATTGTCACTTTAGACAGGAATTTCATCTGTCTTGTAACCACAAGTACCCCACTATTGTCACTTGACAGGAATTTCATCTGTCTTGTAACCACAAGTACCCCACTATTGTCACTTTAGACAGGAATTTCATCCGTCTTGTAACCACAAGTACCCCACTATTGTCACATAGACAGGAATTTCATCTGTCTTGTAACCACAAGTACCCCACTATTGTCACATAGACAGGACTTTCATCTGTTTTGTAGACAGGAATTTCATCTGTCTTGTAACCACAAGTACCCCACTATTGTCACTTTAGACAGGAATTTTATCTGTCTTGTAACCACAAGTACCCCACTATTGTCACATAGACAGGAATTTCATCTGTCTTGTAACCACAAGTACCCCACTATTGTCACATAGACAGGAATTTCATCTGTCTTGTAACCACAAGTACTCCACTATTGTCACTTAGACAGGAATTTCATCTGTCTTGTAACCAGATGTAACCACAAGTACCCCACTATTGTCACATAGACAGGAATTTCATCTGTCTTGTAACCACAAGTACCCCACTATTGTCACTTAGACAGGAATTTCATCTGTCTTGTAACCACAAGTACCCCACTATTGTCACTTAGACAGGAATTTCATCTGTCTTGTAACCACAAGTACCCCACTATTGTCACTTTAGACAGGAATTTCATCTGTCTTGTAACCACAAGTACCCCACTATTGTCATTTAGACAGGAATTTCATCTGTCTTGTAACCACAAGTACTCCACTATTGTCACTTAGACAGGAATTTCATCTGTCTTGTAACCACAAGTACCCCACTATTGTCACTTTAGACAGGAATTTCATCTGTCTTGTAACCACAAGTACTCCACTATTGTCACTCAGACAGGAATTTCATCTGTCTTGTAACCACAAGTACTCCACTATTGTCACTTGGACAGGAATTTCATCTGTCTTGTAACCACAAGTACCCCACTATTGTCACTTTAGACAGGAATTTCATCTGTCTTGTAACCACAAGTACTCCACTATTGTCACTTAGACAGAGACAGGAATTTCATCTGTCTTGTAACCACAAGTACCTCACTATTGTCACTTGGACAGGAATTTCATCTGTCTTGTAACCAGATGTAACCACAAGTACCCCACTATTGTCACATAGACAGGAATTTCATATGTCTTGTAACCACAAGTACCCCACTCAGGAATTTCATCTGTCTTGTAACCACAAGTACCCCACTATTGTCACTTGGACAGGAATTTCATCTGTCTTGTAACCACAAGTACCCCACTATTGTCACTTAGACAGGAATTTCATCTGTCTTGTAACCACAAGTACCCCATTATTGTCATTTAGACAGGAATTTCATCTGTCTTGTAACCACAAGTACTCCACTATTGTCACTTAGACAGGAATTTCATCTGTCTTGTAACCACAAGTACCCCACTATTGTCACTTAGACAGGAATTTCATCTGTCTTGTAACCACAAGTACCCCACTATTGTCACTTAGACAGGAATTTCATCTATCTTGTAACAGGAATTTCATCTATCTTGTAACCACAAGTACCCCACTATTGTCATTTAGACAGGAATTTCATCTGTCTTGTAACCACAAGTACCCCACTATTGTCATTTAGACAGGAATTTCATCTGTCTTGTAACCACAAGTACTCCACTATTGTCACTTAGACAGGAAGTTCATCTGTCTTGTAACCACAAGTACTCCACTATTGTCACTTAGACAGGAAGTTCATCTGTCTTGTAACCACAAGTACTCCACTATTGTCACTTAGACAGGAATTTCATCTGTCTTGTAACCACAAGTACCCCACTATTGTCATTTAGACAGGAATTTCATCTGTCTTGTAACCACAAGTACCCCACTATTGTCATTTAGACAGGAATTTCATCTGTCTTGTAACCACAAGTACCCCACTATTGTCACTTGGACAGGAATTTCATCTGTCTTGTAACCACAAGTACCTCACTATTGTCATTTAGACAGGAATTTCATCTGTCTTGTAACCACAAGTACTCCACTATTGTCACTTAGACAGGAATTTCATCTGTCTTGTAACCACAAGTACCCCACTATTGTCATTTAGACAGGAATTTCATCTGTCTTGTAACCACAAGTACCCCACTATTGTCATTTAGACAGGAATTTCATCTGTCTTGTAACCACAAGTACCCCACTATTGTCACTTGGACAGGAATTACATCTGTCTTGTAACCAGATGTAACCACAAGTACCCCACTATTGTCACTTAGACAGGAATTTCATCTGTCTTGTAACCACAAGTACCCCACTATTGTCACTTAGACAGGAATTTCATCTGTCTTGTAACCACAAGTACTCCACTATTGTCACTTGGACAGGAATTTCATCTGTCTTGTAACCTCAAGTACCCCACTATTGTCATTTAGACAGGAATTTCATCTGTCTTGTAACCACAAGTACTCCACTATTGTCACTTAGACAGGAATTTCATCTGTCTTGTAACCACAAGTACCCCACTATTGTCACTTGGACAGGAATTACATCTGTCTTGTAACCAAATGTAAGCACAAGTACCCCACTATTGTCACTTAGACAGGAATTTCATCTGCTTTGTAACCACAAGTACTCCACTATTGTCACTTAGACAGGAATTAAGTACCCCACTATTGTCATTTAGACAGGAATTTCATCTGTCTTGTAACCACAAGTACCCCACTATTGTCACTTGGACAGGAATTTCATCTGTCTTGTAACCACAAGTACCCCACTATTGTCACTTAGACAGGAATTTCATCTGTCTTGTAACCACAAGTACTCCACTATTGTCACTTAGACAGGAATTTCATCTGTCTTGTAACCACAAGTACCCCACTATTGTCATTTAGACAGGAATTTCATCTGTCTTGTAACCACAAGTACCCCACTATTGTCACTTAGACAGGAATTTCATCTGTCTTGTAACCACAAGTACTCCACTATTGTCACTTAGACAGGAATTTCATCTGTCTTGTAACCACAAGTACTCCACTATTGTCACTTAGACAGGAATTTCATCTGTCTTGTAACCACAAGTACCCCACTATTGTCATTTAGACAGGAATTTCATCTGTCTTGTAACCACAAGTACCCCACTATTGTCACTTGGACAGGAATTTCATCTGTCTTGTAACCACAAGTACCCCACTATTGTCACTTGGACAGGAATTTCATCTGTCTTGTAACCACAAGTACCCCACTATTGTCACTTGGACAGGAATTTCATCTGTCTTGTAACCACAAGTACCCCACTATTGTCACTTGGACAGGAATTTCATCTGTCTTGTAACCACAAGTACCCCACTATTGTCATTTAGACAGGAATTTCATCTGTCTTGTAACCACAAGTACCCCACTATTGTCACTTGGACAGGAATTTCATCTGTCTTGTAACCACAAGTACCCCACTATTGTCACTTGGACAGGAATTTCATCTGTCTTGTAACCACAAGTACCCCACTATTGTCACTTGGACAGGAATTTCATCTGTCTTGTAACCACAAGTACCCCACTATTGTCATTTAGACAGGAATTTCATCTGTCTTGTAACCACAAGTACTCCACTATTGTCACTTTAGACAGGAATTTCATCTGTCTTGTAACCACAAGTACTCCACTATTGTCACTTAGACAGGAATTTCATCTGTCTTGTAACCACAAGTACCCCACTATTGTCACTTGGACAGGAATTTCATCTGTCTTGTAACCACAAGTACCCCACTATTGTCACTTGGACAGGAATTTCATCTGTCTTGTAACCACAAGTACCCCACTATTGTCATTTAGACAGGAATTTCATCTGTCTTGTAACCACAAGTACCCCACTATTGTCACTTGGACAGGAATTTCATCTGTCTTGTAACCACAAGTACCCCACTATTGTCACTTGGACAGGAATTTCATCTGTCTTGTAACCACAAGTACCCCACTATTGTCACTTGGACAGGAATTTCATCTGTCTTGTAACCACAAGTACCCCACTATTGTCATTTAGACAGGAATTTCATCTGTCTTGTAACCACAAGTACTCCACTATTGTCACTTTAGACAGGAATTTCATCTGTCTTGTAACCACAAGTACTCCACTATTGTCACTTAGACAGGAATTTCATCTGTCTTGTAACCACAAGTACCCCACTATTGTCACTTGGACAGGAATTTCATCTGTCTTGTAACCAGATGTAACCACAAGTACCCGACTATTGTCACATAGACAGGAATTTCATCTGTCTTGTAACCACAAGTACCCCACTATTGTCATTTAGACAGGAATTTCATCTGTCTTGTAACCACAAGTACCCCACTATTGTCACTTAGACAGGAATTTTATCTGTCTTGTAACCACAAGTACTCCACTATTGTCACTTAGACAGGAATTTCATATGTCTTGTAACCACAATTTCATCTGTCTTGTAACCACAAGTACCCCACTATTGTCACATAGACAGGAATTTCATCTGTCTTGTAACCACAAGTACTCCACTATTGTCACTTTAGACAGGAATTTCATCTGTCTTGTAACCACAAGTACCCCACTATTGTCACTTGGACAGGAATTTCATCTGTCTTGTAACCAGATGTAACCACAAGTACCCCACTATTGTCACATAGACAGGAATTTCATCTGTCTTCTAACCACAAGTACCCCACTATTGTCATTTAGACAGGAATTTCATCTGTCTTGTAACCACAAGTACCCCACTATTGTCACTTGGACAGGAATTACATCTCTCTTGTAACCAGATGTAACCACAAGTACCCCACTATTGTCACTTAGACAGGAATTTCATCTGTCTTGTAACCACAAGTACTCCACTATTGTCACTTAGACAGGAATTTCATCTGTCTTGTAACCACAAGTACCCCACTATTGTCACTTGGACAGGAATTTCATCTGTCTTGTAACCAGATGTAACCACAAGTACCCCACTATTGTCACATAGACAGGAATTTCATCTGTCTTGTAACCACAAGTACCCCACTATTGTCATTTAGACAGGAATTTCATCTGTCTTGTAACCACAAGTACTCCACTATTGTCACTTAGACAGGACTTTCATATGTCTTGTAACCACAATTTCATCTGTCTTGTAACCACAAGTACCCCACTATTGTCACATAGACAGGAATTTCATGTCTTGTAACCACAAGTATTCCACTATTGTCACTTTAGACAGGAATTTCATCTGTCTTGTAACCACAAGTACCCCACTATTGTCACATAGACAGGAATTTCATCTGTCTTGTAACCACAAGTACCCCACTATTGTCATTTAGACAGGAATTTCATCTGTCTTGTAACCACAAGTACCCCACTATTGTCACTTGGACAGGAATTGCATCTGTCTTGTAACCAGATGTAACCATAAGTACCCCACTATTGTCATTTAGACAGGAATTTCATCTGTCTTGTAACCACAAGTACCCCACTATTGTCACTTTAGACAGGAATTTCATCTGTCTTGTAACCACAAGTACTCCACTATTGTCACTTTAGACAGGAATTTCATCTGTCTTGTAACCACAAGTACCCCACTATTGTCACTTAGACAGGAATTTCATATGTCTTGTAACCACAAGTACTCCACTATTGTCACTTAGACAGGAATTTCATCTGTCTTGTAACCACAAGTACCCCACTATTGTCACTTGGACAGGAATTTCATCTGTCTTGTAACCAGATGTAACCACAAGTACCCCACTATTGTCACTTGGACAGGAATTTCATCACCCCCTCTCCCTTCCAAACAATTAAGAATTTTTTTTTTTAATTGAATCATCTTTCTTGTAATTTTACCCATATTTCATGTTTACTGCTTGTTATACAATTTTATGTCAATCCAAGTGAATGCCTATCTTACTTAGAACTGGATGTTTGTTGGGTCTTTTTTAATTTTTTCCATTGGTGATGCATGCATATTTAACAAAATTCTGTTAGGATCATGATTCATCTATGACCATCCAATCATATAAATATATTTGAATAATTGAACAACAGGTCATGGCATGTACTAGTATTCGATTTTGATAACTAAAGATTTATTAGCCTCGTCGCTGATTGATCTGTTTAAAAGTATGAACCCATACTGGATGTTCACATATAATTAAGGGGCATATATCTCAGAAACTACAAATGTCTGATATCTCAAATTCAGACTTGTATTTTATCCCTTTAAACCTACTTTTAAAGTTTTATGTCTGTATAATATATTTAGAAAATAAATGTAAAAACAATGATGACTGCATCATAAAAAACCATCCAGCAAATTCACAAATTGTTTTTTTTAAATTTATTTATATATATAAATTAATACATTTAAACAAAGTATTGCCAACATTATTTTGTTTGATTGTAGATTAATATTAATTTTTGCAATACTTTGTTTAAATGTATTTATAATCTCCATGAAGAAATATTTTGTTTGATTGTATAAATTAATAAATATATATATGTATATATACTTCTGAAAATTAAACCAAACCGTGTTAGAATTAGATTTTAGAGCTGTCAATTTTTTGTTCTTCCCTCGACAGGATTTGAACTCACACCATTCGCTTAGCCTTACGTCCAGCGCCCTAGACAACTCGACCACATCCACTGCCTATATATATATATTTATGTATATACATTAATTTCTAAACAGCCCTGCATACCTTAGGGGTCAGCTTCATGGTCTTCCTTGCAACCCAGCTGTTAATTTCTTTTTGCATATGAAACAATGTTGATGAAGAATTTCATTTCTTTTTCCGATGCAAAAGAAACTGAAAAGTCAGAAGAAAATACTATTTATCTGTTTGATTTTGAACCCAACATTAGATATATTCAAGAATCAATATAATATTTGCTGTAAAGCATCATTATGACATGTAGATTTAGATTGTTAAAAAATCGCCCCAGGATCTGTGGACAGTGGTTGAAAGTTGGACATGGGGGAGAAAAAAAATGTGTACCAGTAATTGAATACAAATCTATATGCACAAATAAAGACTACTAACTGGGTCTGTATGGTCCCAGCTATTGAAGTCCAAAGTTTGTGATAGGCTGTATTAGAATAAAGTTTAAAATAGAATTCCAAAGAAATAGAAATGAACATGTGGAGCATGAACTGCTCACCCTTCCAGAGCACCTGAGTTCACCCTCAGTTTTAAGTGGTGTTCTGTTACTAGATCTTAAGGTTTATGTGTAATGTTTTGTTGTTTGTCCTGTTGTCTATTTTTATTTCACCATTGTGTTGTCTGTCCTTCGATTTACAAATCTTCAAACTCTTCATGAATCTTGCAATTGTAGTTGACATGAAATATCCTTGTGATATGTAGATATACAAGCTTGCACAAATGAAGACCTCTGTCTATGGGGTCCAAAGTACATGTATATATAGGCTACATTAGAAATGTTTTTATTATTGCATATCAGAATAAAAATCATACATTTAATTGGCTGAACGCTCTCCACGTGACCTTAACTATTCCACGATATATAGACTGGAATGGTGATATAGACCGGTCCAAAAACCTCTGTATAGCCTGGTACTACTGGTCTATGCACAGATATTTGTTTGTTTACGTTTTAATAAATTATAATCTTACCTATAATCTCATTTTATTTCTCATTAAAGTTATTCAAACAATTGTTGTAGTCAATTCAAATTGGGTAATAACGAAGGTGATCACGCCTAGGAAAACCTTCAATGATCCTGATTGAAAATTTCTATGCATTTATATTGTATATCAGATTCTGGTCTTCAATGCAATAAACACAATAGTTACTGATATGGAGTGCAATATCAGGATAGACAGACTGCCTTTTGGGCAGTCTGCATATCCTGATATTGCCCTCCATATCAGTAACTATTATATAAAAATAGCATTCCCCAGAACTAGAAATGATATGTAATTGTAAATTGCATGACATTTCATTTACAAATGGAGATTCAATCTAGTACAAAAGAAGGCACCATGGTCTTTAGGTTCCTTTTCTAAGCAAATTGAGTTTATTTTATATATAAATTTATTTATGATATATATAGAAGGTCATTGTTACAAATCAGTAATAGTCAAGGGGAGATAACTCTATTCTGCTTTCAAAAGTGTTGGTCCATGCACAGAATCACTTGATTCTCTTATGCAATTCGTGCTCAGCCACTAAATATCAAAATATACTTTGGGATAATTTATCCTACAACCATCAAAAAGCACAACATCCATTAATGATTATGACATAACCATTATTTTGAAAATCTTCTGGCAACCGTTTCACTAAAGGTCATAAGTTGTAAACGTAGACCTAAGTGTACTCTTAAAGAGTTATGACCATTTCACTAATAGGGAGGATTTACGACTTATGATAAAAAGTGACTGCAAAGTTAAGAGTGGTGGAAGGTACTCGTAAGTCGTAAATTGTAAACCTATGTGCATGTAGCAAAGATGACCACGTTGTTCGTATCTTTTTTTTCAGAATTAGAGACATGTTAGAGAAGACATGGCGGATTTTTCGCGATACACTCAATCCAATTTTATTTACTAGCACAGGGCAACAAATAAATAGAACCTGTATCAAATCATTATTATACGCCCGCTCCCCGAAGGCAGAGGGGGATATACTGTTTTACCTCTGTCCTTCCGTCCGTCTAAGATATTTTTCGTCGCATTTTTCTCTGTAACTGTTGATGGCAGAAATCTGATATTTGGTCACAAGCGTCATATAGGTATACCATATTGTGGGTAGCGTTTTTGGACCCGTCAGATTCCTACTTCCTGTCTTCCGATTTTGTTGATTTTTATACACATCCCATTTGTATATGCACATTTTTAGTCGCATTTTTCTAAGCAAATATTGATGACAGGAATCTGATATTTGGTCACAAGCTTCATAAAAGTATGCCATATTGTGGGAAGCGTTTTTGGACCCATCAGATTCCTACTTCCTGTTTGCCGACTTTGTTGATTTTTATACACATTTAACATACATTTTGTATATGCCCATTTTAGTCACATTTTTCTCAGCAACTATTGATGGCAGAGATCAGATATTTGGTCACAAGCTTCATATAGGTACCCCATATCGTGGGAAGCGTTTTTTGACCCGTCAGATTCCTACTTCCTGTTTGCCGAAGAGTGGGGGTATCATAAGTGAGCATTAGCTCACAGTTCATCTTGTTTAAACCTAGTTCTGTAATTCTTTTATAGATTAAATAATTTCTTGGAGAATTATTAAACGGTTCTCATGAAATTGTTGAATGCGAAGTTTATGATAAATTACAACTTTCATAGGCAACAATGCAACCATTTTATAACAGAGGGGGGAGGTGGCTGGGATTTTCATGCTTGATTTTTTTTTCATGTCAGTAGAAAACCATTTTTTTCACACATCGGATAGATCAAATTTTTTTGTACGTACATGAGGCAAAATCAATTTTTCAAAGATTTTTTTTACAAAAGATTTACTAGTTAAATTCAAACATATATTTATCAAGACGCCTTGTAGGGCTCAAACTTTACAAAAAGAGATGAGAAGTCTACATACATTAATCACATTAATCAGAACGACCAGAACATTTATTATGTCTCCCCTTTGTTTTAGTCTGATTTTTCTTCCGCTTCTTCTCAGCGAAGCTTGTCCGGACCATAACGTTTTTGTCTTTCCAGATAGGTCAATTATATTTGGTATGTGGGTGCATGACCATAAGGCGGTGTGTCAAATACCGTAATGACCTTCGTGGGACCTTAACCTTTGACCTCAAGGTCAAATAATTGTTTTTTAAATAGTATTTTCTTGTCTGAGCCATAACATTTTTTGTCTTTCGAGATAGGTCAAGCACTCGAGCCCAAAAATCTATTTCCGATTAATCGAATAATTCTACTTTCACTTTCACTTTGATTTTCTGGAAATCTTGAGACGTAATTAAGCAGAAAATAACAGTTTCATCAAATCGTGTTAAATAGGTTTTTTTTTTTTATATATTTGCAAATGAAATTATGTTTCTAAGTCCAATAAAAGTATAATAAGAACAAGGAAAACTAAAAAAAATAGTGAAATTTGTAGATTTCTGACCGAAAAGCAAATATGCATTCGCTGCTATGACACATAGCCGCGGTGCTACTCAGACTTATACTGACTTAACAATACTGCACTGATGGGGAAAAATGCAGCCTTCTATCCAAGATTATTATACCCCCGCTTCCCAAAGGGGGAGGGGGTATACTGTTTTATTATACCCTCGCTCCCCACAGGAGGTGGGGGGTATTCTGTTTTACCTCTGTCCTTCTGTCCGTCCGTCCAAGATATTTTTTGTCACATTTTTCTCAGTAACTGTTGATGGCAGAAATCTGATATTTGGTCACAAGCGTCATATAGGTATACCATATTGTCGGTAGCGTTTTTGGACCCGTCAGATTCCTACTTCCTGTTCGGCGACTTAGTTTGTTTTTATACACATTGAACATATATGCACATTTTTCGTCACATTTTTTTCAGCAACTATTGATGGCAGAAATCTGATATTTGGTCACATGCTTCATATAGGTACTCCATATCGTGGGAAGCGTTTTTGAACCCATCAGATTCCTACTTCCTGTTTGCCGACTTTGTTGATTTTTATACACATTGAACATATATGCTCATTTTTCGTTGCATTGTTCTCAACAACTATTGATGGCAGAAATCTGATATTTAGTCACAAGCTTCATATAGGTACCCCATATCGTGGCCCACTTTTTTAAGAGGAGGGGCCATTAGACAATTTTTCCCAAATCCCAGAATGAACTCCATTAAAGCCATATACAACATAAATTTTTAGAGACAAAAATGCCTATGTCTGGTGAACAGATGTATATCGAAGACAATTAATTCTTGTTTTATTATGTGCCTCGGAAATTATTTATGTATGGGTTAAACAAAGGCTGTCCATGTTTTATGCACATTTAAAAACCAAGGCAAAGCTGAGGTCTTCAAATGTTCATAATAAAGACATGGACAACTGTTGTTTGACCATGTTAGAACATAAATACTTCTCTGAGAATGTTAGAGTACATTGAAGGTCAATAGCACTTAGATTTTTACTCTTAGAAATGGCTTAATATGTTTAGTAGTTAGACCAGCATTTTTGCCCCTGTTCCCCAGAGAGGTTGGGCTTGGTGGTGTGTTGGATCTGCTCTTGCTGTCTGCAATATGATTGTCAATGACGAGCCGGTTTTCTTTTAAGGGGCAAAAAGTAGTAGTTGGACCAGTTTTTTTTTTCAATTCCCTAGAGTTTAAAATGGACAAAGAAACAATTATATCATTTCCTGTATATAAAGCATTTTATTTTCATTAAATCAAGATTGATCACTCCCCACTCCCCCCACAAAATTTACAAAAAAATACATAATGACATCAGTCAATGCTTTGTTCTTCTTGGGTGTGACGGCTGATATTGCCTCATGTTAAAAAATCTTTGTCTCAATTAGAAGTCTCAGAAGTCATCAATTGTATCTTATTCTTATATGTAAATTTGATATATAAACTTTTAAATTCAATATCCATTTAATCTTCACAGTTTGAGAGTTTGCTTAACAATTTTTTTTTTTTTTTCAGGGTGAAGCCTGTACGTCAGGGCGAAAGACGCTCGAGGCGTAAGTTGGGATTAGCCCCAGAGTATAAGGCCGAGGATCTTCCAGTTCGTACCAGGCGTCCCAGGGTTCTGGTACAAGCTCCCGAGCCTGTACCAGTGGTACAGACACCCGTGTTTGTTCCAGTGGTACAGACACCCGTGTTTGTTCCAGTGGTACAGACACCCGTGTTTGTTCCAGTGGTACAGACGCCCGTGTTTGTTCCAGTGGAGGCTATGCCCGCTGAATTACCACGGGATTTGCAGAATCCTGTGGTGGTTTCCCCTGTTGTCAGACTTGTTTTTTCGCCTACACCAGCTGTTAATTCAGCAGATGTAGACGATGAAGCAATGGCTGCTATAGGCCAGCGGGTTGTAGCTGAAGCACCCTGTGTAGCTTTGGAGGTGGTGGCAGAAGAGCATGTTTTTGAGGCCATAGACAGCATCCCAGTTGTTCCTATTGCCCCTGCTCCCCAGAGAGGTTGGATTCGATGGTGTGTTAGGGCTGCTCTTGCTGTTGGCAATATGATTGTCAATGACGGGCATGTTTTCTTTTAAGGGACAAAATTTCTAAATTCAAAAAGGGGTTGCAATTTTGAAAACATTTCGGAAAGATCATGGTTCAGTCTGTTGTAGCAAAGATTTGGAATTTCTCATCATTGTTGTGTTTTTATAATGAAGGTTAAAAAAGGGGAGATAATTTTTTTTTTAAATTGCTTCACAGAACTGATTTGATCTGATATTTATTTAAATTGTCAAAATTTTGTTTTATTTAAAAAAAAATCATATTGTCTGTTGGTGGTTAAAGTTATGTTAAACATCTGATCATGGTACATTGGGTCAAATGTCACTGAGGAATTCCATTAGGTCAATTGGGTTAGAGTTTTGGTGTGTAATGCCACTTTCAACAATATATCAGTTATGGCGGTCAGTTATATTGGTGGAGGAAACCGATGTGTCCGCAGAAAACCACTGACACTTTTATCACATAAAGCCATTATGTCGGTTGTCCTAATATTGAGCACAGATAAATCGATGTAAGTTGTAAATTTATGTCGCCACCCCACCCCACCCAAACACAGTTTCCAGGGCCTTTTAGTGTGTGTTAATCTGCCCCTTCTCCCAAACCAAGTTTCTAAGGTTCTTTGTTAAGTTGTGTTAAAGCCCCCTCCCCACTTGTCTGTTCTTGGTTAAAGTTGTGTTAAAGCCCCCTCCCCACTTGTCTGTTCTTGGTTAAAGTTGTGTTAAAGCCCCCTCCCCACTTGTCTGTTCTTGGTTAAAGTTGTGTTAAAGCCCCCTCCCCACTTGTCTGTTCTTGGTTAAAGTTGTGTTAAAGCCCCCTCCCCACTTGTCTGTTCTTGGTTAAAGTTGTGTTAAAGCCCCCTCCCCACTTGTCTGTTCTTGGTTAAAGTTGTGTTTAAACATCTGATCATGGTGTCCCAGTGTCCAAGGTCTTATACTCTATTTGTAAATAGGTCTATGTATATATGTATAGTGTAAATATATTTTTGTATATACTGTAAATATGTAAATATGCTTTTAATCATTAATATCATGTATTTAGTATGTGATATTGTTACATTTCTGTATGCATCATTAAGATATTGCAAACCTTCATTTGGAAAAGTGTAAAAAGTGATTTTTCTTTCTTGTGTTCATTAGATTCCACATCCCGTCTCGTGAAAATACTGATTTTCCGAGAATCTTTATAGGTAATTAATTACCCATACTGCCCCAGTATGAAATAGCTCAAAACAGATCGGTGTCAGTGTGAAGACGATCGATAACATCTTCTTAAAGATCTGGACAGCAGAACTCGTACCAAAAATAATGAGCATTTTGAATTAGAATTAGATTTATCATAGAATTATATATGTTCCCGAGATCATTTTATTTTTATGTACTTCAATAAAATAAATTTTGATAATTAAATAAGGTTTATGAGTGAATATTGCATGCTAGAAACAGGGGTATGCAAGGATGAATGATAGATAAAAACTTTTTCCCAGTAAGGTTTCACATTTAATAAAGACACAACAGTGCCAAAAATACAATAATTTTTTATATCGTCAGTAATTAAATGGATTAAGTATTTTGAAGTACTAATGGAATGGATCTCAAATGTGTAAGTTCTTGAGAAACTAGTTCTAATTGAAAATGCATGATCAAGGAGAATAAAAAGGCACAAACCAAGGTAATAAAGTTTATGTATCATGGACGACTGTACATGTAGGAATTTTTTTTTTTTGTCAACTGAACAATATATCTATCAAGGACATGTGTGGTATCATTGTGGTTTACGTATCCTTAAGAGTTTGCTGTTTTTATACAATGATAAACATCTCGCACCTCAACATCCATGTGAGACGACCTTTTCCTTAAATTTGAAACTTTCAACTATATAAATGTATGTATGGTTTAAAATGTTATCAACTATATCATGTACTACCTGTATGCAGGCTATTTCCCATCAATAATGTGTACTCCAGTATTTTTTCAACTACATCATGATCTCCTGTAAAGTTATGTGTATGGCAAGTGTTGGTTTGTGATGTTAGTATGATGTTCAACAGAACTGCTTTTACAAAAAACAAAAAAAAAACAAAAAAAAACAAAAAAATTGCATGGAAAAAAAAAAAAAAAAAAAAAATGTATGTACTAATCAACTTTTGTTTTTCAGGTTTATTAATCTATTTTTATTTTTTCAGAAGTAAAAGTGGCCTACATCAATTCTTTTGACGGATTGTAAATAAGATTTTAATTAATATTTTTGTTTGTTTTGGATCTTTTGTAAATTTAATATAATTTTGAAAACAAATCTCATTTCTGGTGACTTTTTTTTAAAGTAATAGTTTTGGCGAAGTGCAAAATTGTTTAAAATTAATTTTTTTATTTGTTTCGAATCTGTTGTAAGATTAATATAATTTTGAAAACAAATCTCATTTCTGGTGACTTTTTTTTTAAAAGTAATAGTTTTGGCGAATTGTAAAATTGTTTAAAATTAATATTTTTATTTGTTTCGAATCTGTTGTAAGATTAATATAATTTTGAAAACAAATCTCATTTCTGGTGACTTTTTTTTTAAAAGTAATAGTTTTGGCGAATTGTAAAATTGCTTAAAATTAATATTTTTGTTTGTTTTGGTTTTTTTGTAAATTTAATATAATTTTGAAAACAAATCTCATTTCTGGTGACTTTTTTTTTTAAAGTAATAGTTTTGGCGAAGTGCAAAATTGTTTAAAATTAATATTTTTATTTGTTTCGAATCTGTTGTAAGATTAATATAATTTTGAAAACAAATCTCATTTCTGGTGACTTTTTTTTTTAAAGTAATAGTTTTGGCGAAGTGCAAAATTGTTTAAAATTAATATTTTTATTTGTTTCGAATCTGTTGTAAGATTAATATAATTTTGAAAACAAATCTCATTTCTGGTGACTTTTTTTTTTTAAAGTAATAGTTTTGGCGAATTGTAAAATTGTTTAAGATTAATATTTTTGTTTGTTTTGGGTTTTTTGTAAATTTAATATAATTTTGAAAACAAATCTCATTTCTGATGACTTATTTTAAAGTAATTTTTTTATGAAGATTTGCTATTAATGGCAATTTTAAAATAATTTTTACCAAAAAAGTTTAAATTTTTTTTTGAATATCCATAAAAAATGTGTTATAAGATACACTCACGCAGACACCACAACCAATTGAAGATGGCATCAAAGCCACTGAAACTACAGTCAACAATACTTTTGGTAGGTTTAAAATTTAAGGGGTTTTAATAGGGACAAGAAGAGTTTGAAGATACCAAAGGGAGATAATCAGAATCCATAAATCGAAGGACAGAATACACAATGATCAAAAGAAAAACTAAAACAATGATCTACAAAACACTACACAGAAAACGAATGATCAAGAACCACGAACCCCATAAAATCCGGGGTTGAGCTCAGATGCTCTAGAAGGGTAAGAAGAGTTTGGAGATACCAAAGGGATAATCAGAATCCATAAATCGAAGAACAGACTACACAATGACCAAAGAAAAAAATACAAAAGGACAACGATCTACAAAACATGTATTTAAAACTAAAGATCGAGTAACATGAACCCTACTAAAAACGGGCTTTAAAAAGTTGAGGTAACTCTGTCGTGCACAAGTAGTTTAATAGTAATCAGAATCCGTAAATCGAAAAACAGACAACACAACGAACAAAGAAAAAAGTACAAAAGGCCGAACAACAATCTACAAAACGTACATATAAAACTAAAGATCGAGTAACAAGAACCCCACTAAAAACCGGCTTTAAAAAGTTGAGGTAACTCTGTCGTGCACAAGTAGTTTAATAGTAATCAGAATCCGTAAATCGAAGAACAGACGACACAACGACCAAAGAAAAAAGTACAAAAGGACAAACAACGATCTACAAAACATACATATGAAACTAAAGATCGAGTAACATGAACCCTACTAAAAACCGGCTTTAAAAAGTTGAGGTAACTCTGTCGTGCACAAGTAGTTTAATAGTAATCAGAATCCGTAAATCGAAGAACAGACGACACAACGACCAAAGAAAAAAGTACAAAAGGACAAACAACGATCTACAAAACATACATATGAAACTAAAGATCGAGTAACATGAACCCTACTAAAAACCGGCTTTAAAAAGTTGAGGTAACTCTGTCGTGCACAAGTAGTATAATAGTAATCAGAATCCGTAAATCGAAGAACAGATGACACAACGACCAAAGAAAAAAGTACAAAAGGCCGAACAACGATCTACAAAACGTACATATAAAACTAAAGTTCGAGTAACAAGAACCCCACTAAAAACCGGCTTTAAAAAGTTGAGGTAACTCTGTCGTGCACAAGTAGTTTAATAGTAATCGGAATCCGTAAATCGAAAAACAGACAACACAACGAACAAAGAAAAAAGTACAAAAGGACAAACAACGATCTACAAAACATACATATGAAACTAAAGATCGAGTAACATGAACCCTACTAAAAACCGGCTTTAAAAAGTTGAGGTAACTCTGTCGTGCACAATTAGTTTAATAGTAATCAGAATCCGTAAATCGAAAAACAGACAACACAACGAACAAAGAAAAAAGTACAAAAGGACAAACAACGATCTACAAAACATACATATGAAACTAAAGATCGAGTAACATGAACCCTACTAAAAACTGGCTTTAAAAAGTTGAGGAAACTCTCATGCACAAATAGAGATTTGAAGGTGTTCTGAAAAGGGTAATGCATCTATGGAGAATATAACACACTCCAATAAGCATAAACATCTACATAGAAATTAAGGTGCTCTAATAAGGATACCGGTCAACTTTCATTTCTTTTTTTTGCACAACATACACAGTGTACCATGTTAATTTTTTTTTTAAATGTTGTCATCAATTGTTCATTCATTTAATTTCCTTAAAAACTGCTTGTTTGTAAGATTTACTGTTGCTACCAAACAGTTAGAAGAAAGAAGCATACAGCAGACGAATACCAAATCTTTATCCATGGCATACACGAGGTATATATATTTTATTCTAGTAGACAATAACAAATTATTATTGTGTACAATATAACATACGGTAATGATGAAATGATTAAAAGTACAATTTACAAATTTATAACTAATATGAAATAAATGAAGTTTTCGTAATTTTTCTCTGATAGTGTGAATTGATAATGTTATTTGTTGAATACCAATTTTCGTGGTTCCTGTTAGCATCATAAAACCATGAACTTTAATGAACCACGGAAAAACATATGCAACAACTTGAACAAGAGAAGTTTGGAGTAAAGGTGTTGTCACATGATACAATTTCCTGTCTGGTTATTCTTTTCAACAGGCTTTAGCAAAAACATTTCAACATCAGTTGGTTTCCTATTTCCATCTGACATTTTGAGAAGAATTTTATTGTGAGAACAGTGAGAAAAAATAAGTCGTATCAGAATCAAATTTAAAAGTTAGACTGTGTGGACACTTGACCATTCGACTTACCTGTGCCACAGATGCAGAATTGCTCGGAATTTTGACAGTTAATCATTACATGCGACTGCACCGTAGGTATCACAACTATGAATTCAAATGTCAATGAATATCTCACTATCCATTTATCTACGAAAATGAATGAAATCACAATAGTTATGAAATGCAGTTTTTAAATGTAAATGTGCGAAATTAACAGAATTTTACCAAACTTATAGTAATGTAACTTTAACTTCATTTATTCTAGTAATGTAACTTTAACTTCATTTATTCTATCTAAAACTGTGAGTCTCACTGAAAATGTGCAAGAGTTTACAGGACAGAGCATTCTTTGCCATATTAAGTCATATGTATACTTAAAAAACAACTCAGCAAATTAAAAGTTGATCATGAAATTAAGATAATTCAGCAATTTTTTCTAATTATTTTATAGAATTATTGCTGTAATTAATCTAATAATATACATTTATGGCCCTTGTTGTAGGGAGATACAAAGGTTTGTTTACCAGAAAAAGTCGTATTTCTCGAGGGCAAAGCACACACAACAACAAAACATTTTTTTTAAACTAATTTAACATTTTATTCAATTTGTGTAGTTGTTTATGTTGATGGTTACATCACAGTTATCCAAAAAATGAGGATTGAAACTAAACATTCCACAACATGAGAAATTTTCTTTTATGTCCATTTGTATGGTGTTTGTTGTCCGAATTAGTTTTTTTGACGATATCCAGGGGTCGCCATGGAGGCATGCGGCAGCAGGATACATGATTTTTATTTCCCTGGAGCATGCGGTCTAGGGATACATGAAGTTTTGTCTTCCTGACATGTGATGTTTTCTAAATAATCGGACATTCTTATATCTATGAGGTATAATAAGAAGTATTGTCACGTCCATGTCAAGGTCACCAAGAGATATAGGGAATACACTTTCTGGTGTTTCAAAGAATTTTCCAAGATTTTGAAAATCAATTGTTTAAATTAATAAATGCTGCATGATTTTACATTTCAATTTACCATTTATAAATTATGATTTTATAATTTTATTTAAGCACTGAAACATAATCCAATCCCATACTCTCTCCCATGGAAAGTGGATGATGTCTAACCATGGTATTTATTCAGTAAGTATTGATAGTCATGATACAGATCCTTTTAATATTAAATATTTGCCATCATAGATTTCCACAAGTACATGTGATATTTACTGTTGGTGAAAAAAACCCAAAATACATGCATCATAATTCGTTTTTCTTTTATCCTTTATAAATAAGCTTGGCAAATTCTAGTTCACAACACAACATACTATGACAGGTGCTTGGTAGTACCAGATGAAGCCACCATAACCAAATGTATGTTGTCTTGCCAATGTACGATTTGGGATCGTATAGAGATGTACTGTATACATCATGTGATAAAGTTTTGTCAGTTTGAAGCTGGTCCGAGTACTCCAGTTTTCTCCATCATTTAAACTGACTTGCCGTGAGATTACGTAATTGGAATGTTGTTGATAGTGGTGTTTAACACCCATAGCACTAACCTGACTGTTTTTTCAATGTGGTACAATAGTCCCCCTAATAGAAGGGCACTCCCACCAAAAGGCCACACCTCTTATTATAAGCCTTATATCGGGTGTATTGGATAGTAAAATACTACAAAATTGTCAAACCTCAAGATTCAATCCTTATCAGGCAATTTTGTTTTATTGTATAAGGGGTAGCCTTATTAGCCGGTGTCTACTGTATATAAAAACTGACTCAATGGTGTATATAAGGTTAGGGTACACATTTTAAGTGTGTTATATCATGAATTTGATCCTTTTTGGGACAAACCAAACACTATAAAATTGGTATTTATTGAAAGAAAAATTAAACAGTGATAGAAATAAAATCCACCAATATCAACAAAATAAACACATCTCTTTTCAAATGATTGAAAAAAAAGACCACAACATATGTCGATGGAAATCCAGTTCCTGGCTTGGGACTGGTACAAACATGTATCAGGCAGTACATAGAAGAATGGGATCACCACCCTCTGCCTTCTTGATAATTGGATCTACAATGACAATACAGATATAAACAAACAAAAAAATGTCTGCTTAGCACGAAGGATCAGGTAAAGAAAAAGAACAAAGACTGGTTGACTTGGGAGTCAGTATAATATGTCTGACTTCAGACACGGGTTCTGTGGACTGTTGTTTCTGTGAAATAGCATCAATATCTAACTTCGTGTGTAACGGTTTTATTCAAAGAAGACATCATTATCATCTGGTCAACAAGAAATGTGTTCTTCCTTTTGGTCACTTGGAGTTAAAACAACAATCACTCACTCAATATTTTGGTTACCGCTATACCAATACAAAATCATTGTAACAAGACCTAAAAAATAGGCCTTTATCAGTTTTGTTGGTGATAAAATATTGATATTTTTTTAATTTCAGTACTGGAATATAGTCTATTCCCATAAGAATATCCAATGGGAAGTAGACGTGTAACCATGGAGTTTATTAGGTGAGTAATCGTATATACCATTATTATTTTAATAACAATTTGAGATTGCTTTGGAAATGAAGGTTCTAGATTGTGACGGGCACACAAAAAACTAAAAAATGTGCATAACATAAGTACAATATAAATGAGGTTTTATATAAAAAAAAACAAAAAACCCCACATTTTATTGAAATAAAGATAATGCCATTGTACATGTCAGGAGAGGACTTGTATTTTGTAAAGTGACCAGTAGTAAGCGTAAAACTTGTAATTATAGGTTCCAGTTGACAGTGCATGAATAACATATAAAGTGAACACTGTTATCTGGGGAGGACTTGTAATTAGAGGTCCCAGATATGAGTTGCACCTGACCAGTTTTTGGAAATGTTTAGCATGTGCAGATTTCATTAAAGATTTAATTTAGAGGGTCCAGTTACTGAATGCCAATGTGTTTTTTTCTTGCAGTTTATGGAAAATATTATTGTTTATTCCATATGGCGTTTTTCAAGTTCTGATACCTTTTATGTTTTCAGTGTAATGTACCGAGCCATAGATGAAAGATAAAGGCACAGATGAAGAGGTCACAGATGAAGAGGTCACAGATGAAGAGATCACAGATGAAGTCACAGATGAAGAGATCACAGATGAAGAGTCACAGATGAAGAGATCACAGATAAAGATTGGATGAAAGACAGTCAAAAATCATGATTTCAAGATATTTGACACCGACAATTAAAGTGAAAATAAAAAAACCCCACTCATTTCACAATCAGAACTAATTTTCTTTTTGTAATATTGTATATTTTTGTAGTTATGTATATTAAGTATGCTATATGAGATATAAAGATTTCAAAATTTTAATAAAATTGTAAATATAATCCCCTAAAAAAGGGGGGATTGAATAAGAAACGTCACATTTCTATGCTTAAGGTTAAATTATTTTTCTTTTCTTTATGTTTAAAATTTTGTTTTGGTAGAAGTGGTGCGTTTCTTTGTAACTTATGGTCTTGTTAGAAACAAAAACAGGCTCTGTAAAGGATGGGATAACAGAATTGTACAAAAACAAAAACAAAAAAAACACATGCAAATAATTAAATAAAATAAAAAATAAAACAAAATGTAAGCAGAACCTGTTCTTTTAAATTTTGGAGGGAATTTAATAAACAAAAATTAAAATTCTAGCCAGACCATCAATTAGTTAATATGTACTCTTGTATTAGTTATGTCATGTCAGTCTACTTGGTTTAAAGCGCTTTAAAGTTTTATACTTTCCAAAATTCCAAGTCTAAGTATATTTTTTGTCGAATTTAATTTACATTTACATAAAAAAAACATTGTCAAAAATTAATGAGTCTTTCTAAAACAAAATTAAATTGTATTTGGTATTCTATTTTTAAATTGTATTTGGTAATCTATTTTTTTAGCTTTAAACCAGGTAAGTAATGAATTAACTTTTTTTATTGCTGTGATAAAATGTGTATAAAAATTATCAAGAGTTATTGCCCTTTAAATATTTTGAATTTGAATGTTTGCTTATAAAATTGTATAAATATGAATGTTGTACTATTACAGGAATATGGAAGCAAGGTTCAGCATATTTTGTGGTAAAACCTATAAAATATGGTTTGGTCCTGACTTTTAGTCCTCTAATAGTCCCAATTATTCCAATAATTATCATAGGTGTAGAACACTTTCTAATTGTTGTCATAGTACTTACATTGATTCAAAAAGTGGAGATTCAGATGTTTTATCTTTAACATTTAATTTTTTTAAATCATTTTCAAAAATAATTCCATTTTAAAAATTTCAGTAAACTTTAATCTTGAATTTTTTTTAAATATTTTAAAAATAAATTATAGGCAGATACATTTTTGAGAGATGAGTAATAATTGTTTGTTAAATTTATTTATTGTCTTGCTTGTTTTGTTGTAAGCCTCAGCTAACCGAGCACTGCATTTCTCCATCTAACAAAGCATTACATCTCCCTATCCAACTGCATTGCATTCCCCCTGCACTTTAATAGTCGGCTTAAAAATATAAATATTTATTGAAAGCCGACTATTAACATGAACAAAATGAGCAAGCTGGTTGGCATAATAATTTAAATATTTGCTTTAATCTTTCAAAATGTATCATTTTAGTCCTACTTTTGGTGAATTTTAGTTAAATGATTCAATACTTCTCTAAATTTCCAAAATTAAGATAAGTGCAATTATATGCATTAATTCATTACTAATGTAAATATTTTCCTTCTTTTTTTTTAAATTTATTTTCTGTTTTTTTTTTTGCAAGCTGTTTTGGCATTTTTTATTGTTTTGTTTTTTTTGTTTTTTTTTAATCAGAGATCTGCCATGACACAAGACCATGATAAGTAGTATACAACAATACAAGAAATCGGGAATGCCAATGATCATTATACAAATTCTGACATGACATAAAAATATTGTATATATAAATTTTGTATAATTTGTAAAAGTATTCTATATGTAAAAAAAAAATTATGCTCCGCGACGAAGAGTCGGAGGGGGCATATTAATTTACCCCTGTTCATCCATCCGTTCGTCCGTCCGGATATAGATACATGGTTTTTCCGGCCATCTCCTCCTACAGTTTTAGAGCTACAGCTTTAATATTTTGTATGATATTTATACACATAATGGAAATGTGCATGTCCACAGGATTTTGATTTTCTTCAAATATTCTCAAAATGACAGGTAGTTGGACTTGGTCATTTTTTTCGTACTAGCTGCATAAAGGGAACATGGTTTGTCCGGCTAACTCCTACAGTTTTAGAGCAACAGCTTTATCATTTTGCAGGATGTTTATACACATAATGGAGGTGTGCATATCCACAGGATTTTTATTTTCATCAAATATTCTCAAAATGACAGGTAGTTGGACTTGAGTCATTTTGTTCGTCCGTCTGGATATAGATACATGGTTTGTCCGGCTATCTCCTAGTTTTGGAGCTACATATTTAATATTTTGTATGATGTTTATACACATAATGGAGGTGTGCATGTCCACAGGATTTTGATTTTCTTCAAATATTCTCAAAATGACAGGTAGTTGGACTTGGTAATTTTTTTTGTACTAGCTCCATAAAGGGAACATGGTTTGTCTGGCTAACTCCTACAGTTTTAGAGCCACAGCTTTATCATTTTGCAGGATGTTTATACACATAATGGAGGTGTGCATATCCACAGGATTTTTATTTTCATCAAATATTCTCAAAATGACAGGTAGTTGGACTTAGTCATTTTGTTCGTCTGTCTAGATATAGATACATGGTTTGTCCGGCTATCTCCTAGTTTTGGAGCTACATATTTAATATTTTGTATGATGTTTATACACATAATGGAGGTGTGCATGTCCACAGGATTTTGATTTTCATCAAATATTTGATAATGACATGTAGTTGGACTTCATTTCCTTCTTACTAGCTACATAATAGAAACATGGTTTGTATGGCTCCTACTACAGTTTTTGACTTGTTTATAATTTCCTATGGTCAGGCGGGGACATCATTTGTGTCTTACAGACACACTTCATTTTTAAAAAAATCACTCTTACCAACTTTGTCCATAATTATCAAGGGCGGGGGCATACTTCTTTTCTAGTTATGGTGTAGTTGTAGTTATGTATAATTAGGGACGGACCATTTAACTTGAAGGGGGGGGTTATGGTTTTTTTCTAAAAAAAAATATTCTGATTTTGGTGGAGGAAAAAAAAATAATCTGATTCAGAGTTTTTGTCATTTAACCTAATGTTAAATTCTGGAAAAAAATTACGCGACAAAAAAAATAAATATTCTAACTCATGTTCGAAAAAAAACAAAAAAACCATAACTCCCTCCTGCAAGTTAAATGGTCGGTCCCTTAGAGGTAGTTATAATATTGTCAGTCATTGAATGGATATACAATTTTAAACCAAAGCTTTTTCCAGTGGATGTTGCCATTGGTTTTAATGCTGGGTTTAAGTATATCAAAGTGTAAATGTAATTTATTGCTAATTGGTCATATTTGTCCTTGTTTGCACGTGTTGCAATTGATCACTTGATTTTATTGTATAATATAACTAAATATTTATGTTGTATTAAATCGACGGCTAAGAAAAAAAAGTTGAGACATGCATCGAGCTGGTCGTTAAACTTTAGTTTTTGTTGTGTTTTTCATGTATTGATAAGGGTGTGCTTGAATGAAGATGAGACCTTTAAGGGTTATGTGAGGTATTATCATCACTTGATGTCCATCCCTCTTTGTCGTCCGTAAACTTTTAAATTTTGATTTCTTTCCTGAAACCACTGGACCAATTGTATCCAGACATGGTAGGAGTTGATAGTTCTCTAAAAAATATTTAGTTCACCAGGGCTGAAGGCTGAAATGGGCTTTTCCCATCACTTTGTGTCTGTTGTCTGTTGTCCGTTAACTTTTCGCATTTTGATCTTTTCAACAACCACTGGGTCAAGTTGGACCAAACTTTGATGTGATACTTTTTGAATGCTCCTCTTCCAAAATTATGTCCGGTAACCTTGCCTAATATTAAAGATGGCTGCCATGGCTTCTGATTGGTTGAAAAATTGGTAATCTTTGAAAATCTTCAGAACCACGGGATGGATTGAAACCAATTTTAGTCAAAATGCAGGAACTGCTCATCCTCTAGAGCAGATGAGAGCATCATCATTTTTTTTACCCAGTTGGATATACAAATTACAAAAATTGTGTCTTGTAATTCAAATTGACTAATTGAATTTGTCAAGAAATACTAGCAAGTTTTTTTTTATTCAGAAAACTTAATAATCATGCCGTTTTCTATGCTAGGCCTAGTATACCACTGCAGTGGCATCTTAACGCATGGGCATGATGTGCAGTTGCCCGGGGGCCCACGAGCATAAGGGTCACATGCTAATCTATGGATGATGTATATGGCATGTTTTTTAATGTTTAAACACTGGTTTTGTTTTAAGTACCCATAAATAACTATACGTTTAATTTTATTGACATTTACAGTTTTATTCCTGTGAGTGCTTGTGTAGGTATGGACGGCAGTGCACTGCTTTGCCCAGGGGCCTACAATGCTGCTAAGACGGTCCTGTACCACTACATATATCTTCTATTAATCAAACAATTTAAATATCTCTTGTGACTTACAGAATTTCTGTAAGATTAATACCACCACAACTAAGACATTTTTCTTTTCAATTGTTGCAGACATTTTAAGCCATAAATTTTATATCAAATAAATCGACCTCTCATAGCTGACAAGTCAGTGACAAATTACATGGAACCTGTTAATAATTTTCCTGGTTTTTCAATAGTCAAATCTGTATTAAGAGGTCACTTTGGGACAAAGAGAAAGTGGCCTTATAAGACAGGTGACCTCTTGAAAGAAGTTAATTTCATATGAAATTTTCTATGACGGGACAAGAAAAGTGATTTTTTAATAGCGGTGACTGCATGGACATGTTTGACTTTATGGTTCAAAATAGTGGCAATTTAAATCTCTACATTAAAAGGGAGTTACCCTATCGGTGGTGTAATGGTTGTGTGGTAGATTGTGGGTTCGAGCCCCGAACGGGTCAAACCAAATACTATAAAATTGGTATTTGTTGCTTCTCAGCTAAGCACGCAGCATTAAGGAGAAATAGCAAAGACTGGTTGTCTCGGAATCGGATAATGTGACCGATTGGGGTGACATGTCTATCCGGGGACTGCTTCGGTGAAAAAATCCAACTAAGTGCGTTGGTCTAGTACAAACAGGACCTCGTCATTATCTCATTGAAGATTAATTAACTTGTTCTCGCCATGATATAGCTGAAAAATTGCTGAGTTGGTGTTTAAACATCATAAATAATTTATACATATTTTATTGTCACTCCTTAAAAGGAAGTATGTTGTTTCATAAAATAATGATTTGTTGGTATAATTTGATGAACATAATTCAAAAAATTATAACAGACCTGTTAAAAAATTATTATATAGAATAAAACAGGAGAAAGTGAATTAGTGAGTGAGTGATTGTTGTTTAACACCAATTCAGCAATTTTTCAGCTATATGATGGCAAGAACAAATCGATTTTCAATGAGATGATGATGATGTCTGCTTTGTACTAGACCAACATGCTAATTTGGATTTTTATAGTGCTAGCTATCCGCGGGCAGACATGTTGCTCCACTCGGACACATTATTCTGATTCTGAACCAATCAGTCTTGGCGGAGAAGCAACAAATTCCAATTTTATAGTCTTTGGTTTGACCCGATCGGGTCTCGAACCCACGATGTACTGCACTCGAGGCGAGCATGTTAACCATTATGCCACCGATGCGATTATATGAAGGAATTCATGTAGAATTGTAAATAAAGAGAAAAAAAAATAAAAGCTATTGAATTCAGTTGAAGTCCAAATCCAATTTTTAGCATTAAATCTTTTTTCATAATGTCTGACTGAAAAGAAATTAAATACAGTCAAACCTGCAATGGTGACCACCTCTATTAAAAACAAAAACTTGTATTATGTGACCTTAATCTTTATTTCCCTTCACAGTGCATTTCATATCAATTAAACCTGTATTAAGTGACCACTTGCCTTATGTGACCATATTTCACTGGTCGCTTGGAAGGTCACAGAAGACAGGTTCAACAACTCCTGGTTTATACAATGACCCAAGATCCTGTGGGAAGGTGACCTGGAGACCACTGTATTTTCTGTACCTTCCTCTTTAGATTTTATCTTTACATGTGATTTGGCTATTATTTTTTTTTAATTTTCAAATAGAGTACAGGTGAATATGCAATCAATAGTTTAGAAATAAAAACCTTTCATTCCCATAAAGGGGGAGGGCATGGTCATATGGTAGTTGGATTTATGACTACCTGTGCAATCAGTGTCTATTGACACTAATATTGGGAATTCGTATCCCGCTCATGGCAAGGTGTACTCAAATTAACATTATGTGATAAAGTTTGTCAGTGACAGGTCGATGGTTTCCTCCACCAATAGAACTGTCCACCTGGATATAACTGAAATATTGTTGAATGTGGCATTAAATACCAAAACCTCCTAACCCTCTATCATATTGGAATATTTATTTATAGATAATGAATATTATTAATTTTTATCGACAATTAATTTTTTTTAAATAAATATTACTATAACAAATAAAAAACTATATATAAATTTATTTATTATAGTTAATCCTTTTGATAGAAAATATTATATTTAAGGTTTCCATTTACAGTGTGTCAAGCAAAATACTGTGTCCACACTTGTTTGTAATATACACTTGTTCAACTTTCTCTTATCCACATTCTGTGGTCATCTCATGCTTCGCTCTGTGTAGCCCTTTATTTTATTTTCATAAATAATTTCAGTGTAAATCAGAACGAGTCCATTTAACAAGGTACAGCAACACACCAGGCAGCTCTGTAATTGAATTAAATATCACTCTGATTGTTGTTCTTCACCTTATAGTCACTGTATGGATGGCATTCAATGGCAACAACTTACAACACATTCATTTATTATTTAAAAAATTACTTGAATTTTACACATTTTTTTTTACAGATGTTTAGAAGATTGTATATACCATGGCCTTAACAGAAATATGTATGGTGAATGTATAATATTAATACAAGTTTATGAAGATTATCTTCAGTTTATAGGTATTTATATATGATAATTACATTGTGTTATGAAAAAAAGTTTCAACAGTGAAGTTAAAACATTCCATTAATATCGAGCAGGAATAACGCACGTCCCATTTCCAATCATGCAACATAAAAAAAGACCATGATATGGCATTGAAAATGCAGGTCCTGCCTTGGGACAGACACAAATAAGTGGTGGGATTAAACCGTTTAATGGGATTCCAACACTTGCATCTTAATAATTGAATCTTCAACAGCAAATAGATATAAAATAATAATAAAAAACCTCCACAGCTTCACTTCCACTAAAAAAGACCATGCACTTGAGAAAAGCACAAAAATGTGGCAGAGTTAAGCACTTATTATAGGGTTAGGGTTATGGTGTTTAACGCCACTTTCAACAATATTTCAGCTATATTGTGGTGGTCAAATTTATAGGTGGGGTAAACTTAAGTACCCAGAGAAAATCACCGACCTGCCGAAATCACTAACAAGAAGAGCTTGAAGATACCAAAGGGGTAATCAGAATCTGTAAATCAAAGGACAGACAACACAATGGCCAAAAGATATCAAAGGGGTAAGTAATCAGAATCTGTAAATCAAAGGACAGACAACACAATGGCCAAAAGATAAAGGACATAAGGACAAAAACGATCTACACGGTGACATCGTTAAAAAGAGCAGATCTTTTTACAGAGAAATGGAATAGTGCCTTTGGATTCAAATTTCCAACAACAAGGTGTTAATTAAAAAAAATCCTAAACAGAGAACTTCAAATGACGTTGTGTAACCAAAAATAAAGATAATAAAGATAATAAGTCTTTGCCGTACTTTGAATACTACTGAAACGACTATTTTACAACTACACCTTTTATACTTTTTAGTAATGGATGTAAATACGTTTTTATGCCACTAACCAAATTTATACAACATGGAAATGATGAACTTTTAACTACTACGTATATTTTATCATAACTGTAAATACGTATCTTTTTAAATATGTGCCCGTTAAATTAGGTTTTATAATTTTATCCATAATTGGAGTGCTCCGAATTCCGGAGGAATTTTACCTGTACAAAGACTAGAAAATATATTTGTTACTCCTCTCCCTATCAACTATGATTTTTCTTTTTCAATGTTGTTAGGGGGTAATAACTATGAAGAAAAGGGATTAGAAAAATCTCTTACAACTTAAAAATGTAATTTAAACGAAATTCAGTAGACCTTATTTATCGTTGGTTGGTAGATATAGAGAGAAGGGGAATCTAACATTTCAATGAAAGCCCAATATTTAAATTTTTTAAGCTTTAAATTCACTGACGTGTAGCTGCGTTACTGTAGCTTTTGTGGACCCATTTAACAATTGTTATGTTTACTGATTTTTGCACGGTTCGGTCAACTATGGGAGATGATCGTCTTTCCTCTCTAGCCCTGCTTCATGTTCACCATGAGATCGAAATCGATGTGGAACGCGTCATCGAACTGTTCGCAAATCTAAAGAATAGAAAACTTGCGTTCTTTTGAAAGTAAAATGGTATTAATTTGGTATGTCAACATTGCTAATGCTAAACTTAAAAGCACCTAGTCTGCAATAAAGCTATACAACTTTTTTTTTTACATCTTTTTTTAATTCAACTTAGCCCAACAATTGCCTATTAACTTGCTTTTATTTAGCAACAAGTCAATTGTACAGTGAAGTCCCAACGAAACAGAAGTCGACATAGGAATTTCTCTGATATTAAAAGAGTAGTATTCAGATACTGTAAGTAAGTGAGAAAACCATCTTAAATGCTAATATGTCGTCAGCTTCCGGGGGGGGGGGGGGGGGAGGGGGGGGGGGCTTCGCCCCTCACCCGGGCTCCATATAAGGGCTCTGCCCTTGACCCGCTGGGGACCTCAGCGGTCCCTAGACCCCTCGCCCACATTTCATCTAGTGTCTAGCTACGCCACTGCAGACCACTACCGCAGAGTAAGTTTATATTTCACAACTTGTACGTTACGATCGAGCTTGCAGTTGGTATTAAAAACGTTTACAACGTTGTCGTATTCTGAGTACAAATAACTTTTAAACAATCCTCTCGTTTTATCTTTCAAAAAGTTTTTCAATGGTATCGTCAACATCTTGTTGAAAAGTATTCTGTCACTTGCGTACAGATGACGACAGAAAACAACCCCATTATTCGGAACCATACATTAAAATTGGCTTGACTGTAGGATAAAAAAAACCCACTACGTCTACAATCACTTAATTGAAGTCACAGAAACTCTGTAGCTTGTTTGAACTACACACAAAATGCGGAAATATATCGTGTTTTTCCCGAAGACCGATGATTTTTATTATCACCCCAGATGTCAATATCAGTGTGATAGTCAGATAGACCACAGATTTTATTTAGTCCTAAGTTAAAACCAACAGGTAGGCATTAACATTTATTTTATTCCAATTCCTTTATTTTAATAATATTCGTATATCCGTTTTATTCAACAACTGAATGAAACTCTAGCTTTAATAATAGTATCTGCGTCCTAACAAAGTTAAACTACTTGCACTAAGTCCAAAGTAAAGGTCAGTAGTTAGAGATAGGGGGTGGTTACACAAATTGGCTTAATAGTTAATAGGAGATTTTATAATATATAAATTATATCAACTCACTGATGTGTGAACAAAAACCGAAACTCATATAATGCGGTTATATTAAATTGTAGATTATTTTATTAATTATATTATTTAAAAGGCTAATTTAATTGAAATTGGGAGAAGAGTAGACCGAATTATTCTGTCGTTTAGAAAGCCCTTTCTATCATTCTATATTTATCTTTTACTTTATCTGACTTTTTATGTTTATGAAAGCAGCATAAAAAAAATAAAAAAAACCCCATAAAAAGTCAGATAAGTAAAAGATAAATGTAGAATGATAGTAAGGGCTTTCTAAACGACAGAATAATTCGGTCTAGGAGAAGGGGAGTTTGAAACCGATGGACCCCACCCGAGAGAACTCTTTGTTAATGGAATATACCACTGGAATATACCTAGTTTTTTCCGCTTCATTGGACAACAGCTCCTAAGATTGTTTGTTGGTTGAGTAATTGTTTTGTATAGATTTGTTTCCACCCCCTTTTTTTTTTAAACTTCACTGATTGTTCCCTTAGAATAGGGGTAGGGCCATTCCATCGTCACATTTTAGTACATGGTTTTTGTTTGAATTTTTTTTGTAATGAATATACTGCTTGTTTATCAGTTATGAATCATGTTATTTTTCGTATATATTAATAAACTCGACATACAAGCATATCAATAACACTTTTGAGTGAATAATATCAAGTTTGTTTATTGAAGCAAACTCCAGGAAGGTTATAATTACATTTCTCCACCAATAAAATTGACCACCACGAAATAACTGAAATATCGTTGAAAGTGGCGTTAAACACGCTAACCATAACCCAGGAAGATTACATGCCCTTTTCCTATAACTTATAAAAGGGGTAGAATATCCCAGTAAGATGCCTGTTATCTAGAGACCTGTATATTTGTTTACTCCTATAAACATGGTAATGCAAGGTATATTTTGATTAGGCAAAAAAAAAAATTACATGTGTTTCCGCTCTCCCTACCGACCTTAATTGTTTGTGTCTACCCTAAAGTTATTTTGGCCATTTTTTAATAAGCACTATTAAAGTCAGAATGTGTCTCCTGTAGAAACTAGCTAAAATATGTTAAATACTCAAATATTTTTCCTACCTACCGACCCTAATATTTTAGAACATGCTAGCGGAAACACATGTATTTTTTTCTTGGCCTTACTTCTATCAACATGGCAGCAATGCAAGGTATATATTTTTGATTATGTGACATTTTATATATATTTTTGATTATGTGACATTTTATATATATTTTTGATTATGTGACATTTTATGTAGAAAGTGTGACTGTTACAAAGTAAATTAATTAATAATTTGTCATTATATATTTTTTCAGGTTGAAGGATGACATCTGCAGGTAAATTATTTTAATATTTTCATACATGAAATTAACCAGGTAAATTATTTGAATATTTTCATATGTATGAAATTAACCTTGTACATACAAGTACTTTAATGAGAGGGGTAAAGACATATTATCGTTCAACGTGTTTGCCCTTTTTATTTACTGACATGTTTTCGTGCGTCAGGTCCGAGTGATGGGTCAACGACCTTTTTCAAGTCAACACCATAGATAGATAGATAGATAGTCCGTTATTCGCCGTGTTTCTCGCACACAGACAAATACACACCGTACAAGGATAACAATTATTTTTCGTTCATCGTGAGATTCAGTTTTATATCCTGTTCTTCCGTACCCTCTCTTTACCACATTCTTTAATACACGTTTTTCCAGATAATATATTAGTTTTATGATTTCTTCACGTTAATTGTTTTTTTTTATAGATATTATGTAACCAGAAATCCATCATTAGCTGTGACATACGTAGATTAGTATTAGTACGTGTAATACATCATGTACATGTAGTAACTTTATCTTGAAAGTGCATTGTCCGGTCACACGGACGTGAATAGGATAGGAGAGAAACAAGCATCTTTATATGGAACGCTGTAACTGTTTTTTCTATGACCACTTTTTATTATGTTGTATGTGTTTATTATTTTATAATGTCCATTTGTCATCATGTGATGTCCGAACGTCATTATATGATATC
This sequence comes from Bathymodiolus septemdierum, assembly GCA_963383655.1. Lineage (NCBI taxonomy): Eukaryota > Metazoa > Mollusca > Bivalvia > Mytilida > Modiolidae > Bathymodiolus > Bathymodiolus septemdierum. Next base: position 128,838,325 of record OY726517.1, read on the forward strand.
TTCATGATATATACTCTTTTCGAATGAGTTAAAGTTGTTATGTCGTTGATGCAAATTAGAATTTAAAAAAACATTAATGGGTCAATGAGCACTCGTGCAACATCTATCTTAAAAGTTTTAAATATTGCTAAATACATGTCTTACCTCAAAGACAACTTAGACAATACCACTAACAATATCGTTTCGTTGTATAAATCACATTACATATAGGACTGCTTGATAAACCAACTAGGATCGACAATTCACCTGGCAACCCCACATATACACCGACAACACTTGTGAAAGAGGTAATCACGGACAATCGTGGGTCTGTTATTGTATTCTTTTGAAATATCAATCGAAGATGAAGAACTCTATCGAAGATGAAGAACTCTATCGTCCATCACTCTATTGGATATCTAAATTGCATAAATTGAAAGCATAACTTTAAAATGCGTATGTATTCCGCCGTCGGGGATTATACCGGACAATGACAAACACGAAATATATAAAATACACAAATACTGTTAAGGCTGTGAGGTCATTGATACAAATTAGAATTTAAAGTCTTTCTTTGATGTTGTTCATATCTATAGCGACAGCTATGTAGATATGCTGTCTGGACTTGTCCCTGCTGTTCTCATCTGAAAACTGCCAAGATTGACAGTTTAACTCCAACTGTATTTCTGAGCATTTATATGTATTTAGGACTTTGTAGCGTTGTCGACGACGTCGACAGTGATTCCCAACATTACCTTCATAAGGCACCGTACGTACTAAATTCGATTCTACGTTTTCATTCGCACTGCCGTTGACGGTGAATGTCAACTTTTGTACGTTTTTATTCGCACTGCCGTTGACAGTGAATGTCAACTTTTGTAGCAATTATTGTTATACATTTACTGTTTTCATTGCTAATAGCTGTCAGTGACGTGTAATAATTTGATAAAGCTGAATAACTTACTACAGTGTGTTACTTTTTGTTTTTCATTCTATTGTACAAATGTAGATAATGTTGTTTAATATATATTGTCCCACGTGCTCGTTGCAATCAATTTATATCATTTACACATACAATGTATATCTAGTAATTGCATTTATTTTATGGTCAAAATGTCTATATTAATGATTTTGACGTTTTTCTGGGCATCTTAAATTTAAACATACTAAACCATATATAACAGTTAAATGTAGTTTACATTGTACACTTAGTCAAAGAAAGGAAAAGTTTGAAGATACCTAAGGGGTAATCAGAAGACGTAAATCGAAGAAGGGCAGACAATACAATGACCAATAGGAGGTGCAACTGAAGAAGTTTTTAAAGAATATTTCCCCAAATCTAGTATAAATTCGGATCCCAAGGAGTGCTTATAATAATTTTATATATACGTGTAGCCTATTTTCCATGTCAGATGATGTTGTTGTCGTTTAGCAGTAAGACAACGGGTGTCACATGTGGAACAGGAACTGCTAACCCGTCCGAGCCACATGAGTTCACCCTGCTAACCCGTCCGAGTCACATGAGTTCACCCTGCTAACCCGTCCGAATCACAGGAGTTCACCCTGCTAACCCATCCGAGTCACATGAGTTCACCCTGCTAACCCGTCCGAGCCACATGAGTTCACCCTGCTAGCCCGTCCGAGCCACATGAGTTCACCCTGCTAACCCGTCCGAATCACATGAGTTCACCCTGCTAAACCGTCCGAGCCACATGAGTTCACCCTGCTAACCCGTCCGAGCCACATGAGTTCACCCTGCTAACCCGTCCGAGCCACATGAATTCACCCTGCTAACCCGTCCGAGTCACATGAGTTCACCCTGCTAACCCGTCCGAGCCACATGAGTTCACCCTGCTAACCCGTCCGAGTCACATGAGTTCACCCTGCTAACCCGTCCGAGCCACATGAGTTCACCCTGCTAAACCGTCCGAGTCACATGAGTTCACCCTGCTAACCCGTCCGAGCCACATGAGTTCACCCTGCTAACCCGTCCGAGCCACATGAGTTCACCCTGCTAACCCGTCCGAGTCACATGAGTTCACCCTGCTAACCCGTCCGAGCCACATGAGTTCACCCTGCTAACCCGTCCGAGCCACATGAGTTCACCCTCGGTTTTAATGGGGTTCATGTTACTCCATTTTGTTTTTTGTGTAGTCAAGTCAATAAGCTTGATTTAAAGTCGGAAAGAATCAAACAATTATAACATAAGCTCTAAGCTCTAGTGAACTTTTAAATCCGACATAAGAATATGCATATACAAACAATAAAACAAAACATGCACACAGTATTTGTAAAAAAGCCACTCATATTTAAATCTTTCCATGAGATTTAAAACCAAACCAAAATGTGAAAGCAATTAAGCCACAGCAGTAGCACCAGCATAATTTAAAAGCATATATACATATTGATGTGAGTAAACAAAAAGCATGGATATAAATGAAACGCATAGAAATTAGAAAAAAGCACATGCATCTATATCTAAAAAAAAAAAAAAAAAATTAAGCAAAGCAAAAATGTAGGAAAATAATTTAAAATCACGCACAGAAGCTGCAGTGGCAAGAGTTTATCAAATTCTTAAATTGATTGAAAGATGTTTTTTTCCTGAAGTGGTCTGGCAGCTCATTCCAAGTTTTTGAAGCATAGTATCTAAAAAGAGTTCAATCTATACCGGTAGTCTTGACTGTTGGTATATGTGCTGTATTGCTGTACCTAAAATTATATTTATTATTTTTTAAAGTTACAAGATCATGTAGGTATTGAGGGGTTTCTTTATTTAAAATTGTACCTCTTACCTTGTATTATAGTAACCTGATTTGGTCGTGATTGTTTGGGGTAGCTGTGGCTATGATTACATGCATGGTAAATAGATTGACATCTTACAATGGGAACAGTATAGATAACAAAGTTTGCCAGCTTCACTCCCATCCTCTCTGTTCCAAGGTGCATTAGATAACAAAGTTTTCCAGCTTCACTCCCATCCTCTCCGTTCCAAGGTGCATTAGATAACAAAGTTTGCCAGCTTCACCCCCATCCTCTCCATTCCAAGGTGCATTAGATAACAAAGTTTGCCAGCTTCACTCCCATCCTCTCCGTTCCAAGGTGCATTTGATGTAACATTAAGTCATCATTAGTTACTTACTTCATTACTGGAAGATTGATGTTTTTTTTTGTATTTGTACCTATAAAACTTATCACTAAAATGTAGCTAAAAATATTGTTGCAAGTGGTGTTAAACACCAACAATAATCATCCTAATCCAAACACTATTGTATCAGATATTGTACATGTTGTAGGATGTGACTGGAAGCCATGCTAGCTACTTTCCAATTGCATTTATTGATAGAAGGCAGCTGTTAGCCAATCAACATTCTTCTTTTTGATGGAATGTCAGATAATGCAGGATGGGAGGCAAATCTAAGAAGAGTTTGAAGATACAAAAGGGGTAATCAGAATCCATAAATCGAAGGACAGACAACACAATGCCAAAAGAAAAAGGACAAACAACGATCTACAAAATATACATATAAAACTAAAGATCATGTTACACGAACCCCACTAAAAACGGGGGGTGAACTCAGGTGCTATCGAAGGGTAGGCAGTTCCTGCTCCACTAGTGGCACTCATCGTGTTAATCTAGATACAAACCCAGTGATAACACATCTTATGATCATCTACCTATTTAATTAGGAGGATTTATCTGTATTTTTTAGGTTGCTGATGGGAAAGGGAGGGAAAGTAAGCTTGCTCTGTGGTCACATCCGGGTACTGATGTTACTGGTATGGTAGCTAGATGTGAAAAACTAGTAAATACCTGTGAGCAGGTGAGTAAGTTATTTATGTGTACAGTGAATACACATCATTGGTTAAGATTTACATGAAGTAGTTGAATAAAAATGTTGTGTTTCAAATAGTGTATGTGATTGTAAAAATGGAATATTAAGTGAAATTTTAAGGATATGTTTTCAAATAAATAATGAATACTCTGATGAAAATCTGTTTTGTTTCTATACGTTGATTTGGAAACATGTTCACATCCCCACACAGTATAATATAACAGTAATGTTCTTTTCATTATTCCTGAACAGAGATTTTATTTGATATTAACAGTAATTAATTAAGCCTCTATTTATTTTCCATTTAAGCTGTTAGATGGTGAGGTTTACCATTATCATACAAAACTGATGATGAAAGAGCCTTTTACTGGAGGCAGCCATCTTTGGCATCAGGATTATGGGTAAATATCAACAGGAATATTTTACATTCATTTCAATCTTCAATAATACATGTATATATATATGTAAGATATTTTATCTTAATTATAGACAAAAATGCAAATAATTTTAATTACTACAAATTATTTAATGTATACAACGTTTCTGTAGTAACCATCATCAGGTATATACTCATAATCAAAAGATTGGAAATCCAAATAATGTAAAAGTATTTGGGAACAAAAAAACCAAAGGGCTCAAACAAAATAGCCTAAGTCAATGTATTACAAAACCAAAGGGCTCAAACAAAATAGTCTAAGTCAATGTCTTACAAAACCAAAGGGCTCAAATAAAATAGTCTAAGTCAATGTCTTACAAAACCAAAGGGCTCAAACAAAATAGTCTAAGTCAATGTCTTACAAAACCAAAGGGCTCAAACAAAATAGCCTAAGTCAATGTATTACAAAGCCAAAGGGCTCAAACAAAATAGCCTAAGTCAATGTCTTACAAAACCAAAGGGCTCAAACAAAATAGCCTAAGTCAATGTCTTACAAAACCAAAGGGCTCAAACAAAATAGTCTAAGTCAATGTATTACAAAACCAAAGGGCTCAAACAAAATAGTCTAAGTCAATGTCTTACAAAACCAAAGGGCTCAAACAAAATAGTCTAAGTCAATGTCTTACAAAACCAAAGGGCTCAAACAAAATAGCCTAAGTCAATGTATTACAAAACCAAAGGGCTCAAACAAAATAGCCTAAGTCAATGTCTTACAAAACCAAAGGGCTCAAACAAAATAGCCTAAGTCAATGTATTACAAAACCCAAGGGCTCAAACAAAATAGCCTAAGTCAATGTCTTACAAAACCAAAGGGCTCAAACAAAATAGTCTAAGTCAATGTATTACAAAACCAAAGGGCTCAAACAAAATAGCCTAAGTCAATGTCTTACAAAACCAAAGGGCTCAAACAAAATAGCCTAAGTCAATGTATTACAAAACCAAAGGGCTCAAATAAAATAGTCTAAGTCAATGTCTTACAAAACCAAAGGGCTCAAATAAAATAGTCTAAGTCAATGTATTACAAAACCAAAGGGCTCAAAGAAAATAGCCTAAGTCAATGTCTTACAAAACCAAAGGGCTCAAACAAAATAGCCTAAGTCAATGTCTTACAAAACGAAAGGGCTCAAACAAAATAGTCTAAGTCAATGTCTTACAAAACCAAAGGGCTCAAACAAAATAGCCTAAGTCAATGTATTACAAAACCAAAGGGCTCAAACAAAATAGCCTAAGTCAATGTCTTACAAAACCAAAGGGCTCAAACAAAATAGCCTAAGTCAATGTCTTACAAAACCAAAGGGCTCAAACAAAATAGTCTAAGTCAATGTCTTACAAAACCAAAGGGCTCAAACAAAATAGCCTAAGTCAATGTATTACAAAACCAAAGGGCTCGAACAAAATAGTCTAAGTCAATGTATTACAAAACCAAAGGGCTCAAACAAAATAGTCTAAGTCAATGTATTACAAAACCAAAGGGCTCAAACAAAATAGCCTAAGTCAATGTATTACAAAGCCAAAGGGCTCAAACAAAATAGCCTAAGTCAATGTATTACAAAACCAAAGGGCTCAAACAAAATAGCCTAAGTCAATGTATTACAAAACCAAAGGGCTCAAACAAAATAGTCTAAGTCAATGTATTACAAAACCAAAGGGCTGAAACAAAATAGCCTAAGTCAATGTCTTACAAAACCAAAGGGCTCAAATAAAATAGCCTAAGTCAATGTATTACAAAACCAAAGGGCTCAAACAAAATAGCCTAAGTCAATGTATTACAAAACCAAAGGGCTCAAACAAAATAGACTAAGTCAATGTCTTACAGAACCAAAGGGCTCAAACAAAATAGTCTAAGTCAATGTCTTACAAAACCAAAGGGCTCAAATAAAATAGTCTAAGTCAATGTATTACAAAACCAAAGGGCTCAAACAAAATAGTCTAAGTCAATGTATTACAAAACCAAAGGGCTGAAACAAAATAGCCTAAGTCAATGTCTTACAAAACCAAAGGGCTCAAATAAAATAGCCTAAGTCAATGTATTACAAAACCAAAGGGCTCAAACAAAATAGCCTAAGTCAATGTATTACAAAACCAAAGGGCTCAAACAAAATAGACTAAGTCAATGTCTTACAGAACCAAAGGGCTCAAACAAAATAGTCTAAGTCAATGTCTTACAAAACCAAAGGGCTCAAATAAAATAGTCTAAGTCAATGTATTACAAAACCAAAGGGCTCAAATAAAATAGCCTAAGTCAATGTATTACAAAACCAAAGGGCTCAAACAAAATAGCCTAAGTCAATGTCTTACAAAACCAAAGGGCTCAAACAAAATAGCCTAAGTCAATGTCTTACAAAACCAAAGGGCTCAAACAAAATAGCCTATGTCAATGTCTTACAAAACCAAAGGGCTCAAACAAAATAGCCTAAGTCAATGTCTTACAAAACCAAAGGGCTCAAACAAAATAGCCTAAGTCAATGTATTACAAAACCAAAGGGCTCAAACAAAATAGCCTAAGTCAATGTCTTACAAAACCAAAGGGCTCAAACAAAATAGCCTAAGTCAATGTCTTACAAAACCAAAGGGCTCAAACAAAATAGCCTAAGTCAATGTCTTACAAAACCAAAGGGCTCAAACAAAATAGCCTAAGTCAATGTCTTACAAAACCAAAGGGCTCAAACAAAATAGCCTAAGTCAATGTATTACAAAACCAAAGGGCTCAAACAAAATAGCCTAAGTCAATGTATTACAAAACCAAAGGGCTCAAATAAAATAGCCTAAGTCAATGTATTACAAAACCAAAGGGCTCAAACAAAATAGTCTAAGTCAATGTATTACAAAACCAAAGGGCTCAAACAAAATAGCCTAAGTCAATGTATTACAAAACCAAAGGGCTCAAACAAAATAGTCTAAGTCAATGTCTTACAAAACCAAAGGGCTCAAACAAAATAGTCTAAGTCAATGTATTACAAAACCAAAGGGCTCAAACAAAATAGCCTAAGTCAATGTATTACAAAGCCAAAGGGCTCAAACAAAATAGTCTAAGTCAATGTCTTACAAAACCAAAGGGCTCAAACAAAATAGTCTAAGTCAATGTCTTACAAAACCAAAGGGCTCAAACAAAATAGCCTAAGTCAATGTATTACAAAACCGAAGGGCTCAAACAAAATAGCCTAAGTCAATGTATTACAAAACCAAAGGGCTCAAACAAAATAGCCTAAGTCAATGTATTACAAAACCAAAGGGCTCAAACAAAATAACCTAAGTCAATGTATTACAAAACCAAAGGGCTCAAACAAAATAGTCTAAGTCAATGTATTACAAAACCAAAGGGCTCAAACAAAATAGCCTATGTCAATGTCTTACAAAACCAAAGGGCTCAAACAAAATAGCCTAAGTCAATGTATTACAAAACCAAAGGGCTCAAACAAAATAGTCTAAGTCAATGTCTTACAAAACCAAAGGGCTCAAACAAAATAGTCTAAGTCAATGTATTACAAAACCAAAGGGCTCAAGCAAAATAGCCTAAGTCAATGTATTACAAAACCAAAGGGCTCAAACAAAATAGTCTTAAGTCAATGTATTACAAAACCAAAGGGCTCAAACAAAATAGTCTAAGTCAATGTCTTACAAAACCAAAGGGCTCAAACAAAATAGTCTAAGTCAATGTCTTACAAAACCAAAGGGCTCAAACAAAATAATCTAAGTCAATGTATTACAAAACCAAAGGGTCTATATGATAGCCAAAGTCTGGGAGTAATAAAACCAAGGGGTCTATATGATAGCCAAAGTCTGGGAGCAATAAAACCTTCCATAGTTGTTTCCTACCAAATTGTGGTTCATTTGGCTTTTCGGCTTCAGAGTAAAACATTTTTTTAGAAATTTAACCAATCAGAAACAAGAATTGCCTGTAGCAGCCATGTTTGTTAACGGATTGGGACGAAATGTGCAATCTTGATAGAGGACCTTCCATAGATGCTTTCTACCAAGTGTCGGTTCATTTGGTTACTCGGTTTCAGAGGAGAAGATTTTTTAAAAATAACCAGAAAAAACAGTTGCTTATGGTTTCCACGTTTGTTAACAGATCGAGACGAAAAGAACAATCTTTATAGAAGACTTTCCATAGATGCTTCGTACCAAGTTTTGGTTCATGTGGCCAAGCGGTTTCAGAGAAGAAGATTGTTTAGACATTGACCAATCAGAAACAAGAATGACCTGTGGCGGCAAATGTTTGTTAACGGATCGAGACAAAATGAGCAATCTGTATAGAGGACCTTTCATAGATGCTTGCTACCTTGTTTCGTTTCATTTTTCCAAGCGGTTTCAGAGTAGAAGAATTTACAAAAAGCAATGACCAATCAGAAACAAGAATTGCCTGTGTCATTCCAGTTTTATTCATGTATTATGATGTGACGTGATGTGTCGTAATCATTAGTTATAAAACCTCCCGATTGTAGTGACCTTCATTTTCTACTATGCAAACATTATAATAGTCCGTTTGACTTCTATGATACTCCAGAATTTTTTTTTTTAATTCCAGTTTTCAAATCAATATTTTTTTTCTAGATGTATATTAATATATGATATATACGAACTCTGACACTTATTGTTTGTCCATTGTTAAACTAGAGGCTCAGTGGGCTGAGCCTGTGTCGCTCACCTTGCATTCTGCTTTGAGGAAACTTAATACAGAACCTTCCATAGACGATTACTACCAAGTTTCAATTCATATGGGAAAGTGGTTTCAGAGGAAAAGATTTTTTAGAAAACGACTAATCAGGAAAAAGAATTGACTGTGGTGGCCATGTTTGATAACGGATAAAAACGAAATGAACTATACTATCTCTACAGAGGACCTTCCATACATGCTTCCTACCAAGTTTCGGTTCATTTAACCAAGCTATTTCAGAGGAGAAGTTTTTCTTAGAAATCAACCAATCAAAAACAAGAATTGCCTGTGGCGGCCATGTTTGTTACCGAATCGGGACGAAATGAGCAATCTTTATAGAAGACCTTCCATATATACTTTCTAATATGCTTCGGTTCATTTGGCAAAGCGGTTTCAAAGGAGAAGATTTTTAGAAATCGACCAATCAGAAACAAGAATTGCCTGTGGCAGCCATATTTGTTAATGAATTAGGACGAAATGAGCAAACTTCATAGAGAACCTTTCAAGGAAGCTTCCTACCAAAATTCGGTTCATTTGGGAAAACGGATTCAGAGGGGAAGATTATTTAGAAATCAAACAATCAGAAACAAGAATTGCCTATGGCCATCATGGTTGTCAGCGGATCAGGATGAATTGAGCAATCTTTATAGAGGACCTTCCATAGATGCTTCCTACCAAGTGTTGGTTTATTTGGCTAAGGGGTTTCAGAGGAGAAGATTAAAATGTGAAAAGTTAACGAACGACAGACGACGAACGACGGACGCCAAGTGATGGCAAAAGCTCACCTTGCCTTTGGCAAGTTGAGCTGAAAAGTTACCCATTAGGTCTGTATGATAATAATATTTTCTGAAGTGCAAAAATTTGGATGGAGTGAGTACAAATGACAGACTGTACCATGTGACATAGGACACTTAAAGGGGCATTAGCTACGATTTTGACCAAATCAATTATATGTTTTGGAAATTGGTAAATAGCTTTAAAATGATGAAATAAAGGTAAATATTTCACATTAAACAGCTTATCGTACTAGTTTTCGCCTTTTGAGAACGAACATTACCATCGATTTATTATTTCCTTGCAAGCCCTCGGGTGACCTTACTTTTCTCTGGGAGACAAACCGTCGGGTCACACTCCAACAAGGGTGATAATTGGTATATTATATCGAATATTTTTGCATCAGACACCAAGTAATAGAATACCTGCGGCTTTGCGAAAATATTCGATATAATATATAAAATTTCTTCTTCGCCTACAGCGACGAACCTGTCGCTGGACGCCATGTTTGTTGTCTGTTGAATCAAGGTAAGTAACTATAATTGGAAACACGCGAGGTTCACGTGGGAATTTCCTTGGGATTTCCTCGCGAACGATGGACCTTACTATGAGACCTTACGAATAGCGGTTGACCCAACGAAAGGATAAATAGCACGTGACAGTGTTTTATTAAATCAGATTCAAGATACTTATATGAGTATATAATATTGAGCTTTTTTACGCTATTCTTTAAATTTTGTACATTGACAAAACCCGGTCTACTTAAATACAATTTGTGGGACTCAACTGGAAGGTAATTGTTGACAAAGCAGGAACGAATGTACGTAAATAAGCATAGTGTTTTCCAATGTAGTAAGTCTAAAATCTATTCATGGTAGCACGCCAGTGCAAATTATCATTTATCTAAGCATTATAAAGGGTTTGGGTACTTTAATTACACGTATATAGGACTTTTTATAGCTTTATTTGATGATTTTAAGCCCATTAATAGCATTTGTCATTGTTTATGTCCATCATTGTATCCATATCTGAATAATCGATGAAGTTAACCATAGAAACATATAGGTATAAAAAAAAAAGACACAAAAATAATCGACCGATAACGACATCTTCTGGATTCAACATATAATAATACTATATGATCATAATGCTTATTTTTTGTCGTCGCCTGTATCTAAATTATGCAGTGACTTGTACCGGAAGCTGACGTAACATTTTCGACCGGAGCTCTTTGATGACAGTGCAGTTGGACACATTATTTTGATTCAAAGCCATTACACCGCCGATGACGTCCCTATATTTTAAGCTAAATTCTTAGATATTCGTTTTGATTATGCTAGTATAAACTGGAAGTTTCTTTGAAATTTGTGTTTCTTTTTATTTGTACAATGTTTGCCATAATTTCTTTATACAATGACATATTTTGTGTTGCATTAGTAAGTTGAAGATAATTCAGTTGATCTCTAGTAAACGCTAATATGATAAGTATCATGTAAGCCGTGATCTGAAAAAAATACAAGACCAGTTTGTAATATTGTAACTTGTTACTTATAAATTCTCCCTTTGCTACTATTGAATTACAATATTCCTCCACTCCAAATGTCAAAATTATAATGTAGGTGTTTAATATTCCTGGTTTTCGATTGGACAATGCTGTAATTTTCAGGATATCAATTTCATGAGATATTTTAGCCGATTACCGCCTACGTCATTTTGTCAATAATGTGGCAATGCACATGATTACATTATAATGGAGATAACTGTATTGTATTTTAAAATTTCACAGCATCAATTGTCCACATCAAACTCAATTTACGACCATCAAATCTCCAATTGATGCCGTGCAATTGTCAAATACAATTCAGATATCTCCTAATTCTAAAGCTCGAGCTTCCATAGGTTATTTGAAAATTTACCATTCAAGATCGGTGAAGTGTCATAATTCACTGATAACAAAAGGATAATATGTTTCGCCTATGACCATAAACGTCAAAAATATTTTATGTTGTTAATTTCCGTCGTTAATTACCGCCGAAAGGAAATTGGTGGGAATTCTCACGCAGAAATGTAACCACCGTGATGATTAAATCTATTACGAAATATATTCTATCGGCGGTCAAAACCGGACTTCACAGTTACTGTGACACTAGCTACTCTAGGGGTGGTGTGAATTAGATGTGGATTCTGAAGAACTCTAAACATCTGTTAGAGTACATACAATCTAGGTCTCTCTCCTCCTGCAATATCATGAAGACATTTGACTTCTCTACCCTCTACACAACTATTCCTCACTCTAAACTGAAGGACAAATGAAGGGAGTTGGTCCAACTGTGCTTCATAAAGAAGAATGGCCAAAGTAGATACAAATACTTTGTGCTAGGAAGCTTAAGAGATCGATCTTATTTTGTTAAAAAAAACCTCTGATTCTACTAAAAAGATTTATGAAACTGATATCATCAACATGCTCGAGTTTTTGATTGAAAACATATTTGTTATCTTTGGTGGACGTGTTTTTCAACAGACAGTCGGTATACCTATGGGTACAAACTGTGCCCGTCTTCTCGCCGACTTGTTTCTTTGTTGGTATGAGGCAGACTTATTTTCTCTCTCGGAGGTAAAAACATAGCCCTACCTAAAAACTTAATAGTCGGTCCCTAACGTGATTTCTAGGTTACTATTTACAATTGTTATCTTGTAATCATCACTAACAACACACAACAGCATGATTTATTTCGATGAATTAAATTTGCTTCATTATTTATTCTGCCAAAAGATTAATATTCAATTTCTTTTATCAGTGTATTTATTTATTTATATACACTTGTATGCTTCTTAAAATAAAAACTAAACTCACATAATATGTCTACCTCAGCTTGAGCTTCTAGAAAAAAAAACCATTTGAATTAAAAATAGTTAGAAGACCATGGAGTACCAAAGTAAGACGTGATATACGATTAAAAAGACGTCTATGATACAATTCATCACTAAATAAAAACACGATAGTTAACAAGAAGAGGTGTAGAAAATCCACAGGGCAGCAGAAGTATAAGGGGTTAAGGCTATGGTGATTAACGCCACTTTCAACAATATTTCAGTTATATTGTGGCGGTCAGCTTTATTGGACGAGGAAACATGGTACCCAAAGAAAACAACCGATCTGCCGCAGGTCTCCAACAAACTTTATCACATAATGTTGTCTCGAGTACACCTCGCCTGAGCGGGTTTGAACTCTCAACGTTAGTAGTGATATACACTGATTGCATAGGTAGTTGCTAAGCCACCTACCATACGACCACGCCGGTTCCTTCATTAAATAGACACACGAAGGAAGAACAAAAGTGCAGAAAATTCGAATGGTAGCAGGTGTTTCGGATGTCTCGTTTCACTCACTATACGTCTAACCGTTTTTGGAGCTCGTGAAATGAGAAAATGCAGATAGAGTAAAAAGCAACTTTCACTAAATTATATGGTTTTAGTGGTTTAAAGTCGGCAATCGAATGAATTGATTTATATTTGTTAATGCTATTGTGCAATACACTTATACTATTTTTATCAAGACTTGCCGGCCACACTTGCTTGGATTAATCCTGAAAGATTACAAAGAAAATATACATACATGTATATTATTGTTTATTATTAAAGACAAAAATAAACAAAGGTACACTTTTTCATATCAAATAACTTTTCAATTTGTAGGTTTTAGCAATACATTAAGATATTCGTATATATATATTGTAATTTTATATATGAATGTAACGCAATTAATAATATGTTAATTACTAAGATTACAAAATATGACTGGCCGTAGACCATAAGGGGCCGACCATTTAACTTGCAGGGAGGGTATGGTTTTTTGCTTCGTTCAGAATAATTTTTTCGGACAACACGAAAGTTAGAATATTTTTTTTTTTGTCGCTTTGCGCGAATTGTTTTTCCAGAATTTAGCATTAGGTTATATGACAAAAACACTGAATCAGATTTTTTCTTTTTCCTCCACCAAAATCAGAATATTTTTTTCAGCAACATTGGGAATCTGTAGGTTAAATGTCTAACGATGTCTAACGATATTTAAAGACGTCTTTTGTAGATTTCGACTATTCGCATTGTAGCTGCAACAAAAAACTACATTTTTCGCCCATACCCAACTTTCCAGCGGGAATACAAAGTCTTTGTCACCGGTTGTCCCATTTTCCCCTTATTTTTATATATTTTTCATATATTGTTGAACTTCTTCTCTTCCCGAATTTTTGTTACCTGAAACACAGTGGAAATACGATGGACATTAATTAATAATCAATCTTTGAATCATTCAATCAATCAATAAAAACATAAAAAGACAAATTACATTCGTCCCTTTTAGGTTTGTCTATAAATCACTAACTCACCAATAATGCAGAGGGAACCACCAACAGTACTAATAACTTCATGTCTGCTAAATAAAATCTGTATAAATAAATATAAATTTACTATAATTATATACATTTTAAGTAGAAAGGGAAAACAAATTGACGTCATAATAATAATTATAACTACTGAACTTATTGCATAGCAATATGATATCTCTTGTAGCATGTAAAACAAAAAAAGCGTGCAATATATCCCATTATTACATAAGGCTCTATTTTACTGTTTTTCTATTGGCCAGAAGCACTACACGTGACATTCCTTTTTCTAACATATTGATTAGCAAAAAGCAATTTCTGTGCAATAAAAAATCACATTGCACTCTCGTGTTAAATCAATGAATGAAATGACGTGGCACGAGAGTTCAATATGGTCTTATATTAGTAATTTGTGTAGTTTTCCTTTGAAGTGTGTCGATTGATAAAGCTTATCTCAACGTACTGGTCGTGATATCAAAATTATTAGGTCAGTCCATATTAGGCATGCGTCAACTACTGCGCATGGATATACTTGTTTAAAAAATATATTGGTTGCGTCATCAAAATCAATAATACGGGAAAAGGTCAATGTCGTGGTCTCAAAACCAAAATTAGAGAAAACCAAGAAATAACTACTTTGTAAAGATTGAACATCCTTAGGCTTACATTGTATATACACTGTAATATCTAATGATGACTTAAAATTGAAATCAATCCAATTACCGAAAAGAGCCAAGATTTAATACAACATAGCACTGATCAGTAACAGGGCCGGGAAGGCTCAACTAAAACTTCTGTATTCTGGATATGCAAATATATATACATTAATTAACTTTCTAAATTAATAACATAAAATCTTAATTGCCTTCCGAGTGGGATTATTATGGATGTTAATTGATTTGACCTATCCTCGTGTGTCCACATTTCGTGGACCTAAGCATTATCGTGGATAAGGGTAATAACAAAATTACCGAACTCCGAACAATCTTACAAAGGGAAAGTCAAAACTCATAATTATATAAACAGACAAAATCAGTCAACAACCGGAAAACTGTGAAAACCGTAATAACCCTGACTTGGTACAGGCATTTCTAAATGAATGGTGGGTTGAATCAGATTTTAAGGCGCCAAACCTCCCGCTCTCATTACGGTTCAAAGGTTCCGGCTGTCACTATAACAGTATTTAAATACAGGAACAAAATAGGTAAAATAGTTGTCAAAGCAGTACCATATTCGGTGACGTAAATGTCAAAAATATTTTTACGTCACACATTAATAAAAAAATATCCTTGACATTTTTCTTGACTTCTTTATCTTTATACATTTTCACTATATGAAAATAACAAATAACAATAAAATCAACAAATAAAATAAAATATAGAATTACTTACCTTTAACACTGATATCTCATCCTTTTATCCACATATCCTCAGAAAAATGCATGCTCAATTTAATACAATAATAAACGATAATAGTGAAGCCGTATCAACAAAATTAGGGGACCGGAAGAGTCCACTTTTCGTGGGTATGTTTCTAACTGTTCTTTAAGGCCAAGGAAATCACCAAAATTGCATTGGCCTTAAAGTTGTATGACGTCATACAATGACTAAAAATACGCACGCACGCTGACAGATGTAAACATTGGAATTCAGACTGCAGAAACTTGATTTCTGGATGATTAAGCGTAGGGAAAATTTGGTAATAGGAAACTTTGTTAAAAAATTCATAGTTGTGATGCAATTATAAGTAAATTTATTTGTTTTGGCCGCATATGTTGATGTTTGTGGGGGTTTTACGTCCGTCTACCATGCTCAGGTATTGCGGACAAGTATTTCTTTTTCTTGCTGGGTCTTCGCCCGCTACATATTTCCCGTGTTGCTGTTGGTGGTCTATCACCAATATCTATATCAGGTGTATACTCTGGAAAGCGATCGATGAGTGTTGGATCGTCCGGTGTTGGTAGCGAACCATTATATGGGCATCTTGTCTGTGTCGATCGCTCCTCTTTTTTGTCAATACTGTTGGAATGTTGATGGCTTGGGTGTCGCTGTTGTGCTGGTCTGTTTGCGTTATTTCATCTGTAGAGGGGTTGATGTCGGCTGTCTGTGTTTGAACACAAGTTGTATTGTCACCAACGGCTTCCCTTTTCACTTTCCACTGTTCCATACGTTGGGCGTTTCTTCTCCTGTTGGAAGGTGAGAGGTGCTTCTTTGTTTGGGCCCGGCTGGTAGTTTCTTCTGTTTTTTTCAACGGTTTTCCAGCCTTGATCCACACCAGTTTGACCGATTCAGCGTTGGAATTAACTTGCAGGTCCCAAGTTAATTTCTTTCCATCTATCCCTGCGTATTTGAGAAGTTGAACCAGTTCGACAGGTAAGTCCATTGTTGAATTGAGTTGATTTCTGCTCATGTAGAGATGTATCCACTAGCCAAGTCTAGATCCGAATATTGTACAACAAATGTAAATAAACACCAGCGACGTTCCGCTTCCTAGATACAGCTAAAACTCTCGTAAATGTGACGTGACGAAATCTGGAGACTTCCGGAAAATCCACGAAAAGTTTCAAAGTTTTCATAAAATTTCAAAATTGGAGTAAAATAGAGCCTTATGTAATAAAACAATTACTACACTTGAACTTATGGAGCAGAGTACAACAATATTAAACTCGGCTTCGCCTCGTTCAATATTGTTGTACTCTGCTCCATTAAACCTCATATTGATCTCGTTCAAGTGTAGTAATTGTATAATATTTACACGATTTTTTTGGTAATTTGTTTTTTTTCCAAGAAGAGATTTATACATACATGATTCTATAAACACAATGTTTCAATGCACAACAGTTACAATGTAAAAACAAGTTGATCTTCATAACATACTGTTCAGTAATAACTTTTGAAATTCAAAGTTAGCAATACATTTTAAGTTATACAAGGTAACATATATTTTAGTATAATAGATATATATATATATTAATACTAACCACTCAATACCGCCTCCAGATCTAACCATTTTCTTTTAACATGTCCCTTTTGTACTGGGGACAGATATATCGTTGATGCCTTTTCAATATTCATAGCATATTTCAGGAATGCAAGACTACCTTCTAAATCAAGGTCCCTACATTTGCATCTGCAGACATATATATAATATTTCAAAATAATTAAAACATTGCCGATTGTACCCTGGGCTGAACTGTGTTCAGTCAAGCCAATAATTATGTCCTTTGCATTAAAGGGTAAGCTAAGACCACATATTTTCAGGAAATTGCCAATTGATAACCAAAAGTTCCGAACATAATTACATTCCCAAAAGATGTGAACCAGACTTTCTTTGGTTTCTGTATAAAATGTACATAGCTCAGTTTCTTTTAACCCACATTTATATAGAAAGGAATTTGTAATTAAGATTCTGAGTATAAGTTTATATTGAAAGTCCTGTAATTTAGTATCTTTTATAACAGAGAAAGGTACACAGTAAATAAGACTCCAATTATAATCTTCAATAACAACCCCCATATGAACTTCCGTTTCCCATTTACTCTGAATGCTTAAAGGAAGCATTTTTACATTTAACATGTATTGTTTTGAAAAGTATGTGCATGGCTTAGGGTCCATTTTCAGTCTATCAACAATGTCATTTTCAATTAAGTTTAATTTTCCTATCCCTCTTATCAGAAGTTTCCATCTATGTGGAATGGCACTTGTAATACAGAAATATTCTATAAAATTTAATCTAATATTATAGTGATTCATAAATTCCTCATATGCAAAAAACATTTTATTTTCTGATATTAAATCATTTACAAAAAAGACACCATTTTCACAACATATTTTGTTCATACACATATTACCACCTATTTTTATCAAAGGATTTAACCATATGGGCTGGCTCAAGACGTGTTGACTATCCACTATCTCCCCCTTGTCCTGATTCAGCTCTGATAAATTCCAAAAAACATCTTTCCAAAACGGGTTAACTTGTTCTGCTATTTTTTCTAGACCATCTTTGCACGATTCATGATATCATTGGCAGGTTTAATTAACGTTCCTTTCATTTGTTTAAGTTTTGCTATATGATAAAAGAGTATTGCATGATAATTGATGAATACTGTCCATTGCAGAATATTACCTGTAACCAGTCTTCTGAAATATGATACCTAAAGTGAGTCAAGTTTTTTAATGGCGGCGTGACGTTACTTTCACTTCGCATAATACTCATGTCCATTGTTTACGTAATTCGATTGTAAACATTTCTGTAAGCATCTACTAATGAGGGATAACTCTTATTAATTGATTTTACTGGAAGTATTTGATTTTTGTCGTCTGCGTAAACAAAAAGATTACATCGTTGTCAAAATGGGGAAACACGAAATGGAACTCGCGATAGCGGATAAACAAACGATTATTTCTATGATTGAAAGTGGTATGCGGGCAGGGAAAGTTGCAGAATTACTTGACAGAAGTGAATTTACCGTATCAATATTTTTGAAACGATATCAAGAGACGGAAAACATAGAAAACAAGCACAGATCGGGAAGGCCGAAATTGATCACAGAGCGAGGAGCACGGAAACTTTCCAAAATTGTAAAAACCGACAAAAGACAATCTTTGCAAGATATCACGCATGAATTCAATGCTTCCAATGTTCAACGATGTTCAACAAGAACAATTCAGAGACATTTGCATTCTTTGGGTTATAATCGGCGATACGTGTGTAAAAAAAAATGGTTGTCCGTAAAGTCAACAGAAAAAAGAGGATGGATTGGTGTAGGTCGAGACTACATTGGTCAATAAATAATCAGTGGAAACACATTATGTTTAGTGATGAAATGATGATAGTTTTGAAACCCGATGGTAAATTGAAGGTGTGGAGAAAGGCGGTCGAAAAGTGGAGAATCGAGTATTTGGGTTATATGCGTGAATGTTAGGGTAGTACTCTCAAATTGATGGTGTGGGATTGTGTTACTTACTTTGGTATGGGCACTTTAGCATATATAAATGGAAATATGAACTCTGAAAACTATATAAATACTCTTGATCATTATTTCTGGCCGGCTGTTACTAAACATTATGGTGTCAATCGTTGGATATTCCAAGAGGACAATGCCCCACCCATAAGTCCAGATTGTGTGAAGCTTGGAAGCAAGAGAACAATATCCCTATACTATTATGGCTTGCACAGTCCCCTGATTTAAATCTTGTAGAGAATGTGTGGCTTCTCCTCAAAAACAAAATTAAAAGAAGTCTTAACAGAATTCGAAATTTGGATGACTTGAAAACTGAACTTCTCAATGCATTTAATAATGTTCCAATGCATTACCTACACAATCTCTATGGATCAATGCCAAGGCGTATACGATAGGTTTTAGTCCAGAAAGGTCACATTACAAAATATTAGGAGAAATAAACACACCTGTACAGCTAAGGTAAGTTCTTTATTTATTTCATAGATAGCATTTATAGTTACTATGGCGGTCATTAAAAAACTTGACTCACTTTTGGCATGATACTGTACCTTGAACAATAAATCTATATTCAGGGATACTTTTCTTCAGTTCTGTAACTGATTTCAACTATTTTCCTCTGAAGTTATTTCCTGAAAGTTGCAGGACATAGTAAGAACAGGTCAAAAATAGACCTGTTGAAAGGGGGTGTAGATAGTTGCAGCTATGTTCCATTAATTTTCAGTTATTTTATTTTCTAGCCAGGATCATCCTGGTATACTACACTTAATATTTTACCTCTACTCCGTAAATAAAATGACTTAAACTAGATGTGAGCGTGTGTTCACAAATGTATGAGTGTTTTACAAAATTGTGTAATTTTCTTTTTATATTCAAATCCTGCATTTGTATTCAATATGGTTGTTTCAAATCATGTCAATTCCGACCACGTTCCGTCTTTTTCTTGTCTTGACGTCTGAGCAAATCGGCAGGCGACTTCCGGTGTTTACTCTGTTAATGTGACAACGTCAGCATATCATAGTCGTAGATGCGGTAGATTATAAGTAATTGCAATATGGAGACGCCAAGGAAACCGCTGAATAAATACTGGTGTTCGGTACCCCACTATCTGTCTGATATCAGAAATATATACATAAAGGCAGATCGTTTTCCTTTGATGATGCTGACAGCCGCAAATAAAGAAAGAAAACAAATTTAATTTTAAAGAAGTATTTGTCTCTGCATTGAAGTCTTTGATACAAATAAAATAATTTTAATTGATATCTGTCTCTTACAGAAAATGTTAAGATTTGTTTAAGCTTAGGATCGAACGCTAAAACGGCACATATCGATAGGAGTTTTTGTTGTGTAAATTGACCCCCGGAAGTTCAGTGCCAGGAGTTCCATCGAAATCACGTGATCTGGCGGACGAAAATAACAAAATTTTGACGGAATGGAAATGATTCGAGACAACCGTATTGCTTTTATATGAACTTAGAACTATTGAAGATTTTGATTCTGACCTAAGGATGCGTAGATATAATGGGCAACTTTATGATTACACGATTACACGTGCATTAATTGGGTTAGGGTTAGGGTTATGTAGATTAGCGCCACTTTCAACAATAATTGGAATATCGATACACGACATTTGAATAAATTATATAAAAAAGTAGTTATCTCATGACACTACGATTGAAATTACCTTTTAAGCAATACTTTCGTATTCGATGATTCACTTTTGAATACAACGTGGTCAGTTTTGGTGAGGAGATACTGTATTATTTTCTGTGTAATCTCAAATATACATCGAAATTATTTGACGAATCAATTGTAAGATATAATCCGTATGACTTCTATAAATCTTTAGAGAAAACAAATCGTACCAACAATTTTGAAATCAATTGTCAGAATTTGTGTATATCATATATTAATAAACATCTAGAACAAAAATTGTTGATTTAAAATCTGGATTTTTAAGAATTGTTTTCTGAAGATTTATAGTCGAACGGACTATAATACATTGCATATTCGTTATAGTATGGTTACACTTTATTTATTGTGCGCAAATTTGCAATCCTGTTTAGTCACATCTGGTATTCTCAGAGGATTGTAAATATAATGTATAACATCTTAAGATGTTCGCGAAAAGGTTTAAGATACCAAAATGGTAATCAGAAGCAGTAACTCAAAGTCGGGCAGATAATACAATGGCCAATGGAAACGGACAAAAAGACATGCAATGGGCCATAACACAATGCACACAAATCCAACGATTTGACAAATACCGGGGACAATGCAGGTCCTCCTCGAAGCCAAATAGTTCGTGCTCCATTAATGGCCCTCGTCGTGTAGCGTATGTTACAGATCTGGTAATGTTTGTTTTGGTTACAATAATAAATTTGCAAATACAGACCTTAATGTACGGTGCAGCTGTATTAAATTCCAATGATGAGGTTAAAGGATAGGACGTAACATTCACAAGGTCATGTAGTAATCATACCACCAAACGAACCAATTCCCTATATATACAAAGAATGGTAACAACGAAACCTGCTCACTTGAAATTCGTATATAGGGCCCGGGTGGCTCAATTAGTTAGGTAGTTGCATTACCTAGCAACACATACAAACCTATCATCAATACGGCGTGGGTTCGCGCCCTGCTTTGTAGATACAAAAAATGGGTGCACTCGATTCGCAGCCGCAAGTGATAAAGCTTACCAATTGCTTGCCCACGGTTGGTGGTTTTCTCCGGGTACTCCGGCTTCTTCCACCACAAAAGCTGGTCGCCATGATATAGCTGCGATATTGCTGAAAGTGGCTTTAAACACAAAATATCAAATCGAATCATCAAATTCGTATATGTCTACTAATAACAGAAATGTCCCAAAATGAACCGTTACTGTTAATTAAAACAAAGTTACCTTCACTGGACTCTAAGAGTATATTTTTACGCATTTGAAATAGAATATCAGGTCGATGTAATTTTCTGCATATTTCAGAAATTATTGCAAAATTTTGGTCTATTATCCACGGCATATACATCAACAGAAGGATATGCATATGTGATAGCATTAATTGAGGACTTTGTCCCATCCTTACACTATTTGTTGTCATTTTTCTCAACTTGTGGAGTTCGAGCACCACTGAGCAAGTTAAATACAAAAATACAGTTCTGGTACTCAACATTAATATGTTAAGCTCTATATTTACAAAAATCAGCTATACAATCGAACTTTGTTTCTTGAAAAAAAAATACAGACTATACTGTCGTATACTCACTTATATCAGCCTTTGTTGTATGGAATGTTGAATGTTTTGATTATGAAAAAAAAACGAGAACTGCATTCATAGTGAAGGAGAAACAGGATTTTATTTTAATTAAGAGTTTTATGTCATATCGCTATGACATATAATGTATACAAAAATGTCACGAACAATCCTATTAGCAAAATGAACATATTAGGGGGAAAACAAAAACAAGGAAATGTAATAATGGGAGATGTCTACCATTAATTAAAAAAAAAGGCATAATATCAAATAATATATATTCTACTTTAATAAGCTATATCTGAATCATACCATTTTGTGTTATTGCACTACTACAACCGCATCACTGGTGTAATGGTTAGCGTGCTTGTCTCGAATGCGGTAGATCGTGGGTTTGAGCCCTGATCGGGTCAAACCAAAGACTATAAACTTAGTATGTGTTGCTTCTCCGCTAAGCACGCAGCATTAAAAAGAAAGAGCAAAGACTGGTTGTTTCGGAATCAGATTAATGTGTCAGAGTGGGGCGTCATGTCTATCCGTGGACTGTTGTTTCAGTGAGCTAGCACTTAGCAAATGCAACCAACGGTGTTGGACTAGTACAAAGCGGACATCATCATCATTTCATTGAAAATTAACTTGTTCTCGCCATGGTATAGCTGAACAATTGTTGAATTGGCGCTAAGCAACAATCACTTACTCTTTATTGCACTACAAAGAAACAACAGACTCATAAGAAACGTTTTCTTGAATAGACCTTCTGCATAATCCCGATTTCATTCCAAAATTGTACGTTTTATACCTTTTTAAATACCAGTTATTTCCTCAATGACGGACAACATGGTACCCGGTCTAATAATATATGTGGCTGTCACAAGGTATTTGACATTATTTGTGATACGTTGTATTTTGTCCGATTTTGAGCGTACCTGATGATGGTTATTCCTGAAACGCGTCATACGGACTAAAAGTGATATCTACGTTTTTATTACAACTTACTTACATGATATCATTCATTATGCTACAGTGTGTCTATTATTATGTTAGTTCTAACACTGGAAAGGTTCTTTAAAACATTTCCCTCCTCTACCACCGACAATACATTGTACTCATGACTTTCATTGGACTACCTGAGTAACACTTCAGATGTCTTATATATATGGAACTGTTTACCCTTTCGCGAGCACTTGCGTTCACCCCTTTTTTCTCTCCTGTGGTCCGTGTTACTAATCTTTTTCTGTGTTGTGTTTTTTGTTTTGTTTGTTTGTGTGTCTTGTTCTCAATGTGGTCGTTGTCTCTGGATTGGTCATTCTTTATTATCCCTTAAACAGTTTGCATTTGGAAGCCGCAACAGTTAATATTTGTTTCTTAGTATTTCTTATCCAATCTCAATTAAAGCATGCATATCAAATTAAGTGCGTACCACTCGTTTCTGGTAAACCTTCATCACGTACACTGACAAGTAGAAAGCTTAGAAAGCCAAATAAAAAAAATCATTGGGAGCAATACCAACAAAGAGCCTAAACAGGATAGACTCAATCATAAGTGTCAAGACCTTTTCATGAGATGTTTTTTACAACATATATTGTAAACGAAACACGAATTGAATTTACACCATCAAGGTTTTATATTCTGGAATTTTTTTGAAGAGTTTGAAGATGCCAAAGGAGTAATAAGAGTCCGAAAATCGAAGGACAGACAACACAATGACCAAGCAAAAAAGAAAACCGGGACAAACAACGATCTACAAAGCATACACATAAAGCTAAAGATCGAGTACACAGGTGCTCCGGAAAGGTAATCAATTCCTGCTCCACTAGTGTTATACTGAAATTATGGATCAGGATGTTATCAAAAAGCCACATAACTTTTAATAGCTAAAGGAAGCTATATCGTTAGCATGCAAAAAAAATTTCCTATAGCAGAATATATATTTTATTTTAAATAAGGATAAATTGCTTATTATATGCCTGAATTTATATATGCAAACAAAAAATTACATAATATAAAATAGGGGGAATTGTAGCCGTGGTCGTATGGTAGTTGGATTTACAGCTACTTTGTAGTAAGTGCCTATTACCACGTAAGTTTGAGTTCGAATCCCGTTGATTGTGTGGTGTCCTGGTCATTGCGGGGTGTACTCCATTCAACATAATGTGATAACGTTTGCCAGTGACTTGCGGGAGGTATGTGCGTTCCTTCGGGTACTCCGTTTCCCACATCAATGCAAATGACCGCCATGATATAATTGAAATATTGTTGAGAGTGGCGTTAAACACCATCAACCTAATCCTAATATATATAATACAAAGACGACGAAACACTCTCTGAACCAGAGGATTACGAATGATGCATTTGCACTCCGCTATTTTAAGCTAAAATCTTTAATGAGATAGTGTATATTCGCATACAAACTGAACGTTTCTTTTGTTCTCTTTGTTCAATGCATTGGGTTGATTATCATTATGTATATAGCAACAGATGCCTTGTTGTATTAGTAAGTTGAAGGACATTCAGTTGACCACTAATAAAGGCTATCTGTACCGTACACTGACCGTGATATGAAAAAACAAATAATGGATCAGTTTCCAATATTATATATTGTATAGCAAAGCATATCGAGATGAAATGGACAAAAATATCGGAGCAGTTTGAAATTCTTGCATTTTATATTACATAGCAAATGTTGTACCAAAACTAATTATGTAATAACTAATTCTACAACACACTATTTCATGTACAGTGTGATAAATATGTCAATGTAGGAGGGAGGTAAATGGTGTTTATGTCAATGTAAGTGAGCATTGTCGTAGTAAAATGCACAATTCTGTCGGAACAATTGCAAAGCACATAACAAATCGTAGAAAGAGGCACGATCGATACCACTAACACATATACACGACCACTCACTGTCCTGGCATGATACAGGCACTAAGATAAACAGTGGAGGGGTTAAACGGGGTCATTTTGGAAGATGTATACTGTTTTAGATAATTATGATAATTGGCTCTTTAATTAATGACACTGAGAGTAATCATTCTCTGTGCTATGTTGACCCTTCATCTCCTTGTCATTACAATTTTATTCATGTATAATGATGTGACGTGGCATGACATAAACATTAGATATAAAACCCCCACCTTCATTATCTACAACAGATATAGTATAAACAAGTACCATTAATAATTTCATTATGTTTTATTTGCACATCAGAATAAACACCATGCATTTAATTGGCTGAGCACTCTCCACATGACTTTCACTATTCCGCGATAGAGATTGGGATGCTGATATGGACCAGTATATATCAGTATTTATCGATATAAACCTGTCTATTTCTGCATTTATTTCTCCTTATAAGTTGAACACCATTCAACCTTTGCTGTAGTTAATTCAAATTAGGTAATAATAAACCCACGGCGTGATTGAAACTACATACACAAATAGAAACTTTAAAGCACCTTCAATTATTTTGATTAAAAGTACATTAACATGTTCTTTAGTGTGTTTGTAAGGCTTTATTTATACCTAAAATTGCAACTCCTATTAGGTGTCGTGATTCCTTGAAACATTTCTGTGAATTTATATTGTGTGTGTCAGATTCTGGTCTTCAAAGCAACAAACACAATATTCACTGATATGAAGGGCAATATCAGGATAGACAGACTGCCATTGGGTCGTGGTACGGACCAGTGGAAATAATATTGCGCTCGCCTCCATTTTTCAGATCTTTTTCCGTTGATCTGCAATCAGTACATGCTGCAGGAACTATCAGCGATATGAAATAATAATACACCACTGGAAATATTGTATATCATATTAGATAACATATACAGGACCCAAAATAATTATCTAAAAACTTTGGGATCAAATATGCCCTATTAGCCCGTTTTTTTCTTTTATTAGCATTTTCTTAATTCTCAATTGTATTTTATCCCTAATTGTTCTTCCGTTACTATAATATTTGCCTGTTTAAAAAACGAAACAGTGTAGTTTTTATTGTTAGTGCATAAAATAAATAAGTTACATTATAATAATGTATTTCATACACTGTTTATTGTTGACCTATTTATCTGTACATAGGTTTGTAAGCAAATCGTTATTTAATTCAAGGACAACAGAGTACACAAGAGGTTGACGACTGATATATGTGCATCCCTCTATTTTAAGCTAAAAATCTGTATTGAGTGAGCGACTGTTGTTTAACGCCAAAATTAACAATTTTTCAACAATATAATGGCGAGAACAAACGAAATCCAATGAAATGATGATGATGATGCTGATGCTGATAATGTTAACTTTGTAGAAAACAATCTCGATTAATTTGATCTTTGTAGTGCAAGCTCACTGAACCAGCAGTCCTCGGATAGACAGGTCGCTCTCCATTCGGACACATCAATTCCGATTCCAACCCAACAACTCTGCTCTTACTCCTTAATGCTTAGAGGAGAAGCAACCAATACCACTTTTATGGTCTTTGGTTTGACCCGACCGTGGCTAGAACCCAATATCTACCATCGCTGATTTTTGTCATTCTTTGGTTTTCTTGCTCCCAAAGACATTAAGATTATTTGGCGTTCAAATATTTTGGCTTAGGGCGTACCTGATGAAGGCTATTCCAGAATTTGATATCTACGTGTTTTCTTTAAATGTTTTGTTACTATTGTATTACGATATTTCTCCACTCCAAATGTTAAAAATCTAAAGCTCGAGCTTCCACTGGTTATTTGTAAATGTATCTAGCAAGATCGGAGAAATGGCTTAATCCACTGATAGCTAAAACGTCAACTATAAAATATTTTAAGTTGTTAATTTTCCGTCAAATGGAAATTGGCAGGAATTCACATACATTTATTTAATCCCCGTGGTGATGCATAGTATGAACAATATAACGAAAATCTAACCAACTGATTAAATACGCTTACAATAAGGAAAACACATATTCCCAAAAAAAATGCAAAACCCAAATATAATTACAATAGCTGATTGGAATTTTAAAACACACTATGTCTGTCAGTGTCTTTCGTTCGCGTCGACTAACAGTAACACGATGGGTGTCACACGTGGAGCAGGAACTGCTAAGCCTGTAGGGGCAACCTTTATCCTTTTTCTTTTGTGTTGTCTGTCCTCTTCGATATACGGCTTCTGCTACCGCTATGGTCTTTGCAAGCTTTTCCTGTACAGTGACGGTGTGGTAAATATGTCAATGTTATTGAATTTTGTCGCATAGCGTAGGTCATATGGAAGATTTGTTTGCTTGGTGGTGTTTAACGCCACTCTCAACAATGCTATGCCATCGTTGAGGTTAGTTTTCTTGGTGGAGGAAATCGGAGGACCAGGAGAAAACAAGCGACCTGTCGCATGTTATTGACAAACTTTATCACATAATGTTGTACACCTCGTCCTGATCGAGATTCGAACTCACAACATAAGCGGTGATAGACACTGATTGTAAATTCAACTACCAAGCGATCATGGCAAGGACGGTGCCTTTGGCAGTATGGTAAATATGTCAATATAACTGAGTTCTGTCGTATAACGTAGGTCATATGGAAGGTGTTATTATGACACTTGGCTCATTAATTAATGACACCGAGAGGAAACTTTCTTTGTGTTACGTTGTCCCCTTGTCATTAATTTATAGCGATGTCACGTGATATGTCATCAATAAATTATGTGACACATTATATATATAACCCCCGGATTGTAGTGACCTCCTTTTATCGACTATGAATATATTATAAACAAGCACCATTAATAATAAAAATGAATGCTACAATTTCTGATGAATGGTAGTATACTTACAAATTACTTACATTATGCCATTCATTACGTATAAGATACATTACTATTGAAACACCGACAAGACATTGAATTATATACAGAAATATCATGTTTGGGAGAGGTATTTGCGAAAAATACCAGTCGAGAGACGAACAATTTCCTAGCCGAATGGCGAGGGAATTTTAGTCTCATGACCAGGGTTGACAAAAAAAACCGATCAATACTAGTATTGACCGGGTCGGTGGTCAATACTGGTTTCAACCGGTCAATACTGGTCGATTTAGAGTAAAAGCCAGACAGCATTCTGATATAAGGTGTGATTACCTAAGTAACACTGCAGGAGTCATATATATGTAAGAATTATGAACTATTTACCCATTCACGAGTAGTTGCGTTCACCCTCGGGTTTTATGTTGTTCATCCTTTTCTTTGTTGTGACGCTTCGCACGATATTGCGTCCAGTGAAAAATGGTGTCAATGTCTTGATAAAAAAATCCAGGATTTCAGTGTTGTAAAGCAAAATTCAAATATGCGTATATCTAAATAAAGCCTAAGACCACACGCTTCTGTCAGGCTATTATTCCTAAGTTCCTGATAATTTATTCTAATTATTTCAGTGTTCAAAGTTGTACTCTTGCGCTAATATTTCACTGTCCGACGTAACAGTTTGAAGTTCAGAACATTGGTTTTTCGTTGGTTTCTCGGTAAACCAGACTCCGAAATGCGCGCAATTTGACATATCAACTCTATGTAATGTGTTTATTGTGATGGCATATCCGTTTGATTGTCGGGTGAAATTTTGATGAAATCGGACAAGATAAATCCAATCTCGACATCTCTCCGAACTCATCAACAGCTAAGACAACCCCCATTATGCAAGTATTTAAACAAAAACAGACACATATAAATATTATTTCTTTTATACTACAAGAAAGTACCTATTAAACAGATAACTTCTATAGATAAAATGCTGAGATCGAGTTTTTCTTTTTGCGACAGTGACCAAATTGCTGTCTAGCCACAATGTCCAAACGTCGCTTTTTAGATTTTTTCGACGAGATGCCGCTATTTGAATAAACACTATAAATAAAATACAAAAGAGAAATAACAAATTATATATTATGGAAGATAGTTCCCATACCTGGCTAAAATATACATGTAGAATGTGCAAGGTTTGCTTGT
Organism: Bathymodiolus septemdierum; assembly: GCA_963383655.1. Classification (NCBI taxonomy): domain Eukaryota; kingdom Metazoa; phylum Mollusca; class Bivalvia; order Mytilida; family Modiolidae; genus Bathymodiolus; species Bathymodiolus septemdierum. Next base: position 128,867,563 of record OY726517.1, read on the forward strand.
TCATTAGTTTTTTTGCCCGACTTTTCCATGTCTAGCCTAAATGTCCAATATGGCAAAAACGTCAGCAAGATAACTTGTTACGCTGAACAACGCAATATCGCGCGAAACGTCTGTGTGTTTTGTTTTGTTTTTCTTCATTCTAGTGCTCAATGTGACCTTTGTCTCTGGATTATTCACTCATTACTATCCCTTCGGTTTTCTCTGACGTGTGTATAGTAATATTTCAGCAGTTTGCATTTGGAAGCCACAACAGTTGATATTTGCTTCTTAGCATTTTGTATCCAATCTCAATTAAAACGTAGATATCAAATTTAGTGTGTACCACTCGTTTCTGGAATAACCTTCATCAAGTACACTGACAAGTTGAAAGATTGGAAAACCAACTAATCTTAAGAATAATCACTGAGAGCAATGAAACCAAAGGGCCTAAACAGGATAGTCGAAGTTACAAGAACTGTTAAGACGATGTTTTACAGCATATATAATCAAACCTGCCATAAAAAGCACCTCCATACAACAAATCACTGTCAATAAAGGGCAGTCTCATTTTTCCCCATTGATTAATAGTGCATATAATTTCATCCTGTATATAAAGGGTTCCTGTTCATGAAAGGGCACATTTCCAGGTTCCCTTGTGTGCCCTTTATATACATGTTTGACTATTGGAAACACGAATTTCATCTACATCATATTTTTTTCTAGAAATGATTTGAGTGTTATATTGAAATGATAAAACAGGATTTTTAGCAAATTCAACACCAAGAACACAGAACTTATAACACCTAATATATATCAGATCGTCATAAAAAATACATATTAGAGGTTGCTTAATGCAACTTATATTGATGATGTTTTCTGACGATGCGAGGAGCTTGCAAATATAGCAACCCCTAATATTTTGAAAAGCTTGAAGATGCGAAAGAGGTTATCAGAAGCCGTAAATCGAAGGTCAAACAACACAATGGCCAAAAGAAAAGACGAAAGGAAAGAACAATCAATCTAGTATTTCATTGACATCCACAATAGTAGTCATTAGGACAACGCTATGCAAAGAAAGTTTAATTAGTGATGGTCAAAAATTACACCAATATCAACAAAGCGAACAACCACCTCTCACCGTAACTCACTGAGCACAAAAAAGGGGGATGGGGATGGCAACAAAATTTCAGACTATATGTATATTTAAATAATAAGAACATGTTACTGTTATGCAACTCAATAGAACATTTGCACATTTTCGATATTTGCATTATTACATGTATATTATGCGATTTATATGAGTAACATTTGATGATACCAAAGGGATATGAGTTATTTCCCTTCGAAGCGAACGAGATGATCCCTTTTTATGCAAATGTCAATGACAATAATAAGTGATTAACGATGTTTTTTTAAAACGTCCTCGAGTTTTAAAAAACATCTTTAATTATTTTATCGCTATGATAGTATGTTTATCAAGGATTTGGTAATGTGACGTCATTATAACGTCATATTAGAAAACAGCGATATTACTAAGCGTCCTTTACAACGCTTAGCGATTAGCGATAATTTGAATCTTCTCAGCGCTTACGTGATATGAAACATATTGGTTTTAAATATCAGAGTGAAAGTAAACCAAATAGCGATAACACAAGTTATCCCCCATAGCCTGTTCAAAATGTTAATGTTGTAACCACTAGGGAATGTTCTAATTTCTATTTCTTTACAAGGTTCTAATATTTACAAATAAGACAATACGTCACTACACGGTTATTAGCACCATCGTGGATAGGGGGAAAGTTGCGTGGTAACCAAAATTGTTTACTTCCGGTATATTTCGCAGCGGGAATTTTGACAACCATTGAGACAACGAAGCAAATCATCGATATTAAGACCTATCTGCTCATGGAAATAGCACAAGAAGATGCTGCATTGAAGGTATATGACTTATTAACACTCTTTACTTCCAATGAACAATATTTTCGATAGAAAAAAACATTGAAAAATGGGGGCGTGGCAAATCACTGTTTTTCATGATAACGAGTGTGAAACACGATTTTTGACATATAAAAATGTCGGAATGTTTTAAATCAATTGCTGATGAGACAAACCAAATTATTTGATAACATTTCTCATGCAAGTCTTGAATTCTACCCAAGATATTCGTGTGTGTGTGTGTTATGGAAATGTTCAAGGATATTCACAACCAGGTAAGTCAAAGAAACAAAATATAGCTATCTCATTAGTAGAACAAGAGAGATTTTTTTAGGATAAGGGAAATCCAGCCTAAGCTCGTTCTACTCTTTTTTCTATTGGGGTGTAGTTCATGGTCTTACAAAAAGAACCAGAAAATGTGCATGTAAGCCACAGATGAATAACTGAAGAAGATTGTTAATAATATCAGTTCATTCAAAGTTTCATCAAATTTTATGAAGTAATATGGAAGATTTAAATGCAAGAAGAAATATAAAATAAAAATTGTAAAAGAGCTTAGGGGAATTTGATATCACAACCGGTGGTTGTCAATATTTATAAAGATTATAATAAACATTATACGACCCTAGTCTAGGGCTTATGGGTCCTATCATGATCTCCTTGATAGATGGGTGTTGCCCATTTAAGAAACCTGAAGAGGACATAGCACTATGGATATGTAAGCCTATAAGGTAATGACAAAATATAATTTGATCCAAAAATGCCGTTTTTTTCTTCTTTTTTTGTTCAAAACCAGACAGCGGCGACATTTTGGATCATCAAAACAGCCATAACTTTTGAAGAGATTCTCATAATGTTTGGACTAAAATGTCTCATTTTGGTGTGAACTGTCATGTTAATCTATAATTGGATGATTTTTAGCATTTCAATATTGCCCGAGTACCTTACTTTTTACTCCATATACATGTTCACCCTCGTCAGGATCTAGAAATTCAAGTGTGTAATAAATATCTTGAACAGAAATATTAGCAGTATGCAATAAGAAAGCTTTTGTTTTTGTTCTTTGTCCACGACTCCCTTCAAATGCATACATCGTCGGTAGCATACACTTTATCACGCTTCCAATATTATCCGCTCATCACTCATGGGTCAACTGGCAGACAACGCTAGTCATGCGATCGTTTTAAAACACTGATATATCCCGACAATTGTCTCTATAGCCAATCAAATCCCAGCTATAAATGTATTTAGCTTAAGAAATTCCATTCAAATGATTTTCTTCCCCCATTGTTTTCTGTTTAGCTTTTTCATCTAAAAAAAAAGATAAACAATATCAAACGATGATTTTGATTGGTAACCACTAATAGGTTTTTTGCAACGCAAGTTGAACTACGAGTAATGAATGGAGAGTAATAAGAGCGTGTTCAGTTGTGGGTTACCGACGATAGATACCATCTAATTCTCGTTTTGTTTTATACTCATCGCCGGATGTAATATTATTATCGGATAAACACATGAATCAAACAACAACATTGATAGGCAAACACATTTTAATAATCACAACCGGTATACAAGACATACATGGGAGATAACTCTTTGAAGAAAACCTTTTAGTATTATAAAACAATAGCGAGCTATCTATCTTTATAAGTTATTAATATGAAACCGGCACGGCCTTGAATGCTCGCGCATCTGAAAATTATCTGGCAATTTCATCAAAAAGTGTCAAGATTTTTTGGGTCGAGATATATTGGGGACGACTTTTTTTTAGGGCCGAATCTAGTCTCATTCAATCGAGCTGTCGTTCCTTTATTCGAGTTATCGTTCCTTACGAGAGAGGGTACGAGACTTCAGGATCACCTTTGCGCTTTATGTTAAGAAGATCTTCATTAGTTGAGTGTGTTAGTGTGTTACTTGGAAACCGGTGTTTACAAAACGTAGAAATTTTTTTTCTTCGACAATATGTTCAGCCATGTTTGTTAAAAAATCCTACGTACACATTTTATACCATAAAGAGCTCGCTTAAGCTCGCATATTATAAGCATTACAACTCAGGTTGATACTATAGAAGACTATAGTCCACCACGAAAAAGATAGTGTATTAAATTTTCATTTGTCAAAGGTCTCTCCCGTACTAAGATATTCCCCCTTTATCCTGCACTTGTTCTATTTGAGCAGGCAAATTGCTTTGACTGGATAAATTATTGCTATATACTGTCACTGACCGAAATATAACCTTTTCTGGTATCCCTGTGCGAGTGCAATTAACATTCTTCGAGGGGCAATATTTATAAATATTCGTGCATTAACCCTTTTATTGTATAGCAGAACATTACAAAACATGACGACAACATTTTAAAAGGTCGATCGATTGTGTCATGAATTGAAGCGATATTCCACAATTTCAAATTTGAGGGTCTCCATGAAATATTATACTGCTATACAATAATGTAAAATATTATCTTAATGGCTTAAAATTGCCTTTGCTATACGACAAATGTTCGATTGATGTCAAAATTGACTAACCCAATACAAAAGATCATGGCGTTCTTATTTCTTTTCTTTTTTTTGGCTACACGTGATATTAATAATTCAATAAAATTAATTGATCATCCCATTGACAAATACAAATCAATTCATTCAACTACCGAATATACATCTCTCTAAAACCATATAATTTTGTGCTGAATTCGGTAAAGGTTTCTTGAAAGTTTTTTTTTTGGTAACTATATGCATTTGCTCATTTCACAAGCTACCAACACGATTAGACGTATAGTGAATGCAACAAGAGAAATTCGAAAAACATGCTGCCATTTGGATTTTCTACATTTTTCTTCTTGCTTACCTTCATTTTTTTGTATTTAATGATAAATTGTATCCTAGAAGTCTCTTTAACAGTATATCACGTCTTCCTTTGGTAATCTATGGTCTTTTAACTATTATTAATTCAAATGTTTTTTTTTTGTGCAGAAGCTCAAGTTGAGGTATCCTTACTAGGTGAGTTTTGATTTCATATTAAGAAGCATACAAATGTATATATGTAAATAAATGTTACATTTTGGCAAAATAAAGAATGAAAAATTGTTTAATTCATTGAAATAAATCATTCTGTTGTGTGTTTGTATGTGAAAATTTCAAGAATACAATTGTAAGTAGTATCCTAGAAATCCAGATAGGAACCGACCATTAACCTTTAATGGAGGGATATGTTTTTACCTCCGCGACAGAACAATTTTAAGTCTAAGTCGGTTTTTATCATTCTTTTATATAGATTCCATAAGAGAGAGAAGAGAGTCTGGATATGGATACAAACGGGGTAAGAAAAATAATTGAGCAATAGGTAAATTACCTCATCAAAGCTTAAGAACAGTTTGTCTATACCAAAGGTGTAATCATAGCTCCAAATTAAACGTTCTGAACGAACAACACGACGTGATGGTCATTTGTTTATGGAGAGAACCATCGACCTGCCGCAAGTCATTGACAAACACTATCACATGATGTATGTCGAGTAAACCTCACCGTGTTTCGGAATCGAATTTGCCTATGTAGTGCTGATAGAAAAAAGCACTGATAGCATTGATAGTTGTCAATCTAACTACGAGGAAGCTAAATAATAGTAAGAGTAAAAGACGTGTATAAAAGTTGATGCAAAGACGCACTCAAAATACCAACCAATATCAAAAGTGAGGAATGGAATCCCATTAACTGGTTTATATACGCCACATGTTTGCCTGTTCCCAGGACACAATCTGGATTTTTATCGGCTTATAGCGATGTCAGTTGTTGTGTTTAATGATTTGAAGTGAGAGGTAATTATTGATATAGGTGCAATTGTTATCCGTCTCTGTTTAAGCTTCAATTTCATAATTAAGGAAATATTCAAAACATTGACAACATTCAATATGCCAAACTGACCAAATGCATGAATAACATGTGTTTTTCAATAGGCTTGCCAAATATTAGTCAATAGTTTAAAACAATGAAGGTTGCTGACGTCTACGGCAATGTGCACAAGTCTAATTTGATAAGCATACTTGTTTTAACAGGGAGAAGAGTCTGCAGAAGCAGATACAGGAAAGCACGACATGAATGCCAGGACACAAGTGGTAGAAGTAGTGATGATGCTAGTGACGGCAAAAGTGACAGTTGGAGTAACGAGCGCTTTGATTAATCTCTATTTCTTTTGTATTTAAGAATACATTTTTGACGTTATTTGTTTTAATTATCTTTTCACCAACTACACATTTACTTAGGGTTAAAGTTATGGTTCTTAATGCTATTGTCAACAATATTCCAGTTATATCGTGGCGTCCAGTTTCATTGGTGGATAACATTGGAGCAACGAGAAAAAACCACGGACCTGCCGGAAGTCTTTGTCATACTTTATCTCATAATTTTGTACCAAGTACACCTCGCCACAAGTGGGATTCGAACTCACGATTCAATTGGGTATAAGCGCCAATTACATAGGTAGCCCTAATTCCAACTACCGTATGATCAACCTACGACGGTCCTTAATTTGACTAAATACAAACAAATGTGATTTGAAGTCGTATACATTGACACCATGATCAGTGCACAGTAACATAATACCATGTGCTTGTTGTACCCAATATTCTTAATCTATTGCAGAGAAGGAAACAATTACTGTAATTAAATAACATACACATGGAGAAGTTTTGTTTGTGTTCGTCTTGTACCCTATGTTACAAGTTTCTTTTCATTGTCCATTTTGTATTCCCTCCTTCGGTATTCTCTAACGTTTATTATCGACAGATTGTCAGAAGAGGTATTATCATACAGTCGGAACCATCAATAGAGTGAAGACATATCAGTTCGTCAGAACATTTCCAAACTCCAATATGAAACAAGTAATTACGATATCCCTACATACATGTACACATAATCGCTCACTCTTCCAACTTGGTACAGATACTTTCATAAAAATAGGTGGAATTAATCTAGATTGATAGGTCCAATGATTCCTTCAGTCAAATGACCCGGTCATGCAAGAGTTCACCACATGCGAGTGAGATGCTGACAATCACATATTAAAAGGTCAGCAGGGTTTGTGTAAAGAACGCTGTGTCTTAATCCTATACCTTATACATAATAAATGTATTTCTCGTGATGCAAATGTGGTGATATATACAAAACTATTTCTTCAGGGAGGGCTTGAACCACCATTTAAATAAGATATAGAACAAAGGGTTGTCAGAAGACGCTCAAAAGATGGTGGATGGCGTTTGTAAAAAGTTTCAATACAAACTACTAGTTCGATTGCTCTGCATGAATTGTGAAATATAAACTCCATCCACGGGAGTGGTTGATTTATTACTATCAATAATTAGAAAATTAATAATTGAAAAAATTAATAATTTGTATGATAGAGTCTGGATTAGTGTACCCCGTTAGTGTCACTCGGAGGTAAATATCAAGAAATGAGGTAGATGAAGCTTCTTGTATTGTTTCGATTATCTCCATTTCTGTCCAAAGTGCAAACATAGAAAATGAAAATCCAATGCTCCTTCGCGGTTTATGTGTAGTTTAATTCAAACATATCAGATTTCTCTATAGAGATGGTTTTCGAATGTTGTTTATCATATACCTCTGTCTAAATTTAGTTAGAAAAACCGCAGGAGGAATCAAGAATGGATAACTTACAGACAAAGGAACATTGGACAGAAAACACTGCACACAGACATAAAAAACACACATACATAAAAAACACAGAACACAGAACAAATACAACGTTTAGCAATACTAGCCCCACCACAAAAAACAATATTTTATGCTATACGATTGCAGTCACCTATAATTGTAGCAATTTGACCAGTCTGTTGTGATCATTTGTATAGCGACAGATTCCAAGCAGTCATATAATTTATGAGGTAGAGATTGTTTTTGCAATGTATTCCATATATATAGTCCCATGCTCAATTGTATCCCCTAAGAAAGAGTCACTCGACGAAATAGCATATACATGTATTGGAATAATAAAGCTCAATGAAGTCTCAAACACCATTCTTATATTTTCAAACATCTAAAACTTTGTAGGTGACCATATGTGATCCCAATGATAGGCACAATCAAACCTGTATAATAAAGGGCACTCCAGGGAACCTCAAAAAGGTGCCCTTTATATACAGGTTAATATTATATGCGCTATTTATTAATGTATTAATGGGAACAGTGAGATTACCCTTTGTAGACAGTGATTAGCTATATATATATGCCCTTTAATGCAGGTTTGACTGTAATTTGCATCATATCATACTGATCTTTACACTGGTCGGTTTCGTATAATTGTTGCAATAGCTTACTATGTAAATTAATGTCTCATTGTACTGGCTATCTGAGTAAAATACCCTCAGTACTATTAACATACTGTTCCCGGTTTATTTCTGGAATTGATTTGAGTGTCTTACTGAAATGATCAAACAGGATTTTATCAAAATCAACACAAAAAAACACAGAACTTATAACAGCTAAAATATATCAGATTGTCATAAAAAAATACACATGAGACGTTGTTTAGTGCAACTTATAGTGATGCTGTTTTCTGACTATACGAGGATCTTGCAAATATGACACCACCCCAAGAAGATTGCAGATGCGGAAGGAGCAATCAGAAGGCGTAAAGCGAAGGACAAACAACTCAATGGACAAAAGAAAAGAATAATCGAGGCGAACAAAATGGTCCCCTTTTATGCAAATTTCAATGCCAATGCTACAAATTATCCCCATAGCCTGATCAAAATGTTAATGCTGTAACCACTGTCAAATATTGAGACAATAATATTATAATCAGTGTTAAAACTAAGGTTCTTCTCTCTCAGGCATAGGTGATTATAGCCGATTTTGGCTATTCTGTTAGGCCGTTTTGGTTTTATTGCTCCCAAAGCTTTAAATTATTTGGCTTTCCAATCTTTCAATTTTGAGCGTACATGATGAAGGCTATTCCAGAAACGCGTCGTTCACCCTAAATTTGATATCTACGATATTATGCCCAAACCGTTTTCATATCCATATTTCTTGCTAGACCGCTTACAATTTTCCTGTCATAAGGGAAATAACTCATATGGGAAAGATATATAATTTTAGAATCGAATCAGGAATGTACTAACAGGTGTGAAACCTATGATTAAATTCTTTTAGGTTTTCTACTAAATTTGTGTTTTTTCGAGCCTACCTGGCCATTGTATCTTAAGTTTAACCTTTCGAAGACCATACATTTTCTGAAACGTCAATGATTCCTCTACGTTCTGTCAAAATATCAGTCCATGTTTAAAGTCTTGCAGTGAAATGCCAGGCTATGGAAAATACCTACTCTAAATATAGCTCTGTCATCCCCCAGAAATTCCCTATTTATAGGTCATGCATCAAATCCTCCATATCCATATTAAAATACAACTAAATCAATCAAATTTGGGCTCACAATAATCCTTATACATTTAACTTCAATTATCAATTTAATTATTCCATTCCATTCAGTATTTGCCACAATACAACAAAGTGAAAGGAACTTTTTTCTTTAAAAGGGACTACTTTTGTATATGTTCTTAGCTCTGATTGATTGAATTACTGGTTTGACACCCAAAGAGCAACATAACTTGCATATCTAACCCTTTATTGGCCTTATTTCTATTCCTTAGGCAATATCAACCACAAAAAACCTCATAAGTATGTGGCTTTCTAATATTTGCAAGTATAAGTGTTCAAATGCAAAGGTACCCCCTTGGAGATTTTTAATGAAAACATCTCCATTTACAGCTGTTGTGTTCAGACTGTGTATTATACCAAAACGTACCTATTCTCTTATATATTACAGTTATTAAGCTAATTTCTAACATAATAAGCAATTTCTACACATATATATGTCTCAGTTGTATATTTAATAGCTAAATACTATGAAATGTTTACATTTAGTCCCCCCCCCTTTTTTTCGTCCCATAAAATGAGTTCACATCATTCTTAATTTGGTTAATTCATGCTTTAACCCCATAAATTATGTAGTTTAAGGCATAAAATAAATTTTTGCATATGATCTATTTACAAAAACTTATTTTATGCCTTAAACTACATAATTTATGGGATTAAAGCATGAATTAACAAAATTAAGAGTTGAAATTCCTTCTAATTCCATAAAATATGCAAAAATATGATTTATTGATATTCAAGTTTTGGAATTTCTTATGGTACAAAACTATAATTTCCCCCAAAACTCAATAAATATATGCTTCCACATCATTTTTTCCCACTGCTTAAGTAAGCTGGATGTTCAAATGTACTGTTACAGCCAAATAATACTCTAAAACATGAAATCCAAATTGACAATTTGAAAAACTTACAGAAAATGATAAGCAGTCAAAATATTTTTTCTGAGATCACTTAAATTACCAGGTTTTTACTACATAATTTTCAATTAAAACTGCTTTCTATAACTTTATATTATTTTATGAGTACATTGTACATGTATTCTAACTGAAACTATCAAAATTCACCAGGTAAAATTTGTAGGATTGAACAAAATCCAATCATGATATCGCCATATTCTATATTTGAAGTCAACAAACTGCTGCATGATGAATTTTTTAAAATTCTTAATATCAACCATATTTTCAATATTATATGCACTTCTACTGCAAAAACACATTCAATAACATATTCCCAATAATTATAAAGTCATAAATAAAAATAAAATGAGTTGCAATACCCTCTGTCCATGTATATCCAGTGTTTGGGAGCAATATTCCAAAATATTACATAACATGCATTTCGACCATGTAATCTGACACCACAATGCATGTTGTAACACTGTTATATGAAAACTCTCACCCTGTGTCTGTTGTGACATTATTAGGCTAATTTTAACATGATAGCAACACAATTTCAATTTGATGTTTTTTGTATTAAAGTGTGAAACCTATGATTAATTTCTTTAACATTTTCTACTAAATTTGTGTTTTTTCGAGCCTGCCTGGCTATTTTATTTGATGTTTAATCTTTTCAAGACCATATATTTTCTGAAAGATACATGATTCCTCTACGGTCTGTGAAAATATCAGGGGATGCTTAAAGTCTTGCAGTGAAATGCCAGGCTATGGAAAACACCTACTCTAAAAAATAGCTCTGTCATCCCCCGGAAATTCAATATTTATAGGTCATGCATCAAATCCTCTATAGAGGTATTAAAATACAACTAAATCCATTAGATGTGATCTCAAAATAATGCTTATATATTTAAATTCCATTATCAATTTTAATTATTCCATTCCATTCAGTATTTTTCACAATGCAGCATAGGGAAAGGAACTATTTTCTTTAAAATGGACTACTTTTGTATATGTTCTAAGCTTTGATTTGTGAATTATTGGTTTGACACCTAAAAGGTATATCAAAGAAAACGTTTCTCATGAATCTGTTGTTTCTTGTACCAAAATATAACAAAATAGTCTAGTTCGGATGTAGGTAATGAAAGAGAAACTTGGATTCTTGATTAGATTTGAAACAAGCAAGAATTCAGAATAAATAAAATTATTATGTTGCTAAAAAAATATATATATATCAGAAAATGGTCTAGTTCGGATGTAGTTAATGAAGGAGAAGAGAACATTTGCACTACTAAATATGTGCCATTTGTTTTAATTAATTGTGGACGTCTCCAATTATTACATTTCCTTGTTTTTCGTCCTTCCTAATATGTTCATTTTGTTAATAATGATATTTTCATGACATTGTTGCATGCATTATGTCAGAACGATATGACATACAACTCTTAATTGAAATAAAATCCGGTTGCTGCTTCACTATAAATACAGTGTTAGTTTTTTAATAATCAAAACACTCAACATTCCATACAACAAAGGCTGATAAAAGTGAGTATACATACGACAGTTATCGTTTGTAGATTTTGTAGCAACCATATTTTCAATATTATATGCACTTCTACTGCAAAAAACACATTCCATCACATATTCCCAATAATTATAAAGTCATAAATAGAAATAAAATGAGTTGTAATACCCTCTGTCCATGTATATCCAGTGTTTGGGAGCAATATTCCAAAATATTACATAACATGCATTTCGACCATGTAATCTGACACCACAATGCATGTTGTAACATTTTTGTATGAAAACTGTCACTCTGTGTCTGTTGTGACATTATTAGGCTAATTTTAACATGATAGCAACACAATTTCAATTTGATGTTTTTTGTATTAAGGTGTGAAACCTATGATTAATTTCTTTAACATTTTCTACTAAATTTGTGTTTTTTTGAGCCTGCCTGGCTATTTTATCTGATGTTTAACCTTTTCAAGATCATATATTTTCTGAAAGATACATGAGTCCTCTACGGTCTGTGAAAATATCAGGGGATGTTTAAAGTCTTGCAGTGAAATGCCAGGCTATGGAAAACACCTACTCTAAAAAATAGCTCTGTCATCCCCCGGAAATTCAATATTTATAGGTCATGCATCAAATTCTCTATAGAGGTATTAAAATACAACTAAATCCATTAGATGTGATCTCAAAATAATGCTTATATATTTAAATTCTATTATCAATTTTAATTATTCCATTCCATTCAGTATTTTTCACAATGCAGCATAGGGAAAGGAACTATTTTCTTTAAAATGGACTACTTTTGTATATGTTCTAAGCTTTGATTTGTGAATTATTGGTTTGACACCTAAAAGGTATATCAAAGAAAACGTTTCTCATGAATCTGTTGTTTCTTGTACCAAAATATAACACAATAGTCTAGTTCGGATGTAGGTAATGAAAGAGAAACTTGGACTCTTGATTAGATTTGTAACAAGCAAGAATTCAGAATAAATAAAATTATTATGTTGCTAAAAAAAAATATATATATATATCAGAAAATGGTCTAGTTCGGATGTAGGTAATGAAGGAGAACATTTGCACTACTAAATATGTGCCATTTGTTTTAATTAATTGTGGACGTCTCCAATTATTACATTTCCTTGTTTTTCGTCCTCCCTAATATGTTCATTTTGTTAATAATGATATTTTCATGACATTGTTGCATGCATTATGTCAGAACGATATGACATACAACTCTTAATTGAAATAAAATCCGGTTGCTGCTTCACTATAAATACAATGTTAGTTTTTTAATAATCAAAACACTCAACATTCCATACAACAAAGGCTGATAAAAGTGAGTATGCATACGACAGTTATCGTTTGTAGATTTTTTTCTACAGAAAAAAGTGTTATTGCATAAAATATGGTCTTTATAAATGTTGTGCCTTGCTGATGGCAGCTTTAATTCTATAATTTGTAAAGAAAAGCTTTAAGATACCACTGATGTAATCTCAAAAGTCGTAAATTGAAGAAGGATAGACAAATACAATGACCAACAGAAAAAGGATAACTATGCCCGTGTATAATAAACCAAAGTTATTTTCAATAAGTTCTGAAATCTACAAATTCTACATCGCCCGTATTTTCTGTTTCAAGTCCTTAAAAAACATACTCTAGAGTCAAGTGAAGGTAAGGAAACTTTAATTTTCTTAACTGTTATAATTTAATAATTGCGTTCATTTTTGAGAACTTTCTATTCAGTATTAGCAGAAATATAAGAAAAGAAGTGAACTTGTAATAAAGTCGTTGTTTCCCTTCTTGATATTATAATAGATATAGGGAGTGATTTCGTGATTAATACCGTAACCTGTCATCTTTACGTCCTATCCTTTGGATTCGTAGAATTCAATGACAACAAGTACAACTGCACTGTACATTGGAATTTGTACTTGCAAATTACAAATTGTAACCAAAACAAATATTTAACCTATCACCAGTGCCCTTTTCACAAAAATTCGTAACTATAGTCCTAACGTTTTCACTTTAGATTTTCTTTAGACAATTCCTAAGTCCTTTTCACAAAGATTATCTTACGACAAATTTTAATCTTACGACTAAAATTACACTTACGATAAAAAATTCTTCCTTAGGTGTACTCGATACAACATTATGTGATAAAGTTTGTCAGTGATTTGCGACAGGTCAATGGTTTTCTCCTAGTACTCCAGTTGTCTCCACCAAAGAAAAACTGACCGATATATTGTTGAAAGGGGCGTTAAGCACCATAAACCATCTTCATTAGCAACCTAGTTTCATTTCCATAGCACAACAAAGCATTTTTTTTTTAATATAATTATTCTAAGAAATATCCAAGGGAAACTAATTTATAAGCAATTTTTATGCTATGATGTGTTTGTATGTTTATATTGAATTTTTATCTAATACAAACAAATGTATATGCATCGGTCACCAATAACTGCACAAAATATGAACGGGTATGATTTTCGTATAGAGGAACATTTCTAATGCATGTAAATTAAAATGATCTATAATAATTATCATTACTTTGAGTTGTGCGTCATCATCCACGCGTGGTTACTTTTGGTAGAAGTATTTTTTAAGGGAGTGCATCTGGAATGTGAAACAATCTTATTCATATAATTCATTTTATCGGTTATTTGTCAGCAAAATATTTATCCCTTTTTGCCAATTAATCCCACCCAACATAAAATTAAACGCTTGTTCTTTAACTGATGAAAATTTATCCCGATTTTTCTGAGATAACCCAAATAAAGATGTGTTTATCATCTATCAATCATGAAGACGAATAAATATCCCTGTTATATATTAGTATTAATATAACAGAAGAATGTACACAAGTTTATGTATTGCCAGAGTGTTCGATGATCATCGAAGTTGCCAGAAATTAATAAATTATATTACTAATATAAAGGTAAGATCAAAACGATATCATTGGATCCAGAAAATTCCAGTCCTAAAGCGGCTGTTCATACAAAACTTGTGTAAGCGAAGTAGAAGAAAATCCCGTATTCCTGTTTTTATTAAAAAAAAATGAAAAAAAAAGAATTCTCCCCAAGTTTGCAAGTACATGTAGTCTTTTCGATTGTCGATCGTTCCCAATTTGAAATCTAAAATTAATGAGAATTATCCTGATTTTTTGGTCATGTAAACGATACACTGCTGCATTGAAGAGGTAAATGTACGGTGTGAATCGTTATAGACAAACTCTGTTATTAGTCACGCCAAAAAGGATTAAACAACAATGCCATATGTAGCGTCTGTTTGTATTAAACCATATTCATTTCAATAAACATTTATCAATATGTGTACATAGGTTTGTCATACGGTCGGAGAAAATGCGCTAACGATGAATTGCTCTCTTATTTTCAAGTCGAAGCGCTAATACATCGTCCATCTTTTTTTCTATTTTTTTCACTTACGATAAAGATAAGACCAAAATTTCTCTTACGATCAAAATTTTACACTTAGGACAGAGTAGTTTTACAGGTAAAGTTAGGACTATTTTTACACTTAAGATTATCGTAAGTATTTTTGTGAAACTGTTTTTAATCTTAGTTTTACACTTACGACAATTGTTTATCGAAAACATTTTTGTGAAAAGGGCTACAGATGTTAAACATGACCGGAACAACTATTGGAGCCCTGTATTAACCTCGGTGTTTTGTTTTGCCTGTATTGTGTTGTGGCCCATTGCTTGTCTTTTATGTCCTTTTTCGTTTGGCCATTGCATTGTCTCTCCTTTGACTCGTATCTTCAGCTATTTCTCAAACATCTTAAGACGTCACGTTATACATTATATTTACAGTCCTCTGATAATGTAAGATATAACTAATCATGATTGCAAATTTATGTGCAATAGATGTATGTTATAAAGTGTAACCATATCATAACAAATATATTATCTTACAATTGATTCGCCAAACGATTTGAAAATAACACAGCTATGTCAACCCCTCACCAAAACCGTAGAACATAAACATACAACTGGTATTGCTTAAACAGTAATTGCAAGCGTAGTGACATGAGCTAGCTACTATTTTATATTATTTATTCAAATGTCATGTATCGATATTCCAATCATTGTTAATCGCATTGATGTCGTGTTAGCGTGCTCTCCTCGAGTGCTGTAGACCGTGGTTTCGAGCTCCGGTTGGGTCAAACCAAAGAGACTAACATTGGCATTTGTTTCTTCTCCGCTAAGCAGGCAGCAATATCGAGAAAGAGCAAAGACTGGGTTGGCTCGGAAGCAGGATAACGTGAACCATCGAATATAAAAACACAACAGGTATTGTTTAAAGAGTAAGTTCAGGGATAGTACCATGAGCTAACTACTCTTTTTTATTAATTATTCACATGTCGTGTATCGATATTCTAGTCATTTTACACGTGTAATTGTGTAATCAGAAATTTCCTCATTATTATTGACGTATGCTTATGTTAGAATCCAAATCTTCAGTAGTTCCAAGTTCATATAAAGTCAATGAAATACAAATGCAGGATTTGAATATAAATACCAAATTACACAGCTTCAATTATAGATAACCAATTTAGTGCACACGACGCGTTTTTGGCGCGCTCAATGCCAAAATATAAGAAAGCCAAATAATTTAAACATGTTTGGGAGCAAGAAAAAAATCGAAGGGCCTAATCAGAATAGACAAAGCTACATAATTTGTGTGTGGAAGTCAGTTTACTTACGAATTGGATGCAAAATTTTAAGAGTAATATAGATTTAGTACATGAATATTGTTCAAGGTAGAATGTTATATGGCACAAGACTGGGTACAAGTAATATTCTGATATGTACAATATTAATCCATTATCGTACACTTAAGCTTTTATCATATAACAGAATTTAAAAACTAAAAAGAACATTGATTTGAAACATGAATGCATTCTTTTCCTTTGTTCCTTTTATGGCTATATACCAAAATATACTAATACACTAAGATACGAGATATTGCACTATGTGTTGTAGTCTTATTACTCTCAGAGAGCCGTGCAATAATCAACGACCTAGATGCAATATTGCATGGCTTGGCTTCATGTTACAAATTATTTATACCACGGTTTTCCGAGTTCAAAGGTTAAGCAATCAGAACGTTTCCAGTTCAATTGTTTATTCGCTTAAATCAGAAAACTGTGGTATAATTATTACTTAAACTGTCAATGTTGTCACGAACTTAATCGTGTAAATATCGGGATATATTGCACTGTAATTACGAAATAAATCATGGAAGCCAAAATCTGTTTTGAGTTTTAACATGGGTTGGCGGATATTACTATTTTATCCGCCAACCCATGTTAAATCTCAAAGCACATGATGGCTTCCGTGAATTATTTCTATTCTGATATGTCTAAGAGTACAACTACTGTAGTATGCTTTGATTGGAAGACGGTAATTTGTATTTACGCTTGCGGACAATGTCGTACACAATTTATGCTGCCAAATTCGAAAAGACGATAATTCATCAACATGTACATTTACAACGGGAAAGTCAGTCACACGAACCGGCGCATGTGCTAATGAGATTATACCCAATCGATAAATCGTTCGTTTGTTTACAAAGCGACAGAAAGACGTCATGTTAGAATGTTTGTTGCATTCTATAAGAGATATATTGCTATGCAATAATATACATGAGGGAAATATGAAAATTTATCCACCCCAGAGAATCATATTCCCTGAGGGAAACGCCCGAAGGGAATATGATACTCGTGAGTGAATTAATTTCATATTTCCTGAAACCGCATGTTATAAATGTTTTATTATACCGAATGAAACCAAGAAAACACATACATGTAAAATACTGCTGGCAAACATATTTAGAATGCTGTCTCAGACATTTAAAAACCACATCAACAAGTGATGCGTTCCGAGTGTCTCTGACGTTTTCCTGTCAAGGAACGATAGCTCTGGCGAGAAAACACGCGAGGCTCCCGAGGGGGTGGAATATGATTTTTAATTCACGGAATATGATTTTTGTCCTGTGTGATCACGTGTTCTTATTTCTACCTATTGTCCAATCAAATTAATATATTTATGGTAATAAATATATGAGGTATAATAATATACATTTATTGCATGCTGGTGATGGAAATATGAAAATGTATTCACCCAAGAGTATCATATTCCCTGAGGGTAACGCCCGAGGGGAATATGATACTCGTGGGTGAATAATGAGTTTGTCCTGTGTGATCACGTGTTCTGATTTTCACATATTTTAAGTCTATTGGAATGTTGTCTCAGACATTCAAAAACCACATCCACAACAATAAAGAGATTCAAGATCAATATTCAAGAGAAAACAATCTGACCAATTAGAAATATGGCCCTTAAGCCAACATTTCTACCCTCATTTTTGAACCAAGATAAATGTTCTTCAAATTTATATTTTAACAATAATACAAATTAACAATATCACAGAAATTTACACAGCAACAATTTTCGATTGTAGCGGTCGCCTGCAAGTGGTACGTTCCGAGTGCCTCTGACGTTTTCCTGTCACAGAACGATAACTCTGGCGGGAAAGAAAACCCGCCAAGCTTCCGAGTAGGTGGAATATGACTTTTATTTCACGGAATATGATTGTTGTCCTATGTGATCACGTATTTTGATTTTTGCCCATTGCCCAATCAAATTAATTTATTGATGGTAATTACTATATGATGTATAATAATAACTTCAACGCTTATAACAGGATTAATATGAAGTCAATTATTTTCCCTTTCCACTTGAAATGTATATAATTATGATGAATTTATTTAAATTACAGATTTTATTTAGCAGACATGAAGTTATTAGTGCTGTTGGCTGTTTCCCTCTGTATTGTTGGTGAGTTATCATTTAATAGACAAACCTAAGAAGGACGATTGCTTTCCGTTTATAAAATTCTCATGTTGTCCAATAGAATGTTAGCATTGTAAACCGAATCTTGAAACAATGAAATGAAATAGTTAAAGTTAAAGTACAACAGAGGAATGTGCCATACAACTGACATATCACATTTGTCGTAGTTAATTTCCGCCCGTCTCTCGCTCATAACTCATCAGTTGATTATTTTAACACGATGAATGCAACTAATCGCACAGAAAATGTTCCCGTTTCTAATACATGACGTCAACATCGTGTTTTATTTGGGTTCGTGTTGCTCGATCATTAGTTTTTTGTGGTATGATCTACTTTGGCGGATCCCGAAAGTCAGATATTGTAATAACCAACGCACATGCCCATGCAAACCTCTTTAAGCAACGTGCATGCAGTATGCCACTCTCAATAAAACCTTAGAGACTATGGTCCACGGCCTGTTATTTGATTTGATATTTAATTAATTAACATATTATTATTTGAGTTGCAATTAAAACTTTTAAATTAAAAAATCGTTTGATATGAAAATGTGAACCTTTGTTTATTTTTGTGCTTTAATAATAAACACTAATATATTTATATTTTTCTTTGTGATCTTTCAGGATTGATCGAAGCAAGTGTAGCCGGTAAGTCGTGATTGATATATTATAGGCTGATTGCACAATGTGCCTGCATATTTATATAATAATGTTGTGTTAGCAATGATTATGTCTTCAACCCTGACCACTATATGGCATAATCATTGCTAACACATTATTATTATTATTATGCTGACTGTTATATGTAGATAACATATATTGAGAACTGATATTGGTGACTAATATATTGGATCAGATAGTCTTGAAAGTGTGAGAATATTCTTTGTTTCATTTAAGGCTTTAAAAATATAAAGATTTTTGAAGTTTGAAATTTAATTAACAACAATAAGAAGTATTAAAAAACAGTAACATGAATAATAGACGACTATGATAGATTGACAGATTGGATCCGCCCCCTTGCACGTGGATTAGCTATATATAGCTTAACAGACAGCTGAAAACCCAACCTTCCCCGCGTGAAACTGGCATAGTAGATGTGCTATTTTCGTATAGTATATCAACCATATATAATTCTTTGTGATATATGCCAAAATATCGTTTGAACTTATATTACAGAAGAAATTCACAGAAAGCATAATAATAGTGAACAATATTCTATTGCACGAGTGCAATTAATATTCTGCGAGGGGTAGTATTGATAAATATCGAATAGTCGTACAATAAACCTTGTATTGCATAAGAGACCGAGAGCACCATTTCAAACTGTTGATCGATGATGTTACGATTTAAATCGATATTGCACAATTGCAAATTTCAGGAACTATTGCACGCTATCTTTGGTTAATTTCTACATGAAATATCATACTGCTATGCAATAATGTTAATTATTATCTTAATGGCTTAAAATTGCCTTTGGTATGCGACAGATGGTCGATTGATGTCGAAAGAGACTGACAGAATACATAGCGTCATGGCGGCCTGAATTTATTTCATTATTTGATCATCTTATTGACAAATTTAAATGAATTCATTCAACTACTGAATTTGCATTGGCTTGAAACCATATAATTTAGAGTTGAATTCGCTAGGAATTGGTTGGAAGTTTTTGTTTATGTTCTCAATTCGCGATTTGCCATTAACAGTTATACCTTTGTGTTTGTATTCAATGATGAATTCTATCTCTTTGATCGTATATCACGTCTGACTTTGGTACTCTATGGTATTCTAACTATTTTTAATTCAAATGTTGTTTTTCTTTCAGAAGCTCAAGTTGATGTATCCCTACTAGGTGAGCTTGGAATTCATTGTGTTTGTTTGATTGTGTTTAACGCCACGTTCAACAATATCTCAGTTATATCATGGCGTGATTTCATTTTAAGAGGAATACAAGTGTATATATCTAAAATAAATGTTACACTTTGGCAAAATAAATAATGAAACACATTTTAATTCATTGACATAAATCATTATGTTGTGTGTTGTACGTGAAAATTTCAAGAAAACAATTGTAAGTGGTATCCTAGAATTCCAGATAGGGACCGACCAGAAACCTTTTAGGGAGGACTGTGTTTTTGCATCTGAGACAGACAATTTTAAGTTTAAGTCTAAATCATTCTTTTATATAGATTACATAAGAGTGAAAAGAGATCCTAGATATGGATACAAGAGAGGTAAGAACATATTAGAATTATTGAACAATAGGTAAGTTACCTCATCAAAGTTTATATCAAAGGTGTAATCATAGTTCCAAATTAAACGTTCCGAACGAACAACACGACGTGATGGTCATTTGTTTATGGAGAGAACCCCCGACCTGCTGCAAGTCACTGACAAACACTATCACATAATGTGTGTTGAGTACAGCTCACCGTGTATCGGAATCGAATTTGCCTACGTAGTGTTGATTAAAAAATCACTGATAGCATTGATAGTTGTCAATCTAACTACGAGGAAGCTGAATAATAGTAAAAGTGAAAAACGTGTATCAAAGTTGATTTAGTTTAAACATATTTTATTTGCCAATTAAACAGACAAAATGGATTAGACACAAGTTAAACAAACTTATGAAGTCTTCTCCAAATTACAATATGTTACAATAAAGAAGTACATAAAAGGCATGCATTACTATATGTAGCACTAATAACGAATCAATGATAAATATTCACAAACAGAAAGAAAAAGAAAATTAAGATGGATTCATATGATGTGCATGTTCACCCAATTCAATTCCAGTTATACAATAAGGAATCTTTTTGAACATTTAATATAATCAAAAACATATTTAAATATAATACAATTTTGTTCACAAGTTAAATTATCACTGCCACATGTCACAAATTCAATATCTAGAGTGTAGCAAGTTGTAACCCTGTTGATATTACCTATCAATATAGTTCTGGCTTGTATGTATATAGGACAATCCAAAAAGAAATGTTTTAAATTTTCAAGGGCTGCACCACATCGACAAGATGGGTCAGATACGATTCCAACTCGAAATAAATCAAAATTAAAAAACGAAGCTGAATTTCTTAGCTGAGTTAAAATAATATTTAATTTTCGAGGATCACAGAAAAAATGCTTAGGGACAGAATGATTTTCAGTTTCGTCGATTTTCTTTAATTCAGATTTGAATTTTGATAAAGTATCAACGTTTCGAATATTGTTATTTAAACTATTCCACATTTTTATTGTGGAGGGGATAAAGGAATCAAAGTTGATACAAAGATGCACTCAAAATACCAACCAATATTAAAAGTGAGGAATGGAATCCCATTAACTGGTTTAAATCCGCCACATGTTTGCCTGTTCCCAAGACACAACCTGGATTTCTATTGGCTTATAACGATGTCATTTGTTTTGTTTAATGATTTGAAGTGTGAAGTAATTATTGATGTATTGTTGTCCGTCTCTGTTTAAGCATCATTTTCATAATTAAAGAAATATTCAAAACATTGACAACATTCACAATGCCAAACTGACCAAATGCATAAATTGCATGTGTTTTCAATATTTTCCAATAGGTTTGCCAAATATCAGCCAATAGTTTAAATATATGAAGGTTGCTGACTAATACGGCAATGTGCACCAGTCTAATTTTATAAGCATACTTGTTTTTACAGGGAAAAGAGTCTACAGAAGAAGATACAAGAGCGGACGGTTTGGCTGTCAGGATAGAAGTGGTAGCAGTAGTTTTGCTACTAGTGACGACAACAGTGACAGTTGGAGTAACGAGTGCTTTGATTAATCTCTATGTATTTTGTATTTAAGAATACATTATTGACATTATTTGTTTTTATTATCTTTTCACCAACTACACATTTATTTAGGGTTAACATTATGGTGTTTGATGCCACTTTCAACAATATTCCAGTTATATCATGGCGTTCAGTTTCATTGGTGGATAACATCGGAGTACCGAGAGAAAACCACCGACCTGCCGGAAGTTGCTAGCATACTTTATCTCATAATTTTGTACCGAGTACACCTCGCCACAAGTGGAATTCGAACTCACGATTCAATTTGCTATAAGTACCGTTTACATAGGTAGTTCTAAATGGAACTACAGTATGACCATGCCTACGATGGTCCCCAATTTTACTAAATACAGGCAAATGTGATTTGAAGTGATATACATTGACACCATGATCAATGCACAGTAAAACAATACCATATGCTGTTGTACCCAATATTCTTAATCTATTGCAGAGTATGAAGCAAATACTGCAATTAAATAACATACACATCGAGAAGTTGTGGTTGTGTTCGTCTTGTACCCTATGTTGCAAGTTTATTTTGATTGTCCATTTTTCATTCCCTCTTTGGTATTCTCTAACATTTATTATCGACGAATTGTCAGAAGAGGCATTATCATACAGTCGGAGCCATCAATAGAGCGAAAAAATATCACTTCGTCAGAACATTTCCAAACTCCAATATGAAAATCACAAAGTCAAGTAATTACGATATCCCTGCATACATGTACACATAATCGCTCACTCTTCTAGCTTGTTACGGGTACGTTCATAGAAATAGGCGGAAGTAAACTAGAATTATGGTTTCAAAGTTACCCTCCGTCAAATGACCGGTTATACAAGCGTTCACCACATGCGAATATTAAAGGGTCAGCAGTATTTCTGTAAAGAACGCCGAGTCTTAATCCTATACCTTAAACAGGTTCAATGCATTTTTCGTGAAACAAATGTGGTGATATATACAAAACTATTTCTACAAGGAGGGGCTCAACAATCATTTAAATAATATACAGAACAAAGGTTTATCAGAAGATACAATAGGGAAATAATATCGGTATTTGCCTTGGAACCAAATTATTATTGACAATGTCATCTCTGATAAGCTGTATGCAGCTGGTAGAATACTTTCAACCACGTTTTGTTATCTTCCGAAAAATTCTTTAAAAATTATATATTTGATAGTTTAGTACTCAAAAGATGATGACGTTTGTAAAAAGTTCTAATATAATCTACAAGTTCGTTTGCTATGTATGAATTGTGAAATAAAAATTCCATCCACGGGAGTAGTTGGTTTAATAGAATATTACTATCAAGAAGTAGAAAATTAATAATTGAAAAATTTATTCATTTTTATCATAGATTGTGGTTTACTGTTCCCCCTTAGTGTCACTCCGAGGTAAATGTCAAGAAATGAGGTAGATGAAGCTACTTTCAACAATATTTCAGCTATATCGTGGTGGTCAGTTTCATTGGTGGAGGAAACCAGAATACACGACGAAAACCACCGACCTGCCACAAGTCACTGATAAACTTTATCACATAATGTTGTATCGAGTACACCTCGCCATGAGCGGGATTCGAACACACAACGTTAGTGGTAAATGTCAAGAAATGAGGCAGATGAAGCTTCTTGTATTGTTTCCATTATCTCCATTTCTTTAAGGTATAGTAATGTAATCTTAAACGTAAGGTTTAGATTATTAACTGACAGAACAAGATCAACATCATACGAATGTGGGATTTAAACTTTTGCATCTGTAATTGTGATTTCTTTGATACGTTTTTGTAAACATCAGTCGCATATGAGTAAAGACGGTCGCCGATGAGAGGTAGAATGTTTGCTTCCATCGGGATCAGGATGATTTGTTGAAAATTGTGCCCTTTGAACTCGACATACGCTATCATTTTCTGAGTACCATCTTTTGTCTTTTGTGTCCTACTTGACAAAACAAACACAAAACATTATGGTCACTATGACTTGTATTTTCATTTAATCTCTCCTCACCAATGAAAGACAACCTTGAATACTCCAAAGGAGTAATCAGAAGCCGTAAATTAACGAAGGACAAAAGAAAAAGGACACACAATGATCTACACAGAACTACACAGAAAACTATAGATTGTGCAACACGAATTCGACAATAAAGCGGGGGTTAATTTAGGTGCTCGGGAACGGTGGCAGGGTAAGCAATTCATTTGCACAGGAACGGTGGAAGGGTAAGCAATTCAGGTACTCAGGAACGGTTGAAGGGTAGGCAATTCAGGTGCATATGAACGGTGGAAGGGTAAGCAATTCAGGTGACCAGGAAGGGTGGAAGGGTAACCAATTCCTACACCAATAACACAATTATCGTAGTTTTCTCTTGGCCCAATAGTGAACGGACTTTTCCGCTGAGCTATATTATAAAATAGTAACTAAATGTACTGATTCTGACGACATCATTGATAGGGCAAGATTCAATCATTTGTTGGAAGACATTAGTATCCAGCTAATATACATGTAAAACAGAAAGAGGACATTTGCAAAAGTGAATTGTGCAAGCTCTTAATATGATAATGATAAATTTGTTTGCAAAAACACTACCAAATTGCCTACCCTAAACTGCATTGCTCTTATGGTATGACATGAGATGCCTGGTTTTTGG
Source organism: Bathymodiolus septemdierum (assembly GCA_963383655.1). Lineage (NCBI taxonomy): Eukaryota > Metazoa > Mollusca > Bivalvia > Mytilida > Modiolidae > Bathymodiolus > Bathymodiolus septemdierum. The sequence goes on from OY726517.1 coordinate 128,892,658, forward strand.
AAAACCGAATAATATACAGTGATGAAAAATTCATCATTACCATTTACACCGTAATCATTCAAACCATTTACCATTACCCCATTAACAATTACACCATATACCACTTTACCACTTACCACTACACCATTTAACATTACACCATTTAACATTACAACATTTATAGCTACAACATCTACCATTACACCATTTAACAATACGCCATTCATCATTGCACAATTTCCCATTACACCATCTACCACTACACCATTTACCACTATGCCATTTAACATTAAGCAATTTAACATTACACCACTTACCATTACACTATTTACATCTACACCATCTACCATTATATCATTTAATAATGCGCCATTTATCATTGCACTATTTCTCATTACACCATCTACCACTACACCATTTACCATTACACCATTTAACATTACGCCAATAAACATTACGCCATATACCATTTAACATTATACCATTATCATTTGACCATTTAACATTATGCCAATAAACATTACGCCATATACCATTTAACATTATACCATTATCATTACACCATTTAACATTATGCCAATAAACATTACGCCATATACCATTTAACATTATACCATTATCATTACACCATTTACCACTACACTATTTACCATTACACCATTTATCAATACACTATATACCATTGATAATTACACTATATATCATTCCACTATATACCATTACACCATTTACTATTAAAATATTTGCAATTACACCATATACCATTACATCATTTAAAATTACAACAATTAACATCACGCGACTTAACATTACGTCATTTACCATTGCGGCATATTCAATTTACCGCTCCACCATTTACCATTTACCATTATGCCACTTAGCATTACGCCAATTAACATTGTGCCATATTCCATTTAGCATTGCACCATTTATCAATACACCATTTACCATTACACCATTTACCATTTTCCATTACACCATTTACCATTACACCATTTACCATTACACCATATACCATTACACCATTTGTCACTACCCCATTTATCAATGCACCATTTATCATTAAGCCACTTACCGTTACTCCACTTAGCATTACGCCATATATCATTTAACATTACACTATATACCATTCAACATTTCACCATATACCTTTACACCATTTATCAATACACAATATACCATTACACCATTTACCACTACACCATTTAACATTACACCATTTACCACTACACCATTTAACATTACATCATTTACCACTACACCATTTAACATTACACCATTTACCACTACACCACTTAACATTACACCATTTACCATTTAATCATTTACCGTTACATCATTTATCAATACACCATTTAACATTACACCATATACCATTACACCATTTACCATTACACCATTTAACACTACAGAATGAACATTAGCTCATTAAATGAGCACCTGTGCATTCGAAATCTGGTGGATTCCCCTAATTGTGCATGTGGTTAGGTCGAGTCTACATCCCACTTTTTGATATCGTGCAAACAATATACTGATTTACGTAATGAACTCATGTATACAATCAATTATCCGGTTACTATTGATCTTAATCTTCTACGAAAGGGGTCAGACACCTTAAGTGTCGATCAAAATATAGATATTTTTATCAAGGTACAGAATTGTATTCTTAAAAGCAAAAGATTTACATCATAATTCTAAGTTGCATTTCATCTGTATTACTAATTTCATATCTTTCTGTTTTGTTATTCCACTGTTTATTATTGTTTTCTTAGATTTGTCATGTAGCATGTTCTAAAATTTGTTTGCTATATTAGTCAATTATAATTCATAGGAGCCGGATTAGTATAAGCTTAGCTTGTTTCCGAATCCTGTCATGTTCAAGCAAATTTTGTGTGTATTGTAACATTATACCAGTTTATCATGAATGCATATGTTTATACCAACACTACAGCATTTAACATTACACCATTTATCACTTCACCACTTAACTCCTCCCTCATTTACCATTACTCTACTCAACATTATGCCATATTCCATTTACGATTATTCCATTACGCTATATACCATTTACCATTAAACCATTTACCATTACACCATATACCTTTACACCATTTACCATTACACCGCTCAAAACTACACCACTTAACATTACACCATTTACCATTATGCCATTTACCATTACATCATTTACCATTACTCCATTTACCATTACTCCACTCAACATAACCCCATATTCCATTTACGATTATGCCATTTAACATAACACTATATACCATTTAACATTACACCATTTACCATTACACCATTTACCATTACATCATTTACCATTACACCATTTACCATTACACCATTTACCATTACATCATTTACCATTACACCATTTACCATTACACCATGTACCATTACACCATTTACCACTACACCATGTAACCTTACACTATGTACCACTACACCATTTAACATTACAGCATTTACCACTACAGTACATAACATTACACCATTTACCATTTACCGTTACATCATTTATCAATACACCATTTAACATTACACCATATACCATTACACCATTTCCATTACACCATTTACCACTACACCATTTAACAGTACACCATTTATCACTACACCACTTAACTGTACTCCATTTACCATTAATCCACTCAACATTACGCCATATTCCATTTACGATTATTCCATTACACTATATACCATTTACCATTACACCATTTACCATTACACCATTTACCATTACAACATATACCATTATACCATCTACAATTACACCATTTAAGATTACACCATTTACCATTACACCATTTACAATTACATCATCTACCATTACACCATTTACCATTACACCATGTACCATTACACCATTTACCATTACACCATATACCATTACACTATTTACCACTACACCATTTATCAATACACCATTTATCATTAAGTCACATACCATTACTACACTTAACATTACGCCATATACTATTGCACCATTTAACATTATACCATCTACCTTTACACCAGTTATCAATACACCATATACCATTACACCATTTACCATTACACCATTTACCACTTCACCATTTAACATTACACCATTTAACATTACACCATTTACCACTACACCAGTCAACATTACATCATTTACCATTTACCGTTACATCATTTATCAATACACCATTTAACATTACACCATATACCATTAACCATTTACCACGACACCATTTAATATTACACCATTTACCACTACACCATTTAAGATTACACCATTTAGCACTACACCATTTAACATTACACCATTTACCATTTACCATTACACCATTCACCACTACACCACTTAGCATTACACCATTTACCATTATGCCATTTACCATTACACCATTTACCTTTACTTCATTTATCATTACTCCACTCAACATTACGCCATGTTCCATTTACGATTATGCCATTTAACATTACACTATATACCATTTAAAATTACACTATATACCATTAAACATTACACCCTATACCATTACATCATTTACCACTACACTATTTATCAATACACCATTTACCATTAAGCCATTTACCATTACTCCACTTAACATTACGCCATATACCATTTAAAATCACACCATATAAAATGTAACATTACACCATATATCATTACACCACTTACCATTATAGCTTATTACGTAAATGAATGTCTCGTTGTGCTGGTATTGTCACAGGTACTTGTGGACAGGACCCTATGTTGCTCCCTTTTTTTTTTTTTTTTTTTTTTTTTAACATTCACTTTTTTTCATATAAACAACATTTTGCAACTTTCTATGTATCACTGTATAACATATATGCAATAAATACAATCAAACAGTAGTTTCTATCCATGCCTGGTTTCTGACATGATATAAGTTTGAAGGTAAGTCACTCTTCTTTGTTTACATTGGGGTACTTGTTGTGCATCCATCTTAAATTTAGTGAATAAAAAAGGCCTACCTGTCTGGAAATTGGCTTATTCCTTCTCTATATATATTATTCTCCCTGAAAAAACACATCAATATTTATTTACAGCAGCTGACAACTCTCCAAGGAACATTTTCCACTCGCGTTTTGCGATTTTCAGACGACATTTTTGAAAACTCGAATTAAAGCTACGGAAGTGTGATTATTAGCGACATCTGCTGGTCATTTGAAATATTGACGATACGGTAAAACGCGAGAGTTCCGGATAGGATTAAATTTTGCGCCAAACAATTCCCGAACTTTTTACCCGCAACTCGCGCGTTTTACCGTATCGTCAATATTTCAAATGACCAGCAGATGTCGCTAATAATCACACTTCCGTAGCTTTAATTCGAGTTTTCAAAAATGTCGTCTGAAAATCGCAAAACGCGAGTGGAAAATGTTCCTTGGAGAGTTGTCAGCTGCTGTTAATAAATATTGATGTGTGTTTTCAGGAAGAATAATATATACAGAGAAGGAATAAGCCAATTTCCAGACAGGTAGGCCTTTTTTATTCAATAAATTTAAGATGAATGCACAACAAGTACCCCAATGTAAACAAAGAAGAGTGACTTACCTTCTAACTTATATCATGTCAGAATCCCGGCATGGATAGAAACTACTGTTTGATTGTATTTATTGTATATATGTCATACAGTGATACATAAAAAGTTGCAAAATGTTGTGTATATGAAAAAAAAACGATGTTAAGAAAAAAAAAGAAAAAAACGGGAGCTACATAGGGTCCTGTCCACAAGTACCTGTGGGTTTTGTTAGTAAAATGCCTTCAGTGCTATTAGCATACTGTCCTCGGATTACAGTAGTTTGGTAGGTCCAACCACGACGATATGAAAAAAACTAGCAGCCGGGACGGAAATATGTAAATTTAACTAATGCCATCTATCCAATGAAATGGTCTGATTACCATAGCAATTGCATACAATATAGTAAAATTGTATAACTACCAAATGACAATAGCAGAAAAAATACAAAATAATGACGATTATATGCGGGGGTTGACATTTTACTGGCATACGGAAACAATTTACAGGACCGCATTATTTCACTACAAGTGAAGGATTGGGCACACGTATCTATGTCAACGCAAACACTTTTAAGGTGCTAGTGCGAGACCAGTAAAGGGACCGTTCATGTATATGTATAATAGGAATGTAAATAACCAGTAAAGGGACCGGTCATGTATATGTGTAATAGGGATGTAAATAATCAGTAAAGGGACCAGTCATATATATGTGTAATAGGGATGTAACTAATCAGTAAAGGGACCAGTCATGTATATGTGTAATAGGGATGTAAATAACCAGTAAAGGGACCAGTCATGTATATGTGTAATAGGATGTAAATAATCAGTAAAGGGACCAGTCATGTATATGTGTAATAGGGATGTAAATAACCAGTAAAGGGACCAGTCATGTATATGTGTAATAGGGATGTAAATAACCAGTAAAGGGACCAGTAATATATATGTGTAATAGAGATGTAAATAACCAGTAAAGGGACCAGTCATGTATATGTATAATAGGGATGCAAATAACCAGTAAAGGGACCGGTCATGTATATGTGTAATAGGATGTAAATAACGAGAAAAGGGACCGGTCATATATATGTGTAATAGGGATGCAAATAACCAGTAAAGGGACGAGTTATCTAGATGTGTAATATGGATGTAAATAACCAGTAAAGAGATCGGTCATGTATATGCGTAATAGGGATGCAAATAACCAGTAAAGGGACCAGTTATGTATATATGTAATAGGGATGTAAATAACCACAAAGGGACCAGTCATGTATATGTGTAGTAGAAATGTAAATAACCAGTAAAGAGACTGGTCATGTATATTTGTAATATGGATGCAAATAACCAGTAAAGGGACCGGTCATGTATATGTGTAATAGGGATGTAAATAATCAGTAAAGGGACCAGTCATGTATATGTGTAATAGAGATGTAAATAACCAGTAAAGGGACCAGTCATGTATATGTGTAATAGGGATGTAAATAACCACAAAGGGACCAGTCATGTATATGTGTAATAGAGATGTAAATAACCAGTAAAGAGACCGGTCATGTATATGTATAATAGGTATGTAAATAACCATTAAAGCTATCAGTCATGTATATGTGTAATAGGGATGTAAATAATCAGTAAAGGAACCAGTCATGTATATGTGTAATAGAGATGTAAATAACCAGTAAAGGGACCAGTCATGTATATGTGTAATAGGGATGTAATTAATCATTAAAGGGACCAGTCATGTATATTTGTAATAGGGATGTAAATAATCAATAAAGGGACCAGTCATGTATAAGTGTAATACGGATGTAAATAATCAATAAAGGGATCAGTCATGTATATGTGTAATAGTGATGTAAATAACCAGTAAAGAGACCAGTTATATATATGTGTAATAGGGAAGTAAATAATCAGCAAAGGGACCAGTCATATATATGTGCAATAGGGATGTAAATAATCAGTAAACGGACCAGTCATGTATATGTGTAATAGGGATGTAAATAATCAATAAAGAGACTAGTTATATATATGTGTAATAGGGAAGTAAATAATCAGCAAAGGGACCAGTCATATATATGTGTAATAGGGAAGTAAATAATCAGCAAAGGAACCAGTTATATATATGTGTAATAGGGATGTATATAACCAGTAAAGAGACCAGTTATATATATGTGTAATAGGGAAGTAAATAATCAGCAAAGGGACCAGTCATGTATATGTGTAATAGGGATGTAAATAATCAGTAAAGGGACCAGTCATGTATATGTGTAATAGTGATGTAAATAACCAGTAAAGAGACCGGTCATGTAGATGTGTAATAGAGATGTAAATAACCAGTAAAGAGACCAGTTATATATATGTGTAATAGGGAAGTAAATAACCAGCAAAGGGACCAGTCATGTATATGTTTAATAGGGATGTAAATAATCAGTAAAGGGACCAGTTATATATATGTGTAATAGAGATGTAAATAATCACTAAAGGGACCAGTCATGTATATGTGTAATAGAGATGTAAATAACCAGTAAAGGGACCAGTTATATATATGTGTAATAGGGAAGTAAATAATCAGCAAAGGGACAAGTCATGTATATGTGTAATAGAGATGTAAATAACCAGTAAAGGGACCAGTCATGTATATGTGTAATAGGGATGTAAATAATCAGTAAAGGGACCAGTCATGTATATGTGTAATAGAGATGTAAATAACCAGTAAAGGGACCAGTCATATATATGTATAATAGGGAAGTAAATAACCAGTAAAGGGACCAGTCATGTATATGTGTAATAGGGATGTAAATAATCAGTAAAGGGACCAGTCATGTATATGTGTAATAGAGATGTAAATAACCAGTAAAGGGACCAGTCATATATATGTATAATAGGGAAGTAAATAACCAGTAAAGGGACCAGTCATGTATATGTGTAATAGGGATGTAAATAATCAGTAAAGGGACCAGTCATGTATATGTGTAATAGTGATGTAAATAACCAGTAAAGAGACCGGTCATGTAGATGTGTAATAGAGATGTAAATAACCAGTAAAGAGACCAGTTATATATATGTGTAATAGGGAAGTAAATAACCAGCAAAGGGACCAGTCATGTATATGTTTAATAGGGATGTAAATAATCAGTAAAGGGACCAGTTATATATATGTGTAATAGAGATGTAAATAATCACTAAAGGGACCAGTCATGTATATGTGTAATAGAGATGTAAATAACCAGTAAAGGGACCAGTTATATATATGTGTAATAGGGAAGTAAATAATCAGCAAAGGGACAAGTCATGTATATGTGTAATAGAGATGTAAATAACCAGTAAAGGGACCAGTCATGTATATGTGTAATAGGGATGTAAATAATCAGTAAAGGGACCAGTCATGTATATGTGTAATAGAGATGTAAATAACCAGTAAAGGGACCAGTCATATATATGTATAATAGGGAAGTAAATAACCAGTAAAGGGACCAGTCATATATATGTATAATAGGGAAGTAAATAACCAGTAAAGGGACCAGTCATGTATATGTATAATAGAGATGTAAATAACCAGTAAAGGGACCAGTCATATATATGTATAATAGAGATGTAAATAACCAGTAAAGGGACCAGTCATGTATATGTGTAATAGGGATGTAAATAATCAGTAAAGGGACCAGTCATATATATGTATAATAGAGATGTAAATAATCAGTAAAGGGACCGGTCATATATATGTATAATAGAGATGTAAATAACCAGTAAAGGGACCAATCATGTATATGTGTAATAGAGATGCAAATAACCAGTAAAAGGACCAGTCATGTATATGTATAATAGGTATGTAAATAACCAGTAAAGTTATCAGTCATGTATATGTGTAATAGGGATGTAAATAACCAGTAAAGGGACCAGTTATATATATGTGTAATAGGGATGTAAATAATCAGTAAAGGGACCAGTTATATATATGTGTAATAGAGATGTAAATAACCAGTAAAGGGACCGGTAATGTATATTTGTAATAGGGATGTAAATGTTGCCTCTGCTTCTACGATTTTGCGGTTGTATTTTTGAACTTTATTTGATTAAATAACAATTATACTCCATTGCAACACCCCGACTTGTTTTCTGAGGCTGTGTGATTTGGTTGATCTATGTAGATTTTGCTATATGATAATGCAGTTTTACTTTACTATACTTTTAACGTTCAAAATTACATTTGATATTTTACTTTCTCAGTAGTACACACAATGTGAGCAAGATGCATATTTCAAAATGGTAAGCAAACATCATCCAGTTTAGCTCTAGTTGTAATTTCAGAGTGTGTTTATGTGGTTGGGGTGAGTGATTGATTAAGTGAGTGAGTGAGTGAGTGAGTGAGTGAGTGAGTGAGTGAGTGAGTGAGTGAGTGAGTGAGTGAATGAGTGAGTGAGCATGTGCTTAATGCCAACTTCAGCAAGTTTTCACCTATATCATGGCAAGAACAAGTTAATTTTCAATGAAATGATGTTGAAGTGCTCTTTGTTCTAGACCAACATGATTAGTTGTATTTTGATAGTGCTAACTCACTGCAACAAAGGTCCGTGGTTACGCATATCGCCCCAACCGGACATATCATTCAATTCCGAACCAACCAGTCTTTGCTCTTTCTCCTTGCTAATGCGTGCTTAGCGGAGTAGCAACAAATATCAATGTTATAGTCTTTGGCTTGACCTGATTGAGGCTCGAACCCGCGATCTACCGCACTGGACGCGAACACGCTAACTATTACACCACCGAGGCGATATTCTGTGATCGGTTGCAGGCACAAAGTACATTTTGGTTGTACATGATTGGTATGTTGTAATTGACTGATCATAATATGGAACTATTAACCAATTTAACCAATATACTTGCAGCTAGATTTTATAAATACGACGTGTTCCAAGCTACACGAATATATCTGTTCCAATAATTAGTAAATCTTCCATAAAGCCTATTTCCTTTTAAATTACCAATTAACTGACAAAACACAAAATTGACACTGCCTGTCACATTTTGGTTTCGGAACATCCCCGTCAAACTTGTTAACAGTTTTGCATGCTGAATGCCTATTATTGTTGTAGAATCTAAGCTAAAACATATGCCTGCTTGAACAGATCTGAAAAAAGTAGCCACTATAACACATAGTATTTCATTTCCTCCACACAATGTGACGAGTTACGCTACATTGAATAACATTGGAACACTAGAAAGTGAAGACGAAATATACCACACATAACAGTTCCAAAATCCAATGGGGGAAAATCGTAGAAAGTGGAAAAATTAATAACCCTAGCAAACAAAAACATGACGGCTCACTTCCATGGCTTGCATGGCGCGGGCACATCAATAAAAAGTTGAGGTGTTAAGCTAGTTTTATAGGACCAAGTATATAATTCGCACTTTAAGATGGATTGATATACTTATATTCACAAAGTACGACTTTGTAAAATATAACTGAAACCTACATCAATTAATCTTATAATTATGTAATGTATACATTCTAGATCTTAACTATATATATTAAAAAAATATAGTGTTGCTGCAAATTAATAACTTACATCATTTAATGTGCGATAAACAAAATACCAAAAAACACCTAAACAGAAAATGACAAATAGACCAAGATGGAGGAACAGGAATTTACGTCACTGTCAAGTTGACCCCATTAGATAAAATACATTGCATTACACAAAAATATCATATTTCATTTGTAAATATAGTGTTACTAGATGTAATTTAACCTTTATAATTATTCATATTATTGTTACGTAGCATGCAGATGTATGCTAAATATAAACAGGTATGATTTTATCCAAAAAATACTAACTCTGTTTTATAGCGTACTTTCATAATAACGTTGTTCTCCCCGTTATATGTGAGGGTTAGCATTTTACTCACATGTGAAACACATTTACATGACCACATCATTTCTCGGGGAATGGAGATTTGAGGCCTGAAACTAGCTTAACGCCGCCACGTTTGATCAAAGTGTCTACAGTTCCTAAATAATGTAATTCATTAAGATCAATCTCCTTTAGGAATAAGTAACCTTAGTCTCATGGTTTATTGTTTGTAAGTAAACGTTAGGGAATACCGAATGGGCAATCAAAAATAGACAATCCAGAGAACAACATAGGAAACACAATATGATGAAAATATACTGAAAATACTGAGATAACTCTTGACGTGACATCAAACAATAATCAATCCAATAAACTGATTTGTTTTCTGATTATATTTATGCATTCTAGTGTTCTCAATGATGTTGGCCTTGAACAGAGGTTTGTATCGTAATTATCTCTGACGATGGAAAAGGGAATTCTGTTTTTTGTGTTTTTTGTGTTGTCTGGTCCTTTTCTCATTTTATGTTTGACTGCTGTTAATTCTCTATCAGCTTGTAATTGTTTTTGTGCTGGAAAATGGTATGTTATCTCAGTCTTGCAAGTACAAACGTATTAGATGAGAACAAAACAAAACCAAACGTTTATTTCACAATTTCAAAATATGTATCAAATCTACAAACTAATAATATCACGGATATTCCACAGGCACAAACTCTCGCGATAAAATTAATGTCCAAGTCTGATACAAGCTATGACACCGAAAATACCATATTATATTATGTATTTACTGCACCTCTGTTGAACAATTTTAATTTGCCACATGTGTTTAGGTTAGGGTTATGGTATTTATGGCAACTTTCAGCAATATTTCCGCTATATTGTAGGGGTCCGCTTTATTGCTGGAGGAAACGTAAATACGCGAAGAAAACCACCGATCTGCCACAAGTCACTGACAAACTTTATCACATATTGTTGTATCGAGTACACTACGACAAGAGCTAGATTGGGAGGGGGTGATGGTATCTAAGGCCACTTTCAACAATATTTCAGCTATATCGTGGTGGTCAGTTTTATTGGTGGAGGAAACCAGAATACATGCCGAAAACCATCGACCTGCCACAAGTCACTGATAAACTCTATCACATAATGTTGTATCGAGTTCCTAAATAATGTAATTCATTAAGATCAATCTCCTTTAGGAATAAGTAACCTTAGTCTCATGGTTTATTGTTTGTAAGTAAACGTTAGGGAATACCGAATGGGCAATCAAAAATGGACAATCCAGAGAACAACATAGGGTACACAATATGAAGACAAAAACACAACACAATATGTGTTGGACACCAATATAGGCATACAAAACACAGATAACGTAAATAAGGCATTAGCCCTTAATATACTGAAAATACTGAGATAACTCTTGACGTAGCATCAAACAACAATCAATCCTATTAACTGATTTGTTTTCTGATTATATTTATGTATTGTAGTGTTCTCAATGAGTTTGCTCTTAAACAGAGGCTTGTATCGTAATTATCTCTCACGACGGAAAAGGAAATTCTGATCATTTCGAAGCATTTAGTTTCGCCTCCGTTTTTTGTTGTTATTGTTTTTTGTGTTGTTTGTGTTGTCTGATCCTTTTGTCATTTTATGTTTGACTGCTGTTAATTCTCTATCAGCTTGTAATTGTTTTTTTGTGCTGGAAAATGGTATGCTATCTTAGTCTTGCAAGTACAAACGTATTAGATAAGAACAAAACCAAACCAAACGTTTATATCACAATTTCAAAATATATATCAAATCTACAAACTAATATCACGATATTCCACAGGCACAAACTCTCGCGATAAAATTAACGTCCCAGTCTGATACAAGCTATGACACCGAAAATACCTTATTATATTTAAGAAATAATTCATGCCGGCCATACTTTATTGTTATTCAAATATGGGTAGGCATTATATTCATGAATATTTAACCCCGAACGAAAGCGAGGGGTAAATCTCATGAATATAATGCATACCCATAATTGAATAACAATAAAGTATGATCGGCATGAATTATTTCGATTCTAATAGAACAAATACGATAATTTTAAAATTCGAGGCGGTCAAGGTGCATCACTGGTAGTGGCTATTCCATCAATCTCCTTTGATTTGATGTCTAAACACTCTTTTGGTCTTTCCAGTGCTTAACGATTGTATGATGTATTGATTAGCAGAGTTCTGTTGTCTGTAAACGTTGATTATTTTGTAGTGGGCTCCCTCGTGTTCCACTATAAGTCCTATTTTTAACGGTGAATTTACTATTGTTGACATATTGACGGATGTTGTCAGCAGACGATGACTCATCATAATGTTCTTTTACGGGGGAGTTAATTGTTTATAAGAGTTTAATTATGATAAGACTTAATTAGGATTTATTTAATTTTAAATTCATTTATTTCAACAATTTTTAGATAAACAATAATAGAAAATCGCTAACCATGAAGAATTTCCTGAGAATAATCAGTGTTTATGTAGGTGCTTTTTTTTTAGCTCAGCGCGCATGTGTGGCCTATATTTGATTGTTATTCAAATATGCCTTTATTTGTATACCGAAAACGGGACGTCATATTAAAATATGTATTTACTGCATCTCTGTTGAACAATTTTGATTTGCCACATGTGTTTGGGTTAGGGTTATGGTATTTATGGCAACTTTCAACAATATTTCCGCTATATTGTAGGGGTCCGTTTTATTGGTGGAGGAAACGTAAATACGCGAAGAAAACCACCGACCTGCCACAAGTCACTGACAAACTTTACCACATAATGTTGTATCGAGCACACTACGACAAGAGCTAGATTGGGAGGGGTGATGGTGTCTTACGCCATTTTCAACAATATTTCAGCTATATCATGGTGGTCAGTTTTATTGGTGGAGGAAACCAGAATACATGACGAACACCATCGACCTGGCACAAGTCACTGATAAACTTTATCACATAATGTTGTATCGAGTACACCTCGCCATGAGCGGGATTCGAACACACAACGTTAGTGGTAAATGTCAAGAAATGAGGCAGATGAAACTTCTTGCATTGTTTTCATTATTTCCATGTGTTTAAGGTAGATTAATGTAATCTTAAGCGAAAGGTATAGATTATTAACTGACGGAGCAAGATCAACTTCATAAGAATGTGAGATTTAAAGCTTTGGCTTCTGTAATTGCGTTGTCTTTGATACGTTTTTGTAAACATCAGTCCCATATGAGTAAAGACGGTCGCCGATGAGAGGTAGAATGTTTGCTTCCATCGGGATCAGGATGACTTGTTTAAAATTGTGCCCTTTGAACTCGACATGCGCTATCATTTTCTGAGTAGCACCTTTTGTCTTTTGTGCCCTACTTGACAAAACAAACACAAAACATTTTGGTCATTATGACTTGTATTTTCATTTAATCTCTCCTCACCAATGAAAGACAAGTTTGAATACTCCAAAGGAGTAATCAGAAGCCGTAAATTGACGGAGGACAAAAGAAAAAGGACACAAAATGATCTACACAGAACTACACAGAAAACTATAGATTGTGCAACACGAATTCGACAATAAAGCGGGGGTTAATTTAGGTGCTCAGGAACGGTGGCCGGGTAAGCAATTCATGTGCACAGGAACGGTGGAAGGGTAAGCAATTCAGGTACTCAGGAACGGTTGAAGGGTAGGCAATTCAGGTGCACATGAAAGGTGGAAGGGTAAGCAATTCAGGTGTTCAGGAACAGTGGAAGGGTAAGCAATTCAGGTGATCAGAAGGGTGGAAGGGTAAGCAATTCCTACACCAATAACACAATTATCGTAGTTTTCTCTTGGCCCAATAGTGAACGGACTTTTCCGCTGAGCTATATTATAAAATAGTAACTAAATGTACTGATTCTGACGACATCATTGATAGGGCAAGACTCAATCATTTGTCGGAAGACATTATTATCCAGCTAATATACATGTAAAACAGAAAGAGGACATTTGCAAAAGTGAATTGTGCAAACCATTAATATGATAATGATAAATTTGTTTGCAAAAACACTACCAAATTGCCTACCCTAAACTGCATTGCTCTTATGGTATGACATGAGATGGCTGGTTTCTGGAAGAGCCGAATAATATACAGTGATGAAAAATTCATCATTACCATTTACAACGTAATCATTCACACCATTTACCATTACCCCATTAACAATTACACCATTTACCACTGTACCACTTACCACTACACCATTTAATATTACACCATTTAATATTACACCATTTAACATTACACCATTTATCATTACAACATTTAAATCTACACCATCTACCATTACACCATTTAACAATACGCCATTTATCATTGCACAATTTCCCATTACACCATCTACCACTACACCATTTACCACTATGCCATTTAACATTAAACAATTTAACATTACACCACTTACCATTACACCATTTACATCTACACCATCTACCATTATACCATTTAACAATGCGCCATTTACCATTGCACTATTTCCCATTACATCATCTACCACTACACCATTTACCATTACACCATTTAACATTACGCCAATAAACATTACGCCATATACCATTTAACATTATACCATTATCATTACACCATTTAACATTATGCCAATAAACATTACGCCATATACCATTTAACATTATACCATTATCATTACACCATTTACCACTACACTATTTACCATTACACCATTTATCAATACACTATATACCATTGATCATTACACTATATATCATTACACTATATACCATTACACCATTTACTATTAAAATATTTGCAATTACACCATTTACCATTACACCATTTAAAATTACAACATTTAACATCACGCCACTTAACATTACGTCATTTACCATTGCGGCATATTCAATTTACCTCTACACCATTTACCATTTACCATTATGCCACTTAGCATTACGCCAATTAACATTGTGCCATATTCCATTTAGCTTTGCACCATTTATCAATACACCATTTACCATTACACCATTTACCATTACACCATCTACCATTACACAATTTACCATTACACCATTTAACATTACGCCAATAAACATTACACCATTTAACATTACGCCAATAAACATTACGCCATATTCTATTGAAGAATATGCCATTTAACATTACACTATATACCATTACACCACTTAACATTACGCCATATACTATTCAGCATTGCACCATTTAATATTACACCATATACCATTACACCATATATCATTACACCATATACCATTACACCATTTAACATTACGCCATATACTATTTAACATTACACTATATACTATTTACCATTACACTACTTATCATTACACCATTTACCATTATCAAATTCACCGCTACACCATTTAACATTACTCCATTTACCATTACTCCACTCTACATAATGCCATATTCCATTTCCGATTATATACCATTTACCATTACACCATTTACCACTCTACCATTTACCATTACACCATATACCATTACACCATTTACAATTACACTATATACCATTACACCATTTACCATTAGACCATATAACATTACACCATTCACCACTACGCCACTTAGCATTACACCATTTACCATTATGCAATTTACCATACCATTTACCATTATTCCATTTACCATTACTCCACTCAACATTACGCCATATTCCATTTACGATTATGCCATTTACACTATATAGCATTCAACATTAAACCATATACCATTACATCATTTACCATTACACCATATACCATTACACCATTTACCACTATAACATTTATCAATACACCATTTATCATTAAGCCACTTACCGTTACTCCACTTAACATTACGCCATATATCATTTAACATTACACTATATACCATTCAACATTTCACAATATACCTTTACACCATTTACCACCACACCATTTAACATTACACTATTTACCACTACACCATTTAACATTACATCATTTACCACTACACCATTTACCACTACACCACTTAACATTACACCATTTATCATTTAATCATTTACCGTTACATCATTTATCAATACACCATTTAACATTACACCATATATCATTACACCATTTACCATTACACCATTTAACACTACAGTTTTTAACATTACACCATTTATCACTACACCATTTACCATTACTCCATATTCCATATTCCATTTACGATTATTCCATTACACTATATACCATTTACCATTACATCATTTACCATTACACCACATACCATTACACCATTTACAATTACACCGTTCAAAACTACACCACTTAACATTACACCATTTACCATTATGCAATTTACCATTACACCAATTACTATTACTCCATTTAACATTACTCCACTCGACATAACCCCATATTCCATTTACGATTATGCCATTTAACATAACACTATATACCATTTAACATTACACCATTTACCATTACACCATTTACCATTACATCATTTACCATTACACCATTTACCATTACACCATGTACCATTACACCATTTACCATTACACCATATACCATTACACCATTTACCACTACACCATTTATCAATACACCATTTATCATTAAGTCACTTACCATTACTACACTTAGCATTACGCCATATACTATTGCACCATTTAACATTATACCATCTACCTTTACATCATTTACCATTACACCATTTACCATTACACCATGTACCATTACACAATTTACCACTACACCATATACCATTACACCATTTACCACTACACCATTTATCAATACACCAGTTAGCATTAAGCCACTTACCATTACTCCACTTAACATTACGCCATATATCATTTAACATTACACTATATACCATTTAACACTACACCATATACCTTTACACCATTTATCAATACACCATATACCATTACACCATGTACCACTACACCATTTAACATTACATCATGTACCACTACACCATTTAACATTACATCATTTACCACTACACCATTTAACATTACATCATTTACCATTTACCGTTACATCATTTATCAATACACTACTTAACATTACACCATATACCAGTACACCATTTCCATTACACCATTTACCACTACACCATTTATCAATACACCAGTTAGCATTAAGCCACTTACCATTACTCCACTTAACATTACGCCATATATCATTTAACATTACACTATATACCATTTAACACTACACCATATACCTTTACACCATTTATCAATACACCATATACCATTACACCATGTACCACTACACCATTTAACATTACATCATGTACCACTACACCACTTAACATTACACCATTTACCATTTACCGTTACATCATTTATCAATACACTACTTAACATTACACCATATACCAGTACACCATTTCCATTACACCATTTACCACTACACCATTTAACAGTACACCATTTATCACTACACCACTTAACTGTACTCCATTTACCATTAATCCACTCAACATTACGCCATATTCCATTTACGATTATTCAATTACACTATATACCATTTACCATTACATCATTTACCATTACACCATATACCATTACAACATATACCATTACAACATTTACAATTGCCCCATTTAAGATTACACCATTTACCATTACATCATTTACAATTACATCATCTACCATTACACCATTTACCATTACACCATGTACCATTACACCATTTACCATTACACCATATACCATTGCACTATTTACCACTACACCATTTATCAATACACCATTTATCATTAAGTCACTTACCATTACTCCACTTAACATTACGCCATATACCATTGCACCATTTAACATTATACCATCTACCTTTACACCAGTTATCAATACACCATATACCATTACACCATATACCATTACACCATTTACCATTACACCATTTACCACTACACCATTTAACATTACACCATTTACCACTACACCAGTCAACATTACATCATTTACCATTTACCGTTACATCATTTATCAATACACCATTTAACATTACACCATATACCATTAACCATTACACCATGTACCACTACACCATTCAACATTACATCATTTACCACTATACCACCTAACATTGCTCCATTTCCCATTACTCCACTCAACATTACGTCATATTCCATTTACGATTATTCCATTTAACATTAAACAATTATTGCCTTCAATGGATGTAAATATCCAAAATTGTTAACCTGATGGGAAACAACCCCTTGAGGGTTAACAAATCTGATGTTTACAATCCATTGAAGGCAATAACTGTTTTATTATACCGAACAACAGACCAAGGATTGGGCATTTAAATAAATACATGTATTAAAGCAAAATGTGTGCTTAATAACTTTTGAATTTTTTTTCACAAATGTTAAACTATTTCATGTTTATATTAAAGTTCACAACACAACCAGTGATATAGGGCACAAACCGGCCATCAGTAATATTTTCAGCAGATTTAAAATGTGTGTTTAATAACTAAAAACAAAATTGCCTCGGGCCAATACAACCTTCCTTGAGCCATTATGACTAACCTTGGACATATAACCGGTCCATTATGAAAACACCCATTTCTTAATACTTTTATTAACCAAACCAGTCAATTTCAATTTTAGGTAATCTTCATTCTTTCTTAAGACAATAGTATTGACCGAAATGGTAGGCTATAATTGTTTTATCATTTTTCAATATTATTATTTAAATATTAAAATTTTGAAATTTTATGAAAACTGAAAATTTTGAAATATTGAAATTATTTAAAAATTTTAATATCTTATGAAAATTTTGAATGTGTTTGAAATTGTTGAAGTTTTTTTTTTTTTTTTTTTTTTTTAGAAATATTGAGTTTTGGGTTAATTTTCACAAAACATTAAAATTGTTTCAGGTCATGTGATTTACTTTAAGCCAATGAGAAGTTAGTGAGGTATAATAATACACTATATACAATTTACCTTTACACCATTTACCATTACACCATTTACCACGACACCATTTAATATTACACCATTTACAACTATACCATTTAACATTACACCATTTACCACTACACCATTTAACATTACACCATTTACCATTTACCATTACATCATTTATCAATACACCATTTAACATTACATCATTTACCATTTACCATTACACCATTCACCACTACACCAGTTAACATTACACCATTTACCATTATGCCATTTACCATTACACCATTTACCTTTACTTCATTTACCATTACTCCACTCAACATTACGCCATGTTCCATTTACGATTATGCCATTTAACATTACACTATATACCATTTAAAATTACACTATATACCATTAAACATTACACCATATACCATTACACCATTTCCCATTACACCATTTACCATTACACCGTGTACCATTACACCATTTACCATTACACCATATACCATTACATCATTTACAACTACACTATTTATCAATACACCATTTACCATTACTCCACTTAACATTACGCCATATACCATTTAATATTACACCATATCAAATGTAACATTACACCATATATCATTACACCACTTACCATTATAGCTTAATACGTAAATGAATGTCTCATTGTGCTGGTTTTGTTAGTATAATGCCTTCAGTGCTATTAGCATACTGTCCTCGGATTACAGTAGTTTGATATGTCCAACCACGACGATAGGGAAAAAACTAGCAGCCGGGACGGAACTATGTAAATTTAACTAATTCCATCTATCCAATGAAATGGTCTGATTACAATAGCAATTGCATACAATATAGTAAAATTGTATAACTACCTAATGACAATAGCAGAAAAATTACAAAATAATGACGATTATATGCGGGGGTTGACATTTTACTGGCATACGGAAACAATTTACACGACCGCATTATTTCATTACAAGTGAAGGATTGGGCACACGTATCTATTTCAACGCAAACACTTTTAAGGTGCTAGTGCGAAACCAGTAAAGGGACCGGTCATGTATATGTGTGATAGGGATGTAAATAACCAGTAAAAGGACCAGTCATGTATATGTGTAATAGAGATGTAAATAACCAGTAAAGTTATCAGTCATGTATATGTGTAATAGGGAAGTAAATAACCAGTAAAGGGATCAGTCATGTATATGTGTAATAGGGATGTAAATAATCAGTAAAGAGACTGGTCATGTATATGTGCAATAGGGATGCAAATAACCAGTAAAGGGAACGGTCATGTATATGTGTAATAGGGAGGCAAATAACCAGTAAAGGGAACGGTCATGTATATGTGTAATAGGGAGGCAAATAACCAGTAAAGGGACCGGTCATGTATATGTGTAATAGAGATGTAAATAACCAGTAAAGGAACTGGTCATGTATATGTGTAATAGGGAGGCAAATAACCAGTAAAGGGACCAGTCATGTATATGTGTAATAGGGAGGCAAATAACCAGTAAAGGGACCGGTCATGTATATGTGTAATAGGGAGGCAAATAACCAGTAAAGGGACTGGTCATGTATATGTGTAATAGGGAGGCAAATAACCAGTAAGGGGACCAGTCATGTATATGTGTAATAGGGAGGCAAATAACCAGTAAAGGGACCGGTCAAGTATATGTGTAATAGGGAGGCAAATAACCAGTAAGGGGACCAGTCATGTATATGTGTAATAGGGAGGCAAATAACCAGTAAAGGGACCGGTCATGCATATGTGTAATAGGGATGCAAATAACAAGTAAAGGGACCGGTCATGTATATGTGTAGTAGAGATGTAAATAACCAGTAAAGGAACTGGTCATGTATATGTGTAATAGGGAGGCAAATAACCAGTAAAGGGACCAGTCATGTATATGTGTAATAGGGAGGCAAATAACCAGTAAAGGGACAGGTCATGTATATGTGTAATAGGGAGGCAAATAACCAGTAAAGGGACTGGTCATGTATATGTGTAATAGGGATGTAAATAACCAGTAAAGGGTCCAGTCATGTAGATGTGTAATAGGGATGTAAATAACGAGAAAAAGGACCGGTCATATATATCTGTAATAGGGATGTAAATAACAAGTAAAGGGACCGGTCATGTATATGTGTAATAGGGATGTAAATAATCAGTAAAGGGACCGGTTATGCAGATGTGTAATAGGGATGTAAATAACCAGTAAAGGGACAGGTCATGTATATGTGTAATAGGGATGCAAATAACCAGTAAAGGGACCAGTCATGTATAAGTGTAATAGGGATGTAAATAATCAGTAAAGGGACCAGTCATGAATATGTGTAATAGGGTTGTAAATAACCAGTAAAGAGACCGGTCATGTATATGTGTTATAGGGAGGCAAATAACCAGTAAAGGGACCAGTCATGTATATGTGTAATAGGGATGTAAATAACCAGTAAAGGGACCGGTCATGTATATGTGTAGTAGGGTTGTAAATAACCAGTAAAGGGACCAGTCATGTATATGTGTAATAGGGATGAAAATAACCAGTAAATGGACCAGTCATGTATCTGTGTAATACGGATGAAAAAAAGCAGCAAAGAGAACTGTCATGTTCATATGTGTAATAGGGATGCAAATAACCAGTAAAGGGACCAGTCATGTATATGTGTAATAGGAATGTAAATAACCAGTAAAGAGACTGGTCATGTATATGTGTAATAGGGATGCAAATAACCAGTAAAGGGATCAGTCATGTATATGTGTAATTGGGATGTAAATAACAAGTAAAGGGACCGGTCATGTATATGTGTAATAGGGATGCAAATAACCAGTAAAGGGACCAGTCATGTATATGTGCAATAGGGAAGTAAATAATCAGTAAAGGGATCAGTCATGTATATGTGTAATAGAGATGTAAATAAGCAGTAAAGGGAACGGTCATGTAGATGTGTAATAGGGATGTAAATAACCAGCAAAGGGACCGGTCATGTATATGTGTAATAGGTATGCAAATAACCAGTAAAGGGACCGGTCATGTATATGTGTAATAGGGATGCAAATAACCAGTAAAGGGATCAGTCATGTATATGTGTAGTAGAAATGTAAATAACCAGTAAAGGAACCGGTCATGTAGATGTGTAATAGGGATGTAAATAACCAGCAAAGGGAGCAGTCATGTATATGTGTAATAGGGGTGTAAATAACCAGTAAAGAGACCGGTCATGTATATTTGTAATAGGGATGTAAATGTTGCCTCTGCTTCTACGATTTTGCGGTGGTATTTTTGAACTGTGCAGACTGTGTTTTCTGAGGTTGTGTGATTTGGTTGGTCTATGTAGATTTTGCTATATGATAATGGAATTTTACTTTACCATACTTTTAACGTTCAAAATTACATTTAATATTTTACTTTCTCAGTAGTACACACAATGTGAGCAAGACGCATAATTCAAAATGGTAAGCAAACATCATCCAGTTTAGCTCTAGTTGTAATTTCAGAGTGTATTTCTCTGGTTGGAGTGAGTGAGTGAGTGCGTGAGTGTGTGCGTGCGTGCGTGCGTGCGTGCGTGCTTGCGTGAGTGAGTGAGTGAGTGAGTGAGTGAGTGAGTGAGTGAGTGAGTGAGTGAGTGAGTGAGTGAGTGAGTGAGTGAGTGAGTGAGTGAGTGAGTGAGTGAGTGAGTGAGTGAGTGAGTGAGTGAGTGAGTGAGTGAGTGAGTGAGTGAGTGAGTGAGTGAGTGAGTGAGTGAGTGAGTGAGTGAGTGAGTGAGTGAGTGAGTGAGTGAGTGAGTGAGTGAGTGAGTGAGTGAGTGAGTGAGTGAGTGAGTGAGTGAGTGAGTTATTAATGCCAACGTCAGCAAGTTTTCACCTATATCATGGCAAGAGCAAGTTAATTGTCACTGAAATGATGTTGAAGTGCTCTTTGTTCTAGACCAACACGATTAGTTGTATTTTGATAGTGCTAGCTCACTGCAACAAAGGTCCGTGGATACACATATCGCCCCACCCGGATATATCATCCAATTCCGAACCAACCAGTCTTTGCTCTTTCCCATTGCTAATGCGTGCTTAGCGGAGTAGCAACAAATATCAATGTTATAGTCTTTGGCTTGACCTGATTGAGGCTCGAACCTGCGATATACCGCACTGTAGGCAAACGCCTTAACTATTACACCACCGGTTTTCTGTGGTCGGTTGCAGGCACAAAGTACATTTTGGTTGTACATGATTGGTATGTTGTAATTGATTGATCATATGGAACTATAAACCAATTTAACCAATATACTTGCAGCTAGATTTTATGAATACGACGTGTTCCAAACTACACGAATGTATCTGTTCCAATAATTAGTAAAACTTCCATAAAGCCTGCTTCTTTTTAAATTACCAATTAACTGACAAAACACAAAATTGACACTGCCCGTCACATTTTGCTTTCGGAACATTCCCGTCAAACTTGTAAACAGTTTTGCATGCTGAATGCCTGTTATTTTTGTAGAATCTAAGCTAAAGCATATGCTTGCTTGAATAGATCTGAAAAAAGTAGCCACTATAAATGTACTTATTAATGGTAGGCAAACACGTGTTTATGTTTTTGTTTACATGAACACATGTAAATGTTTTGTTAACACTCGGTATTGATTGGTTAAGGTTTGTTAATTATATAGTTATATATCCGTAATATATTGGTTAATATATTGCCGTATTGCGAGTATGCATATCAAATAATAGTTTCATATGTTAATAGCACGGATTGTTTAAGCGGGAAAAGGTTTCCTTCTGAAGTTAAAACTGTTTTGGGCATTCGAAGTTCAAGCCAACTAGCAGCAAGGTTTGATATGTAAACGCCCCCCCCCCCCCCCCCCCCCCCCCCCACCCACCCTATATGATGTTAATGCAATGATGTGTACGAATTTTCAGTCGCTATATTTAAGCTTAACTGTATTATATTTTCTATTTTGTAGATTGTCTATAATTATTGATGTTCGCTGCAGCGGCCAAACTGTGCTTGATGGACTTTAATATTTATTTTATAATTAAAATAAAACTTGCTGCACACTCTGGCGAGCTGTTCCGATAAACAGGTGTTTGTTTTTATTTAATAAATACTTTATGTTAGGTTGAGTCTGACGAATTAGAACATAACACATAGTATTTCATTTCCTCCACAAAATGTGACGAGTTACGCTACATTGAATAACATTGGAACACTAGTAAGTGAAGACCAAACATACCACACTGGTATAACAGTTCCAAAATCCAATGGGGGAAAAATCGTAGAAAGAGGACAAATTTATAACCCTAACAAACAAAAACATGACGACTCATTTCCATGGCTTGGTGCGGGCACATCAATAAAAAGTTGAGGTGTTAAGCTAGTTTTATAGGACCAAGTATATAATTCGTACGTTAAAATGGATTGATGTACTTATATTCACAATGTACGACTTTGCTAAATATAACTGAAACCTACATCAATTAATCTTATAATTATGTAATGTATACATTCTAGATATTAATTATATAAATTATAAAAATATAGTGTTGCTGCAAATTAATAACTTACATCATTAAATGTGCGATAAACAAAATACCAAAAACCACCTAAAAAGAAAATGACAAATAGACCCAGATGGAGGAACAGGAACGTACGTCACTGTCAAGTTGACCCCATTAAATAAAATACACTGCATTGCACAAAAATATCATATTGCATTTGTAAATATAGTGTTACTAGATGTAATTTAACATTTATAATTATTCATATTATTGTTATGTAGCATGCAGATATATGTTAAATATAAACAGGTATGATTTTATCCTTAATTCATCAAAAAAAATAACTCTGTTTTATAGCGTACTTTCATAATAACGTTGTTCTCCCTGTTATATGTGAGGGTTAGCATTTAACTCACATGTGAAAAACACTTACATGACCGCATCATTTCTCGGGGAATGGAGATTTGAGGCCTGAAACTAGCTTAACGCCGCCACGTTTGATCAAAGTGTCTACAGTTCCTAAATAATGTAATTCATTAAGATCAATCTCCTTTAGGAATAAGTAACCTTAGTCTCATGGTTCATTGTTTGTAAGTAAACGTTAGGGAATACCGAATGGGCAATCAAAAATAGACTATCCAGAGAACAACATAGGGTACATAATATGAAGACAAAAACACAACACAATATGTGTTGGACACCAATATATGCATACAAACACAGATAACGTAAATAAGGCATTAGCCCTTAATATACTGAAAATACTGAGATAAATCTTGACGTAGCATCAAACAACAATCAATCCTATTAACTGATTTGTTTTCTGATTATATTTATGCATTGTAGTGTTCTCAATGAGGTTGCTCTTAAACAGAGGCTTGTATCGTAATTATCTCTCACGCTGGAAAAGAGAATTCTGATCATTTCGAAGCATTTAGTTTCGCCTCCGTTTTTTGTTGTTATTGTTTTTGTGTTGTTTGTGTTGTCTGGTCATTTTGTCATTTTATGTTTGACTGCTATTAATTCTCTATCAGCTTGTAATTGTTTTTGTGCTGGAAAATGGTATGCTATCTCAGTCTTGCAAGTACAAACGTATTAGATAAGAACAAAACAAAACCAAACGTTTATTTCACAATTTCAAAATATGTATCAAATCTACAAACTAATATCACGGATATTCCACAGGCACAAACTCTCGCGATAAAATTAACGTCCCAGTCTGATACAAGCTTTGACACCGAAAATACCATATTATGTTACGTATTTACTGCACCTCTGTTGAACAATTTTGAGTTGCCGCATGTGTTTGGGTTAGGGTCATGGTATTCATGGCAACTTTCAACAATATTTCCGCTATATTGTAGGGGTCAGTTTTATTGGTGGAGGAAACGTAAATACGCGAAGATAACCACCGACGTGCCACAAGTCACTGATAACCGTTATCACATAATGTTGTATCGAGTACACTACTACAAGAGCTAGATTGGGAGGGGGTGATGGTGTCTACCGCCACTTTCAACAATATTTCAGCTATATCATGGTGGTCAGTTTCATTGGTGGACGAAACCAGAATACACGACGAAAACCACTGACCTGCCACAAGTCACTGATAAACTTTATCATATAATGTTGTATCGAGTACACCTCGCCATGAGCGGGATTCGAACGCACAATGTTTGTGGTGAAATGCACTTACTGCATAGATCGTTGTAAATCCAACTACCATGGGATCACGACCACGACGGCCCCTCGGCCAGATATATTTGGTATTACATGTACTTGTATATAACTAAGTAAATGGTCATGGGGTGGCGGTGATGTTTAAGCTAGTAGATGGTGCATATAGCACATGTATAGCTAGATGATGAATAACATGGGCGTGGCAATGTCAAACAAGGAAACATTTCATTAATTTGTTTATTGCTGTTGTTCTGATGCAAAAAATACCATAATAAATTATATGACAAAAAATGTGCATCTATTAGTAGCATATATTAATCGAAATCCTGGTTACGTTGCTTAATTTACAATATAAATACATGTGGATTCATATCATATTCATATCAAGCTAGATCATCGTTGAAGGTAAGGACATCTGCAAGTAATTCACATTTTGTACAGCATACTGTCTGATTTTTAAAAGATGACTGAATCCCTCGACATTCTTTAATATAATTAATATTATACATGTGAAAACCTCTGTGTCACAAAGACTAAATATATTTGGCATAATATTCAAGATTCCAGCGTTCTTTAAATACAAACGGTTATATGTGAGGGTTGGTAGCACTGCATGACCACATTATTTCACTAAGAGAGGAGACTTGCGCTCATTATGCTAGTTTATCACCGCCACATTTTATTGAAGTGCTTTAGCCAATCCAGGAAAGTGAGCGGTCATGTATATGTGTGTTATGGGTATCGATATTGGCTCCCTCTACGATAGTTAATTATGTCTTATGATGTATATTTGTCTACTATCTAATATTTAAATAATGGTTGAAGCTATCAGCTTTCTTTTAATAGAACTACAGTTAAGCCTGTATTAAGAGATCACCTTTGGAACAAGCAAAAAGTGGCCTTTTAAAAGAGGTTGAATTGATATTAAATTTACTATGACAGGACAAGAAAAAAGTGACCTTTTAATACAGGTTACTGCTTAATAGAGGTGACCTTATGGGCAGGCTTGACTGTCTTTACATCGAGGAGCAAACAATATACATGCAGTCTAATTCTAAATCGTTTTGAAATTGAAATTTATTCCAATTTAAATGTGAATTTTGTTGATTCTGATCAGATTAGTGAAAATATTCATTTGTTATTCATTACTATCGGATTTTTAGGATGCAAATGCTTAATTTTGATTGAATGATTAATGCATACCTATTTTTAATAGCTTATGCTTAATCTTGACAACGGGTGACATAGCGACGGGAAATATACCAATTTGAAATGATTTCATGCGAGGACTATACCTATGGAATATTTTTTTCCGCGTTATTTTTATATTTACCTCCCTTAAAATGGATGGCACTGTAATCTGTTGATCGTTTGCTGTTAACATTTGCAATTTTGATATTATTATTATAATGTTGAATTTGAGTGTGTTTTGTTATGTCCAGAATGAGATGTAATGTATCAAGCATGTTATGGTCATTTCCCTAGGAAACCGTTTCCCTATGGTGTTGTCTGGTGAGGTATATGAAAACAGTTCCCTGAGGAGAAGACAATAATATAATAGTATGACTTAAAGGTTAAACAAAATGTTTATCTAAGTGTATAAAAGACATGTATATTATCGTTTCAGATTGTCAGTCATGAAGTTAACGGTGTTGTTTGTTATTTCCCTCTGTTTAATTGGTAAGTTAAAGTTAAGCTATATTAAAGCGTTTGAACATACCACATTAGCAATCAACAGCCGTAAAGCTAAGGATAGACAATTCAAAAGAACAAAAGCAAATAGAGGAACAGACAAACAGTGGATCACAGAAAATACTACACAGAAAACACAAAAATGAGTAATACGAACTCAACTAAGAAAACGGGGATGAACTCAGGTCCGTGGAAGAAGTACCAATTCCTGCTTTGCTAGATTCACCCCTCGTGCAACTCATATTCAAAAGGGAATATACCTAGACCTTTGGTTTTCATTGTTTTTTTTTATTTCAGAAAATAATTCTTATTCATCTATATACAATCTTTTATTGATAAAGTTGTGTTTTCTAAATTACCGTATGTGAGTTACGCTTTTATATACACAATTGAAATCTGATATTTATTTTTATAAAACAAAGTGTTTCAAAAAGCTGCAACATGTAGTAGTGTCTCTGTTTTATATTCAGTAGTGCAATGCAGTTATTGCTATGCCTATATCTAGTGTCTAGTTTTTTGTCCAGCTTTGTAAGATAGACAAAACAGGCTATAAAAATCAAATTGTATCTACAAACTGTATTCCTAAACAAACTAAAAGTAAAATGATAAATTATGTCAGCTTCTTGTAACAAATATACGTTGTAACTTGCATAGTATGTTTAATAAGTAAATATATGTTGCATTGTAATCGCTTCGGTGGCGTAATGGTTAGCGCGCTCGCCTCGAGTGCGGTAGATCGTGAGTTCGAGCCCCGGTAGGGACAAACCAAAGACTTTAATGTTGGTATTTGTTGCTTCTCCGTTAAACACGCAGCAATAAGGAGAAAGAGCAAAGACTGGTTGGCTCGGAATCAGAATAATGTGTCCGAGTGGAGCGACATGTCTACCCGCGGACTGTTGTTTCAGTGAGCTAGCACTATAAAAATCCAACTCAGCGTGTTGATCTAGTTCAAAGCGGACCTCATCATCATCTCATTGAACATTAACTTGTTCTCGTCATTATATAGTTGAAAAATTGATGAATTGGCGTTAAACAACAAACACTCACTCACTCACTATGTTGCATTGTTCCTGTTGTTTATGTTGACTTGAACTAACGGTTTTAAATTTCTTTGAGAAAATATTTATTATTGTAGCATTCATTCAGGAGAGTTTGGCTGAAGGTAAGTAATATGATTTTAATATGCATGCATGCACATGTAATCTACTAGTTGCATATTTCTTTTACGACACATTATTATATAGTTATTTCATAATAACACTGTTCGCCCGGTTGTATGTCAGGGTTCGCGGAAAATACTTGCACAATCGCATCATTTCACTAAGAGGAGAGGTTTATGCCCATAAAACTAGTTTTACGCCTTCACTATTTCTTAATGTGCCTGTACCTAAACAGGTAAGTCAGCGGTCATGTATCTGCGTGTTAATGGAATGGATCTTGCCCCTTCCAACGATTTTAATATTTTAGTTTGGAATTGTTCCGGCAGTATGGTATTTTTTTGTTTTTAATTTTATTTGTAATACAATTTGATTAATATTTTAAAGAAATATTTCTATGATTTGTTCTTGAATGTCAGAGCTGCAATCTCATTATATTCCATAACAATAAAAACGACAAACAATGACATGCAAAATATTACTCCGAAAACTAAAGCTTGAGCAACATCAAAACGGAAGAGGAACTCGTGTGCCCCGGAAGGGTAAAGCTGGAGCAACATCAAAAACCCAAGGGGAACTCGTGTGCTCCGGAAGGATAAAGTTACTGGTTATCGCAGAGAATGCGTGATATATTCAGAATTCCAATTAAGCAATGCAAACAACTTGTATTATTTGTAAATAATCTTCATTATTTTGTATCAAATATTTATTCTAACGTCATGAGCTCGAACCATGTTCATGGTGAGGTGTCTTCGACACAACATTATGTCGTATAGTTTGCGAGTGACTTGCGACAGGTCGGTAGTTTTCTTCTGGTACCCCTGTTTCTTCCACCAATAAAACTGACCGCCACGATACAACTGAAATATTGTTGAAAGTGGCGTTATCCGCCATAACCCAACCAAATCCAACAACATATTTATTATTGACCTTGTTTATTATGTATGTCCATGACTCAGTAGTATAAAGTTGTATAAAGTAAACTGATTGAGATTTGTAATAATATTTTGATTTTTTCAGAAGTACAAGCTGAACAAATATCTCTTGGTAAGTACATGTCGATAAGGACTAATCATATTCTCATATTTACTGAGTTAGGGGAGAGAGGAACTGATTTCTCTTGTTCGAATATTCTTTTTAGACATGAATCTGTTTTGTTTTTACAAGCTAACAAAGGCTATATAATGAATTACAGAAAAAAATCGCCACCCCCACCCATAAGATAAAATGGTTGGTGCCTTATTGAAATGCTTAATCTATATCCAATCTTTATTGGTCAATGCATTTATTAGATTTATGCAACATAGCATGAATAGTCGCCGGTATAATATTAGACCATAAATTCGTGATCGTATGGTAGTTGGATTTACAACTACCTGTGCAATCAGTGCCTATCACCATTAAAGTTGTGAGTTCGAACCCCGTTCATGACCAGGTGTACTCGATGCAACATTATGTGATAAAATTTCTCAGTGACCTGACAGGTCTGTGGTTTTCTCAGGGTACTTCGGTTTCCTCGACCAATAAAACTGACCGCCACGATAATGTTGAAATATTGTTGAAAGTGGCGTTAAACACCATACCATCACAGCCAAGGAATGTCAACCTATTATCTACAAGAGCTGCAATAATTCCGAGAATAAAACTCAATTTTTTCAACAGTGTATTCAAGAGGATATGAGTATTATTTCCGGTCATTCTAAAGGTTATCTGAAAAGTTGATTAACTAAATTAGGATCAATTTCAAATTAATAAATCGTTAGTCTCTGTAATATTTATTTTGCAAAAAAGACGTTGTATGGTCCGCATATATAATGGACACCAAGTATAGCCAACCATATCGAAATGGAATATTGCAATTTAGTTTACAATGGTAAAGATCATTTCACTGCTGATCTGAAAAAAATATATTGAGGCCCAAACATGATGCTATGTCCATTTATTTCGGATTTTTTTTTATAACTTTACAATAATTCAAGTTTTTTAATTCATTATGACAAAATGCCTTATTGGATAATGAACATATGTTTTTTTTCTATTTATACAGCCAATACCTTAAGAGAAAAGAGAGCACCGAGATGGAAAGGGAACCACAAGAGGGGTAAGCAATAAAATTATTAGCAAGGAAACATCATTGTTGTTGATATTGTTGGGATGGTTGTAACTTTATTTACATAATGTACCTAATTTGTAACAAAAGTATACTTTGTACAAGCTTACATACATTTCATTTTGTTGATATTTGTGGAATTGCTATAAAAATGTAAACTTTGGTATTTGATATTTGTGTGAATATTTTTTTTATAAATCATTTCATATCAAGTATGTGAGAACACAAAATTTAAGAAGGAAATGTAACACAAGATGAGAAAAACATGTTCTTTGTAATGCCATGTTTAAATTGATTGGTGTCAAATTCAATGAAATATATATATATATATATATAATTTTGTTTTTGTTGATCATTGTAGGTAGACAATTTTTCGGGAAGGGATTCCATAATAAAAGACGTCTGTCGGGAAAGAAGTGGTAACAGCAGTGCTGATACTAGTGACGGTAACAGTGACAGCTGGACTAACGAATGTTTCGATTGAGAACTTAAATTAGAACACATGTGTTCTCAGTTGAAATAAATATATAAAATAGATATATTTGTTTTCTTGTTTCTTCTTTTTTTCCATATATTAACGATCTTGGTATAATTGAGACAGGAAAGACATACATTGAATTAAGCGACATTAACAATGCACGAAAAAGACAGAGATACAATTACATATTTCCTCTTTAGTTGTTTCTTCAGTGTTACAAGTTCGTCAGAATTAGCTAGGAACACTCTAGCAAAAAAGTAGACATTCATGAATTAATAATCAACTTATACGTACAAACACATGTATATGTAAAACCGACACAACCTTGAAAAAAAAATATATTACACAAATTTATAAAACATTAATAAGGTATGCAGGGCCAAATTATACTATATACTTGAATAGGCTGCAGCCTAGGGCCCCTAAAATTTGGGCTTCCTTGAGGGACCATGACAAAAGATTTTCAAATATACATGTTTTTTTAAAAATGAGTATAATATTTTAATATTATACATTACGGGAGCAGGCGAGTTAGAGGGTCGTTCCGTCTGAGGGGTTCCCATAATTTCATTAGTCTAGGGGCCCCAAAAGATCATTATCCAGCCCTGAACATACACTTCATTTGACTGACAGTGATTGTCAAACAAAGAAATAGTTCTTACATAAGCTGAAAATGACATTTCTATATGTATATAATGTATGTATAATTATATAATTCATGACATGTTTACCTCTTTTTTTCCGTCTTGATGAAATAACCTAACCAAATCTCTTTCTCAAAATGATTAGAATCATTTTCGGTATTAAATGTTACACTAAAAATTGGGTTGATGTATGGTATTATTGCGGAAAACCGTTATACTGTGTTGTCCATATAACGATGTGCGTATGAACTCCAGCTACAACATGACTACAAACCAGAGACACAAGAGAAAATAATTAAAATAGACCAATATTTCATATGAGTGATTCAATACTTCATTATTGACATCCGTTGTCCAGTTCATAGATGCTAATCGTTGGTAGGTCAAATTCTATTCAAACATATATGCTGTGAAATATGAAATCTTGAATTTTGCATTGGGCTGTCTTGAAGATCCTAGGAATAATAAGATACATGAATACAAATATAATTCTGAGGTTTGAGCTAAATGTAAGAGAAACAAACAATAAGAGAAACTTTGAAGATATTAACACGGCAATCACAAGTCGACGTAGTATAAGATTTAATCAATTGAAAGTTTTTTTCTGTCCCGATCTACACAGAAAAGAAGGAAAACCCCAAATAAAATAGCTTAATACCACCATACTAATTGATCAAGTGCGGATTGTCTATTATGAAATACTTAAGACGGAAAATTATGATAGAAAATAATGTATCACATGCTGCTTACTGTATTGGCTACAGAAACTGTAATTTATTCTTAATTACGTGTATTAAACACATATTCAGGGGTCCCCTTTAATTAAGGATTGCTGCTTACAAGGAAGCTACTGAACCAAGGGTTACCATTGGTTAAGTTGGAGTCATTACCTCGAAAATTTTACGGTCGCCACCATGACTTGGCTAACCGTTACGGCATATCTGTGTCACAAACTACCACGGATATGTTACACTTGTCGTAAGCACTTCCCATTTTTTTTCCTCATTCATGACTTATCACTGGATGTGTAACTCGAGTAACATGATGGGTGCCACTAGTTGAGCAGAAACTGAATACCCTTCCGCAGCACCTGAGTTCACCTCCGGCCTTTAGTGGTGTCCGTGTTACTCTTAAGTATTTTGTGCAATCTTTTGTTGAGCGTTGTATGTCTTTTTGTCATTTTTCTGTTGGCAATTGCGCTGTCTGTCCTTGGATTTATGGATTCTGATTACTCCTTTGGTATCTTCAAACTATTCTTAGCTTAATTAATTGTCTACGTAAACTTTAATATATTCTGAATTACTAACTAAAGAAGGAAAATAACTTGTCACATATAGCTTACTGACTTGGCTACGTAAACTAATCTATGTTATTGGTTATTATTAAGACAAGTACATGTACATGTAAGACGACCGATCCTTATCGACTTTCTTCCTCTTCCTCCTCTTTCAAGCATAATTGGGTTTTTTTTGCGTTATCCTTATTAATAAGAAATTATTAACAGAAACCATACAAATGATATACAGAAGCTAATAAGGGAACACTTTTTGCATTGCGGTGGAAAGAAGGTAAGACATTTCATGAATTTTGTATTTTTGATTTGTAGGTGTGCATAATTGTTGAAACACAATTTCTTAACCAATGCCGATCATACTATCGTTTATGATGGCAGACATACGTGCATATTACTACTGACGCCACGATATAGCTGAAATATTGCTAAAGTTGGCGTTAAATATAAATCAATAAGTCATATTACTACTGAATGACCGAACAAGGTAAGCTCTCATGTTAAATTATGTGGTCTTTTAATACGACATTAGATTTGTCTTAAATTATATCTTCTTAGCTAGTTTCTTGTCTCATATTTTGGTATTTCATCAATGGCTTAATTCCCTGTGTTTATGATACTGTGATATTATTGGCACCAATATTCGTGGTTTCTATAAAATATACATTAATCAATGGGTTCTTGGTTTCGTGGTTTCACGAATGTTAAAAGTTACATTTGGTTGGATTTTCATTGTTTTTGGTGAACCACAATTATCAACGATAATAATATTATTACCTCACGAGTAAGAGTAATTTCAAAGTTCATATAAGGGTTAGGGTTAGGGTGCTTAACGCCACTTTCAACAATATGTCGGTTATAGCATGGTGGTCAGTTTTATTGGTGAAGGAAACCGGATAAACTTGATCACATAATGTTGTTTCGAGTTCACTTTGGCTGAGACGGACAGCTGATATAAAGGGTGATGTATTTTCAGTGGAAAGAATATGTTACTTTAGCAGCAAATATACACAGAGTGACCTATTGTAGGAATGTAATTAAATATGCATGCAATGCTCATTTCAGGTGAAGATGTCATCACAGGAAAATCTTGTTCAGGAGGATGTTATACAGACTACAAATACGGACAACAAAGAACCTAGCGATGAGGTTAAAGATGTAGAAGCGAAACTATCTTCAGATAATCAAAGCAAAGAAAATGATGAAACAACCGGAAGTTTATCTTCTAAGGCAACCATCGAAGCATCAACCAATGGCGCTGTCAAATCAACTGGAGCTATAGTTGAATTGACCAATGGAATTTCATCAACAATCTATCCCGTTGAAACAGATATCATCATGAAAAGTGATGCTACCGACTTTATAGAAATTAAGAAAGATACATCACTTGAAAGTGAAGGAGCTGTTAAATGTGTTTCCTCATTTCGACTCGAATTTAACGATGTTGCCGGGGTGTGTACTATCAGTCCATCTAAAGCATGGATCCACAACTTTCATAAATTAAAATTGGTCGATATTGAAAAGGGAGAAGTTCTACGCTCATATTATTCAGAAGCTCCATTTGGATTTGTGAATGGATTAAATGAAAACATTGTATTTCTTTCATTTCATTATGAAATTGATAGACTTAGTATCAATGACGATAACACAAATACCTTAGTGACATTACTGAACTACTCCTCTGGAATCGAGCAATCGGATCCATGCAGATTAAATGCCTTCTCTGTATCAAAGTCAGGAGATTTCCTAGTATGCATTACAAGAAAAGCAGGATGCTTATGTTTCGCCAAAGAAATATCATACATTGAACGCTTCGATAGCAGGGCAAATTTCAAGCACCGATCCAAAATTCAAAACAAAGGGAAAAATATAATCGGGGATGCATATGCTGTATTAGAGAACAACAATGGCGATATATGCATTGCTGGCGAGAAATTCTGTGACAGAGGCGAATTTTGGGTCGTTGTATTAGATTCCAAATTTCAATTCCGGTTCTCGTACGATAGAAATACGTCAACCCAGATTCATGTCCCGTCGTCAATAGCAACAGATCGACGAAATAATATCCTAATCGTCAATAAATTTAGAGAAAGGATCAAACGAAAAAAGTCATCTCTGATTAATAAGAAAAAGAAAGAACTGACTTATGTCGCCATAATAGATGAGGATGGCATTTTCCGCGATCATTTACCAACAGAAGGGTTTAATATTGACGGAACTGTCATTAAGATTACAACTGACAACGATGGCAAAGTCTGGATTATACTCGATTCTGGACAAGTTATTGTAGCAACATTTGACTACCTGTCGAAAGATGCAAAACAAGCTGACAGTACTTAGATGACTTTATACAAACCCAATTACAATGCAGTAGAAAACCTTGTTTCTACATTTTTACATAATGCATGTTTTACAATTGTTTTACTATTGTGGTGAAGTTTCTTAGTTACTTCAATTAAACACGTTTTAATTGACATTTCTGATATGATAATATATTTAAAAACAATTCATTTCTCTGTATTATTTACCAGACAAGACACTGATATTAAGTATAACACCCACTTGACACATACAATCTTAATGTCTACAGAGAGTCACAATCTGTAAAACAAACAAAACATGTTTAAGTTAAGGTTCAGCACAATTTCTAAGTAAAACAATGTACGACGAATCTAACTAGTCGCATCTATGCACGAAAACGAAGGCATTTGTAAAAACTATATGGAATACATATTTTGGCACAATCTAGATCTAACAAATATAAAGAGACTGGTCATGTATATGTGTAATAGGGATGCAAATAACCAGTAAAGGGACCAGTCATGTATATGTGTAATAAGGAGGCAAATAACCAGTAAAGGGACCAGTCATATATACGAGTAATAGGATGCAAATAACCAGTAAAGGGACAGGTCATGTATATTTGTAATAGGATGTAAATAACCAGTAAAGGGACCAGTTATATATATGTATAATAGGGATGTAAATAATCAGTAAAGGGACCAGTTATGTATATGTGTAATAGAGATGTAAATAACCAGTAAAGGGACCAGTCATGTATATGTGTAATAAGGAGGCAAATAACCAGTAAAGGGACCAGTTATATATATGTGTAATAGGGATGTAAATAATCAGTAAAGGGACCAGTCATGTATATGTGTAATAGGGATGTAAATGACCAGTAAAGGGACCAGTCATGTATATGTGTAATAGAGATGTAAATAACCAGTAAAGGGACCAGTCATGTATATGTGTAATAGGGATGTAAATAACCAGTAAAGAGACCAGTCATGTATATGTATAATAGGTATATAAATAACCAGTAAAGGGACCAGTTATGTATATGTGTAATAGAGATGTAAATAATCAGTAAAGGGACCAGTCATGTATATGTGTAATAGGGATGTAAATAACCAGTAAAGGGACCAGTCATGTATATGTATAATAGGTATATAAATAACCAGTAAAGTTATCAGTGATGTATATGTGTAATAGGGATGTAAATAATCAGTAAAGGGATCAGTCATGTATATTTGTAATAGGGATGTAAATAACCAGTAAAGGGACCGGTCATGTATATGTGTAATAGGGATGTAAATAACCAGTAAAGTTATCAGTCATGTATATGTGTAATAGGGATGTAAATAACCAGTAAAGGGACCAGTCATGTATATGTGTAATAGGGATGTAAATAACCAGTAAAGGGACCAGTCATGTATATGTGTAATAGGTATGTAAATAACCAGTAAAGGGACCAGTCATATATATGTATAATAGGGATGTAAATAACCAGTAAAGGGACCGGTAATGTATATGTGTAATAGAGATGTAAATAATCAGTAAAGGGACCAGTCATGTATATGTGTAATAGGATGTAAATAATCAGTAAAGGGACCAGTCATGTATATGTGTAATAGGGATG
The DNA here is from genome assembly GCA_963383655.1 of Bathymodiolus septemdierum. Taxonomy (NCBI): domain Eukaryota; kingdom Metazoa; phylum Mollusca; class Bivalvia; order Mytilida; family Modiolidae; genus Bathymodiolus; species Bathymodiolus septemdierum. The sequence continues at coordinate 128,930,362 of OY726517.1, forward strand.
TAAATAATCAGTAAAGGGACCAGTCATGTATATGTGTAATAGGGATGTAAATAATCAGTAAAGGGACCGGTCATGTATATGTGTAATAGGGATGTAAATAACCAGCAAAGGGACCAGTCATGTATATGTATAATAGGTATATAAATAACCAGTAAAGTTATCAGTCATGTATATGTGTAATAGGGATGTAAATAATCAGTAAAGGGATCAGTCATGTATATGTATAATAGGTATGTAAATAACCAGCAAAGTTATCAGTTATGTATATGTGTAATAGGTATGTAAATAACCAGTAAAGGGACCAGTCATATATATGTATAATAGAGATGTAAATAACCAGTAAAGTTATCAGTCATGTATATCTGTAATAGAGATGTAAATAACCAGTAAAGGGACCAGTCATGTATATGTGTAATAGGATGTAAATAATCAGTAAAGGGACCAGTCATGTATATGTGTAATAGAAATGTAAATAACCAGTAAAGGGACCAGTCATGTATATGTGTAATAGGGATGTAAATAATCAGTAAAGGGACCAGTTATGTATATGTGTAATAGAGATGTAAATAACCAGTAAAGGGACCAGTTATATATATGTGTAATAGGGATGTAAATAATCAGTAAAGGGACCAGTCATGTATATGTGTAATAGGTATGTAAATAACCAGTAAATGGACCAGTCATGTATATGTGTAATAGGTATGTAAATAACCAGTAAAGTGATCAGTCATGTATATGTGTAATAGAGATGCAAATAACCAGTAAAGGGACCAGTCATGTATATGTATAATAGGTATGTAAATAACCAGTAAAGTTATCAGTCATGTATATGTGTAATAGGTATGTAAATAATCAGTAAAGGGACCAGTCATGTATATGTGTAATAGGTATGTAAATAATCAGTAAAGGGACCAGTTATATATATGTGTAATAGGGAAGTAAATAATCAGTAAAGGGACCAGTCATGTATATGTGTAATAGAGATGTAAATAACCAGTAAAGGGACCAGTCATGTATATGTGTAATAGGGATGTAAATAATCAGTAAAGTTATCAGTTATATATATGTGTAATAGGTATGTAAATAATCAGTAAAGGGACCAGTTATATATATGTGTAATAGGGAAGTAAATAATCAGTAAAGGGACCAGTCATGTATATGTGTAATAGAGATGTAAATAACCAGTAAAGGGACCAGTCATGTATATGTGTAATAGGGATGTAAATAATCAGTAAAGTTATCAGTTATATATATGTGTAATAGGGATGTAAATAATCAGTAAAGTTATCAGTTATATATATGTGTAATAGGGATGTAAATAATCAGTAAAGAGATCAGTCATGTATATGTGTAATAGAGATGTAAATAACCAGTAAATGGACCAGTCATGTATATGTGTAATAGGTATGTAAATAACCAGTAAAGTTATCAGTCATGTATATGTGTAATAGGGATGTAAATAATGAGTAAAGGGACCAGTTATATATATGTGTAATAGGGAAGTAAATAATTAGTAAAGGGACCAGTCATGTATATGTGTAATAGAGATGTAAATAACCAGTAAAGGGACCAGTCATGTATATGTGTAATAGGGAAGTAAATAATCAGTAAAGGGACCAGTCATGTATATGTGTAATAGGTATGTAAATAACCAGTAAAGGGACCAGTCATGTATATGTGTAATAGGATGTAAATAATCAGTAAAGGGACCAGTCATGTATATGTGTAATAGGTATGTAAATAACCAGTAAAGGGACCAGTCATGTATATGTGTAATAGGGATGTAAATAATCAGTAAAGGGACCAGTCATGTATATGTGTAATAGGGATGTAAATAATCAGTAAAGGGACCAGTCATGTATATGTGTAATAGGTATGTAAATAACCAGTAAAGGGACCAGTCATGTATATGTGTAATAGGGATGTAAATAAGCAGTAAAGAGACCGGTAATGTATATTTGTAATAGGGATGTAAATGTTGCCTCTGCTTCTACGATTTTGCGGTTGTATTTTTGAACTTTATTTTATTAAATAACAATTATACTCCATTGTAACACCCCAACTTGTTTTCTGAGGCCGTGTGATTTGGTTGGTCTATGTAGATTTTGCTATATGATAATGCAGTTTTACTTTACCATACTTTTAACGTTCAAAATTACATTCGATATTTTACTTTCTCAGTAGTACACACAATGTGAGCAAGACGCATATTTCAAAATGGTAAGCAAACATCGATTGAGTGAGTGAGTGAGTGAGTGAGTGAGTGAGCATGTGCTTAATGTCAACTTCACCAAGTTTTCACCTATATCATGGCAAGAACAAGTTAATTTTCAAAGAAATGATGTTGAAGTGCTCTTTGTTCTAGACCAACACGATTAGTTGTATTTTGATAGTGCTAACGCACGGCAACAAAGGTCCGTGGTTACGCATATCGCCCCACCCGGACATATCATCCAATTCCGAACCAACCAGTCTTTGCTCTTTCTCTTGCTAATGCGTGCTTAGCGGAGTAGCAACAAATATCAATGTTATAGTCTTTGGCTTGACCTGATTGAGGCTCGAACCCGCGATCTACCGCACTGAACGCGAACACGCTAACTATTACACCACCGAGGCGATATTCTGTGATCGGTTGCAGGCACAAAGTACATTTTGGTTGTACATGATTGGTATGTTGTAATTGACTGATCATATGGAACTATAAACCAATTTAACCAATATACTTGCAGCTAGATTTTATGAATACGACGTGTTCCAAACTACACGAATGTATCTGTTCCAATAATTAGTCAAACTTCCATAAAGCCTGCTTCCTTTTAAATTACCAATTAACTGACAAAACACAAAATTGACACTGCCTGTTACATTTTGCTTTCAGAACATTCCCGTCAAACTTGTAAACAGTTTTGCATGCTGAATGCCTGTTATTTTTGTAGAATCTAAGCTAAAACATATGCTTGCTTGAACAGATCTGAAAAAAATAGCCACTATAAATGTACTTATTAATGGTAGGCAAACACGTGTTTATGTTTTTGTTTACATGAACACATGTAAATGTTTTGTTGACACTCGGTATTGATTGGTTAAGGTTTGTTAATTATATAGTTATATATCCGTAATATATTGGTTAATATATTGCCGCAATGCGAGTATGTATATCAAATAATAGTTTCATATGTTAATAGCACGGATTGTTTAAGCGGGAAAAGGTTTCCTTCTGAAGTTAAAACTGTTTTGGGCATTCGAAGTTCAAGCCAACTAGCAGCAAGGTTTGATATGTAACCCCCCCCCCCCCACCCACCCTATATGATGTTAATGCAATGATGTGTACGAATTTTCAGTCGCTATATTTAAGCTTAACTGTATTATATTTTCTATTTTGTAGATTGTCTATAATTATTGATGTTCGCTGCAGCGGCCAAACTGTGCTTGATGGACTTTAATATTTATTTTATAATTAAAATAAAACTTGCTGCACACTCTGGCGAGCTGTTCCGATAAACAGGTGTTTGTTTTTATTTAATAAATACTTTATGTTAGGTTGAGTCTGACGAATTAGAACATAACACATAATATTTCATTTCCTCCACAAAATGTGACGAGTTACGCTACATTGAATAACATTGGAACACTAGTAAGTGAAGACCAAACATACCACACTGGTATAACAGTTCCAAAATCCAATGGGGGAAAAATCGTAGAAAGAGGACAAATTTATAACCCTAACAAACAAAAACATGATGACTCATTTTCATGGCTTGGTGCGGGCACATCAATAAAAAGTTGAGGTGTTAAGCTAGTTTTATAGGACCAACTATATAATTCGTACGTTAAGATGGATTGATGTACTTATATTCACAATGTACGACTTTGTTAAATATAACTGAAACCTACATCAATTAATCTTATAATTATGTAATGTATACATTCTAGATCTTAATTATATAAATTATAAAAAGATAGTGTTGCTGCAAATTAATAACTTGCATCATTAAATGTGCGAAAAACAAAATACCAAAAACCACCTAAACAAAAAGCAACCAATAGACCCAGATGGAGGAACAGGAATGTACGTCACTGTCAAGTTGACCCCATTAAATAAAATACACTGCATTGCACAAAAATATCATATTGCATTTGTAAATATAGTGTTACTAGATGTAATTTAACATTTATAATTATTCATATTATTGTTATGTAGCATGCAGATATACGTTAAATATAAACAGGTATGATTTTATCCTTAATTCATCAAAAAAAAAACTAACTCTGTTTTATAGCGTACTTTCATAATAACGTTGTTCTCCCCGTTATATGTGAGGGTTAGCATTTTACTCACATGTGAAAAACACTTACATGACCACATCATTTCTCGGGGAATGGAGATTTGAGGCCTGAAACTAGCTTAACGCCGCCACGTTTGATCAAAGTGTCTACAGTTCCTAAATAATGTAATTCATTAAGTTCAATCTCCTTTAGGAATAAGTAACCTTAGTCTCATGGTTTATTGTTTGTAAGTAAACGTTAGGGAATACCGAATGGGCAATCAAACATGGACAATCCAGAGAACAACATAGGGTACACAATATGAAGACAAAAACACAACACAATATGTGTTGGACACCAATATATGCATACAAACACAGATAACGTAAATAAGGCATTAGCCCTTAATATACTGAAAATACTGAGATAACTCTTGACGTAGCATCAAACAACAATCAATCCTATTAACTGATTTGTTTTCTGATTATATTTATGCATTGTAGTGTTCTCAATGAGGTTGCTCTTAAACAGAGGCTTGTATCGTAATTATCTCTCACGCTGGAAAAGATAATTCTGATCATTTCGAAGCATTTAGTTTCGCCTCCGTTTTTTGTTGTTATTGTTTTTTGTGTTTTTGTGTTGTCTGGTCCTTTTGTCATTTTATGTTTGACTGCTGTTAATTCTCTATCAGCTTGTAATTGTTTTTGTGCTGGAAAATGGTATGCTATCTCAGTCCTGCAAGTACAAACGTATTAGATAAGAACAAAACAAAACCAAACGTTTATTTCACATTTTCAAAATATGTATCAAATCTACAAACTAATATCACGGATATTCCACAGGCACAAACTCTCGCGATAAAATTAACGTCCCAATCTGATACAAGCTATGACACCGAAAATACCATATTATGTTATGTATTTACTGCACCTCTGTTGAACAATTTTGAGTTGCCACATGTGTTTGGGTTAGGGTCATGGTATTCATGGCAACTTTCAACAATATTTCCGCTATATTGTAGGGGTCAGTTTTATTGGTGGAGGAAACGTAAATACGCGAAGAAAACCACCGACCTGCCACAAGTCACTGATAACCGTTATCACATAATGTTGTATCGAGTACACTACTACAAGAGCTAGAATGGGAGGGGGTGATGGTGTCTAACGCCACTTTCAACAATATTTCAGCTATATCGTGGTGGTCAGTTTCATTGGTGGACGAAACCAGAATACACGACGAAAACCACCGACCTGCCACAAGTCACTGATAAACTTGATCACATAATGTTGTATCGAGTACACCTCGCCATGAGCGGGATTCGAACGCACAATGTTAGTGGTGAAATGCACTTACTGCATAGATCGTTGTAAATCCAACTACCATGGGATCACGACCACGACGGCCCCTCGGCCAGATATATTTGGTATTACATGTACTTGTATATAACTAAGTAAATGGTCATGGGGTGGCGGTGATGTTTAAGCTAGTAGATGGTGCATATAGCACATGTATAGCTAGATGATGAATAACATGGGCGTGGCAATGTCAAACAAGGAAACATTTCATTAATTTGTTTATTGCTGTTGTTCTGATGCAAAAAATACCATAATAAATTATATGACAAAAAATGTGCATCTATAAGTAGCATATATTAATCGAAATCCTGGTTACGTTGCTTAATTTACAATATAAATACATGTGGATTCATATCATATTCATATCAAGCTAGATCATCGTTGAAGGTAAGAACATCTGCAAGTAATTCACATTTTGTACAGCATACTGTCTGAATTTTAAATGATGACTGAAACCCTCGACATTCTTTAATATAATTAATATTATACATGTGAAAACCTCTGTGTCACAAAGACTAAATATATTTGGCATAATATTCAAGATTCCAGCGTTTTTAAATACAAACGGTTATATGTGAGGGTTGGTAGCACTTGCATGACCACATTATTTCACTAAGAGAGGAGACCTGCGCCCATTATGCTAGTTTATCACCGCCACATTTTATTGGAGTGCTTTAGCCAATCCAGGAAAGTGAGCGGTCATGTATATGTGTGTTAAGGGTATAGATATTGGCTCCCTCTACGATAGTTAATTATGTCTTATGATGTATATTTGTCTACTATCTAATATTTAAATAATGGTTGAAGCTATCAGCTTTCTTTTAATAGAACTACAGTTAAGTCTGTATTAAGAGATCACCTTTGGAACAAACAAAAAGTGGCCTTTTAAAAGAGGTTGAATTGATATGAAATTTACTATGACAGGACAAGAAAAAAGCGGCCTTTTAATACAGGTTACTGCTTAATAGAGGTGACCTTATGGGCAGGCTTGACTGTCTTTACATCGAGGAGCAAACAATATACATGCAGTCTAATTCTAAATCGTTTTGAAATTGAAATTTATTCCAATTTAAATGTGAATTTTATTGATTCTGATCAGATTAGGGAAAATATTCATTTGTTATTCATTACTATCGGATTTTTAGGATGCAAATGCTTAATTTTGATTGAATGATTAATACATACCTATTTTTAATAGCTTATGCTTAATCTTGACAACGGGTGACATAGCGACGGGAAATATACCAATTTGAAATGATTTCATGCGAGGACTATACCTATGGAATATTTTTTTCCGCGTTATTTTTATATTTACCTCCCTTAAAATGGATGGCACTGTAATCTGTTGATCGTTTGCTGTTAACATTTGCAATTTTGATATTATTATTATAATGTTGAATTTGAGTGTGTTTTGTTATGTCCAGAATGAGATGTTATGTACCAAGCATATTATGGTCATTTCCCTCGGAAACCGTTTCCCTATGGTGTTGTCTGGTGAGGTATATGAAAACAGTTCCCTGAGGAGAAGACAATAATATAATAGCATGACTTAAAGGTTAAGCAAACTGTTTATCTCACTGTATAAAAGACATTTATATTATCGTTTCAGATTGTCAGTCATGAAGTTAACGGTGTTGTTTGTTATTTCCCTCTGTTTAATTGGTAAGTTAAAGTTAAGCTATATTAAAGCGTTTGAGCATACCACATTAGCAATCAACAGCCGTAAAGCTAAGGATAGACAATTCAAAAGAACAAAAGCAAATAGAGGAACAGACAAACAGTGGATCACAGAAAATACTACACAGAAAACACAAAAATGAGTAATACGAACTCAACTAAGAAAACGGGGATGAACTCAGGTCCGTGGAAGAAGTACCAATTCCTGCTTTGCTAGATTCACCCCTCGTGCAACTCATATTCAAAAAGGAATATACCTAGACCTTTGGTTTTCATTGTTTTTTTTATTTCAGAAAACAATTCTTATTCATCTATATACAATCTTTTATTGATAAAGTTGTGTTTTCTAAATTACCGTATGTGAGTTACGCTTTTATATACACAATTGAAATCTGATATTTATTTTTATAAAACAAAGTGTTTCAAAAAGCTGCAAAATGTAGTAGTGTCTCTGTTTTATATTCAGTAGTGCAATGCAGTTATTGCTATGCCTATATCTAGTGTCTAGTTTTTTGTCCAGCTTTGTAAGATAGACAAAACAGGCTAAAAAAATCAAATTGTATCTACAAACTCTATTCCTAAACAAACTAAAAGTAAAATGATAAATTATGTCAGCTTCTTGTAACAAATATACGTTGTAACTTGCATAGTATGTTTAATAAGTAAATATATGTTGCATTGTAATCGCTTCGGTGGCGTAATGGTTAGCGCGCTCGCCTCGAGTGCGGTAGATCGTGAGCTCGAGCCCCGGTAGGGACAAACCAAAGACTTTAATGTTGGTATTTGTTGCTTCTCCGTTAAGCATGCAGCATTAAGGAGAAAGAGCAAATATTGGTTGGCTCGGAATCAGAATAATGTGTCCGAGTGGAGCGACATGTCTACCCGCGGACTGTTGTTTCAGTGAGCTAGCACTATAAAAATCCAACTCAGCGTGTTGGTCTAGTTCAAAGCGGACCTCATCATCATCTCATTGAACATTAACTTGTTCTCGTCATTATATAGCTGAAAAATTGATGAATTGGCGTTAAACAACAATCACTCACTCACTCGCTCACTATGTTGCATTGTTCCTGTTGTTTATGTTGACTTGAGCTAACGGTTTTAAATTTCTTTGAGAAAATATTTATTATTGTAGCATTCATTCAGGAGAGTTTGGCTGAAGGTAAGTAATATGATTTTAATATGCATGCATGCACATGTAATCTACTAGTTGCATATTTCTTTTCCGACACATTATTATATAGTTATTTCATAATAACACTGTTCGCCCGGTTGTATGTCAGGGTTCGCGGAAAATACTTGCACAATCGCATCATTTCAATAAGGGGAGAGGTTTATGCCCATAAAACTAGTTTTATGCCTTCACTATTTCTTAATGTGCCTGTACCTAAACAGGTAAGTCAGCGGTCATGTATCTGCGTGTTAATGGAATGGATGTTGCCCCTTCCTACGATTGTAATATCTTAGTTTGGAATTGTTCCGGCAGTATGGTATTTTTTTTTTTTTAATTTTATTTGTAATACAATTTGATTAATATTTTAAAGAAATATTTCTATGATTTGTTCTTGAATGTCAGAGCTGCAATCTCATTATATTCCATAACAATAAAAACGACAAACAATGACATGCAAATACTACTCCGAAAACTAAAGCTTGAGCAACATCAAAACGGAAGAGGAACTCGTGTGCCCCGGAAGGGTAAAGCTGGAGCAACATCAAAAACCCAAGGGGAACTCGTGTGCTCCGGAAGGATAAAGTTACTGGTTATCGCAGAGAATGCGTAATATATTCAGAATTCCAATTAAGCAATGCAAACAACTTGTATTATTTGTAAATAATCTTCATTATTTTGTATCAAATATTTATTCTAACGTTATCAGCTCGAACCATGTTCATGGTGAGGTGTCTTCGACACAACATTATGTGGTATAGTTTGCGAGTGACTTGCGACAGGTCGGTGGTTTTCTTCTGGTACTCCTGTTTCTTCCACCAATAAAACTGACCGCCACGATACAACTGAAATATTGTTGAAAGTGGCGTTATCCGCCATAACCCAACCAAATCCAACAAAATATTTATTATTGACCCTGTTTATTATGTATGTCCATGACTCAGTAGTATAAAGCTGTATAAAGTAAACTGATTGAGATTTGTAATAATATTTTGATTTTTTTCAGAAGTACAAGCTGAACAAATATCTCTTGGTAAGTACATGTCGATAAGAACTAATCATATTCTCATATTTACTGAGTTAGGGGAGAGGGGAACTGATTTCTCTTGTTCGAATATTCTTTTTAGACGTGAATCTGTTTTGTTTTTACAAGTTAGCAAAGGCTATATAGTGAATTAAAGAAAACAATTGCCACCCCCACCCATAAGATAAAATGGTTGGTGCCTTATTGAAATGCTTAATCTATATCCAATCTTTATTGGTCAATGCATTTATTAGATATATGCAACATAGCATGAATAGTCGCCGGTATAATATCAGACCATACATTCGTGATCGCATGGTAGTTGGATTTACAACTACCTGTGCAATCAGTGCCTATCACCATTAAAGTTGTGAGTTCGAACCCCGTTCATGACCAGGTGTACTCGATGCAACATTATGTGATAAAGTTTCTCAGTGACCTGACAGGTCTGTGGTTTTCTCAGGGTACTTCAATTTCAAATTAATAAATCGTTAGTCTCTGTAATATTTATTTTGCAAAAAAGACGTTGTATGGTCCGCATATATAATGGACACCAAGTATAACCATCCATATCGAAATGGAATATTGCAATTTAGTTTACAATGGAAAAGATCATTTCACTGCTGATCTGAAAAAAATATATTGAGACCCATTTATTTCGGAATTCTTTTTATAACTTTACAATAATTCACGTTTTTTAATTCATTATGACAAAATGCCTTATTGGGTAATGAACATATGTTTTTTTTTCTATTTATACAGCCAATACCTTAAGAGAAAAGAGAGCACCGAGATGGAAAGGGAACCACAAGAGGGGTAAGCAATAAAATTATTAGCAAGGAAACATCATTGTTGTTGATATTGTTGGGATGGTTGTAACTTTCTTTACATAATGTACCTAATTTGTAACAAAAGTATACTTTGTACAAGCTTACATACATTTCATTTTGTTGATATTTGTGGAATTGCTATAAAAATGTAACTTTGGTATTTGATATTTGTGTGAATATTTTTTTTATAAATCATTTCATATCAAGAATGTTAGAACACAAAATTTAAGAAGGAAATGTAACACAAGCTGAGAAAAACATGTTCTTTGTAATGCCATGTTTAAATTGATTGGTGTCAAATTCAATGAAATATATATATATATAATTTTGTTTTTGTTGATCATTGTAGGTAGAAAAATTTTCGGGAAGGGATTCCATAATAAAAGACGTCTCTCGAGAAAGAAGTGGTAACAGCAGTGCTGATACTAGTGACGGTAAAAGTGACAGCTGGAGTAACGAATGTTACGATTGAGAACTTAAATTAGAACACATGTGTTCTCAGTTGAAATAAATATATAAAATAGATATATTTGTTTTCTTGTTTCTTCTTTTTTTCCATATATTAACGAGATTGGTATAATTGAAACAGGAAAGACATACATTGAATTAAGCGACATTAACAATGCACGAAAAAGACAGAGATACAATTACATATTTCCTCTTTAGTTGTTTCTTCTGTGTTACAAGTTCGTCAGAATTAGCTAGGAACACTCAAGCAAAAAAGTAGACATTCATGAATTAATAATCAACTTATACGTACAAACACATGTATATGTAAAACCGACACAACCTTGAAAAAAAAATATATTACACAAATTTATAAAACATTAATAAGGTATGCAGCGCCAAATTATACTATATGCTTGAATAGGCTGCAGCCTAGGGCCCCTCAAATTTGGGTTTCCTTGAGGGACCATGCCAAAAGATTTTCAAATATACATGTTTTTTTAAAAATGAGTATGATATTTTAATATTATACATTACGGGAGCAGGCGAGTTAGAAGGTCGTTCCGTCTGAGGGGTTCCCATAATTTCATTAGTCTAGGGGCCCCAAAAGATCATTATCCAGCCCTGAACATACACTTCATTTGACTGACAGTGATTGTCAAACAAAGAAATAGTTCTTACATAAGCTGCAAATGATACATTTCTGTATGTATATAATGTATATATAATTATATAATTCATGACATGTTTACCTCTTTTTTCCGTCTTGATGAAATAACCTAACCAAATCTCTTTGTCAAAATGAGTAGAATCATTTTCGGTATTAAATGTTACACTAAAAATTGGGTTGATGTATGGTATTATTGCGGAAAACCGTTATACTGTGTTCTCCAAATAGCGATGTGCGTATGAACTCCAGCTACAACATGACTACAAACCAGCAGAGACACAAGAGAAAACAATTAAAATAGACCAATATTTCATATGAGTGATTCAATACTTCATTATTGACATCCGTTGTCCAGTTCATAGATGCTAATCGTTGGTAGGTCAAATTCTATTCAAACATATATGCTGTGAAATATGAAATCTTGAATTTTGCATTGGGCTGTCTTGAAGATCCTAGGAATAATAAGATACATGAATAAAAATAAAATTCTGAGGTTTGAGCTACATGTAAGAGAAACAAACAATAAGAGAAACTTTGAAGATATTAACACGGCAATCATAAGTCGACGTAGTATAAGATTTAATCAATTGAAAGTTTTTTTCTGTCCCGATCTACACAGAAAAGAAGGAAAACCCCAAATAAAATAGCTTAATACCAGCATACTAATTGATCAAGTGCGGATTGTCTATTATGAAATACTTAAGACGGAAAATTATGATAGAAAATAATGTATCACATGCTGCTTACTGTATTGGCTACAGAAACTGTAATTTATTCTTAATTACGTGTATTAAACAAATATTAAGGGGTCCCCTTTAATTAAGGGTTGCTGCTTACAAGGAAGCTACTGAACCAAGGGTTACCATTGGTTAAGTTGGAGTCATTACTTCGAAAATTTTACGATCGCCACCATGACTTGGCTAACCGTTACGGCATATCTGTGTCACAAACTACCACGGATATGTTACACTTGTCGTAAGCACTTCCCATTTTTTTTCCTCATTCATGACTTATCACTGGATGTGTAACTCGAGTAACATGATGGGTGCCACTAGTTGAGCAGAAACTGAATACCCTTCCGCAGCATCTGAGTTCTCCTCCGGCCTTTAGTGGTGTCCGTGTTACTTTTAAGTATTTTGTGCAATCTTTTGTTGAGCGTTGTTTGTCTTTTTGTCATTTTTCTGTTGGCAATTGCGCTGTCTGTCCTTGGATTTATGGATTCTGATTACTCCTTTGGTATCTTCAAACTATTCTTAGCTTAATTAATTGTCTACGTAAACTTTAATATATTCTGAATTACTAACTAAAGAAGGAAAATAACTTGTCACATATAGCTTACTGACTTGGCTACGTAAACTAATCTATGTTATTGGTTATTATTAAGACAAGTACATGTACATGTAAGACGACCGATCCTTATCGACTTCCTTCCTCTTCCTCCTCTTTCAAGCATAATAGTTTGTTTTTGCGTTATCCTTATTAATAAGAAATTATGACTGACTGATATGGTTATTGTATTAACAGAAACCATACAAATGGTATACAGAAGCTAATAAGGGAACACTTTTTGCATTGCGGTGGAAAGAAGGTAAGACATTTCATGAATTTTGTATTTTTGATTTGTAAGTGTGCATAATTGTTGAAACACAATTTCTTAACCAATACCGATCATACTATCGTTTATGATGGCAGACATACGTGCATATTACTACTGACGCCACGATATAGCTGAAATATTGCTAATGTTGGCGTTAAACATAAATCAATAAGTCATATTACTACTGAATGACCGAACAACGTAAGCTCTCATGTTATATTATGTGGTCTTTTAATACGACATTAGATTTGTCTTAAATTATATCTTCTTAGCTAGTTTCCTGTCTCATATTTTGGTATTTCATCAATGGCTTAATTCCCTGTGTTTATGATACTGTGCTATTAGTGGCACCAATATTCGTGGTTTCTATAAAAAATACATTAATCAATGGGTTCTTGGTTTCGTGGTTTCACGAATGTTAAAAGTTACATTTGGTTGGATTTTCATTGTTTTTGGTGAACCACAATTATCAACGATAATAATATTATTACCTCACGAGTAAGAGGAATTTCAAAGTTCATATAAGGGTTAGGGTTAGGGTGTTTAACGCCACTTTCAACAATATGTCGGCTATAGCATGGTGGTCAGTTTGATTGGTGGAGGAAACGGATAAACTTGATCACATAATGTTGTTTCGAGTTCACTTTGCCTGAGAGGGACAGCTGATATAAAGGGTGATGTATTTTCAGTGGAAGGAATATGTTACTTTAGCAGCAAATATACACAGAGTGACCTATCGAAGGAATGTAATTAAATATGCATGCAATGCTCATTTCAGGTGAAAATGTCATCACAGGAAAATCTTGTTCAGGAGGATGTTATACAGACTACAAATACGGACAACAAAGAACCTAGCGATGAGGTTAAAGATGTAGAAGCGAAACTATCTTCAGATAATCAAAGCAAAGAAAATGATGAAACAACCGGAAGTTTATCTTCTAAGGCAACCATCGAAACATCAACCAATGGCGCTATCAAATCAACTGGAGCTATAGTTGAATTGACCAATGGAATTTCATCAACAAACTATCCCGTTGAAACAAATATCATCATGAAAAGTGATGCTACCGACTTTATAGAAATTAAGAAAGATACATCACTTGAAAGTGAAGGAGCTGTTAAATGTGTTTCCTCATTTCGACTCGAATTTAACGATGTTGCCGGGGTGTGTACTATCAGTCCATCTAAAGCATGGATCCACAACTTTCATAAATTAAAATTGGTCGATATTGAAAAGGGAGAAGTTCTACGCTCATATTATTCAGAAGCTCCATTTGGATTTGTGAATGGATTAAATGAAAACATTGTATTTCTTTCATTTCATTATGAAATTGATAGACTTAGTATCAATGACGATGACACAAATACCTTAGTGACATTACTGAACTACTCCTCTGGAATCGAGCAATCGGATCCATGCAGATTAAATGCCTTTTCTGTATCAAAGTCAGGAGATTTCCTAGTATGCATTACAAGAAAAGCAGGATGCTTATGTTTCGCCAAAGAAATATCATACATTGAACGCTTCGATAGCAGGGCAAATTTCAAGCACCGATCCAAAATTCAAAACAAAGGGAAAAATATAATCGGGGAGGCATATGATGTATTAGAGAACAACAATGGCGATATATGCATTGCTGGCGAGAAATTCTCTGACAGAGGCGAATTTTGGGTCGTTGTATTAGATTCCAAATTTCAATTCCGGTTCTCGTACGATAGAAATACGTCAACCCAGATTCATGTCCCGTCGTCAATAGCAACAGATCGACGAAATAATATCCTAATCGTCAATAAATTTAGAGACAGGATCAAACGAAAAAAGTCATCTCTGATTAATAAGAAAAAGAAAGAACTGACTTATGTCGCCATAATAGATGAGGATGGCATTTTCCGCGATCATTTACCAACAGAAGGGTTTAATATTGACGGAACTGTCATTAAGATTACAACTGACAACGATGGCAAAGTCTGGATTATACTCGATTCTGGACAAGTTATTGTAGCAACATTTGACTACCTGTCGAAAGATGCAAAACAAGCTGACAGTACTTAGATGACTTTATACAAACCCAATTACAATGCAGTAGAAAACCTTGTTTCTACATTTTTACATAATGCATGTTTTACAATTGTTTTACTATTGTGGTGAAGTTTCTTAGTTACTTCAATTAAACACGTTTTAATTGACATTTCTGATATGATAATATATTTAAAAACAATTCATTTCTCTGTATTATTTACCAGACAAGACACTGATATTAAGTATAACACCCACTTGACACATACAATCTTAATGTCTACAGAGAGTCACAATCTGTAAAACAAACAAAACATGTTTAAGTTAAGGTTCAGCACAATTTCTAAGTAAAACAATGTACGACGAATCTAACTAGTCGCATCTATGCACGAAAACGAAGGCATTTGTTAAAACTATATGGAATACATATTTTGGCACAATCTAGATCTAACAAATATAATTATCTACAATATAGAACATAATAATTATACATCAAGGACCATTGTGTCAATGACATCCTTCCTCTCCTCCTTGTCAATCCTCTTGTGATATACATATTAATTATTAGTATTTGTTTCGCAAGACAAGGATTGTCAGGTTCATATCAAATAAGCTCGAAGAAATACTAATAATTTTTTTATCGGTAATTTCACAATTTTAACATAGCTTTGTGATTTTTTTTGTTGTGTTTTGACCTTTTTGTTTAATACTAATATTTTTTTATCGGTAATTTCACAATTTTAGCACAACTTTGTAATTTTTTGTTGTGCTTTGACCTTTTTTTTTAATGAAAGTATTAGTGACGTCACGTTAGACAGCACATGACAAATGACCAACAGCTGATAATTGCTAGTATCATGAGTCGGTGGTCAACTGAACGTTGTTACTAAATTTATCGGGTAGTAGATCAAAGGAAACTGAAACAAATTACCGATAATAAAAATTATTATTAAATGAACTATATTGTTAACCTATTACCAGTTTCTATCTTATGGAAGTGATCATACAGAATATATATTTATATTATTAAAAGAAAGTTTAAACATTGTTCGTGATCAATTCCAACAATATCAACAAATTGAACAATCACCTCTCATCTTAACTAATCTCACTAAAAAGATCACGACATATGACGTTGGAGTTTACAAATCCTTGCTTGAGAAAGACACAACAATGTGGCGGAGCTAAACAGGTTAATGTGATCCCAAACATCCCTATCTTGATAACTGGATCCCCAAAGGCAATATTCATATAAACAAACGAGAAATGTCTTGCACAGATTCGCTTTCACCCAAAAAGTGAATATATATATGCAAGACTCAGATCGACGTCCAGTCTCTAATCGACGTCCAATCCTCAAATTGGCGTCCAATTCTCAAATATATGTCCGTTTTTCACTTTATCAAATCAACGTCCAATTACGTCACTGACGTATACTTCAAATCACGTCACATTCGTTAGGACATGGTTTTGAAACAATGATGGAGAAGGGACAAGATCAGATTCAGAGTACAATGTACTTCTACCTTAGCGGACCCTAACCCTAATCATAACTTAACCTTAACCCTAACCCTAACCCTAACCCTAACCTTAACCTTAGCCCTAACCCTAACCTTAACCCTAACCCTAACGCTAGGCTTAACATTAACCCTAACCCTAACCCTAACCCTAAACCTAACCTTAACCCTAAATAACATTAATGAATGGGAAAATGCTTTAAAAACACACCAAGCAAAAAACTACTTTAAGAAACAGATAAAAACACACGCAAAGCAAAAATGTCATTACAATTATTTTTGATGGCAAACATTGATCGTGTAAACGAACCTATAGATATGCGAGTTTGGAAAGGACGCCGATTTGAGAATATCCTAAAATTGGACCGTGATTTGAGATAATGACGTCAGTGGACGCCGATTTGAGGAGTGGACGTCGATTAGAGACTAGACGTCGATCTGAGTCTATCATATATATGGCGGGGTTAAACCTGGTAATGACCCCCCAAACCATCTCCTTTTAATAATTGAAGTTCAACAACAATACAAATATAAACAAATTATTTAAGCAAAAATTCCATAGAAAGATACCACATACTATCACAGATATGAATGACAACATAAACATGGACAGTACAGTAACAAGGTCACTCAATGTCTTTCTTATAGCTTAATGGAGAAATATCTACGTTAGAAGGCTGCAATTAGTTATTTAAGATTACTCAAAAAGAGAGTACCAATTAATTTATAGCAAACATAAATATTATATAATATCCAGATTGGACGTAGGGACGTAGGGTAGCACACAGGTAACGTATATAATAATGGTTATTTTTAAGGTCGAGACAGACATTACCGACAGGACGAGCTGTGATACCAGTGATAATGCATGTCGAGATCTTCAAAACTAGCGTTATTGTTTTTATCAGTAAACCGATAAACTTGCACATGCGAGATATGAACTGACCTAATATATTTGTGGATCAAGATCAGTTGAGTGATCCATAATTTATCAGCGGCACACATCAAAGAGAAAATGTTCAATTTGTCGATAGATATAGATATTCTTATATGATGATGTTATAAGGTTCAACACAATTACAATATCCAAATCAAAAAATCTACACAAAAGATTATAACAATGATAGTAGGTGCAATAGTCAGGGGGTCATCGTGGTCGTGAGTGTATACAAGTTGGTTTTACAACTACCCGTGCAAACAGCACCTATCACCACTAATGTCGTGAGTTCGAATCGCGCTCGTGGAAAGATGTAAGCGATACATTTTGTGATAAAGCTTGTCAGTGACTTGCGGCTGGTTGGTGGTTTTCTCCGGGTACTCCAGTTTGCTATACCAATAAAACTGACCGCTACGATATAGTTGAAATATTGTTGAAAGTGCCGTTAAACACCATAACCATACCCCCTTATAGTCAGTGAAATATAAATGCGTATTTTATTAAATAAAAAACAAACTAATCATCATTTCTTCCGAGTTAAGTTCAACGTAAAATCTAGAACAACCGTGTGTGTCCTTCCTTCCTTCCTAATCAGATACATCGAAGTCGGATATGTTTATTGTATATATAATCCGTTGGGATTGTTTTTTTTTACAATATATTGCATTATAAGAAAACATTTTTTTTTAATAAAAATGCACATATAATCAGAAAATGGTATTTACATATATTTTTCTGTATGGTATTTGTATATCATATGTCAACAACCGTATCTGTGGTGTAATTGTTAGTGCGCATGCTTCGAGCTCTGTAGATCAAGCCCCGATCGGTTCAAGCCAAAGACTATGCAATTTGTATTGGTGTGTTGGTCTAGTACAAAGCGGATCTCATCATCATCTCATTGAAAATTAACTTGTTCTCGCCATGATATAGCTGAAAAATTGCTGAGGTGGCGATAAGCAACAATCACTCACTCACTTATGTCAAAGAAATATGGTTAATACTGGAAATGAAAGTAAATGGTACTATTGTACAGAAAACAAAACAATATCCGAAATAGACAAATATTTCTTCTTTTATTTTCTGTATTTGTACAGCAATAAATTTACAATTTAATATGAATTACAATCGTGATTGTACGTCAGTTGGATTTACACATAGATATGCAATCATTACCTATCTCTACTAAAAAAAAAAAAATTCTCGACCTTTACCCCCGGCAGGTCACTGGTTTTCACCGGGTATTTTGTTTCTACACAGATAAAACTGTTCGCCAATTATATTCTTGATCAATGAGTATTGTGAAACAATATTTTAACATCAATTAAATGCAGACATTGTAAAATATCAGTTTCTCTTAAAATTTAACATAATTATATGATATTATTCTTATTTGAAGTGACAGGAAGAGGAACTCATCCCAACAGTACTCATTACTTCGCCATTGAAGTGGTTTATAAGACATATTTATGTGTGAAATTTACATTTCTTATACAATGCAATACATTTAAAATTAGTGTGAATCTCCTCGAGGCAAAGGTAATCTTAATATATCTTAGCCACTTTGCTTAGACATTTTGGTTTACTTGCTCCCAAAAACTTTTAGAATTATTTGGATTTTCAATCGTTTGATTATTAGAAGGTAATTCCGATGTTATCATTCCTTCCAGTAGTCAGCGCTTCGGGACTGATATGGTTTTTTATGCTTGACATTTACAGTTTTTAAATAATGCAATATATACTAGTAAACAAATGAAACTATACTAGGGTTTGATGCTCAATAATGTTTACATAGAGAGAAAAACAAATCGACAAAAATCGTATAATTTAGATTCATATGGGCATGCCAAATAAGGCATTATCAATAAAATTTCTCAACATCATTATCAGAACAAATCATGGACAGACAGAAATTATCATGCAGTATGGAGGTTTGCGGAGCTCAGTAACGTGTGTGACCACCTCTTGCAGCAACGACAGCTTCGCATCTCCGACGCATAGAACCAATCAATCATTGGATAAAGGCTTGCTGGATGTTGTTCCACTCACGTCACGCAGCTCCTGTAGTGTTTTCGGTGGATTTGACGATGGCGAATAGGTTTATCGAGTTCATGCCATAAATGTTCAGTTGGTGACATATCCGGTGATAATGCCGAACAAGGAAGAACACAGATGGGATTCTGGTTCAGAAAGTCTTGACAAACACGAGTCACGTGACATCTTGCATTGTCATGTTGAAAGACGTGATCAAAATTTCGCTGCTGCAGAAAGGGCAGAACGATATAATCAAGAATATCGTCTCTGTATTTTACGGCATTCAATGTTCCTTGAACAATTTTGAGCTGAGTGCGACCATCATGACAAATTCAAGTCCAGACTATTACACTTCCGCCTCCAAAACGGTCGGAATCGTACACACACTGGTCCGTTATACGTTCCTCACGCCTGTGGTACGCACGATAATGTCCATCGCTAAATTGAAGTGAAAATCGGGATGCATCACTAAACAGGATGTGTTGCCAGGTGTTAAGCCCCCAACGACGGTGTGTACGAGCCCAGGCTAGTCTAGCGGACCTATGGCGTTGCTTATGGATTGATCCTACCACCGGACGCCTAATTCGGAATCCAGATTCACGTAGTCTTCTTCGAACAGTCTAACCCGAAATTCGGACGTTTGCTAACCAGGTTTTCTACGAGCAGTGTCCTCATCCGTTATCATACGGTTCCCGAGGTGAAAAAGGCGCAACTGTCTGCCTTGACGTTGTGACATCACACGCGGCCTGCCACTACGGGATCTTTCATTCGTCCTACCTGTTTGTCGAAGACCAATCATTAGCCTTAAAATATGTATTCTAGACACATTAAGGTGATCTGCAACGGCCTGGTGAGTCATTCCAGCCTGAACAATACCCACCGCTCGCTCACGATCAATTTGTCGTTAGCCGTGGCATCGACGTTCCTGTGAAAATTCAAATTTTCAGAATGGCAAATTGTTTACTTTTGTTGGCAGCACAATTAATGACTGCAAGTGATTTAATGCCTAAATCGATCATCGCAAACTCGATCATGGGACGGAAAATTGACTTTCCGGAATTTTTCCATAACGGAACAGGATGTTATTGTTTGCTTTGTGAGGATAAACGCATTTCACGCAAACATTGACGTAAATGATAATAAACAATTGTTTTGGTTTTATCATCAAAATGTATTTTAAAAAAATCTTTGTATCGTTTCCTTTGTTGACTAGTATATTTAACTAATCTTCCAATGGCAAAGGTAACCATAGCCAATTGTGGCTCTCCTATTTAGACTATTTGGCTAACTTGCTCTCAAAGACTTAAATCAGTTGGCTTTCCAATCTTTTGACTATGAGAAGGTCATCCCAGAAATACATCGTGGCACTAAATTAGATATCTATGTTTGTATATCTTCACATGTTAATTCAAAAATAATAATACTTCATTATCTTATTAAGTGAGAACATGGGTGTTGCATAACTCTGACACACAACATATGCCAGGCATATATATGCTGGTGGATTATTAAACCCCGATGGCATCATCCCCCAGTAGCGAAGCACTGACATAGTTTATTAAATGTATTATATATCTTTATTATATAAATAGGTGTGAATTATGGGGATCTATCCGTGAAATAAATTCCGGTATTTCACCTGTGAAATATCAGTTGTTTCCCGCCGGAACTACTTTCACATAACTATATGTGTGGTTGTTACGTCCCTTGTTGTGTTACGGTGAATACAGATACGATTGTAAACTGAAAAAATTCCGCGAAATGTCATTGACGAATTTGGCACATAACCAACATGACGTCATTAACGTCATATGCAGACTTCCAGTTTGAAACGTAAAGATTATACGTTATTTGGCTTCGTGTACGCTTCAATTTTGATCAAATTTAACTAAAATAAGTTTTCAGGGTAAGCATTTTAATTATTTTTGTGTATTATTGTAAATATGACTTGTAGAATTTCACATTTTCAAGATGGCAGACCCTTCCAGCTGAACCCCTTAGTATCATTGCTCGTACATTCAGACGTGTGGAATGAAATATACAAATAACAAAATAATATAGATTTTGAAAGTCTATATAATAAACAGTATAGCTAAATCATAAATTTTGAATATCAAAATAAGACCACTCGTGACCGAATACGCATTAACAATTAAACTCGTGGGCGGAACAAGCTTAGCTCACTCGTTTAATCCTTATGCGTGCTTCGGTCACTCGTGGTCTCATTTTAATATTCAAAATATACGATTAGATATTCTATGTTTAAGAATTGAATGCATTTTTGTAGTTTTATTGGCATGTAAAGCTACAAAAAATTGCATTCAATTCTTATAATTACATTTAAATCACACGAAAATTTAATATAGTTGAATTTTTCGTTGTGAATTTTATTTGTGTTAGATTATTTGCTGTTGGAAATGACTACGCCATTGATTGTTGACATCTGACGTCCTCATGGGGGAACGTGCAAGTTCGGGTTTGAGTTTTATTGGGATGTAAAACATCTCTTTTATTATCATGTGACCACTTCATAACCAATCATATTGTAAAATTTCAATGAAAAACGGAAGTAATGTAATTATATATTTACATTTACTAAATCATGTAATAGTTATCAAGAATAAGGTTCTCTAGCCAACGACTTATGTAACCTTAGTCGACTTTGGCTATCCTGTTTAGACCCGTTGGTTGTCATGCTCCGGCTATCCTGTTTAGACCCGTTGAATTTCATACTACCAAAGCCTTATTATTTAGCTTCCCAATCTTTCGACTTTTCTACGTTTATATCATGAATGTGTGTTCAATGATTTGGGGCGAGAGGTACAAGAGAAGTTTCAAGATACCAAAGGAGTAATCAGAAAGCGTAAATTGAAGAATGACATTCGTATTCGTGTATGATAATTGTTGTTTGTGTATGTGTTTGATGCAATTTATGTTTGCTTGTAGCTTTTGACCCTATATTGGGTGTAAGTTGTGCTAATAAAAAAATACTATAATTATTATATTGATGGCCATGACTTTCATTTCATAATTCTCTAATTGTATTACGTCCTTGTCGTGTTTATGTATACATAATCACCGGAAACTATCCAGAGTTTACCCATGATATCACATGTTGTTTGTTATTGCGCTTCCGATTTAATTTTTAATTTATGTAAAATATCATGTAGCTATGTTTCTTCTTTCTTTATTTGGTCATTTCTGACAAATGTTGATATTTACAGTCAGGTGATTATTAGCAAATGACAGGTAATATTTTTGCATGTAATTATATTTATTCCATTATCGGTAATTTGGACATTTTTTTCTTTAACCACGTTAATCTTATCCAGTTTTATATATATTATCAGTATCAACGAATTTACTCGGATATTGAAAATAATTGGACATCGGGACGTCAAACACATTATGACGTTACCGATAAAATCAATAACGTCAGGTATGAATGTCTCGACATACATCTTCACTAGTATAACAGCTCGTCCTAGCGATAATGTCTTTCTCGACCGCCGTAGCTGACGTTACTCTGTATCTACACTAAATATGTGTACATAGCTAAGGTAAACACCAAGAGCTGACAGTTCACCGGTCAACTCGTTATATCTGTCCAGGTTATTTTACATACGACGGCATGGTCGACACGATGTAGCTGAAAATGTGTATTTTTTTCAGCAAATCTGTCAATATACTATTTATTTAATTACCTACATGTTTGATCTCATAACATATGTAGATGAAATACTTCCTAGATGCCCTTTAATACGAATCAATCAATCAGTGTACTAGTTGTAATAACCATCGTTAGTACATGTGTGAAATAACTTATAATCGAACCGACCTCTCTGTCGTGAACCTTTCGAGTACAAGGTTGGTAGTCGTCAGAACAGTATTTATAGCATAGAACTTTCTATTTAGATGTTTTCGGAACAGGAGTACAAAACATGTACTCGATAGTTTTATGACCATAAAGGCTGGTCTTACACTCGTTCGGGAAGTTGCGTCGTCTTAGCACTATTTTTAATATGTCAAGACACAATTTTGAAATTGAAAGTGGCATTATCAGGCATTGGTACAGAATAGATATCATCACATATGAATAAACAGGATGTACAGTGTAAAAAAATAAATCTTTGTAAATTACAGATTGATTTCAGAATGGCATCGTTTATCAGAGATGATGTTACAATATTACCAGAAGAAGATCCAACAGATGACGTTTTCTTAGAAGACCAAGACGGAGACCAAAGAGAAGCTCAGATATGTCAAAGGACAATTCCAACATATGAATCAGAAGATAAACGAAAGACTAACTATTGTAACGTTATACAACGCCCATACCCTGACAAAGATGACTCAGTGAAATATGTCACTTCCTTCGACTCGGAGTTTACTAACATAATAGGAATTTCTACCATCAGTGATACCAAAGCATGGGTATATAATCTTGATCATGCCAAATTGATCGATATTGAAAAAGGCGAATTTTTGTGCGAATACAATGCATTGTATGTTCAAGGCAATTTTTGTCATCTGAAAGGGTTAGACGAAAGTCGTGTTCTTTTCCTAGATACTGTTGAAAATAAGATATACAGAATGGCAGTGAAAAATTCAAATTTTACAGTTATTGATAATAATTCCGAGATCGTATGCATGCCTCACGTAAGAGTACTTGTATTCACAACTCTCCAAAGTGGGGAAATAGTCACGTGTGTAAACAAGAAAGAAGGTTTTTTATGTCTTAAAAAAGATGTACCATATATTCAACTTCATAGTATCTATGGGAATTTAAAAAGAGAATCGAAACTGCAGCATAATGGGAAAAACTTATTACGTGAAGCATACGATATGGTGGAAAATAAAAACGGCGATATATGTATAGCAGCTGAGAAATGTACGGAACCATATTCGGAATGGGTGGTCGTTCTTGATATGAATTTCAAGTTCCGGTTTACATATGAAGGAGAGGCTGATAGTAATTTTTCGTCAGCATCTTTAACAGTTGGTCCGAATAATACTATTCTTATCGTGAATCAACTCCAGTTTATTGATGTTATTGATGAAAATGGGAAATATCTAAGAAGACTACCAGTGGATAGTTTTAGTCCAGATGGGGTTCCAAATAGGATTTCTGTTGATTGTGTTGGAAAAATCTGGATAATAACAGGCTTGGATAAAATCGTGTGTCTGCAACTTCAACAATCGCTCACATTTTAATAAAAATCAAAAATGCTAGCAGGATTTGTTCAGAATCATAATAACACTTGTTTCGTATTTATGTTTTTGTTAGCAGCGTTGTAGCGTTCGTATGGTAAAAACAGAAAATATTGAAAAAAGTTAAAAAGTGATGACCATCAATTCAACAAATATACACACACATATATATTTAACGAATTCACCTTAAATCACTGAAAGAAAAAAGACCACGCCATACCACGATTGAAGTCCTGACATGGGATAGGGCTAATATATGGAGTGCGTGAACTGGTTAATGGGATCCCACACACTCCCTCTGGATGACTTGATTTTCAAGGGCAATACAGATAGAAACAAACAATAAAAACATCGATTTGCCTCCATTTAAAAAAAGCCGTACACTATTACAAAAATGAATGAATACATAAATATGAACAGTACAATGGCAGGATATCTTCAACATGCCTGGGGAAGTATAATTTCTGATGCTGAAATACCTCTAGTATGTATCACATAAATACAACAGAAATTGACATCTTGTACACTTGCTGCTTTTATTTATTTTATATTTCCAAGATGCTAATTTTACAGGGAAACGAACTAATTCAATTAGAGGCATATATCCCAAAGTTTTATAATCGTTATCATTATTTATTGACCTTCAGAGATTTTCACATATAATTTAGGGTTATGTTCATGGTGCGTAATTATTTTCAGTTATATTGTGAAGATCAGTTTTATTGGTGGAGGAGACCGGATTCCCGGAGAAACCCACCGAACTGCCGCAAGTCGCTGATAATCTTGTTCATATAGTACATCTCGCCATAAGCGGAATTCGAATTCATAATTTTAGTGGTGATAGGCACTGATTACACAGATAATTGTAGCTTCAACTATGAGCTTTTTAGGACTATGCATAACTATTGTAGGCTAGGTCTGCACGACCACTGCCATTATGCTCTGCACTGCTTTTTTTTGTTTTGCATCAAATTGAGTAAGATAAAGAAAGTCTTGAAGATAACAAAGGTGTAAACTTAGAAGCCGTAATTCTAATGACATATAATACAATGGTCAAAAGAAAAAGTATAAGACAAGTATAAAACATTCGTCGACAAAATACTACACATAACACTAGTTGTTTGTAGGAGGACTCATGCCTTATTTACGTAATTTGTCTTTGCTTGCGCAAAGTGGTGTCCGGCACATATTGTGTTGTGTTTTTGCTGTGTTTTTCGTCGTCTTGTGTACGCTATGTTGCCAGTTTCTCTGGATTGTACATTTGTGATGGATCTTCGGTATTCTCTGATGTTTATCGAGCAATTTGGTGTCATTAGATGGCTACAAATTCAGGAAATATTTTTACGTAAATAGAACTGTTAAAATGACCATCAAAACTCCATAATAATTAAGACTAATTTTAAAACGATATTTTGAGATGACTTGTTCTGTTGGATGAACAAGAATGTACTTTCAGGAATGGAATGGCCGATGGGACATCAACCAATCGAACATATACAAACAATGGAAACACTAGGGAGGCTAATCATGCTTGAATATTTTTCAAGATACCTAAAATATCTTCCATTCCAGAGACACACAATGTGTGCAAATTAAATACATATTAGTAGGGGTATTATTTTTCAATTTTAGGGTTAGGGTTTTTCAATTATACAGAAGGTACTGCGGATGAAGACATTACACACAATTGCCCTAATCATGTAGTTGTGTAGATTCAGAATAATGTATGTGCTGAAGAAAAAATCAGAAATAAAATTGAATATAGTAAAAAAGGAATACCAAACAAAAGCTCGAAGATATCTAGTTTTAAATGAAAGGTGTAGTGTATGAGATTTGAAGCATTTAAATTCAAGATGGTCCTGCCACTCATTACAATTTTACATGAAAACAAATAATCACGACACCCGCTTCTATAAAATGCGACATTAATTGGCAATTCATGTTTTAAAGAAAGATATGATTTATGTAATGAAGTGCTGTCAAGCACCATTACCAAAAAACCGCAGATCGAGTAACACAAGCCCACAAACGTGGGCGAATTCGACTTTTTGTCATACTGGATACAACTATGTGATGTCTTTGACGTGCAAAAGGCTAGTTGTTTGTGCAGATGACACTGACCTCTACGCTAGAACTAAGCAAATGTTGTCGATGGTGTCATGAGACACTCATAACCCTAGCCAAAGCTAATCAACTGCATGAGTCCTTAATTTACCTGTAATTGTGTTATGAAATACATGATATTGGTATACATGTGAAATTAGTTAGAGAGTCCATTAAGGCTTTTAAACCACATAGAGGCGATTGTTTCATATAAAACCTTTATTACGTTTTCAATAAACGGGAAATTCAATATGTTGTTAACCTTTCGTCTTTGCTACTTTAAAAAGCAAATTATCATGTATTTCCGATTTTACTTTAATTTCACATTTTATGGCGTTCGTGTTTTAATTCGAGTGTTTAAGATTTACAGAATTTGTTTTTAACGTTGTCGACATAAGCTTTGTTTTGTTGTATGTGGTAGAATACGCCACACAGATTTGCCTGTTTACGAAGTGATGTGAGTATATATTTGTTGGTTACATTGATCTTAGAAAAACTATTATTCAAGTTCAATTTGTAGTAGTTGAATTGACAGTTTTACAAAAGTTTACAAAAGTCATTGATTTTCTCCGGGTACTCCGGTTTCCTCCAGCAATAAAACTGACCTCCACGATATCATTGAAATGTTGGTGAATGTGACTTTAGTTACCATAAACCAAACAAATCAATTTGTAGAAGTTGAATTTACAATTAAAGTCTAAAATATTCATTGTCAGAATAGTATATAATATAATATATCTATTGGTTTCTTTGAATATTATTTTGATTGTTGTGGTCGTGCTCATATGGTAGTTGGATTCATAACTACCTATGCAATCACCACTAACGTTGCGAGTTCGAATCCCACTCTGGCGAGGTGTACTAGATACAATATTGTGTGATAAAATTTGTCAGTGACTTACGACAGGTCGGTGGTTTTCTCCGGGTCCTCCGCTTTATTCCACCAATAGAACTGATTGCCACGATATAACTGAAATATTGTTGAATGTGACGTTAAGCACAATGAATCTACCGTACCCCCTCGTTTTGATTGTTATTCATTTTCAACAATCTTATCTTATGGTTACCTGATAGTTTCGTCTTATATAGATTTAATACAAAAGATGCATTTGCTGACAATTCAATTTAATGCTTTGCTATTTTTTGCGCACACTTTTTGCTCTTTACGGAGTATTAACTTTTTATTTAGCTGGATCTAACCAAATTAGTACACGAAGGAATGTTGTTGAACATTGCACGAATAAAAATAATATATTAAAAAAATGTTAATTAAAAAGCACGAATATAATAATGTTATAATAATTCTTATTTATACAGGTTTTTGTTTACAGAATGAAATCAGAGGACAACGAGAAGAAATATACTAATTGCATACATGCAGCAACTGCAGATCCAAAACCTGTGGAAATTATGCAAGATAAAAATGTAATCGAAAATATTGCCACAACTGAATGATCACTACCTAAATGCGAAATTCCAGAGGCTCCTCCATTACCTCAACCAAATGACTATCCTGGACACCTCATCGATGAATTAGAATGCAGCCTAGACGTCAAAAACGCATAAATCGGTGATTTTTATTATCGACAAATTTTACAAATATGGCTGAGGTATTTCCAAGGCATGGATATGTAATAGCATTCATGCTAAAATCATTGATATTACGCGAGAAAAGGTGTTATTTGAATGTAACGTAGGATGTCTAAGACCATCTTTTTATCGTTCAAAGGGGTTGAACCCAACCATCCTGGATAAACCCGAGAACAGGATATCTAACATGGTCGTGAAAAATACAGATGATATTTCAAATATTGATTTTACGACCGATCCTCATTATAAAACTCAAGATGAGGTAATGTGTATTTTACCTCTTAGATCGCTGTAACACGTCGAATGCGTGCGAAAACGTAAAAGGCTTGCTTTAACACACGATGGAGTCTATATTTAGCTTTACCGTAGCAATGCTATATTTATAAAGGAAGCGAAAATGCATAACACAGGGAAACACCCAATACACGTGGTATACCACATGGCAGAAAATAACATATACATTGCCGTAGATCAACACGCATGTTGCGGAAGTGTAGTAGTTACTGAATTTAGTATACCGCTTTACATATAAAGGAGAAACCGGCTGTAAATTTTGGGCAGCTTGTTTTGCTGTTGATTCTCAAAATAACATTGTAATTGTTAATCAAGATCAAGGTATTGATATTATTGACGAAAATGGGAAGTTCCTGAAGAGAAAACTATTGGATAGTTTTAGTCAAGAAGATACTCCCTATGGTATAGCCATTAACCGCAATGACAAGGCTTGGATTATAACAAACTTAAATCAAATTGTTGGCGTGGAGCTTAAACAAATCATGTATAATTCAGAATAACACCATATGAAGCGAAAGTTTAAACAGTGATGGTCAACGATTCGACCAATATTAACAAAAGGACCAATCACCTCTAACTTCGCTGAATACAAAAACAAAAGACCACGACATATAACGTTGGAAATCCGGGTCCTTGCTTGGGACAGACAGGGTTAAACTAGATTGATGAGCCGAAACCTCCTTTCTTTGTAAAATGGTACGAACCGTTTAAAGGACAATAACTGTTTATTCTTCCTGAGAACCAGTGTTCATCTCTGGTTTTTTGTTGGGATTCCTGATGCTCTCTACTAGTTTTCTGTCTTCCTTATTTTTGTAAATAGTGTGTTTCCATGTTATCCTTGTCATCTTTCATTTTACCATGTGTTTTCCCTTTTCTATTGCTTAATGGTTCTTGATCATGTGTTTGTTCCTTTTGATTTAGCACAACTATATAGCTGAAATATTGCTAATATTGGCGTTAAGCACCAATCAATCAATCAGTCCTTCTGATTTGACTACACATCTACATTATTTCGTAATATTCAAATTATTAATACAACCAAATACCATACACCGACTATTAAATATGTTTTTGCTTTCTTTGCAATTATTCTTATCCTTAGTTATTTCAGGAAGTTACTTTAACAATTCAGTTGAAGCCATAATAGATCTCCAACTTGAATTAAAAAGTTTATTTTATGTGATACAATATTCCAGAGCTTGTGGTTCCTATAAGGATTTCCTTGATAGAGGGTTGCTGCTAACAAGGAACCTACTGAATCAAGGGTTCCTATTGGTTAAGTTGAAGTCATCACTTCGAAAGTTTTACGGTAGCCACCCTGACCTGATTGACCGCTATGGAATATCTGTGTCACACATTACCACGTATATGTCCACTTGTCGTAAACACTTCCCGGTGCTGTCCTCGTTCAGGACTCAACAGCTAGCTTGCAGCTAGATTAACACGACGGGTGTCACTAGCGGAGCAAAATTCGGCCTACCCTTCCGGAGCACCCGAGTTAACCCCAGGTTGCTAGTGGGGTTCCTGTTACTCAATCTTTAGTTTTATGTGTATGTTTTGTAGATCGTGGTTTGTCCTTTTGTACTTTTTCTTTTGGGCAATTATGTTGTCTGTCCTTCTTCGAATTACTGATTCCGTTTACCCCTTTGGTATCTTCAAACTCTTCTTTTTACTAAGAAGCTAACATCTCATGAAGTTATTCTGTTAAACATTTCATTCAAAATTCACTGTGTTTATATTTATTAGTTTTGCTTCTACCATTGTTTGGTATATGTACATGCTTGTGTTGAACAAAGTAACTATACAATAATTTGTACGATTTATTAGAAGAGTTTAAAGATATCAAAGGGCCGTGTGTTGTCTTTGAAGGATAATTATTTTTATTAAAATTTCTGCACAAAATAAAAATAGAGGTGGTGATGTTGTTAAACGGACTAGGTATGTATATATTTCAATCAATTGTTTTATTGGTAGTGTCATTCCATTGCGTAGTACAAAACTTATTGTATCCATTTAGTCTGAGAGACATATAAACGGTTTACTCGGATATGTAAGCAAACTTGTACACAAAGATCAAACAGAACAATACTATGATGCCATTTAACATTCCGATCGTACACTGAAGGCACGCTATCTAACTCACCAGCTAGACGCAGATCTTAGCGACTAATCGCCAACGTCAAATAGACAATTACAAGAACGATTCAAAAGAAAAACAAAACTAAAGCAGACGGATCATTAATCTCGACGAAAAGTTTAAAGATACTAAAAGGTTATCGCGGGGCAGACAACAGCATGGCAAAATGAAACCGATCAAAAGGAAGTCATCATTTCGAAAGGTTTAACCGTCGCCAATCATGACTTTGATAAGCATTACAGATCATATGTGTAGCATGAATTATTACCGGATTTGTAACAAAAGTAACACGACTGATACCACTAGTGAAACAAGAACTGCCAACATTCACGAAGCACCTAAGTACACACTCGGTTTGTAGTGGGGTTCATGTTTCTCAATATTTAGTTTCTGTGTAGTGTTTTGTAGATCGCTCTTTGCCTTTTTCTTTTTTTGGCCATTGCACTATCCGTGCTTTTATTTACGGCTGCTGGTTACTTATCCCTTTGGTATCTTTAAACTTGTCTTTAACGAACGTTATCGCACGAAAACTATGATATCTACAGACTGAGGAGGACACAAACGACATATATCATAATACGACTGTAAGATATTCAAGTCAGGTCGTATACAAACTTGATGAAAAAAGAAACATTCTTACAGGTTTCTCATGACATGTGAGCCAATCAAAATAATATAATATAATTAAAATGGAATATTGATTTCACTTAAAGCAAGACGAAAATGCAAATATCATTCGTATCAAGTTTGATTCAATCTGAGTCAACGATTAAGATTAGAAAAGGATACAAACGACGAAGAAAGACTATTTCGACCGGCAACTTCATTGACATCTTGTATTGTGCTAACCCATGTTACTTTGGTTTTTAGTGGGGTTCGTTTTACTGGATCTGTAGTTTTATGTGTATGTTTTGGAGATGGTTGTTTGTTCTTTTTTCCTTTTTCATTTGGCCATTGTGTTGTCTGTTCTTCAATTTACGGATTCTGATTACCCCTTTGGTATCTTCAAACTCTTCTTACCTTAAATTGGGTTACTCAAATGTTGGACCGCCCAGGCGAGGTGTACTCGATACAACATTATGTAATAAAGTTTGTCAGTGAATTGCGACAGGTCGATATCAGACCTGATTTACATTATATTAAGGGGCCTTCGTGGTCGTGATCGCGTGGTAGTTGCATTTACAACTACCTCTGCAATCAGTGCATATTGCCACGAAAGCTGTGAATTTGAATCGCGCTCATGGCGAGTTGTACCCGATACAACTTTATGTCATAAAATTTGTCAGTGACATACGGCAGGTGGCTAGTTTTCCACCAATAAAACTGACCGCCACGATGTAACTGAAATATTGTTGAAAGTGGAGTTAAAACATCATAAGCCTAAACATAAACCTCAAAATGTTGTCTAAAACGACCATGACAAACGAACGGACGACAGACACCAAGTAATTAGATACAAAATACTTTGTGTGTGTTGTATCTGAAGAATCGGGTTGATAACAACATTATAAGTGTTTGCAAAAAAAATCATTAATAATTAAATATTGTAAGGGTTTTAGTTTATTAATATTTTATTTGATCAATGATACAAACAGGATGAGACACAATTATTTTCCAACTTATGAAGTCTTCTTCTATATACACAATTATTATTACATTATGTTGAGAATGCACAAGAAAACAAGAAAGTACAAATTAGCATACAACAGACAAAGTTTAAAATTATAACTCAAAGTAGCACTTCCTGGTGTGAGTAGTGACGTATTGAGCAATCGACACAACATACTTATGCTGAAAAATATGATTGATTTTGATTTTTGGTGTCTAACGCCACTTTCAGCAATATTTCAGCTATATCATGGCGATCAGTTTTAGTGGTTTAAGAAACCGGAGTACCCGGAGAGAACCACAGACCATGGTCAAGCAACTGGTAGGCTTTAATTTAAACAATATTTATTTAAGAAATAATCAGAATATACAGTACATCAAACATAGTAAATACAGACAGGATTCAGAAACAAGCAATTATCACATGCGGCTGCGAGTCGAGTGCATCCTTTTCTTGTAACTTACAGTGATAGGCTTGTATGAGTTGTTAGGTAATCCAACTACCTAACTCATTGAGCCACCCTGCTGAAAAACAGATCGGTTCTTATTTCAGAATACTTCGTACAGACAAAAAAGAAGTGCTTCACATCTTCTTGTGGAGCACCGCTGCTCCACACTGGACTAGATAAAATATTTGCGTTGTACATATCATAGTTAAGGAAAGAAGTTGCACGGCTAAGTTGTGCAAAAATGACATTTCACGTTGAAGGGTCATAGTAATAAAGTTTGTGAACTGCGAACTTATTTGTTTGGCTGTTTAGACAAAGTGCGTAAAAGTATTGTAAAAGAAATAAATGATGAATTAGTTATAGAATCTACAAAAAAGAATCATTAAATGATTAGGATTAGAGTTATTATTGTTTAACATCACATAGCATGATGTCACAGTCATTGAAGCCTGATAATAAACATGACCAAGTTGTATCGAATACATATTCGATTGATAATGAATCTACACTTGATGTGACTTGAATAGAGAGTTTGTGCAAATTGTATATTATAATTTATTGTAAATGATCTAAAATGTAATAAATTTCACACTCAACGAGGTAAACCTCCAGTAATCCATTAATTATTTTCCGATAAATAACCAAAAAAAATATCCAGTAAAGTCAATAAGATATCATCAGAATATCATCCAATTACACCTAATTGACATATAATTATATCCACTGATAATGTACAGTTTAAGTTGTAAAATGTTATAAACGTGAATTGTGTTTTGTGAATACCATCATGTTCACAAAATACACAATCCTTCATCTACAAAATATAAAAATCCTTAAAAATCCTTCATTTACAAAATATAAACATCCTTAAAAATCCTTCATCAACAAAATATAAAAATCCTTCATCTACAAAATATAAAAATCTTTAAAAGTCCTTCACCCACAAAATATAAAAATCCTTCTTCTACAAAATATAAAATCCTTCATCTACAAAATATAAAAATCCTTCTTCTACAAAATATAAAATCCTTCATTTACAAAATATAAAAATCCTTCATCTACAAAATATAAAATCTACAAAATATAGAAATCCTTCATCTACAAAATATAAAAATCCTTCATCTACAAAATATAAAAATCCTTCTTCTACAAAATACAAAATCCTTCATCTATAAAATATAAAATCCTTCATCTACAAAATATAAAAATCCTTCATCTACAAAATATAAAAATCCTTCATCTACAAAATATAAAAATTCTTCATCGACAAAATATAAAAAATCCTTCATCTACAAAATACAAATTCCTTCATCTACAAAATATACAAATCCTTCATTTACAACTATAGACTAATACAGTCGTGTATCCATTTATAATGCACAATTTTGTAAAGTCATTGTTAAATGTAATGCTAGATGGTATGTCAACACCATCGTGCTTACTTAATACTATATCATGTAATGTTCCATCTGGTGACAACCTGTGTATGTCGTTTGAATTAATCCCACTTATGCATACGTGACTTTGTGGATCTACAGCCAGTCCTGCTTCTCCTGATATGTTGTATTTATATATATCGTGGCCATCTAAATTTATACAACGCAATTCCCCTTTTTGTCTTAACAACAATTGATCATTCTTTTCATTATACCATAGATTGTAAATATAACAACCACCAGTTGTTACATCTCTTACACGAGACCCATCTGCATTTAAAATAATAACTTTTCCTTTTCCACCGAGGAAAATTGTGTCCTTTACAGCAGTGATACCCTTACAACATTCTCCTAGTTGTATCTTTTTGTCCTTTGTATAGTCGGTGGTGTTGATAAATTGCATGGATTTCCCTTCTGGTAAAGTAACTACTGCTTTTTCTGTACGTGGTATTACAGTTATAAAACAGGGTGGACTGGTAAACGATATTTCGTCTTCATAGGTTTTGTAATCCTTGTATATATATACCTTTGGATAAGATGCAATATAATTACAAAGAAGTAATTTACTGTCAGAAGTGACAATCATGTCTGTCAAATTGTATTGTACACCATGCTTTAGATTAACTTGACCATCTTTTTTGAATTCGGTCAGTGGTTTTGCATTATCTTGTTGTACTTGTGGCTGTTGTAGTTTCATCGATTTATATTTAATAGGACATGGTCGGGTAATTTGTGAAAGAGATCCAATTGTTTCAATCTTGATATTTTTAATTTCTTCGAACTCCATGTCAACTTCGTTAATTTCATGCGTCATGTCTTGAATTTTTGTGTTTGTTTCATGGATGCTTTTCATTTGTTTTCTTAAGACTAAAAATAGTTGATTATCTGAACAGTGGTCTCTAAGGAATTCTAGTTGTTGTCTCTTGTCTTTCAAAACTGATGTTAACTGAGACATTTCATCTTTTTCTCTCGTTATTGTTGACACATGTTTCTCTTTGACAGACTCTACCTCGGTGATTAGTTGTTGTTCGAGGTCATCCAAATGTTTGAATAATGTTGACTTAACTGTGCCAATGTGTTTAATTATTGATGACCTTTTCTGTTCAAGTAATTTCTGATTATCGTCTCTATTCGCTACCATTGTCGCTAGTGTTTCGGTCATATTATCTAGTTCTTTTAACGTATCGGAAAGTAAAGACGAATTTTTGACGTCCTTTGAGGCCAAATCTAATGGTATAATAGATGTTTTACAAGAGCTATGGCTATCAGGAATACAAGCTCCGCAGCATACAACATCATGTTGAATACAAAAATAATCAATCCGGACGTCTGTGTGTATTTCACAGTAAATTTTAGAAGATGGCAGTACTCTTGCTCCTATCAACACTAAATCAATTACATGGTGAGATCTAAATGCCTTATAATGCACGTGGCATTCTGCGCATTCCCGACATAATTTTTCGTCGCATTCAGAACAATATTTCTCGGCCTGTGCAGTTTTGCTACTATCTAAACACGGTTCACATACATCAGCTGAAGCCATAATAAATCTATAAACGAAAAAAGTCAGACATGAATTATTTTCCTAAATTCTTTTTTTATTTGAACCTGTGTCGCTAACCATTCATTCTGCTTGCAGGAAATTAATACAGAACCTTCCATAGGTGCCTCCCACCAGTTTTCGATTCATTTGGCTATGCAGTTTCAGAGAACATATTTAGAAATCTACCAACCAGAAACAGTAGTTACCTATTGCAGCCATGTTTGTTAACAGAGCGGGACGAAATGAGCAATCTTTATAGAGGAACTTCCAAGTATGCTTCCTACCAAATGTTGATTCATTTGGCCAAGCAGTTTCAGAGGAGAAAATTATTCAGAAATCCACCAATCAAAAAAAGAAGTGACTGTGGCGACCGTGTTTGTCAACGGATCAGGACGAAATGAGCATTCCGTATAGAAGACCTACAATAGATGTTTATTTTCAAGATTCGGTTCATTTGGCCGAGCGGTTTCAGAGTAGAAGATTTTTTAGAAATCAACCAATCGGCACCAAGAATTGCCTGTGGCGGCTATGTAAATGTGCAATCTTTAGAGAAGACTTTCTATAGATGCTTCCGAACAAGTTTCGATTTATTTGGTTAAGCGGTTTCAGAGGAGAAGATTGTAAAAAATCGGGCAATCAGAAAAAAGAATTGCCTATGGCGGCCATGTTGGTTAATGAATCGGGACAAAATGTGCAATCTTTATAGAGGACCTTTCATAGATGCTTCCTACCAAGATACGATTCAATTTGCTAAGCAGTTTCAGAGGAGAATATTTTATTTAGAAATCAACCAATCTGAAACAAGAATTGCCTGTTGCAGCCATGTTTGTTAACGGATCGCGACGAAATGAGCAAACGTTATGGAGGACCCTCCATAGATGCTTCCTACCAAGTGTCGGTTCATTTGACCAAGAGGTTTCACAGGAGAAGATTAAAATGTAAAAAGCTAAAGCACGACAGACGAAAGACGACGGACGCCAAGTGATGGCAAAATATCACTTTGCCTTTGGCAAGGTGAGCTAAAAAGTATCAAATGAAAACAAAACTAATTTTGCTTTACACATAGGGAGGTATTGTGTTGTAAATTAAGTATGCTGCATGTAAGTCACTGCAACCCAGACCATCTGATCTTTTCTAGATTTATTCTTGTTAAACATAGCTCATAAAACTATATTTATTGTACACGATGTTCTGATTGGTCGCTTTCCAAGTACGAGCGTAAAACTCGCACTCGAACTATTCATTACCGTAAGGTCTCATCTCTAATATTACATGAGGGGCCGTCGTGGCCGTGACCGTGTGGTAGTTAGATATATAACTACCTATGCAATCAGTACATATGACCACTGTTGTCAGTTCGAATGTTGATGAGGGAGAGGTGTACAGCATTGTGTGATAAAGTTTGTCAATGACTTGCGACAGGTCGGTGTTTTTTTCCGGGTCATCCGGTTTCCTCCACCAATAAAACTGACCGCCACGAAATAACTGAAATATTGTTGAAAGTGGCGTTAAACACCATCAAACAAATAAACACATAATATTACATGTAACACCGTGATACACAAAAGGGACAACATGTACCAGATGAGTTGAAACACGATAAAAACGGTTTTTATAAAAAGTGTGCATCTTTTAGTGAAATTATAAATTTAGCCAAGCTGATTGCTTATGATTATAGATCACATTTAAAGATGTAAATAAGAAAAAAAGAAAAAAATATGTTAGCATCCATTAAAAGAAACGGTGCAATCTGATATAATTAAAATAACACCCCTTTCCTACTAGTATGTATGTAATGGAGGTATATGAAATACTATCTTAATATCGCTACTCTGCTAACATTTATCTTACAGTACATATACTCTCAGCACAATCAATTGAAAGAAAAAGAAAATTGGATGAAAACTCAAACAAATATATATATATATATATATAATTATGCCTCCCAAATATATGAAATTTCAGGATTTCAGCTCCCTTTAGAACCCTTTTCGAAATATAATACTATTTTAAGCCCCGTCAATAACATATACAGATGATAATTTTGCAAACAACTGCATTCAAATTGGATGAAAAATAAAATGCTAAAATTTTGAAATCCCCCTCTTTTTATTTTAAATTTCTCACCGTAGAAAATTATTTATAAAACAAATACCCATTACATTTTATATTTCAAGTTGACTTACTCGGGGTATGTCATGTATATTTCATCTTTAGGAATTCATTAAGATAATACATATTGTATATGAATAGTAAGAATGATTTTATTTTAAAAAAAAATATATATATTGTGTTTTGTTTTCACTACAGGCATTGTGTAAAAAATGATAATGCTGGATCTAACCACTAATCGCCAATTTAGTGGATGCCCTCGATGTTAAAGGGTACCTTTCCTAATAAATATATTTTGTAACATGATAAAAAATATCGGCTTTTAAACTGAATTTGAATGACGCAAAGTATATTAATAGAAACACCCACACAAAGACACCGTAGATAGTATGTCTTATATCTAGGCCAAATAATGATCAATGCCATTTGCATTTTCCCTTCTTGTCTTAAGATTTTATTAGATAAAGTTAAAAATATACTGATGTAAGATTGAAAAAAAAATCTGAAATATTATGCTTTAAAATTTTCAACAAAACTATTTGATTATTTCAATTTTTTTCACTTTCGTTTCCATTACGTACAATATTGTGAAAATACAACATCTTGTAAAAATCGAAAATATAATATTTATCAAATTTAATGATGTTTGTAGTAAGCAAATTCCGTTACCTTTATGTAATTCACTGTGAAACCATGTTCCTGCCACTCAAACAACTGTCCAGTTAACTGCCATCCGATATGATAAAGGCCATTATAGGATATTATCTATAAAGTTATGGAAGGCCGTTCGGGATATTTGACTGGATGCCAAGTCTGCTTGACGTGTAATCGCTAAATGATGCATGAACATTTGAAATGTCAAGCTTACTATTTAATTTTGCTAAGCCCTTGTGAAGTCATATGAAATATATAACCTGAAAAGGGTGTAACTAGATTAATAGTTAAGGCACGCCGTTCCTGCAAAATACAAGTAAATAACATAATGAAATTTGAGGTTGTATAGACATAAACACTGTACACATATCTGCACTTGGATATTAATACATTCAACAAAATAATCATTAAACCTTATCAATTAAACAACTCAAATCCAATTATCCTTCAGGTCAGAATTTGTAACACAAAATGAAAGTGTCACTACCCATTCGTTCAGAATTCGTACCACAAAAAGCCGATATACATGTATACGCTATACATCGGGTCATATATTTTGAACATCTAATAGCAATGTTCATTAAAGCAGTATACTACCAACTTACTACCATGTATTTTATTTATTGTGTACTTGGATGTCCCTGGTTTTGCATAATATATTCGATATATGCCATATTGGCAGGTTTTAAATAAAAGTTCCGGAGCTTGTGGTTCCTATCAGGATTTCTTTGGTAGAGGGTTTCTGCTAACAAGGAAGCTACTGAACCAAGGGTTCCTCTTAGTTAAGTTGAAGTCATCACTTTGAAAGTGTTACGGTCGCCACCATGACTTCGTAGACTGTTATGGAATATCTGTGTCCCAAATGACCACAGCTATGTTCCACTTGTCGTAAACACTTCCTGGTCCTTTCCTTATTCATGATTTATCACCGAGTTTGTAACTAGATTAACACGACGGTTGCAACTAGTGGAGCAGGAACTGCTTACTCTTCCGGAGCAAATATGTTCACGCCCGGTTTTTAGTGGGGTGCTGTTGTTTGTTTATACATGTATATTTTTGTATATTGTATTTAAGAAATAATTCATGGAAGCCAGAATGTACTTTGAGTTTTAACATGGGTTGGCGGATATTAGAGCGTAAGCGAGGGATACAATCTACTAATATCCTGGCAACCCATGTTAAAATTTAAGCACATTCTGGCTTCCATGAATTAGTATTCTGATATGTCTAACAGTACAAATTCGGTAGTATAATTTGATTGGAAGACGGTAATTTATATTTACGTTTGCGGAAAATGTCGCACACAATTTATGCTCCCAAATTCGAGTAGACGATAACTCATCAACGACGGGAAAGTCAGTCACATATACCTTTACGATGGAAAGTCAGTCGCATTGATGGAGCATCCGTAACAATAATATTGCATGTTTTAATTGCACATCGCATATTATTCATTTTTTTAGAAACGTTAACAACCGTGTAAATAATTTTATTTTGTGATTTTATCATCTGTTATAAAAGTGTACCGCGCATGTGCTAATGGGATTTTGTCATCTGTTTAATCGCTCGTTTATTTGCAAAGCGAAAGAAGGAAGTCATGTTAGAATAACCGATATTTCCCTCGCCTCCGACAATATCAGTTTATATCATATCATCAAGTGTTTTTATCGGTAGTGTTAATGCTGAAATGAAAATATAGGATAAATATAGGGTAACTGTAAAGTATATTTAGCAAAAATTACATGGTCTCCATCTCCTATATAGTCATGCGGCACCTCCTTTGATAGTCTCTTATTGCTCGTTTTAAAACATAAATAGAAATCAGACAGTGAAAAAAAATCAACATTTGTCTTTTTCAAAGAATTGAGTGAGTGAGAGTGATTGTTGTTTAACACCAAGTCAGCAATTTATCAGCTATTTCATGGCGAGAACAAGTTAATTTTCAATGAGATGATGATGAGGTCTGCTTTGTACTAGACCAACACTCTGAGTTCGATTTGTATCGTACTACCTCACTGAAACAACAGTCCACGGGTAGACATGTCGCTCCACTCGAACACATTTTTCTGATCCCGAGCCAATCAGTCTTTCTCCTTAATGCTGCGTGCTTAGCGGCGAAGCAACAAATACCAATTTTATAGTGTTTGGTTTAACCCGACCGAGGCTTGAACCCACGATCTACCGCACTCGAGGCGAACACGCTAACCATTATGCCACCGATGCGGTTCAATGGATTGAACATTACAAGAACATGACAACTTCTTTAACACTTCGAAATTATATATGATATTTTTGTGAAGAAAAAGGTACCTATTCAACTTTACAGTTTGTTGAAACAAATGCTTTGTAGCAAGACTTTTACATTTTTTTTGTATTTACGACTGCTGGTTAATTACCACTTTGGTATCTTCAAATTTCTCTTGAACTAACGTTATCCACGAAAACTATGGTATCTACATACTGGTTAATTGTTGGTGTTTAATGCCACTTTCAACAATATTTCAGCTATATCATGGCGACCAGTTTTAGTGGTGGAAGAAGCCGGAGTACCAGGAGAGAACCACCGACCATGGGCAAGTAACTGGTAAGCTTTATCACTTGCAACTGAGTCGAGTGCACCCTTTTTGTAATTTACAAAGCCGAGCGCAAAGCCACGCCGTATTGGTGATAGGCGTGTATGAGTTGTTAGGTAATCCAACTACTTAACTCATTGAGCCACCCGGGCCCTTCTACAGATTGAGAACACGAATATGTATGGTCGTATACAAACTTGATGAAAAAAGAAACATTCTTACAGGTTTCTTTTGACATGTGAGCCAATCAATCATATAATTAGAATGGTATATTGAATTGACTTCAAACCAGACGAAAATACAAATATCATTCCTATCAAGTTTGATTCAATCTGTGTCATGATTTAGAAAAAAAGATTTAAAAGGATACAAACGACAACACAGACTATTTCAACCACCAACCTCAATGATATGTTATACTGTGTTATCCCCATGTTACCCCGGTTTTGAGTGAGGTTCGTGTTGCTCGATCTTTAGTTTTATGTGTATGCTTTGTAGACCGTTGTTTGTTCGATTGTCCTTTTTTCTTTGGTCATTGTGCTGTATGTTCTTCGATTAATATATTTTGATTACACCTTTTGTATCTTCAAACTCTTCTTACTTAAAATTGGCAACTTAAAATGTTGTCCCGCCCAGGCGAGGTGTACTCGATACAACATTATGTGATAACATTTGTCAGTGACTTGCGAGAGGTCAACATCAGACCTGACTTGCATTATATTTAGGGACCTTGGTGATTGTGTGGTAGTTGGATTTACAACTAATTGTGCAATCAGTGCCTATGACCACAAAAGCTGTGAGTTTGAATTACGTTCATGGCAAGTTGTACTCAATACAACTTTAAGCTTGGTACTCTGGTTTTCTCCACTAATAAAACGGACCGCCACGATATAGCTGAATTATTGTTGAAAGTGGTGCTAAAACATCATAAGCCTAAACATGCACCTCTTAATGTTGTCTAAAACGATCATGACAAACGAACGGCCGACAGACACCAAGTAAATAGAATAAAATACTTAATGTGTGCTGTATCTGAAGGATCTGGTTTATCTAACAAAAACATTATAAGTTTATACACAAGAGGTCATTAATAATTAAATATTGTTATGATTTCTGTTTTAGCTTATAAATATTTTATTTCATCAATGATACAAAGAGGATGGGACACATTTTTTTTCAAACTGATGAAGTCTTCTTCTATATAAATAATTATTATAACATTATGTTGAAAATGAACAAGAAAACAAGAAAAGTACAAATTAGCATATAGCAAAGTTGAAATATTATAACTTAAAACTTTCAATTCCTGGTGTGAGTAGTGACGTATTGAACAATCGAAAAAAATTACTGAAAAAAGAGATAGATTCTTATTTCAGAATACTTGGCACAGACAAAAAAAGAAGTGGTTCGCATCTTGTTGAGGAGCACCGCAGCTACCCACTGAGCTAGATAAGGATATGCTTTGCATAGATGATATTTAAGGAAAGAAGTTGCACACCTGAGTTGTGTGAAAATGACGTTTCACTTTCTAGGGTAATAGTACTAAAGTATGGGTTTGGTTGGTTTATAGTGTTTAACGCCTCTTTAAAGCTTGGGAACTGATATCTTATTTGTTTGGCTGCTTAGACGAAGTGTGTTTTTGAATTTAGATAATGAATCTAATTTTCTGATTGCAATGTCAAGTTTGTTTCATTCTTTTACTGTAAAAGAAATAAATGAGAATTGATTATAGAGAGTATACAAAAAGGAACTATTAAATGATTAGGGTTAGAGGTATTGGTGTTTAACATCAATTGCAACAATAAATTATCTACATGTACATGTTGCCTAAAAGATCCAAATATTGTATATAATCCAAATATTGTTTATGATCCAAATTTTTCTTAAATGTCATCAATGATCTATAAGTTGAATTGATTCAAAAGCGATCTGAATAATTTTAATGATTTAAATGATCTAAATGGTTTAAATGATATAATTATGTAAATAAATCAATTATTGTAAATGATCTAAATGGATTATATGATCTAAAAAATGTAAATAAATCAATTATTGTAAATGATCTAAATGGATTATACATGTATGATCTAAATAATGTAAATAAATCAAATATTGTAAGTGATCTAAACATTTCATATGAAACTAGGTAAATAAGCAGTAGTTAATTATTTTCCAGTAAATAAAAAAAAATGCCCACAGTCAAGTAAATTAGCCCTGTATTTTACTACTTCTATGTACACTACATACTAGTTAGGAAACATAATGTGTTCACAAAATACAGAATATCATCCATTTACAACTAATTTATAAGGTTTATGGCTTTATGGTGTTTAACGTCACTTTCAACAATATTTCAGTTATATCGTGGCAATCAGTTTTATTGGTGGATGAAACCGGAGGACCCAGAGAAAACCATAGACCTGTTGTAAGTTACTGACAAACTTTATCATATTATAATGTTGTATCAATTACACCTCGCCTGAGTGGTATACGAACTCACAACGTTAGTGGTGATATCCATTGATTGCATACCGGTAGGTATTTATAAATCCAACTACCATAAAATCACAACCACGGCGCCTCCACCTAATTTGTATAAAATTATATCTACTATTATTATGCTTTCTGTAAATTTCTTCTGTAATATAAGTTCATACGATATTTTGGCATATATCACAAAGAATTATATAGCGTTGATATACTATGCGAAAATAATACATCTACTATGCCAGTTTCACGTGGGGAAGGTTGGGTTTTCAGCTGTCTGTCAAGCTATTAATAGCTAGTCCACGTGCAAGGGGGCGGATCCAATCTGTCAATCTATCATAGTCGTCTAAACGTTTTTTAATACTTGTTATTGTTGTTAATTAAATTTCAAACTTCAAAAATCTTTATATTTTTAAAGCCTTAAATGA
Source organism: Bathymodiolus septemdierum (assembly GCA_963383655.1). Classification (NCBI taxonomy): domain Eukaryota; kingdom Metazoa; phylum Mollusca; class Bivalvia; order Mytilida; family Modiolidae; genus Bathymodiolus; species Bathymodiolus septemdierum. Next base: position 128,974,529 of record OY726517.1, read on the forward strand.
AACAGAGAGTATTCTCACACTTTCAAGATTATCTGATCCAATATATTAGTCACCAATATCAGGACCTCCTTTATTGTAATAGTTCTCAATATATTTTGTCTACATATGACAGTCGGCATACTAATAATAAAAATGTTGTTAGTAATGACTATGCCAATATAGTGGTCAGGGTTGAAGGCATAGTGCAGGACCCTTGCATTGCTAACAAAACATTATGATATAAATAGTGAACAGTTTAAGTTGTTGTTAAATACTATACAAAGAGAATTGTGCTTTGTCAATACCATCATGTTCATAAAATACAAAAATCTTTCATCTACAAAATATTAAATCCTTCATCTACAAAATATAAAAATCCTTCTTCTACAAAATATAAAAATCCTTCTTCTACAAAATATAAAATCCTTCATCTACAAAATATTAAATCCTTCATCTACTAAATATAAAAATCCTTCATCTACTAAATATTAAAATCCTTCATTTACAAAATATTAAAATCCTTCATTTACAACTATAAACTAATACAGTATTAAATCCACATATAATGAATAGTTTTGTAAAGTCATTGTTAAATGTAATACCAGATGGTTTGACAACACCATCATGTTCACTTAATATTATATCAAGGAACGTCCCATCTGGTGACAACCTCTGTATGTCGTTGGAACCTAACCCACGTGTGTATACGTGATCTTGTCGATCTACAGTCAGTCCTGTATTTCCTTTTATATGGTATCGATATATTTCGTGGCCATCTACATTGATACAACGCAATTGCCCATGTTGTCTTAACAACAATTGGTTACTGTTTTCATTATACACTAACCTGTGATTATAACCACCAATAGTTGTTAGCTCTCTTACATGCATTCCATCTGTATTTAAGATAATAACTTTTCCATTTCCACCGAGGAAAATTTTGTCCTTTACAGCAGTGACAGCGTAACAATATTCTCTTAGTTGTATCATTTTGTCCTTTGTATAATTGGTGGTGTTGATAAATTGAATGGATGTTTCTTGTGGTAAAGTAACTACTGCTTTATCTGTACGTGGTACTACAGTTATACAACAGGGTTGACTGGTAAGCGATATTTCGTTTTCATAGGTTTTGTAATCCTTGTATATATATACTTTTGGACAAGACATTTGATAATTACAAAGAAGTAATTTGTTCTCAGAAGTGACAGCCATATCTGTCAAATTGTATTCTTCTCCATACATTAGATTAACTTGATCATCTGCTTTGAATTCGGCCAGTGGCTTTGTTCTATCTTTTTGTACTTGTGGCTGTTGTACTTTCATCGATTTATATGTAATAGGACATGGTCGGGTAATTTGTGAAAGGGATCCAATCTTGAAATTTTTAATTTCATCGAATTCCATGTCAATTTCGATAATCGCATGCGTGATGTCTTGAATCTTGGTGTCTGCTTCCTGGATGCTTTTCATTTGTTTTCTTAAAACTAAAAACAGTTGATTATCTGAGCAGTGGTCTTTAAGGAATTCTAGTTGTTGTTTCTTGTCTTTCAACACTGATGTTAACTGAGACATTTCATCTTTCTCTCTCGTGATTGTTGCCTCGTGTTTCTCTTGGACAGACTCTACCTCGGTGACTAGCTGTTGTTCGAGGTCATCCAGATGTTTGAATAATTTTGACTTAACTGTGCCAATGTGTTTGATTATTGATGACCTCTTCTGTTTAAGTAACTGCCCATTATCGTCTCTATTGGCTATCATTTTCGCTAGAGTTTCGGTCATATTATCTAGTTCTTTTAACGTATCGGAAAGTAAAGATGCATTTTTGACGTCCTTTGAGGCCAAATCTAATGGTATTATAGATGTTTTACAAGAGCTATGGCTATCAGGTATACAAGCTCCACAGCATACAACATCATGTTGAGTACAAAAATAATCAATCTGGATGTCTGTGTGTATTTCACAATAAATTTTAGAAGATGGTAGTACTCTTGCTCCTATCAACACTAAATCAATTACATGGTGAAATTTAAATGCCTTACACCGCATGTGCCATTCTCCGCATTCCCGACATAATTTTTCCTCGCATTCAGAACAATATTTCTCGGCGTGTGCAGTTTTGCTACTTTCTAAGCACGGGTCACATATATCAGCAGATGCCATACTGAATCTACAAGCAAAAATAGTCAAAATTACCTTCACTTCAAATTAGTCGTATACGTAATTGTAGGTCACATTTGATTAATTTTGGATATGTTGATTATTTTCAGTGAATATAGATGTTAAAACGTTAACAACCGTGTAAATAATTTGATTTAATTATTTTATTACCTGGCTTAAATGTGTGCATCGGCGCATGTGCTAATGAGATTATACCCAATCGATAAATCGCTCGTTTGTTGACAAAGCGAAAGAAGGACGTCATATTAGAATTATATTTGTACAATGTTCTAGATCTGATTGGTCGCTTTCCAAATACGAGCACAAAACTCGCACTCGAACTATTTATTATCGTAAGGTCTCACCTCTAATATTACACGAGGTGCCGTCGTGGCCGTGATCGCATGGTAGTTGGATTTACAACTACCTATGCAATCAGTGCCTATCACCACTGATGTTGTGAGTTCGAATATCGATCAGGCCGAAATGTACAACATTATGTGATAATGTTTGTCAATGACTTGCAACAGGTCGGTGGTTTTCTCCGGGTCCTCCGGTTTCCTCCACCAATAAAACTGACCGCCACGAAATAACTGAAATATTATTGAAAGTGGCGTTAAGCACCACCAAACAAACAAAAATTTAATATTACATGTAAAACACCATGATACACTGAAGGGACAAAATGTATGGGAATTAGTTGAAACACGATAAGACCGGATTTTATAAAACTTGTGTACCTTTTAGTGAAATTATAAATTTAAGTAAGCTGAATGCTTATGATTAAAGATTTAATTTAAAGACGTAAATATGTCAAAAAAAACAACAACAAAAAACCAAACCAAACTCCTGTTAGCATCCATTACAAGAAATGAGGCAATCGGGAATAATTAAAACAAACACCCCTCACCTACTAGTATGCATATGTAACGGAGATATATGAATTACTATTTTAAAATCCTTAAGTCCTTTTTTTTACACACTCTTATATTAAGAACCAATGAAAAATTAGAACCGATACCACGTGATTAAGTTTTATTTTAAACTAATGCACTCATTTGAATGAAATCCAAGCCTTACAGTACACTAGTCCTGGAACTATTGCACGTTTTCAAAACTAGTGAACGGACGTCATCAATGACGTCACATAACGCCGCATTCCAAAGATTTGTGTTTTTTTTTTTATATAAAAAAACATTGAAAAATAGACAAAATTACGGTAAACTTTAATACACAAAAATACATTATCACAATGTTATAAATACATTATAGAAACATTGTTTGATTGGTTTTATCGAATAATCACACACACAAAAAAAAACACACAAAAAAAAAACACACAAAAAAAAACCACGAAAGCGATTTTGTAACTTATATCTCTCGGAACTCTGAACAAAATTAATTGATGACAAAAGAGAAGAAGAAAAAGTTAAATGTATATGAGATAAAATTCCAATCTATATACAGGAAAACAAATAGCAAGGAAATAGCGCTTTCATTGTTGTTCTTCATCCTGATGCTTACTGCATACAAAAGAGAAGTAATAACATAAAATCACAAATATAAAATACAACATACATAGTACCGGAATTACAGTAAATGGTTTACCCTCTCCCCTGTTTAAGTCGGTGTAATATGTAACTGCACGCTTGATCAATAGCGAGCTCTATTTTCCCTCGGGGTAGACTATTGACCGGGATGGATAAACTAGTGACATTTTGTAAATATTGATAATTCTGGATGCAATCACTAAGCGTAAAAGGGTAGTTTTCCAAATAAATATACATTGTAACATCATTACATGATAAGAAATATCGGCTTTTAAATTGAATTTGAATGACGCAAAGTATATAAATAGAAACACCCACACAAAGACACCGTAGATAGTATCCTCCTCTGACAATAAGTCGGTCAGTCATTGGGTAATGTTTGATTATTTTTTTCATGTTTGAAAAGTAAACATTTTTTTCTTTTTAATTATGTTCCTCATCTATTCTTGCTCACATGTGTAAAGTTCCATGGAAAAAAGATCGATAATAATTACATACTGACCCATATTTGTTTACCATCCTTTTTCCAAATGGCGTCGTATGACGTCACATAAAGTCGGTCAACGTTCAATAAAGCACATGATTTTGTCATAGGCCAACCAAACTTAAAAAGGAAACCAGATTAAGAAAGTACAGTATTTTAGCTTTTCCAGTGTAATTGATTTGTCTGAAAAATTTCAAAAGATGTTTTTTTTTAAATAGTTTGAAATTGAAGTATTAAACATTAATTATTTGATGCAAATATTAAACTTGCTTACCCACATAAAAAGTATTTAATCCAGTGAATTTGGTGTTTTTGCTTTTGTCAATACAATCTATTAGACCGACATATTTTGGTAAAACAATTAATGACTGATTTCAATTTATTTTAATCACATTTATTATCACAGAGTGGTAACAATACAGTTTTGTTGATGCTATTTGTAATAATGACAGGTTTTTTTTACCCAGACAAACTCATTTTTCTGTCTGGTTTAATTTAATTCTCTGTTCAATTTATGCTATAAATTTTGATTATTGCTGTTAAATTAATTCTTTTTCTATCTTCTCTGTGATTTCATTTCATTACCCCAAGAAGTAAGGGGTATATTTGTTATTAAAACAGCAGTGGAAATGCAAAATAATCTGCCATTTTGTGACTAATGGAGAGCACTTGCATGTATTTTCCCGGTAAAATCGGCCATTTCTAGAAAATGGTGGAATCTGAATGATTAATCATCATATTTTCAAAGTATTTTAAAATACAATTTGCTTGGCCTACATTCCAGAAACGGTCATGAACTGTGATGTCGATTATGTCAACAAACCGAAAAAATACAAATGTTTGGGGAATACCATCATGGAAACATATTTAACAAGCATAATGATCAGGAAAAAAAGACATTAGTAAAAAGGATCTTTTTTACTTGCATGGAATTTATTCAATTCAAACTTCTCTGTTTTAATCTCATCTTGTAATTTTGACGTTGAAAAGTAATCCCTCTGTGTTTATGTACGCTATGAATATATAGAATGACGTCATTGGTCTAGTGCTGCGCGAGAATTGTAAATCAAAACAAATGACCGACATTATTGCATGACCGAGCAGATGTCACGGTAGGATATGTCTTATATCTAGGCCAAATTACGTGATCAATGTCATTTGCAATTTTCTCCTTTTGTTTTAAGATTTTATAATATAAAGTTAAAAATACACTGATGTAAGATTGCAAAAATCTCAAATATTATGTATTAAAATGTTCAACAAAACTATTTGATTATTTTCATTTTTGTATACTGCTTTAACCCACAGGTAATCGGGGATAGGATCCCCCCTTTTTTTCGTGAAAAAAAAATTCCCCGTTTTTTCCTTTCTTTTTGGTATTTTTGTGATTAACTTGTGCTATATCATCAGAGAAATCTCACTATTTCATATCATCAGAGAAATCTCACTATTTCTTCCAGTTTACTATCCAGCCCCTGCTACGATCAATATTAATATACTAGAAGGTAACTAGCTTCTCTAGGCTGACCTACATTTCTCCGAGGAAAAATTCGGGGAATCCTATCTATATAATAACAATCAAACACTTACCAATCGAAAAGCGGGCATCAATCCTTACTTCGATCATTTATCTGTTAGAATCAACTTGTTTTTCAGTCATGAAAGGCGATTTAGTCCTTAAATTTAATCGGAATTCACTCGTGAGACATTCCATTTGAAGCTCGATCAACGGAAGTCGTAAAATCCGCCAAAAAGACATTCGTAATTCTCTTACCCTTTGGTTTTACAGATGACATTTCGGGATTTCTCTAATGGACAGGTACCCCATACACATTTACGGACAAGGAACCAGGTTAGTCTTGTCGCTTAAATATTACGACTTCCGTTGATCGAGCTTCAAATGGAACGTCTCGCGAGTGAATACCGATTAAATTCAAGGACTAAATCGCCTTTCATGACTGAAAAGCAAGTTGATTCTAACAGATAAATGATCGAAGTAAGGATTGATGCCTGCTTTTCGATTGGTAAGTGTTTGATTGTTATTATATAGATAGGATTCCCCGAATTTTTTCTCGGAGAAATGTAGGTCAGCCCAGAGAAGCTAGTTACCTTCTAGTATATTAATATTGATCGTGGCAGGGGCTGGATAGTAAACTGGAGGACATAGTGAGATTTCTCTGATGATATAGCACAAGTTAATCACAAAAATACCAAAAAGAAAGAAAAAAACGGGGAAATTTTTTTTCACAAAAAAAGGGGGGATCCTATCCCCGAGTACCTGTGCTTTAACCACAGGGACTTGTCACTATCCAGGTAAATATACTATCAATGTATAAACATATACAAGGGCGGACATCTTTTTTACCCCCGCTCGCTTCAAGTCGTGTTTGTTTTTTAAATTCCTTCTAATATATTCAAAACCCTGTTTGGTTCAACTCCCAAGACCTTATTCTTTTCAAAAAATATCATGACCTCTCCTCGACTACCTCTTGTGAAGGCGCAGCGGTCGTTTTTGTCAGGAATTCGCCGGAGTAGAGAACACCGTGGACCAAAAGTGAAAGTAACAGCGCCACCTATAAAAAAAATGGAAGTTCGGAACTCTCGGGGTTTTAGCTTTGAGGTAAGGAAAATACCGTTAAGATTCAAACATCATTAAAATAGCGGGACGATTTGAAGTGAAAACTGACATTTTTTTACTTGTACATACAATGAATGATAATTTCAGTGTTTCTTGGTAAGATTGATTACAAGAATTGTAAATTCAATGCATGTAGATCTCAATATACATATTTTGAGGTGGACAAACGAGAAAATTCAATACAAAAATGAAAATGACACACATTGACACAATTTAAAATGCACATAATAAATTGGACAAATGTCTTATAAAACGATACAACTACCTTTAGTTTGTATCATTATCCTCTGTGGGGGGGAGGGGTTAAAAAAAATTATGTGCCTAGACCTGTACTATTATTTGGGGATCAAAATTTTCAAAATCACTATTTTTTTGAGACCATCATCTTCTTTCAAATTCACAATTCCTTTGGGGGGGGGGGGGGGCATTACAAATATTTGGTTCTATTTCAAAATTTGTTCAGGTTGATCGAAACCTTGTTTTTTTATGGGGCAATTTATAAAAAAAAAACACATTATGTTTTGCTTATTTTAAACCAAAATTGGGCATTAGTAATTTTATGTGGAAGTATGTTTTTTTGGGGGGGGGGGGGGGGGGGGTTCATTTGTTCAACATGTATTTTTTGGGGCGTGTTTGGAAATTCTGGTATTTTTTTTGGGTGAAAGTCATTTTCTGTGACGAGCCTAGGTACAGAAAATGTTGGCAGGTTATCCCCTCCCTTGGCATTATGAGGCTGGGAACAGACTTGGGGTCAATTACTTTCAAATGTAATCGATTACATTACTGATTACATTTGATGTCATGACAACCAATGTATATTCAAGTTTGCTATGTTACTTCTTTTTGTTTCAAATTTCTGTTTCTTTGTATGCTTGTTGGTATGTGTACAATAATATATATAATTGGTGCTTTGATTTCTTTTTGTTTCATTGCCTTGATATAGCTAAAAAATTCCTCATTTTGGTGTTTTAAACCAATAATCACTCACTTTATATATTGATATAATTTCTTTTTTTTCTTATATGTTCCTCCATATAACTGAAATATTATTGAAAATGGACTAAACCCAAAAACCTCTTATATGTTCCAAGTCATGATGCAATATCATTCAATCTTTTACATGAATTGAAGAGGATTTTGTTTTTGCTCAGATTACTGGTCAGGCTACCTCATATCATAAATATATAGAATAAGATAGTTATTATATTTTTATTTTTCTCCTTTTCCCAATTTAGATCAATAACAAAACAATACATTTTATAATTTACCATGTACTAGCAATTAAACATGAAAAAACTATGACATGTTTTTAAAATACATTCATATTGACTGACAAAATATATGTACTAAGTCAAAAAGGACAATGCAGTCTAAAACATAATTCACATACTAATATCATTTACTATTATTTGTTTTGATATCAACTCTTTGAAGCCATAATTAATGCTTAATATTTTGTTTGTAGCTGTGATAGTTTTGATTGCAATTTAACACAGAATAATATCTTTTGATCACCTTATTCAATAGATATTTTTGTGGAGTCTTTAACAATTGAATTTCATAACATATGTTTTTATTTAGATGTCAATAAACTTTATATTTTTTCAAGTAAACCATTCTACATTATTTGTTTAAAAAATTTCATGAAGAAAATTCACTTACATAAATCATACATTAAATATCTAAGGAGATACATGCTTCAATTAAGGCAAAATGATGAAAAGTAATTTAAATGTAATCAGAAAGTAATCATGATTACAGGGTCAAAATGAAAGTAATTGATTACATTACGATTACATGTAATAAAAAAAAGTCAGATTACAGATTACATCCGAATACATGTTACGATTATCCCATGTCTGGCTGGGAATCAATGCACAGATCATTTTCTTAAGGGGAAAATGGGAGTCACAATTCCGTTCTGAAAACACAAGAGTTTTTCACTTTTGACTTCAACAAATATATTTTGCCACTGGTTGAAATTGAACAAAACATTTTGCCATTGGTTGAGCAATTTATTGAATAACAGGGCAGCTGTACATTTATGTAAGTGACAAAATTTTTAAAAATTGGAAAAGCTTCCCAAAATATATAAATGTAAATTGAAAATGTTTCCTAGCAAGCACTCAATCCCTATTTATATAATGGTTACAGCAGTCACATATAGTGTCTAAGATCACAACTTGTGTTTCCTCAGCAGCAACCCCACCCTGAAACTACTATGTTCCTCAACATTTCTATAGTAAAATAGTTCTCACAACATTCAATTACACTTCAATTGACAGGAAAATATTTTAACTTTAACCTCTTCCATATTAATCAGTTCTTCAGTACACCTTTAGCATACCCCCTCTCCAAATCAACTGAAATAAACACATACATTGTTAAAAAAAAATTCTGTTGGCTATGAGGACATGTTTTCCATTTCGTCTTTGCATGTGTTGCAGAACCACTCGTCTGGAAGTTCGTCCAAGTTTTCAACATGTATACAATCCCCATGAAACCAAATATCACATCCATCGCAACAAACTACATTATGACTACACTCCATACTGCAGACCCCACATGGGAATTTACAAGATACTGATTTCTTGGCCTTTTTTTCCCCTTTTCCTTTTCCCTTACTGATTTTTCTTTTTACAGTTTTTTTCAATCCACTTTTCTGTTGATCTTCAGTTGCAGAAGATTGTGTAGACCCAGAGCCAGATACACTTTCACTTGCCCCCTGTGTAACAATTTGATCTTCAATATTAACTCCGCTGTCATCTTCTGGTCTATTGAAAACTGCAACATTTGGAATGTCTGAACATTTCAAAATGACTGGTTTAAGAGCTTCTATAATTTGTTTTTTGTTTTTTTGCACTTTAACAGAAAGGCAATATGCCATACATAATATAAGTAGGTCTGCTTTAGTAAATGAATTTAAAATGGATGTTCCCTCATCTAGTATTTCTGCCTGTAATCTCTTGTGAGATACAATTTTGTTTGTTGTTTTGTCATCTGTTATTGTTTTCATATTAAATGGGACAGAAGTTTTACCTCTACCCTTCTCCCTCATTTTTATCTGCTTCCTATGTGCCTCTGTTTTCTGCACTTTAAGTTCCTGTAGGTATGTTTTTCTAAGTTGGGCAAGGCTCATTGAACAATACTTCAACAAGATTTCGTCAAGAAGAGATTTACATGTATTTTGGTCCAAAGATGGCATGAACAAGTTTGTCCATGATTCAAAAATCAAATTATCATTATTCAATTCTGTATGTAAAAATCTTGAAAAATTTGATCCATACAAATTCAAATTAGCAGTCGTTTCCAACTTTCTTATTTTTTGGTCAAGTATAATGAAAAACTTGTGTGCATCATCAGAGATATTTGTTAGTCCCTTTCGCATGTTTTGTTTTCTTTCAGTTTCATACAAGGATTCTTTATCGCTTGAATGCTCCAATAAAAAGCTTTCTGATTTCTGTATTTCATGCAATGCATTAATCTCAGTCTTTAAGCTTTCTACTGCTTTCTTCTTGTTTTGTTTATATAAACACTTTGTAATTTGTTGAATTTTCCTCTTTCTTACTTGCGATATACACCAACCCCCAATATATCGTATTTTCCCTCTACCACCAGCAGATTCTGGAAAAGTAAGACCTTTCTGCTTTTCTGTTTCCTTGGAAACTTTCTTTTTTATTGGGTCTACTACAGATTCTAAAACTAATTTTCTTATCTTACTTGCCAGTTTGAATACAACATTTTTCTGAGCTACTGGGTCGCCCCCAAATACTGAACCAAAATGTTTCAATTTGTTACCCGTCATAATAACGTTGACCTGTCTGTAAAATTTAGATAATGTCTTATTTTCAACTGAAGTACCCTCTTTGAGGAATCTGTCTTTTAATGAATAAAATGCATCCCAAAGGTAATGAACAAGCCTTTCAAGAAGTTCACAATTTTTCATATATTGTATTATTTTATTTTCCTCTCTCTGTTGCACAGTTTCGCATGATTGGTTACAAAGTTCATCTAATATTTCCATTATGTTTATTGACTCTGGAAAAACATAAATAAAATTTTCTTCATAATCCTCATCCAGTGATTCAACTAAATTCAACATAGCTTCTTCATCACCATCATCCTGTGATAAATTGTTTAAATCATCAAAGGGGGTAAACAAATCCTCATAATCCTCTACACATTCTGCTTCTATATTAACGGAATGCCTACAGCATGAGAAATCTTTTTGTGGAAGGTATTGTTCCCTCATGTAAAAGTCAGAAATAATTTTTGGGGGTTTGCGCAAAAGTGTTTTACTGAAATTGTTCACTTGAAGCCCTTTCTTGGCAGTTGCTCTGCTTAGTGCAACAGCAATTTGACCATACTGGTGCATTGACCGGCAATCAACACTGACTCTTTCGAGGGTAAGGCCTTGCGCTTTATGAACAGTAAGTGCAAAGCTAAGTCTTAAAGGAAACTGCATTCTACATGCAACATCAATCTTCTTATCTACATCATATACTGTGAAGGAGTGTCTTTTGATTGAAGCATTTCTATTTAGTGAAGGAAAATAAACATCAACAGCCTCAGAATTGAAAGACATTACTTCACCAGTCAATCCATTCACAAGTTCATCCGAAAGGTTTACTATCAAAATTACAGGAGACCACTTTTTCAATGCAAGTATTTTTGCTGCTGCTACAGAATTCAACCTTGTTTTGTCACCACTATCAGTAGCTTCGTACAATTTTAATTCACCTGAAAGTGTAAAAGAAATGATCAGCCAAAAATTTGACATGATTCATGAATCCATACATTTTTACCAGTTTTGTTCAGTTCGTACATAAAACAAGTTATATTATATCATGCATCTTCTCATATTCAGGATTTAGATTATGCAAAATCTGCAGTATTTTTGTGTGTGTATTTTTTTTTTGAACAATGAAAAGTATTAGAGATTTTATAATTTTAGAAGTACTATCATTCCTTAATACGACAGCATTGATGCAATTCAGCATATATAAATAAGATTTCTTTTCTTATATTCCTTGTTAAATATATATAAAGTACAATATATGTACTTGAGACAATTGGGATGAAATTTCCAGAAGTTGTCTCCCCTAGACTAGCACATTAATTCAGTATTTTGATGATTATTTTTACATTTTCAGGTTGTGTTCCAACATAGATGTTCAGGAAAGTGGGAAAGTATGCCTTCAGGACCTTATGTCAAAGTATAGAAAGGCATGTGAGGAGACCAATGTTGTTCCTAAAGCAGAAAACATGTTCTCCAAAGTTTTGCTTCGTTTATTCCCAAATATTAAAAAGGCAAGAGTGCGCTCTGGAGAAAAGAGACAATATGTGTATTTTGGAATTTCATTTAAAGAAAGACAAGAAAATTCAGAGTTACACCCCATGACAATTCAGGAATCACTTAAATATCCATGTATGCTGACTACACAAACACTTTCACTTGTGACATTAATGGTGATGTCTTCAGTCATAACCAATGGCAATATTGTAATGAAAACAATCAATCTAAATTTTACTAACCAAACTTGGACTTTAGCGGTACGTGGAAAAGATGTATGTTTAAGTAATTACGGGATTTCTAATAAATTCAGTAAAACAAAGTCCAATTTAAATGAAATTTTACAGATCACATCAAGATTAGACATTTGCACTGGTTTGGAACTTGTTAACAAAAAAAAAAATCCTGTTCACCTTCGACTTGAAGAAGTAGCAATAAGGGGAGATGAAAATACACATGAAATGAGGATGAGAAGTAGAACATGTGAACAAGTGTTAGGCTGGTATTGTACAGGGAACTCCTGCAAGAAATGTGCTGCATTGGTTTGGAAATTCAATAATGAATCAGAAGATGACGTTATTAACCTGTCAAAAGTTGATGGTGAAGACCTCCACCAAATTTTCAATAGTATTTTTCCAGGGGCATCACCAGAAATGAAGGACTTTTTGTCCATCCAACATAACATATTGAGTTCTAAAAGTATTAAATGGGACAAGTCTGTTATTAAAACTTGTTTAAGTATGTGGTCCAGAAGTGTAAGCTGCTATGAAGAACTGCGGGACAGTCACATATTTGTTCTCCCTTCAGGACGTCACCTGCGCAGGTTCAAAAATTCATCTCCACAGACAGCAGGGATCAACGAGGAGATATTTAGATGGATGTTGAACTCTGCAAAACAAGTAAATTTACCAGTATCAGGGTATTACGGTGGAATCTTACACGATGAGGCAAAAATTCAAGAGGATTTAGTGATCAAAGTGAAAGGTGGTACAAATGAGTTAATTGGATGGGTAGATACAGGCGATGAAGGAGACAATCTGAGAATTTTGAAAGAGCAAAATGTCACAAAGAAACTTGCTACAGATGTTTTACAAATCACATTTCTTGGATATACTGGTTTTAGGTTTCCTGTTGCCCACTATCCTACAGATGGAGTAAAAGCCTCTGAACTTTACATAATCCTATGGGAAGTCATTTCAAAATTGCAATCTTGGGGATTTATAGTTGATTACATAATGCAGGATGGTGGGCAACAGAACAGGGAATGTACAAAACTCCACTTCAGAGACGATCCAAGACAAGATGGTTTCATGTCTGACAGCTTAGTACACCCTAACAGAAAAGTTTTTCATTGTCAAGATATATCACACAACATAAAGAAGTTGCGGAACGCAGTATTAAGTAGTGGTGTGAACACATATAATACCAAACTATTGACAAAAGGTAGCAAGGCAATAGTTTGGGAACAGTGGTTGAATGCAGCAAAGTGGGACGAACAAACGAATTCCAGAAAAATTAATTACAAATTAAGCTCATCTCATCTCCATCCTGATTCCTCTGAAAAGATGAGAAATCATCTGGCTGAACAGGTCCTTGATGACAATATGTTGAATTTGATGAAGCAGTACCAGCTTTCACTTATAAACAATGAAGTACTGAATGGTGCTATAGAGTTCCTTGAAAACACAAGTAAACTGATAAATTTTTTTAGAGATCCGAGGCCGGTTGTTGAAGTGAATGACATGCGACTAAAGATACTACAAGAAGTTCTCAATTGGTTTACAGGGTGGAGAACGGAAATTGCCAGTGTGAAAGCTAAGCCAAAACAGAAGGAGAAGATGTTACCTAGTCTCAAATGTTTGGATGACATTGAAAGTACAATCGTAGTGTTTCTTAAACTGTGTGAAATTCACATGTCCGAGTTCAAGGGAAATGGTATCTACCCTTCTCGATTTAATTCTGACCTAGCAGAGAACATATTTTGTCAGCAAAGGGGTTTATATAATGGCAATGCAACAAATCCGAACTATGAGACATACTGCAATACAATGAACAGTGTTATTTTAGGACAAACATCTAAATGTCGAGCAAGGAAATCAAATGCTGGGATACCAACCGCTGACCCATATTCTTTTCATGTGAACATACCACTGATCAAGAAAAAGAAAACCTTAAGAATTTAATTTTGGTGATTTGTGTATATTACCTTCCATATCCAATAGGCATTCTGAATTCCATATTTCGACATCTAAGTTTAAGGCATACAGTTTGACTGGTTTGGTTCCTGGAGGCAGGTTTCTCTTTAATCTTTTCAAAAGATTGTGTGTTTCTTCAGTTATTTCTCCACTGAAAAAGGAATAAATAAATAACAGGTCAAAACTTTTGAATTGAACTTGTCACAGTAACAGTATTATTATTCAGGGGAGGGTGATATTTAACAAAATTTTGGTTACTTATATATTTTGTGTAACTTTCCTGGAGGGGTGATGGGGGGTGTACTCACCAAATTTTCCTCTACCTAGGCTCTTACTAATTTTTGGGAGTCAAAATTATCAAATTTACTTCATTTTTTTAAGGGTACAAAATTTTGAAGGTACTTTGTCCAAACATTGGCAAGTTAAGAAAAAAAATTATATATTTTTACATATATTAAACCAAAATCTGGCAGCAGTAAATTGTACGGTATTCGGATGGGTGAGTGTGGGAATTGCTTTTGGGGGGGGGGGGGGGGGGGGGAATTGGTAAAAAAAAATATTTGTTTGAGTGTATCATGAACCCCCCCTCCCCCTTTTCATAAATATAATTGTGATTGTTAGCAATTCTTTAAAGTCATTGTATGTCATTATTGCCACAATAGATTAAATATTCAATTTACATCCCTGTCTGACCCTATTTTTTAGCATTTTATTTTGATTTTGGCTAAAAATGAACCGGTCCACACAATTTTTAAAGAATAATTGGATGTGAACCTAGTGATTAATTAAAGTGGCCTGTAATAATTACCATGTATTATTTTATATAACAGTTCTGCATATAAATGTCAAGCATATTGATTTGTTGTTTGTGTTTTTCAAGATTTGATTAATTTTGATTTTTGGTGTATTAATGCCACTTTCAACAATATTTTAGCTATATCATGGCGACCAGTTTTAGTGGTGGAGGAAGCCGGAGTACCCGGAGAGATCCACCAACCATGGGCAAGCAACTGGTAAAATTTATCACTTGCAGCTGCGAGTCGAGTGCACCCTTTTTTTAATTTACAAAGCCGGGTGCGAACCCTCGCCATATTGGTGATAGGCTTGTACGAGTTGTTAGATCCAACGACCTAACTCATTGAGCCACCTGGGCCCCTGTGTTTTTCAAGAAAAAAACAATACATTACCTATACTATTTCAACAGAAGGAAACCAAATTTTGTAAGTCCACACTATTTGATTTGAGTATGGATGACATAGATAGGAGTGAGTCGGGGACTTTTCTATGTAATTCTCCCAAACCCTAGTTTTAATGAAGTTGCAAAGAAAAAGCTTCATTGGCTCTTAATCATTTTAAGTCATTACCCAGCAATCTGGTGAATGGCTGCTATAAAATCTGGTTCAGCTTGGCGATGAATGGTACTCAGTTGTACATGGTGAAAACAATTTCTCACAAAAGTAGATTGCACACAGTAGTAACCATCATCATTGTAACTTTGGTTTGCTATGGGAGGCAACTGTAGGAAGTCGCCACATAAAATCATCTGGACATCTCCAAATGGGTGGTCACTCTGTCTAATTTTGCTAAGAACATGTTGAACTTGTTCAATCATTTTAAGGCTCAACATGGAAATTTCATCTATAATTAGGCAGTCCATTGCACAGACATTTCTTTTCAGTTTTTCATGCGATTCCTCCGAGGACAAGAGTTCAACCAATTCATCATTGGTATATCTGCCATCCTTTAACCCTAAACATTTATGAATAGTTGTTACCACTTTGTTTAGACATTTGGGCAATTTTTCTTGTAAAGTTTGAGCAGCCTTTCCAGTTATTGCTGTTAAAACAACATTTTTGGCTTGTTTTTGCAATTGTTCTGCAATACGGGCCACCGTGAAAGATTTACCAGTCCCAGGATATCCAGTTATTAATAAATTGTGCCCACTTAAGGCCATTTTCAAGGCTTTTTCTTGAATGCTGTCCATTTTCTTTAATTTATTATTTCGTCTGTTATTTCCCGCGGTATCTTATACTTAGAAACACGATAACTAGCGAG
The DNA here is from genome assembly GCA_963383655.1 of Bathymodiolus septemdierum. Classification (NCBI taxonomy): domain Eukaryota; kingdom Metazoa; phylum Mollusca; class Bivalvia; order Mytilida; family Modiolidae; genus Bathymodiolus; species Bathymodiolus septemdierum. The sequence continues at coordinate 128,990,880 of OY726517.1, forward strand.
AAAACCAAATATCGAATGGTAAAACCCCGAGAGTTCCGAACCTCCGTTTTTTTATAGGTGGCGCTGTTACTTTCACTTTTGGTCCACGGTGTTCTCTACTCCGGCGAATTCCTGACAAAAACGACCGCTGCGCCTTCACAAGAGGTAGTCGAGGAGAGGTCATGATATTTTTTGAAAAGAATAAGGTCTTGGGAGTTGAACCAAACAGGGTTTTGAATATATTAGAAGGAATTTAAAAAACAAACACGACTTGAAGCGAGCGGGGGTAAAAAAGATGTCCGCCCTTGTATATGTTTATACATTGATAGTATATTTACCTGGATAGTGACAAGTCCCTGTGCTTTAACCCCGTTCCGGTGGTGAAATGTTTTTCCGGTAAATTTCGATACCGATCTGCTGTGCACGAAAGAAATAAAAACATCTAGAGAACATACATGGATTTAACTTCCAAAAACTGTAAAACTGAAACTGCAACCTTGCATACCAACCTTTAGTTACATCTACAAAGTTTGGTTGTTGAAGGGCGCCATCTTGAAGTTTGTTTACCTCGTTCCGGTGCAATGAGAAATTCTGATTGTATGGATGCACCGGTGGGACACAATGTGACTCATGATTTTTAAATTAATTTTTACATTATTAATTGTGATTTTAACCAAATAAAACATATTTTGGCAGATTTTTTTTTCTAATAAATAACAATTGAACAAGAACAGTAAAAATTAACCATAGAATTTTTCAAAACAGAACAGAAAAAAAACATAAATTCTATGGTTTTATGTCAATTTAATTTACTGATCTTTACAGTGGGGACAGAAAAACTTGTCTTCCCTCCTTACAACCCGGACATCACAACAAAATCGAAGATGAGTCCAGTGGTTACATGAACGATTGTCACATTGTGCCCATTGTACAAATTCAATGCCATAGACTTGATGGATTCCATCTGGTGAGCTCTTTTGACACACACAGCATGGTTCTTCATCATCTGTCAATTCACTCTCAGATTCTGTGTCTACTGGTAGATTGGGCCTCCTTTCCTGTAAAGTCCAGATGTGCTTGCCACTGCAGCAGGTCCATTTTCTGACATTTTTGCAACTTTCTCGTTTTTGACAGCAACTTGTGATTTGTTTTGTTTTCTTTTAACTGGTGTCTTCTTTTTTTGAGCAGATTTGGTTACTGATGTATGTTTGTCGACTTCCTTGGTACTCTTAAATGGTGGTTTAAACTGGGCTTTCTTTTTAGTTTTTATGTTGGATTCTTTCTGGCTAAGATAGTCAAGATTTTTCTTCTTTCCTAAGTACCCAGTGCGGGTAAAATAATTACGTTTCTTTTCAGTTCTCTCTACAGACACAATTGACCTATTTTCAAGGAAGTTATTGACTTTAGAAGGTATCTGTAGTGCACATTCAACAATTTTTTTTTTATCTTTAACACATTCAACAATTGGTTCAGCTACATAAATAGGAGTTACTGGGACTTCTTCAGGTAATGATGGTTGGCTGTTGTTTTCCTGATTCAGTACAGTGGTATATTTAATTTAAATAATTGCAACTATAATATTCATATAAATATGAACATAACAAAAATTTTATTGTTTAATATTGATAACAATTTCAAAATATAACAATTAAATGCAAAAAGTTGAATTAACAATAATTATTGGGGAAAATGCTTTTTTAAGGAATATAAATAAAGGGAGATAATCATAGTACTGTATAGTATTATAAAATTACTACTGAAAAACTTTTTGTAAAAAAAATTTGAACCAATAGTGATTAACACAGTTTGTCTATAAGCTTATATTTTAAAAAAAATGAAATAAATATTTTACAATACTGTCTGTACTCCTGTAAAACAATAAATCAACTAAAGTCCAACTACCCTTCAGGTCAGAATTTGTAACAAAACATGAAAGTACCACAAAAAGCCGACATATGCTTATATCGGGTCATATATTTTGAACATCTAAGATCAATTTTCATAAAAGCGGTATACTACCAACTTACTACCATATATTTTTTATTTATTGTGTAATAGGATGTCCCTGGTTTTGCATAATACATTCAAAATATGCCATTTTGACAGGTTTAAGAAAAGCTTGTCACATTGTCCTGTCGAAAGAAATCGGAATATACAACATTTTACTCAAAGTCGAGTGGGAACATTTAGAAAGAAACGACTGACGATACCAAAGGGCTTATTGTAAGTTGTAATTCGAAGAAGGATGGGTGTTATGGTGCATAACGCCACTTTCAACAATATTTTAACTATATTGTTCGAAGAATGACACACAATACAATGACCAAATTGAAAAGGACAAATAATGATCTACAAAACACTACTTGAAAACTAAAGATAGAACAACTCGAACCCTGTGAAATATTTTCGTTTCCTTATGAATATTTTGGAATTATAGTACGTTAGTCACCCCGTTATCAACGTTAGAGTACCACTACAAAAACACCGCTTTCAAAGTTTTAAGAGAATCACAAGCAAGCATAAATATATAGAGTACATGGCATACTCTTTCATTTTACTTTGGAATATGTTTGTTTGTTTGTTTGTTTGATTGATGGTGTTTAACGCCACTTTCAACAATAATTCAGTTATATCGGGGCGGTCAGTTTTATTGGTGAAAGAAACCGGAGAACCCAGAGAAAACCACCGACCTGTCGCAAATCACTGACAAACTTTATCACATAATGTTGTATCGAGTACACCTCGCCATGGACACGATTCGAACGCACAACTTTAGAGGTGATAGGCACTGATTGCATAGATAGTTGTAAACCCAACTACCATACGATCACGACCACGATGGCCTCTACATTGGAATAAATTATATGCATCTGACTCTAACTCGATTTACACAGTGGAATACAGTCACACGTCCGTTAATCAAGGGGACCATCGTCGTCGTGACTAAGGTATTTTGATTTATAACTACTTATGCATTTGGTTTTTGATTGACAACATATTTGTTATCTTTGGTTGACGTGTCGGCATACCTATGGGTGCAATATGTGCTCATCTTCTCGCCGACTTGTTCCTTTATTCGCATGAGGCAGACTTCATACAGTGGCTTCTCAAGAAAAACGAAAAGAAGCTAGCCCGTTCCTTTAATTCCACGTTCCGCTATATAGATGATGTCCTTTCACTAAATAATTCTAGGTTTGGTGATTTCGTTGATCACATCTATCCCATTGAGCTTGAAATAAAGGATACCGCAATACAGATAGGTCTGCGTCATACCTTGACCTACACCTCGAAATTGACAGTATGTAGCAACATTCCAGCAGCACCTGCAAAATATTGAGTATATATCTCTCAGTTGATACGATATTCCAGAGCTAGTGGTTCCTATCAGGATTTCTGGATAGAGGGTTGCTGCTAACAAGGAAGCTACTGAGCAATGGGGCTCCTCTTGGTTAAGTTAAAATCATCACTTCGAAAGTTTTACGGTCGTCATCATGACATGGTTGACCGCTATGGAATATCTGTGTCACAAATGACCACGGAAATATCCCACTTGTCGTAAACACTTTCCGGTCTTTTCCTCATTCATGACTTATCACCGGGTTTGTACCTAGATTAACGCGACGGGTGTCACTAGTGGAGCAGGAACACCTTTCCCTTCCGGAGCACTCGAGTTCACCACTATGTTTTTAGTGGGGTTCGTGTTACTCAATCTTTGGTTTTATATGTATGTTCTGTAGATCGTTGTTTGTTCTTTTGTACTGTTTCTTTTGGCCATCTGTTCTTCTTCAATATACGGATTCTGATGACCCCTTTGGCATCTTAAAACTCTTCTTCAAACGATTACATGGTGTCTATCTCAACTCAGATCATAGATATACACCTACCTGTTTGTTCGTTTGTCCATTGTTTTGGTTTGTTTTCTTGTTTTTTGTGTTTGTTTTTTTGCATTTTGGATTTAAGCATTAGCTAAATAACTGGCTTGTGATAGATGACCATCACTTGGATATTCTTCTTATTCCCAGGAACCAAAACAATTAAGGTGAAGTCGACCGTCTCGAAATGGTTCAACGCCAGGCTCGTCACCAACATACATTGAAACACGGCTAGAGTTCTTATATGTTACAACGCTTGAAATGGCCTAGTTTTGGAAAAAGGCAAAACGATGCTCGATTAAACTATATTTTATATTTTTTCGTTTCATCTAGTGTAAAGTATGTACCGAAAATTTCTGCATTTCTTTAATCAAACATTAATATAAGAACGATCAGATACAAATGTTATCAGTCTAGAATGGTCGGACATGGAGCTCTTGACGGACAGATTGTTCCTCACCCTCTTAACAGGTCAGATGGTACAAATTGCCATATCAAATCATTATAGATTGATAGAGATATCATACATTGAAGATTTTGTTATGTATATATAATAAATATGATATATTATTTTGTTCATAAGAATAGTTTTTGTTGTTGAAAATATTACATCATCAGTACAAATAGGTTATAAAAAATAGATCAAGTTGCTTACAAGTTTTTAATTTTGACCTTGAGTTTTAATATGTTCTAGATATTTCTGTATATTGCTTACGTAAGCAAAGTCACAAGGTCACAACTGGTATATTCTAGAGGATTTCATAAATACTATATAAGGAACAAGAAGTGTAATAGCAACCAGTCTGAAATTTAGAATTTACATAACAGCTGGAATCTATAGCATTGTATTTGGATATATTTACTTAGCGAAGTCACGTGACTTGAACATTGAACTACAATGCATTAACAATTTCAACGGACAATATTTGGAAACTTTGTAGATTATAAATAATAGTTTACTTCAACAGGAATTCATCTACATGGGAAAAGATCGACTAATATACCAGAAAGGACAAGAACATTTATTCAAACGGAATTTAAATTTGAGGCCAGTTATTATTTGTTAATTTGATATTTGTAATTGTATAATAGTGTTAAGTAAATTGTATTATTATGTTAAAGCATAAAATCTTAATTTATTGTTGGTTGTGTCTTTCTGTTAACTAGCATATTCTAGAAAAAACTTTACGTAACAGTATAGTTAAGATAGTTGTGAGCTTGTGTTCAGATCATAATATCAACATATTCGCAAGGTATGCAGATTTGATTATTTGGTGAAAGGAGATCATTTATATATTGGAACATGGAATTGAAGGAGAGGGTTGGCCTCCTGTTGCTTTTCTTTCAAAGCACATCCTTGAAATCTGCATCATACGAATACAGGCAAGTTGACGAAAAGAGGAGCATAGTTTGTACCACTGTTCTGATTAAAAGATCGCGTTGTATTGGATGTCAATGGTAGCTTAGTGTATTTTATACATGATCTTACTCACAAAAACCTTCATGATACCAAAGAGTATATCAGGAGCACACCAAACCAACAAATACAAATAATGGTCGAAAAACCACTACAGAAAAATAAGGATTGTGTAATGCAAACTCCACTAAACACGGGGATGAACTCAGGTTCGCGGGAATGGTATGTAGTTCCTGGTACGTATCATTAAATGTTCCTTGATAAATTCGATATCATATTTTTCCACGGTATGAATCTCCTGTAGTAAATCTTTTAACCACAAACAAAATATATTTCCGTGATAAATCATAGATTAGAAAACACCACATGCACAGCATGCGCTAACAAGCTTGTGTATTAAAGTAGATAAGACTGCATTGCTGCATGTTGTAATTCGTATTGTACTTTCATATCGCAATATCAAGGGGTTGGGTTTATGGCGGTTAATGTTACTTGCAACAATTTTTCAGTTATACCGTGGCGGTCAGTTTCATTGATGGATGAAACCGGAGTACCCGGAGAAAACCACCAGCCTTTCGTAAGTCACTGACAAACTTTATCACATAATGTTGTGTCGAGTATAAGTCGCCATGATAGGGTTGGAAGTAACAACTTTAGTTATCTTAGGATATGCATGAAAATACAAATACCAATATCGTAAATTATATATATATATTATATAATAAACACAACAGGATTGTGCTAGTTCTATTTGCTTCGAGTGATGAAAAATAGACAAAAGTCAAATGGACAATACGTGCATCATCAATGAACAAAGGATACAAATTATGAAAGCGGACACTGTCAAACCAGCAATAGTGGATATAAGACATCCATCTGTTGACAAAGGGTACTCAGTGTTCAACACACAGAGCATCCTAGCATGTCCCCAGGTAGCGAAATATTAAGTTGGAATAAGCGTATTCTGGAGTGTGTTCAAGATGATAAAATCTTCGAACGTCTATATTCGAATCATATTTTTCGTGTTACTCGATCTTTAGTTTTATGTGTATGTTTTGTAGATCGTTATTTGTCCTTTTATCCTTTTTATTGTGGCCATTGTGCTGTCTGTCCTTCTTTGATTTACGGATTCTGATTACCCCTTTGATATCTTCAAGCTCTTCTTTTCTGATACCCCAAAATGTAAGAAGCTATTTAAAATCACATAGTGTTGTGTCGAGTATAGCTCGACATCATCGGGGTTGGAACTCACAACTTTAGTTATCTTAAGATATACGTGAAAAAAATCCAAATAAAGATACCGTAAATTACATAAATTATATAATAAACACAACAGGATGGTATTAGTTCTATTTGCTTCGAGTGATAAAAAATAGACAAAAGCTAAATGGACAAGTCGTACATCATCAATGAATATTTAGAATGGCGGACAAAGACAAATGTGATTAATGATATTTCATGTCTTGTTGAGTTATACACACATTTGCATTTGCCAGATTCGGTCTGGGGTTACTTTGTTTGGTGAACCACATTTCGACTGGAGGATCTCAACTAACTGGGATTATACACCAATATTAATTTTAATCCCGATAGACAATGATGGTGACGTACTTTGATTTAAATGGCTAACATTTCCTCCAAGTGAAGCTGTCTACTATGACATGAAATAAAGAGTCTTGAAAACAGGCTGCAATCGTCCTTTACAATATCCAGTTTACTTTTTGTTCCACTTACACTTGCATTACCATTCCGACTGAAAAGGGGAAACTTGTTCTTTTTAATTGGCTCATAAAACCTATCTTGTTGGCAAGTCCGGATTTGCGGTTGTCGTATTGTCTTGATCCTGTTTCCAATAGGCTGGAAATTTTACCAACTGAGGATTTGACGACCTCTTTTGAATCAAGTTTATAAATATCAGTGGATTCCTCCTGGAATGGGTTTCATAATATAGTCAATACAAATCTGTTTGAGTCTTTGTATCTTATTCCAGAAATTGCTTGGACTGTGGGAGAATCTTCATGATGTTGTTCATTGTTACTATGGTAGCCTGATCCCATTAATGATTAAAATTCACCTACTAATCTGTTTATTTTTGAACCGGCGATCATCCATCTTCTCCATACAGCCGGGTCTTCTGTTGCCAATCAGAGTACCTGTACTGTCATGTAAACGTCGAATATACATTGGAATAGGCAACGCATTTACTTCATTGTTTAATGGCATATTTTTCTAACATCTGGTATCCATCTGTAGATGATATCAAAGATTCAATAGTGTCTCCCTGACACAAACAACGCTTAAACTAATCAGTGTCCCAACTACCTGTTGAGACAGATGAAAGACGAATTATTTTCCCCATTTTGAAAGAACAAAATATTATAATTCAAAATTCACAATTCCTTTAAAGAAATGACATTTCAATACAGAACTCTACCACAAATAATAAAATTCAAAACAAATAGATACATGTATCAAGCCGATGAATTATCCTTTTACCGCCTATAACTGCACTTTATTGTATGGAATTTGACTGAATTCAGCATCATGATGTAATACCTACGTGCAGTCCGATCGTTCATACAGTATCATTTAACTCCCGTGCGATATATACACTATCCACAGGAACAACCACCCTCACCTCCTTGGCCCGGCTATCTCGCGTTGGTACATCTTGTATATTCAGGTACGACTTTGTGGAATTAAAAGGGACAGTCTTAGCGTATTTGGGAGCACTTTGAACAAAACCTGATACTGAACCCCATGTCCAGATAATCGGCAGTGATGCATACCAGTGTGCCCTGGTAGTGCAAAATAATTCAGTCTTTTCATATTTGTATCTGTTATGAACGTCGGTTTTAGTCAAATAATAAAAAAAAGTGAAACAAATGTAGCTGAATAACACATTTAATGCATTAGAAATATAATTTGCGTTAGTATATATGCAATATGCACATATATAGAATGTGGATTGCGAATTTCGCCTGTCAGAGACAGTCTTCTTGTACTTTGACCGCTATCTTGAAAACTCGCCGACTTCGTAAAGTGCACGATTTTGCCAAATTTCGGTGTTAATAAGCTCCACTATAGACAGTTGTCTTATAATTGAGGTGACATACGCTGGAAATGCAAGTTTCGTCTGATTATATTTGACAAAGCAAAGTATATTGCATTAAATATATTTATTTAGAGCCATCATGAAAAGAAATACACCTTTATTATTCAATTTTGATCATAGACCATCTTCAAAGACTATCATTAAGATTATTTGATCTTGAGCGCGACCCTGTTTTTGTCTTATCTTGATGCAAGTAAAATATTGATAACATGTTTCGTATCTTTAAGATATGGTCACTTCCGTGTAGCCATGGTTACTACGTAAGTTGAATAAATTTGACAATAAATGTATCAATACACATAAACAGATAATAATAAACAGATCAAGATTCTCACAAGATATAACACATTCTACAAACACTCATTGACCCTGCTATTGTAGCCATTCGTTTTTATTTTGTAATAGTATGTAGGTAAGTGGTAGCGATGAAGTGCTGGTTTTTTATTTCTTATTTTTTTATATAGTTTTTATGTATGTATTCTCATTGGAGATTCATTTATCAAGAAGCGGGTGGTGTCCCCATTAACCGGTTTAGCCTCGCAATATTTAAGTCTCTCTCAGCTCGACAATATGACTGTTTACCGTTACGCAATATCTGTGTCACAAATGACTATGAATATCTTCAGTTTGTCATAATCATAATTCGTGTTTGAAACAAGACGAAGAGTAAGACGGTGGGTGCCACTAGTGGAACAGGAATGTCCTACCCTTCTGGAGCGCTTGAGTGGAGTTCGTGTTGCTCAATCTTTAGTTTTCGGTGTAGTGCTTTGCAGAGCATTGTTTGTATTTCTTCGATTTTCGGCTTCTGATTTTCCCTTTTGTGTCTTCAAACATTTCTGACTAATGTGTAACTTAATATTGTCACATGTACGTCCATATTGTTTCGTTAAATTAATCATAGTTTTATCAACAGGAATATTCTGGTCATTATCTTGGTTCTTTGTGTTAGACTGGAGCCTAGTAAACAACAAGGTAATATTTGTTTTCATTGTTTCCCTGTAACGTGTAAAAAATAACTGTTAATTATATTCATTGAGTGAGTGAGTGAGTGAGTGAGTGAGTGAGTGGGTGGGTGGGTGGGTGGGTGGGTGGGTGAGTGAGTGAGTGATTTGTGCTTAACGGCAATTAATCTATATTTATATATTTGGATTTTTATAGCGCTAGCTCACAGAAACAACAATCCGCGCGCGCGGAAAGACATGTCACTTCACTCGGACATAATATCTTGAGACGGACACGCTTACAATAACACCACCGATGCGGTTGATATGTATTGAAAATGATTTTCTTGATGAGTATTTCTTTGACAATAACTACATGTAGTTAATGAGGTTGTTTTGCAAACTAAAGCAGATTAATCGATATCTCTGTTTTATTTACCATGTCAATCAATATACAATGAATATACCTACATTGACGAGGTTAAACCAAATATTATAAAATATGTAATAACTGCCTCTCCACTAACCACGGAGCAATAACATGAATAAGGAGTAAGAGCAAATATTCGTTGGCTCTGAATCAGGTTAATGTGTAAAACTGGAGCGACATGTTTACCTGATGATTTTTGTTTCCATTGGCTAGCACTATGCAAATCCAACTAAACATCTCATTATCTCATCGAAGTGCAACTTGTTCTCGCCATCCTATAGCTGCAAGATTTCTCACCTGGTGTTTAACAGCAATAATTCATTCACTCGTATTCTTATGTGGATACAGCACAACTTCCTCTCGTCAATATTTGATCATGACAAGGATGATTTTAACAACATAAATTCCTATCTTTGAAGTAAGTATTATGTTCTTCCACAATTTCACACAGTGCGCTTTCCTGTTTATGTTCCAACTGGTCTGAAACATCCCACTAAATTATTAAAAAAAATGTATATTTTCACGACAGATGTACTCCTGTACTAGCTATAGGTGATCAATATGGCGATGATGCAACACATAATATTGTCATTATCATTTGTATTTAACTTGCTTCCACACAGAGTCGGAATATTTTTGTGTTTGTAAGACAGGATATCATGGATACAATTGTAATCTTGGTGAGTTTATTCAGATCGAGACGGACAGTATTTCTTGCATCGCAACGATTCCGACAGGAAGGGATGTGATGCTTGTTATAATGCATGTCATAATTGAAATGAAAGAGCAACATGCACAAATGATAAGACATAACAAAAAGGGTACCTAGTCAAACCTAGAGTGATACAGTGTGTTCCGAAATGATTCAGTACTGCATATGACATATATTGATACAATGCGCTGTGACAGCAGTCAGTACCGAATAAAACCAAATTGATAACGTTTGCTGTGAAAATGAGTCAGTATTTTGTCAAACCTGAAGTGATACCGTGTACTGTGATATAAGTCAAATTGAGTAATATCGTTGTGTTGAGACAGCTATCAGTATCGAGTCAAATCGATTACTCCTTTTGCTGCGAACAGAGTTAGTACCTATAGTATAATCAAGAATGATGCGAAAGGAGTAAGAACCTATTCAATCGGATATTTTTGTAGTATGTTGAGAGGTTGAAATTTGCTTCATTTGTGTCCAAGGTCAATTATTACACTATTATTGCTGTGAAATATTTTATTTTGTTAGATGCATGTAGTAGTTCACCCTGCAGAAACGGTGGAAACTGCACCTTCAGCAAAAATAAGTACAACTGTCAATGTATTTCTGGTTATTTTGGGGAAGATTGTCAAAATGGTAAGAATCCTAGAGATATAGAAAATAATACGAAATAGATGAAACCCGAGATCATCAACTACACGTTAATATATTATAGAATGTATATAAAATAAAATTGAGAAAACCGAATAGACAATCCCGAGGCAGAAGACGCAGAAAGAAAACACACAAAACAAAAATACACAACACAGAAAACTAAAACGATAATCACCATGAAACGGGGTGGATCCAGATACTCTCGACATGTAGATCGTTCCTGTTTCTTGTAAGACACCCGGTGTGCTACCCATACTCAAATCCAGTAAAATATTGTCATTGATGAAGAAAATACGTGAAAGGGAAAACATCTATCACCATTTTAGAATTTAATATTTCATATCTTTCAAACAGTTCGTGATGACGACTGTATAATTATTTTGTAGCGATGCCTTCAGTCTTGGTGCAACGTGCTGTGTATGGTATACACAATTATCATCAAATACTACGTTTGTAATAGGATTTGTGGTGAAATAATTAATATTACATGCTTAAATGATTAAATTAATGAAATATTCGGAAATTTGTATGTGCTGTTTCTCCGCTAAGCACGAGACATTAAATAGTAAGAGTATAGACTGGTTGGCTCGGAATTATGATAATGTGTCATTGTGGAGCAAAATGTCTACCGCGGGACTGTTGTCTCAGTGAGCCATCATTTAAGAAAAACTAAGCGTATTGCGTAATTACTAATCGTATATCATCATCTCATGTAACCTGTTCTCGCCATGGTAAAGCAGAAAATAATTCTTAGTCGGCGTTAAACAACAATCACTATTCACAAATAAAGGTTATATCCTTTCTTAATATTGTAAGTAAATAACAAATTCACACGGAGTTGAGAAGAAATTGAAAATATTATGTCCACAAATGTAATACATGTAGTTATGTAGAAGATGAGACTCGATGAAATAGCTTTCTCTCACGTATATACATGTAGCTATGGACGACATGTCAGTCACATCAGTATATACATACAGAGAAATCAGAACGATATATTATCAATTCCAAACCTATGCATGCAAAAGCCTTGATTAATTGAGCACATAAATCATCCTATACATTAGACCTGGAGCATTTCTTTTACTAAGTGTAGATATGTTGATTGCAATAATAAAGTGTGATAAAGTTACGGAAATAAAAATAACACTACAATTAAAAATCAATTACTGTTCTGCAATCAGCTTCTCATATGACGCATGTATCATGTTTAATGGTTAGGAAAATTAACATTTGATGATCCGGCCAACAAATAAGCGATATTCCGTGCAAAAATAGCACGTCTGATTAAGCTACTCACTACACATTTTTAATCTTTTTATCATTCTTCGAAAACCCTTCCCAAATAAGCCAATTGATATCTAGTGGAATAAATTTCCATATGAGACGATGTTCGTGTAACACGAATAATAACACAACATATATATTTAGTGTTGAGCAGGAACTGATTTCTCTTTCATTGCACATGCGTACGCCCATAGTCAAAAGATTGGAAAAATCCAATTAATTCAAAAGTCTTTGGTAGCAAGAAAACCATTGTGCATCAACAGTTGGATAGCAAAAATCGGCTAAGGTGACCTATGCCTGAGAGAGGAGAACCTTAGTTTTGATAATACTTACATTTTTTAGCAACTGCATATTTCAATAGTGTCAAAACTCTGACTACTTGAAGAATTAAATAGATAATTATAATACCTCACATATTATAAATTAACATGATTGGTCTGAATAGCAACACGTGATTTTTTTTTATTTGTGTATATTTTTTTCTTCTTCAAATTCTCATTTTCTACGTAGCTTATTTTATCGTTTGGTTCAATAAGTCAAATGATTTTTTTCAGATGTGTGTAGTATATCACCTTGTCAAAACGGAGGAGTGCGCTTTCATCACAACAATGACTACATATGCCAATGTACTTCTGAATTCCATGGTAAAGATTGCCAGATTGATAAGAGTAAGCTGTTAATTTTGATGTATGATATATTATTTATGGATACGTGAAGTGAATATCAGTTATGGTCACCAGCATCGGTGGTGTAATGATTATCGTGCACGGTTCGAGTGCGGTAGATGGTGGGTTCGAGCCCCGGTCGTGTGTGTCAAATCAAAGTCTGAAATTGGTATTTGTTGCTTCTCCGCTAATCAGTATTAAGCAGAGACTGACTGCTGAGAATCAGAATAATTTTGTCCCGTTGGACATTCATGTCTACAAACAGATTGTTGTTTCAATAATTAACTAGCACTATGCAAATCCAACTAAGCGTGTTGGTCTAATACTAAGCAGACATTAGTTCAGTGAAATGTAGCTGTTCTGCCCTGCTATAGGTGAGTTGGTGTTAAAATATCACAGCATTATTACCAAGAAAGAATATGGATGTAAATTAGCATAAAAACATATCTAATAAATTTACACTTAGACTCAAATTAAAGTAAAGGAACAGCCCTTGTGTTGCTGTTCCACATTTTACACTCACAGTATGATCTTCAATAATGAGTATAGTTCATATCCTAAAATGAATGTGAAACGGCCCCTAATCTGCGGGTGAGCGGTAGTCTTTAGATCTGTCGATTTTATTATTAATGCATGCTATCAACTGTCATAAAGCGAATATTTTTGAAAACAATTTACGTGACGACCTAGAAAAAAACAACAACAACAAGTACAACCACAGAAGTATGACAAAACAAAGGAAAATAAATTAGCATAAAACGGTAAAACAGTAGGCTGTACACAACGAGTACAAGTAGCTGAAAACTTATCGATATTTCAAATAAGTTCGGATATAAGAAACAATATGTAATACAATGAGAGCCATCCGTGCATACCCAATCTAGAGAGCGAACATCAGTAAAGTATATATTCAAAAAAGAAATAAAAATATCTTAAGCACAATAACAAAATACATTCTTATCAACAATAGCTAGCATACTAGCATGCCATTATATACCCATCTAGTGTGGTGTACTGATAAAATCGTAGATATTTATTTACATGCATCGGATGATTTAGATTCCTTGATCGTCAGTCTTACCAATAATGTATAGACGTGAGTTCAAATAAACCAAGAAATCAAAATTAAAAATATATTTAGATTCAGAACTTCGGAACATACTATTTATATTTTTTTTTTTCAAAAAGACAAATTATTCCATATCCATTTGAATGTTTATTTTTGCAACCTGAATATGTAATAATGATGTGGATCTACAACGAAACGGAATGAAATACCATGGCATTATCGTGCCCAATATAACAATATAACAGCTATGACCGATGCACTTTGGGACATTTGATTCACATTGCTCTGTTTGTCACAGATGATATCGATGCTTCGATCAAACTTCTCTATTATTGTAAGTAGTATTTTTTTCTACAAACGTTGGTATTTTCCAAAGTTAAACCTTAAAGATGACATGTCATCGTTGGTAACACACAACTGTAATCACGCTTCGATTACTCTGTACTCATCAACCGTGGGTCAACTGACAGATATATCCTCCTAGTTATGTGATCGTTTTAGAAAATCCCGACGACCGTCTTTGTAGCTAATCAATTCACAGCTTTTATATGTATCTTAATTAAGAAAGGGAAGGAAAGGAAAGAAAGAAAATGAAAATGAAAGTCCTCCCCATTTTTTTGCATAGCTTCTTCACTTAAATCTGGAAATTCACAATATCAACGGCGATTTTAATTGGTCACTATTAATAACCGTTTTGAATGAACCGAGGATTTCGCTGCCAAGTTGACCCGCGGGTGATGTGTGGAGAGAAATCGGTGTGATCACTGCTGTGGATTACCGACGATGAAGACATAGATACGTCATTTCTTCATAATGACATATTATTTAATATTCCAGCCAGTGTCACTAGTGTCACGACGACTATATATAATATTTTGCAAAATAATGTTTAATATTAAATGTGTTTTTACGAAAGTATCTTTAGTTAGTTTCCAACATTCTAAATTAGCACTCCGTAACGATATTTTACTTATTGACATGTACTTCTTACAATGTATGTGTGCGTCAATTCATAGTTGATCGAATCATTTGAACGTTTAATTGAGACATCGTATGACCAGGCGATTTGCTACTATTACACAAGAATAAAGTCAATAAAACACTTGCATCATTTGAATGTTTAATTCTATTATCATTCTTTAATAGCATCCTCACCTATTGGAATCGCAGAGATGAAGTTGCCTTATTTGCTTTTAAATAAGTAGAAAGAAATGTACATTTAAAATATGTATAAAACAATGTATAATGAATATGCATTATGTGGTGATACAACAGTTACTGAACACAATGAACAAACTGTATAATAATTTATTTCATACCAGTTTTAAATTTGACTTTTTCATTTGTATATAGATGGTCATGTGTCATGCATTAATCTGCGTTAAAGGAATTTACCTGTCATTAACATGAAAATGCCCGCAGTCATTATCATGTTAATGACCTCTCGAGGTCTTAGAGTTGCGACGTCCCTTTTTTAAAGCGCGACGCAGATCGTGCAGTTATCAATGTAAACAAACTTTGTCCTACATTGAGCAAGATTATTTAGAAAGTCTTATTTCCTTCTATGAAATAAAAATAATAGTTACTTATGCATAGGGGATTATCGTGATTCATAGACTGCCCTTGGGACAATAGTATTGACTTCAACACTGATAATGTCCTCGTCTGCGGCTCAGGCATTATCACTGTTTCAGTCTATACTACTGTCCCTTGGGCAGTCTATAAATCACGATAATGTCCTATACATAAGTAACTATTATATATATAATGTAGTGTATAGCATTGACTATGCGAAAACTGTGGAATACAGTGTACTCCACGTCGAATCGTGCACTTTGGCTTCCGGCTGATAACTTTTTACGTATATGCAATGCTAAAAACAACATGGTGACTGCTACAGCATGTAGCTAGTTGAGTACGAACGGCAAAAATACCAATTTGTAGTTGTTGCAAGGCGCCTGCTCTTTTTCAAAATCTACTAAAGGGTTCGTTACGTTCCAGGTACTTGCATCTTCGCAACACTGCACTCACCGTAGTACTAGGTATTTCAATACCACAGCTTTCGTGCTTGGCAACACATTACTGATATTGGGTCATGGGACTGCTTTAATTCTTAATTATTTTACTACTTGAAATTATTGAATTGGCTGTATGTTATTTATTTTTAAGGATTATGTGGAAGTCAGCCATGCAAACATGGTGGTTCCTGTTATGAGAATAAAGTCGCTTATATATGTAGCTGCCCTTAATCTTTTAGTGGTCACAATTGTCAAGGTACATGCAACTGTTCCTATCTTCAATGTGCATTGCATAATACCACAACGGATCACGCCAGGTTAATGAAATAAATGGAACGGGAATACCTAATAGAACAGACCCAAAATCACATCGAATATCCTATAAACAGAAGCAAAATATATACAAATCACACTCGTATACAATACAACTCACACATCACGGCTTGGTAGATGCACGCAAACAAAACATGAGGGGTTTTAACTAGTTTTATGGGTTAATAAATTTATATTGCGCCCTTTCTGTAGTCGATTATTCGGTTATTCAGTATTTACTGTACATTAAAGATGCTCTTGAAATATAATATTTCTAGTATATGACATACATATTCTGTCGTTTCTATTATAAAATAATAAATAACTTTTCATTTGAAGGATTAAGATAAGGATACTACTTGAACTAAATAAAAATGTATGCACATTTTCTGCATAATGTGCTATTGTGGAAGTCATCAGACGTATAACTGAAATTTTGGCTTAGAACATAATTCTTCATCAAAGGCATGAAATTGTCTTGTGACCAAGATGAGGCGTTTGATCAAGCATTTCATAGTTTACATGGTATGTGCTAAATATAAATGTTGAAAATGTAATAGGAAGAAAATTAGATAAAGGATACACATGGCATGGAAACATTAGCATTTGAATCATGTTTTGAAACACGCAACGGGATATTTATATAAATACATGTAACACGATATTGATATTTGATAGTGATACAAAGGCCAACGGAGGTACCCTCAAATGTACATGGAACAGGTATGTTCAATATGTTAGAAAATTGTATAGGATTGTATTGTTTGTTGTTTTCTTTAATAAGATGGCAAACAAAAAATGCCATAATCTCGGAACAGTTCGAACTCCTATCGCAAAATCATATAGAAAAAGAGGCAAACTCGATACCCTAGCACACTGTATACCTGCTTTATGATCCATTTATGTGCAATATATGTATTGTTTTTATTGAAAGTATTGGAAACTAATGAATTTTAAGAACATAGATTGTCTGTAAAAGTATAAAAACGAACTTTCGTATAAAGTTAGTAGTTAACCATTCAGGCGAATGCGTGATAGCGGTACATTTTTGTATGGCGGATCGACATTTACATAAAAGTACAATTAACTCCTATCAAATGCTTGTTTCTATCTGTAGCATTTACATGATAGCTCTCATCATTACACTTAGTTATATCAAGGAAGTCAGTTTTATTTGTGGAGGAAGTCGGCGACTACCCCACAAAAAGCACAACCGACAATCAAAAATAGACCATATCAAACAATCTGAATTTTCATTATTAAATCTAAAATTTATGTTATATTTGTTCACCAAATATGACTTGTATCTACTCCATATGACAATGGAAATGGATTAAAAGGAAATGTTGAAAGGGTAGATTTTGATAGTTTGTATTTTCAAACGTTTTCCTGTGGAGAGATGGACAGAAAGGGCTGTCACTATTGCATGACCGATAAGCACAGTCCTTAACCGCAATTGAAATCGGATATGGTCTATACCCCACAATGAATAGAAATCGAACTAAAGAAGAAAGATTTTAAGATACCAAGAGATAATCAATATCCGTTATTCGCAGAAGCATTAATTGGTGTCAAACGCAAACATTATCAATATTGCAGCTATATCGTGGCCCGAAGAAGGACAGACATTGCAATGGCCTAACGAAAAATGACAAAAAGACAAACGTAGGTCGACAAAATACTTCATAGAAAATTAGAAATCCAGAAATAAGTACTCTACTAAAAAACGAGTGTGAATCCTGGTGCTCCGGAAGGGTAGGCTGTTCCTACTCCACTAGTGTTACCAGTCGTTTTACTGTGAAACGACGCAAACATCGTGTTATATATACATTAGGATGATGGGCACTGACCGCATACGTATTTATCCTGCAATGACAGCATTTACCGACCAATAAAGCCTGCCCTCCCAATATATTTTTTTGATATTGGTCAGTTATAAATAGAACATACAAATGTAAGCTCCGCCCACTCCGGAACTTCAATGTGTATATGCAACCTGCAGCCAACCCGCCTCAGTGACAATGACCTTCCGGCTTTCGAAATAAATGACACTTAACAGTAGTTCTCGTTGATGATGTTTATATAATGTTAAGACTATTACTTGTTGTTGATTTTCTTTTCCATTCCAAGCTGTATTTAATTAATAAATACACATTGTATCATTTTGTTCATGCATTTTTACCTAAGCGTCGCAAATCAATATAAACCAAATCACTGCCGATCGATAGACCAATTTCACGTTACCGCCGCCATTATGGTTGAAAGGTCAATCGGAGTAAAATAAAACGTAAACAAGACGTCATTGCATTTGTAAACACGGTGACGCAGTTTATTCATCGTGGCAGTTGTGCACATATCGTCACGGTCATAAGGAAGTTTTCGTGAATGTGTTGGTTAGGAAAATAATTTATGACTACATGTATCCCGTAGATCCTGAAAATAATGAGAGATCGTGTGAATATTCAGCTATAATAGTTCCAACTTCCAAGGATATTGTGACACAACCTCGCAAATAGTACTGTTTACAAAACATCCTAGACCTGCAAGAATAAATAAAATATATCATCCTAGCTGGTACTTATCGATTAACTTGAAGAAAATTCATCTAAAAAAAAAGCTCGTATATTTTGTTTTCTGACTATCCTATAAAAGTGGGGGTCCTGATAAAAAAGGGAAATCAAAAGAAGTATTTTCCTCCTAAACGACTGACAGGTATTTGTACAAAAAACAGCTTTGTAATGTTAATGCTTTAAAGTTGACACTATGTTAGACTTCTGCATGGTTTTCTGATTTATCATATTTATATCACATTAAACATGCAATTTGCAAATTATCATATGATGGAGCATCAAATAAAACTGTTTAAAAGGCCCAACATAAAACTGGTATGCCCCTTTTGTTAGAGAATGTATAAAGTCTGTGTGTGTAAAATACTTTTGATGTACTAACTTAAAAATGATTTAGTTCAACTATATATCATTTTGTGATTTTCTAGAAGTCAAAATCCTGTAAGAATGCACACCTTTAGTATTTGTACATTAAGCACACTACAACATAATACAAAAACTCTAGCACAAAACAATAGGGAGGGACAGACAGGGGTTAAATAGTATGCCCTGATACAGGGCTATACATTAACAGTCATATGTTCCATTCTTACATGTATGTCAAGCACATTATTATGGTGTGGTTTCTGTTCGTGAGGCACTACATCCTTTCTTGCTTATGTCAATATCAGGAGAGCAATAATAACATATATGGATTAGTATGGAAAAAGTGCTAAATTCAGGAACAAGTCGATCTTGGTTGGGCAAAATATGTACATGCACATGCACTTTGTAAATGATTCAACTCGATAACTTTTGTAAATTATAGAGCACAAAAATTAAACAAATATTCATTAACAAGAAATATTTATTGCAAAAACAAAACACTATTAAAAGGTCAGCTACATGTATAATAACAATGTTGTAAAATAACAAAACTATGAATTGGAACATTGAAGAATGGGTAATAAAACACATTATTTCTTATGAAGCAAGAATCTTGCAATCACCCCAGCTAAACCATTTACACCCGGGATGAAATAAAAAAAAAGTAATTTTGAACTACGCACAGCAATAGTATGATATCACAAGAAATACATTCGTTATCTTGGTGTAATCAGGGGTGCACAGAATTGTACACCGGTGTTGAAATTTCATAAACCCTTGAGTGCGCCGAAGGGCGTATGCATTTTCAACACCGGTGTAAAATTCTGTACACCCCTGATTACACCAAGATAACTAATATTCCCCTCATCCTGGTGAAATCTTAAGTTAATGATTGAATGAACATTATATTGCTTTTAACATCAAAAAGTTAATATTGGGGGACACTATGCAATTTTCTCTATCCTTTAGGTATTGAATTGAGAAGTTAAACAATCTGACAAAATTTCCATCCCCCCCAAAAAAACATACTATATGTAATAAGGTTCAAAACTCCTTTAATTTCAAAATATGTGTCTAAGACTTTCTCAGGTAAATGAACAAAGCCCAAAATATTAAATAATTTTACAAGAAAAACAACACTCATATTGGGGATAAAAACATTCTATTCATATACTTTTTAAACAATAAACAACAAGAAACATAAACCATAACATATGTAACATGTGTAAACTATTTAAGCATGAGTAACAGGAAACACATTTAGATACAAAAAATGAAAAGACCAACGCCCTTAGTTGGATTTTGAGAGTGCTAGTTCATTGTAACAACAGTCTGTGGGTAGATACAGGTATGTCGTTCCACTCTGAAACATTATTCTGATTCTGACCTGACCAGTCTTTGCTCTTACTCCTTAATGCTGCATTCTTACCAATTTTATAATCTTTGGTTTGACTAGACAGGGGCTAGAACCCATGGATCTACCACATTCAAGGTGAGCATGCTAACCATTACACAACATTTTTGCGGTCGTGTAAAAATCACACTGAAAAAGGAGTAGTTCTTCAAAACTTTCATTGAGCTAGGGACTTGTGTCCAAGTTAGTTAATGCAGTCGACATGATCAAGCATACCTTGTATATTGAAATAAACCCATATATTAGCTTCCAGTCAGATTTGAACTGATATCCTTTCAACATTATTGAAATGTACTACCTTGTACTATAGAAGCTATATACATGTATTGTAATTGGTAGCAGTTGACAAACCTAATATGTACTCAGATCATTAGCTTCCAGAGGGATTTTAACTGACATCTCTCAAACATTATTGAAATGTACTGATTCATTGACACCATAGTAACTACAACATTTTGTCATGAATATGTTAGGAACATTTCAGCCAAGATTGGTTGCAATCCCTTCTGTTATTATCTAATGGTCCTGAATTGGCACTGCATAGACACGATAGAGAATACAAAAAAGCATGCATAAATGCCATACCCTGCAGTGCAAGAACAATAAGCTCCTTCTGTCAAACCATCATCTTCTTTGGCGCAATATCTATACATTGTGGGGGTCGTCATCCATACTTGGGGTCAATTGCTTTCAAATGTAATCGATTACATTACAATTACATTGCAATGTTCATGATTACATTACATTACGATTACATCAATATTCAAATGTAATCGATTACATTACTGATTACATTTAATGTCATGACAACCAATACATTAGTGTTTTATGTTATTTTGTCTCGTGTGCATCTGTCCGATATCTCTTTTTTTAATGTGTTTCTTTATCAGAACTATGAATTACAATTCAGTTGTAATGTGATCATTACATGCAATAACAAACAGTACATTGTAAATTATATATATATATATAAACAGCAATTCTCATTTTCCTATTTTTCATAAAATATGTCTTCTCTTATTACTATATATGTCCAATATTGATTCCATCTTATACTATTAGTAAATATTATAACATACATTTGCACATTTTAATAATATATATCAAATTATTTCAAACATCCTGTGAACGTCTATTGGGGATAATAAACTAGCAGTTAATTACCTCATAAAATTTGTAATTAAGGTATTATTTATGACACTAAATTATGAAACAATCACCATTACTAAGGTTCACACTATTTGAATGTTTGTCCTTGATATATAATTCAGAAGATAAAATAACAAAAAACATTCTAATTCTAAAAACTTGCTTAAAAATGTACATAATTTCTCAGTCTAAACATGAAAACTAAATCCTTAATTTATGTAAATAGGTTTTATAAATTATCCATTACAAGTTGCATAGTAACCCACAAGTAATGAACAAATTATCATATAATCCAATATTAAAAGGAAAATCAGCACCAAAATAAAAAGCAGAAATATCACATATATCTGAATATCAGATACAAAGCCCCATTAGAATATTCTTTAAAAAAAAATCCAAAATTTTACAAATATTACAACTTGCTATTTATCAGTTAATTTGTAATATACATGTATGTATGAGCATCATAAATAAATGTTTCTGAAAATTATAATTTACATTTTGCTTTTTATGTAATATCTTTATTGAAATTTAAATCTCTTTTTAAACTTGTATAAGAAATCTTCATAAGATACCTATGCTTTGGTTTATATAAAATATTTCTTTATCTTATGCGTATCATGAGGACATGGTGATAGTCTTTCATAGAAGCAATTTCATATATGAAGTGGTAGTCGAAAAAAATGGTATCGCCATGAAATAATCCAAACAGTAAGGCCGTTTACCACCCGGGTAAACGCCTTTTCCCCCGTTTCTAAGCCTCATAAACATATTACTTATATGCTTCGACAGTGCACAAGTATTGTATATATATATATATACATTACAACTAGCTATAAATGTTTTAAATTGTAGTATATTTTAATGAAATCTGCTCCATGAAACATTTTGTGATACTCTTTTACATATTTTACAGAAATTGGAGAAATTGTTGGAAAATGATGCTCAGGATGACACGTTCTTATGTATAAGTACATTCCCACATATGTCCATTACAATAAAAGCCCGATTTGTTTATGAAATTTGCTTATGTATAGTATTAACATTCGCTTTAGATTTTTGTTATTTATCCTGTTGTTGTCAATATACATGTATATACTCCTGTATGTTAAACAGTCTCACACCCAACGAAAACATTAGGCAGACATGTTATAATTATTTTATCTTGGCAGGGACACACGTAACTTTAAACGGAACCGGGAAGTTGTAACTGCAATATCGCCACAACCGCAACTAATATCTAGCGTATCATTCTACATTCAATTTCTTTTTAAGGTGTTCCCATTATATTATGTTGTATTATCTACAATGTGACGAAACAGTTAGCTTCATGTAGATCTAATACAAATACGAACATCAATAGTATGATTCATGGAGAAGTAGAAACAATCAAATTAAATAGAATCAGAGTGTCGTGTCAACTTCTTACCGCCAATACTGTATTGATTCTTAACAAGTGTTGACCATACACCGTTTGTGCACCTTTACAAATAGTTTGAAAATATCAAATGGCTTATTAAGAATCCGACAATCGAAGGACAGACAATGCATATATAATTGTAATGACCCTATTACTTTACGGCAGCGATGAAGATCGAGACAAACATTCTTGATGGTAACACGATTATTGGACATATATGCTTAGTAAACTGCAAATGTGTACTGATATATAAAAGTATAACGAAGGAATATTGAAAAACTAAGATAAGGCGGAAAATGAACAATACATACTGTTATAGAAAATTTACAGATACCGTCTCCAATCCATTACCCTAGCGAGTTAAACGGGGAATAATACCAATTAATCTAAGGCGTAGACTTTTTAATTCATCATGATATTGTTTATTGTTCGTCAATTATCACCATGTTCAGCTATATAGGCTACGAAGACAAAGGAAGACACAATTATTAGAAGGAAAGTTCTTGTGACAAATAGATGAAATAGAGTGATTCGGTATTGAGGATATACGTACATGTATCATCGGCATAGTAGCAATTGTGTCATTACTGATATGATGTCTGAGATACATTATACAATTATTGTCTTCATAGGAGGTGAATATCGAAAATTGTCATCCCGACATTGTTTTCCGTGGAGCTTGATGTTCACCTCATATGAAGGCAATACATGCTTTATTATATCGAAACTACTCTAGTATAGCAATTATAATTACGGAACCGGTCTGGGAAGAAACCGGATTTATAACACATTTCCCGACCTCCTGGTGTCAAGGGCTGTACACCGAGCAACAATCTATTGCTTTCCTCTACATTATATATCCTTGGGGTGTCCACCGGGTTGTCTCCCTCGACAGCAAATTTTCTGCACAACATCCAAATTGTCTTATTACTTTTATATTGTAAACATTATGTAAGGTATAATAATTATTATTAAAATTTACAGTTCTTAAATAATGTAATTAATATCAAAATTGAAGTTGATCTCCCTCAGGCGTAGGTAACTTAATACGATATTGGTTATATTGTTTAGTCTCTTTGTTTCTTTGCTCTCAAAGACATTTCAAAGAGACAGAAACGAACGACAATCAACGTAAGCAAACAATGAAAACTCAAGACAAGAACCACTTTACAAACCTGAGAACTTTCGTGTTCCGGAAGGATAATCATTTCCTGCTTCACATACAACATCCGCGGTGTTACGCAGGGAACAATTGACCGTTTTAACAGATGTGGTGATTATGCGAAGGCTTAAATCATTCAATAAAACGATATCCATAATATATAAAAGTACAATCTATTATTAATATAATATTTGTAAATAGTTGAATTATGCTTCTGTTCAAAATAACTAGAAAGTCATGTTGCAATTAGATAATTAGATGTATTTGTAGCAGACAATTAGCCGAGAAAACAGAACTATTTAAATTAACTACATTAATTGCGCTATAATAGCTTTGCTTCTATATTGGTGTTGGTCTCATTATAAATTACTCGGCATTTTAAAACACTAGAAACTTCTCTGTATCATGTCATTATTCTGTCAATATCTCACAGGTTTAACTTAGCTATTTTGTCACGAAAATATGAAACTGTATCTTTACCCCTGATCATATCCGAAGCTTTTTCACCAATCATTATGATGGGGCGTTTGTGTTTCCAGAAGGTACATCACGCATGACAGATGCATCAGCCACTCTCAAACCGGATATTCCTTTTACCCTACAAGAATATGCATGTGCGATAATTATACAAAAAAAATATTGTAAGTTTAGCTTAAGCATATTTTATTTTCTCAAATGTGCAAAAAGGATAAGACACAAGTTAAACAAACTTATGAAGTCTTATCCTACATACAATAAGCTACAACATTATTTGATAGAGCATGCATGCATATGAATATTTCTTACATTAATATGTGTAAATTGAAGAAGAACAGAGAACGAAGAAAATGAGTATAAAGAGAAGTTAGTGGTGATGGTGTGTGTGGTTGTTATTATAAGTCATACCGCAATCATTCCCTGATGATCTAATTGCCGCAAAGCAAAATTGATAATTTGAAAAAAGTATAATTATTTGCTATATAAATGTGGAGTTCATACCCTGCAGACAAGAGATATCAACAACTATATAGCACCTCATCTCTTGCCATTTTGTACTTGGTCTGTGGATGTTGTTCTTAGTTACATCTTATATTGATATATGTCAGTATTGTCCCGTCCCTATTATTGAACCTAATATCTGATTTTAAGATGGTTGTATTATATTCGTCAACACATCAGAATAAAATAATCATATACAGTCAAAACTGCCCATGTGGTCAACTCTATTAAGTAGTCCACTGTATTAAAAAATCACCTTTTTTCTTGTCCTGTCATAGAACATTTCATATGAATTGAACCTCTTTCAAGATGTCACCTCTCTTGAAAGGACACATTTTCTTTGTTTTAAAGATGATCTCTTAATGCAGGTTTGACTTTATATAGAATAACGGAAGCTATGGAGAATGTAGAAAAAGACATTATCGCTAGTATAGCAGTAAGTCCGATATGACGTGTTGTGATAATGTATGCTGTGATCTTCAAAACTCAAGTTATTGTTTCTATCAGTAACCGCATTAAACGCTTGAGTGCCAGTCCGTGGATACTGAAAATATTCCTTCGTTAGCTCAAAGGAACAATGCGTAAATTAACAATAACGGTATAGGTGCAAGTGTTTCTTGAAATGAAATATCTACATGTTACATAATTATGCATAAGACCAGTTGAAAGGTAGCAAAAAGGTAATCAGAAGGGACAGAAAATACAATGACCAGAAGAAAAAGAACAAAAGGTCAAACAATGATCTACCTGTGGAAGGTTATTTCAGACAGGCGTTGTGCGCACTAAATTTGATATCTATTTGGGTTTTTTTTTTTTTTTTTAGTTTTTTTTAGGTTTTTTATAGTTTTATTTTTACTACACAATACTACACAGAAAATAAAAAATTGAGCAATAAGGATCCCATTGAAAACAGATGGTGAACTCAGGTGCTCCGACAGAATAAGCAATTCCTTCTCTTCCCTTGTAAATGTGATCATAATGAAATTTAAAACATTTCTGAAAGCAATCACTGGTCGTCTCATCTGAAATTAGCAGTTAATTGGTATAAACTGTTTACCTTAGTTTTGAATCTACAACTGATGTTGAATCAGAAATCGCTCCCATACGACATGTGCTTGTCGGGTGATATAATGTAACTGTGTAATGATGAACTAAGGATTCCCAATACTCGTCAAAGTCGAAAACAGTCTTGTCACATATCTTGGGAAATCTCTCCTTGTCAGTGTAGCACCATAATTTTGAAAAACTTGTGACTTCATCAATTATTGAGTTTTTCTTATGGCTGTAATAAGAACGTTATCATAAGACAGGGTTTAATAATGTCACGAATATCATGATGTTTTGTCATAGGTTAGCTCGTCTGGTGTCATGCACTAATGGATGAAGAACTGCTTACCCTTTCGAAGCACATGAGTTAATCTCGGCTGTCAGTGGGGTTCATGTTACTCGCTCATTAGTTTGATATGTAATGTTTTGCAGATCATTGTTTGTCCGTTTGCCCCTTTTCTTTTGTCTATTGTATTGTCTGTCTGTCGATTTACGGATTATGATTACACCTTTGGTATCGTCAAACTTTTCCTATTTTTTTCTACATGTAACTGCATTTTCGTAGCAAGTATTTTGATTTATGTTTTGTACTCAGGATTTATTTTGATTAAAGTCTACTGATACGGATTTTCATTGTGTAATTTAGACATGATAGATATTTAACGTGGTTTTTGATGCGATTCATATTCTACAAAAGTCCTTTGCATTTCCGTTTGCATCACACCGCTCTTAATGAAGAAACAGTTATAAATAAACATCACTCACGAGTATTAGAAAGATTTGGAATCTGAATATCTTCACTCTTAAGGAAATAAGGCTGTACATCTTTATAACCCCATTCCGTACACCCTTCGTTGGCCCACTGGTTATAATCATTCTTACTGCCACGTACATAAGCCATGTAATTTAGATTACTTGTTCCACCTAACACTCTCCCTCTTGGCCAAAAACTTTGCTGTATAGAAAATGAAAAATGTTGTTAAAACAGTAGGAATATTTCTCCTAATATTAACCCTCTTGTCAAGTTATCTTTCAGTATAATGCAGAAATTAGCATTAGCAGGATATAGGTTAAAATGAAGATATATATTGAAAATCTCGCTTTATGATAAAAGGGATAATGTTAAAAACAGCAGTATGTGGTTGATAAATACACATGCGCTTACAATATATGCACATGTGATAAAATAAATGAACACGTGCTTACTTCTTGTTAATCTTGTTCTAATCTAATTAATATTAGCTGCACCATTTCGTCCTGAATTGTCTGTGCCAAACCAGGAGAGGGTGTGGTCATGTATTTGTGCTGGGGCTATCGATGTTTCCTCTTTTTGATATTTTTCGGTTGGATTTTGGAACTGTTTCGAAGATGTGTTCTTTTGTTCATTGTAGCATGTGAAAATTCAGTTAGAATATAATTCAGTATACGAAGCTATGCTAAATATCATAATATATATAAAACAAAAGAAATCTGTTTCACCTGCATGGTTATTCATGCCTAAGTGAGAATTCCTTTGAGGTACAGTATAGTATGCCCAATCTGCTTTAGTTTTCTGTGGTATTGAGAGTAAAACACTAACTTCCGGGTCCTCTGATAGTCTATTAGCAATCACAGCTCCTGATGATCCAGATCCAACTGTATTCACATACAAGCAGAATTATATCGGATTATTGTATTATGTATTTTTCTTAAAAGGCAGTATTATAAGACACAAAAATACATAGTTTTCAAACATTGAAGTGCCTCAGGTATATTACTTCTTCTTAATGACGTCATGGTTAATAACCAAAGTAGTAACAAGAAGCGAAACCGTAAACATAACGGCAACCAATACAATGGCACAATAAATGGAAAAAGGACAAGCCACGATCAACAAAACACTACACACAAAACTAAATATTCGGCAACACCAACTCCACTAAAAACGAGCATGAACTAGAGTGATGCGAAGTGTTAATAGATCCTGCTCCACAAGTGGTGGTAACAAATAAATAGCTTTTTCATAGCTAGTATGCAAGGAGTCTGGAATTAACCATCGAACGATCAACATATACGTAGCATTCGACTGATCCGTTCATTCATATATCCAACACAACTAGCATAAAACCCTTGATGAGAGATAACGCTAGACACACAGAAGAAGTGATATTTCTCTATGTTCCGGGTTTCCCTTAAGAATATGCATATTCCTATATATTCAGTGTACCACACCACCATGAAATACAATCAAAAGTGCAATAAACACAATAAATGTTTAGTACAATGGCTATCTTGAGTATTATGACGTAAGTCTCAACATGGCATCGTTTGTATGATCAACATTTAATATATGCTTGTTGGTACGTTAGGTTTTTCTTTCATCAAGTTCAATTAAAATCAAAAGTTATATAAATACCCGCCAATGATATAATCATAAGTGAGGTTCAGTTCTTTCTGGAGTACCCAGTCCTCATAAGGTGTGTACGAATAAGTAGCTATCCATATGCCAATTGACACAACGAGGACGGAAACTATGCTGCTCATAGTATTTTTATAATACCTGATAAAAAAAAATCACAAGGTCAAAACGCTCTGATATCTATTATAAAAGTAAATCAAAGAAATTCAACATGATCATGCAAACCCGAATATTGATACCGTATCTAATTGTGATTAGTAATGTGCAAAGGGTATGCGTATTGATGCAGAAAGTATATGCCATCAACACAATATAAACCTATATATTTTACGCTACATGCATGTACTATACATTTTACATATGTGTGGATTTATTGCATACGAATGAAGTCTTACTGCACTTTGACCTAAGTTGGCATATTTACTCATGTTTTAGCATTGAGGAAAAGTTTGAAAATACCAAAAGGGAAATCAGAAGCCGTAAATCGAAGGACAGACAACACATTGGCCAACAGGAAAAGGACAAGAACACAAACAAAGATGGGCGAAACGCATGAGAAATTATCTGAACGGTTATAATATCTGTCCGTTTCTAAGCCAGGTATATCATATATTTGTCAACTTCTGTTTATCAGTGCTGTTTTGTCTCTTGAAAGAGCGCAGTACCATCCATGTTCCGTAGATATCACGGTATGTCTTTGAAAGAGAGATGAAATGAACTTGTGGAGTATAGTGTTAAAATTCTTGACATTTAAATTAATATTATTGGAAATTATAGGAAAGAATTTAGATCTACTTGTTGAACCTTTCAGCCAAATCCAGGGTAATATTGAGTACATATCGTTATTTCAAATGTACGAAGTAAAAAGTGTTAATATACAGTCAAGCCTGCTCATGTGGTCACCTCTATGAAGCAGTCACCTGAATAAAGAGGTCACCTTTTTCTTGACCTGACATAGAAAATTTCATATGAATTGAACCTCTTTTAAGAGGTCACTTGTCTTGTAAGGCTACCTTTTCTTTGTTCCAAAGGTGACCTCTTAATACAGATCTGTACTTATATATTACAGCAACCTCCTCCTAAAGATCTGTTCTATTTTGTAGTGTTGTTTTATCTGAGACGACTGCAATATAATGTAAGGTTGGTGTTATGGTATTTAACGCCACTTTCAACAATATTTCAGCTATATCGTTGCGGTCAGTTTTATTGGTGGAGGAAACCGGAGGACCCGGAGAAGACCACCAAATAACTGAAATATTGTTGAAAGTGGCGTTAAACACCATCAAACAAACAAACATCCTTATTGAAAAGATTTTTAGGCGGTTTTGAGGGACAATAAACGTTAGAGAAAATCATAGATAATACACAAATCAGCTCAAGAACGGGACGTAAATTGGTAGTTAGTGTTTGGAAAAAAGACACGCACCTTACTCGTAAAGCACAACTTGCAGGACAGTTGGGGGCAAGTTATCAAAACTGGCAACCAACAAAGAAAAGAAGCATACCCATATATTTGACTGAACACTAACCTTTTTTTATTCCATGATATACAATTCAGTTTTGTCTTAAATGTATGCAAAAGAAAGTAGATTCCCCCCCTAAATACCTAACAGTCATTGCCGTTGAATAACCTTACAAAAATTCGTTAGCCTACAAATGTTCATCAATATCTATTTTATTTCCATTAATTCATATTAGAGAAATTATTTGATGCGATTTCCAAGATGTCAACACTTCAATGATGTGTTTGCCTGACTTGAATTGATATGTGTAGTAGTAGCATTGATTTCAGCAGGACGTCCTCTCAAGAATCATAGAAAAAAATAAAGTTTGGTTCTGTGTTAATTACTACAGCTTATAGACCATGAACCTATAAAAATAAAATAAAAATAATACTTGACTGGTGTAACGTGTTATTTATGAGCATCTTAAAAAACGATTAACAAATTGATAGTACATGTACAATTTAAAGACAATTAGTATTTGATAGTGCGCTGGTAATTGACAGTGTTAAGTGTTAGTAGTTGACAGGAGTCCCGCGTTTCGAATCCTATATTGATTATTACCGGATTTCTAATGGAGAAGGAATAGATTATTGTTCCGGTGCATCTGATGTCACTCTCGTTTCTGGTTGGTTTTATTGCACAATTGTTAGTTTTCTGTGGTGTATTTTGTGAACTCTTGTTCGACATTTTATACTTTTTCTCGTGTCTATTATAATGCCTTCCGAATTTAGCCTTCGTATTATTCTTTTTTATATACTATTTTTTTAGGTGGGGTGGGGGTCAGGTAGAGCTGTTGATTGATCGCATCGTTATATAATTAGGAATTATGTAAATCATCAATCAGTGAACAAAATGAGAATATGGTATTTGAAATGACGTAGCGATACGGTCAACCGTAACAGACCTACGCGTTTGCTTTTTCTCGCCATCGATTGATGTGAATCAACGTATTCTAACAGGATGTGTTATTAAACTGTATAAGCATACATACATGTGTTTTATTTTTGAATCTCTTTTGTTTATCTTACACAAACTATAGTAACTACAATGTAAATCTATCACATGCTCCTACATTCAATACCATGTGTGTCGTAGTGATCAATAGTGATAATTTAATATTATTTAATTTTATATTTTGTTTTTGTATTCTTTTTGAAACATGCTGCAAGCTGGCAAATTTCAATAAATGCGAACTTATAGCTACTCTGTCTACCGAGTCATTAATCACTGACAACTTTGTAGGCGTGAACATTGTAATATTTTCAGGCCTATCAATTTTTCACTATGGATAGTGGTTTATCTTCTTACAGAATGGCTATTGGTAATTTTTATATGAAGATTCGTCCTGTGATAGTAAAGCACAGATATACAAATAGTTATAGTTTTCACAACTTGTTGAATCAATTATTGAATGGAATATAGTATTGTGCATACTTATATGGATATCCATTTAAAGATTATTTTGTTAATATATATTTTGTATTATTTATTATAAATATTGTACTATTGATATCGGGTGATGTTGAAGCGAACCCGGGGCCTGGGAACACCAGCACAGACCAGAACTATTGTTTATCCATTTATCACCATAATATACGCAGTATAAGAAACAAGATAAATGATAGAGTTCATATTGTACAAGACTTTGCTATTGTTTTCTTTACCGAAACACATTTAGACGGTTATATTGATTCAGAAAATATTTTATTGCCAGGGTTTGAAAAACCTATTCGGAAGGATAGAAATTCCGCGGAGGTGGTGTTATTGTATATTTAAAAAATAATATCCGATTTTCTAGACGTCATGACCTAGAATCAGCAAATGATGAATCAATGTGGTTTGAGCTCTTTACTAAGCAATCTTCTATACTTGTTAACATTATTTATAGATCAGAACGCGATGCAAATTGTTTGACTCTTTTTGACGATATGTTAAGGCAGCAATGGACGAAAATGTTAATATTATATCTCTTGGTGACCTTAGCAAAATTTTATAGTTAATCTACCTGCTTGTGTATTTGATATCATTACTGTTAATGGGATGATTAACTTAATTGTTAATCCAACACACTTTTCTGGTAACAGCGAAACTTTAATAGATCCTATTTTAGTAACGGACAGTATACGTGTTATAGACAGCAACACTATACCTATTGACAGATCAATTAGTGACCATGACGGTACATATGCTGCGATTCACAGCGGCTATGACCATAAAAAATCACTTACTGGAGACGTTTGGAATTACAAGTGGGCTAATTATGATCTGATGAAATCAAAAATAAAAGAAGTAAATAGGTTCGAGCTTATCTATAGAGCAACCGAGATCAATACAGCATGTACACATTTTACAGACACTTTCATGAACATTTGTAAATTATGTATTCCATCGCAAAAAATAATTATAGGTGAAGACGACAAGACCTGGTTCGACTCAAACTTACGGACTGCAATTAGACTGAGGGATCGATTTCGACGATTCTATTTAAAAAACAAATCAGAACACAATTATTCAAAATTTAAAAAACCAGCGAAACAAGGTAAACAATATGAAAAAATACGTTTTTAAAGGAAAAGTTTTACACGGATGTAAATGAAAATTTGAAAGACATAAAATCATCAAATAGTAGATTATATTGGAAAACAATAAAAAATGTTACTAAAAAATGAAAGTCCAGATAACAAGACACCCCCGTTACATGAACCGTGGAATAACATGAACTTGGTTTACGAAAATGAGGAAAAGTGTAATATACTGAACAAATACTTCTGTTCAGTAACGCATTTCGAAAACGAGAATAACAATTTACCCGACTTCGATGAAAGAGGAAGTGAAACTCTTGGTAATATTATAGTTTTTGAGCAAGATGTCGATGCCATTATCTCGACTCTAAACCCAAACAAGGCAGTGGGGCCAGATTTGATAAGTAATAAAATGCTAATTGCCGTTAAAAATGAAATTGCTCTACCCCTTTCTATGTTGTTCAACAAATCACTGAAACTAGGTGTTTTCCCGTCAGATTGGAAAATGTCTCATGTTATCCCACTTTTTAAAAAAGGAGACAACTCTCTGATATCTAATTATAGACCAGTGGCACTATTATGTTGTATTAGTAAAGTCTTAGAAAACATCGTTTATAGACATTTATATAACCATCTACATCAAAATCTACTAATATATAAATTCCAGTCTGGGTCTTTACCAGGCCATTCTACAAATCACCAACTGATTGAGTTATATCACGAAATACTACTGGCATTAGATAATAGTCAATTGACATCTGTAGCATTCTGTGATATTAGTTGTGCTTTCGATAGAGTTTGGATTAGGGGTTTAATTTTAAAACTAAAAAGATATGGTATCAACGGTGCGCTTTTACGATGGCTTACTAGTTACTTAGAAAACAGAAATCAGAGAGTTTTCTTGAAGGATGGTATATCAGAGGCTGGTAATGTACGTGCTGGTGTTCCTCAAGGGTCAGTTCTGGGCTCTCTTTTGTTCATAGTATAAGTCAATGATATTGCCGATGAAGTTTTAGGCTTATGTAGGCTATTTGCATATGACACATCGATATGTCATTCTGCTCATGACAAACATACCCTCGTCAACTTGACGGATATAGATTTAAGTAATATATCAAAGTGGTCAGAACAATGGTTTGTTAAACTTAATCCATATAAAACAGATATAATGGTATTCAGTGTTAGAAACCGCGACTTTAACTCGAATTTTAATTTCAATAATATCCAGATTGATCCTGTTACCTCACAGTTCGGATTGTAATTGGACTATTCATATTAACAAAATTATTGAAAAAGTGTCAAAACAATTAAATATTTTACGAAAACTTAAAGTTCAAGCTTAACCGTAAATATTTAGAAAGAATATATTTAACATTTATTTTTCCTATTTTGGAGTATTCTTGCGAGGTATGGAACAACTGTGATCAGACGAATGCCGATCACTTAGAAAAAATATATCTCGAAGCTGCTAGAATCATCACAGGTTTGACTATATACACATGCAAAGAATCATTATATCGCGAAACGGGTTGGGAAAAACTTTCAATCAGACGAGAACAGCGAAAACTTGCTTTATTTTACAAAATGACCCAAGGCCAGTGTCCTGAATATTTGACTGATCTGATGCCACCACTTGTATCTGAATCTACTAACTATATCTTGCAAAGTAGTCAAAGTTATACCACACCTCTATCACGTCTTACTCTTTACCAGAAATCGTTTTTCCCGGCAACCCTCAAACTTTGGAATGATCTAGACATATTGATACGCAACTCCTCGTCCGTACATATTTTTAAATGGAAACTAAAACTAACATACGTTCAATTCCCCCGGCCTTCAACATATCACTTCATCGGCAATAGAAACCTGAATATACTTCATGCCAGATTTATACGCCAAAAATGTAGTTCTTTAAGATCAGATCGTTTCAGAAGTAATCTTATAGAAAATCCAATTTGTTCATGTGGAGTTGATCATGAAACTTCTGGACATTATTTTTTATACTACACAAAATATGTTGCTGCACGAAATAAGTTGAAAAATAATATAGAATTAATGAATATACCTTTTGTATTAAATGTATTACTTTATGGCGATGAAGGCGAAAGTTACGAAACTAACAACTTTGTTTTCCAGCAAGTTCAATTATTTATCAAAGAAGTGGGGCGCTTCATTGACTAAATTTTGAAATTGCTATACCAGGATTGCAAGCATGTTTCTTGTTTCCCCTCTCTTTATTTTGTTCTTTTTTTCTTTTATCTCATTGAATTTCTTTTTTTCGAAAGCGAAAGCTACTTAAAGAAAATTAATCAGTCAAACACAACTTATGTTAATATCCTCTTTCATACTTCCTTATCATGAAAAGGTGTACTCGAAATGTACTTATATTGCTGAGGTTAACATGTCTGTTTTATCTCTGTCACCAATTATTATAATGCTAAATGTAGTTTATGTCAGTATATGTCAATGTATGTATATCATGTAAATAACGGAGACGGCAACCTAAATTGTATAACTTGTGCCTGATCCTTTTGTCTTGTTCATGAGGGAACAGAGAGCGCATGCGCAAATGACAAGACGTGAAATCTATAGCAAAGAAGAAAATCAACAAACATTTCTTTAAAAAAGACACTAGCAGGCACCATCTGCCTACAATTTAGTTCAGGATTATACATACAATATCGCGTGTGAAATAAATCGCGTAGAATCTAGGTAAAACGTGGTAAGTCGGTTCCCAGCCTCAAAATACCACCCTGGTCTACAATCGAGACGCCATCTTGCCTTCATCGTCAATGTCTATATACCCCTAATCCACCATCATCGACACAATTCACCGTCAAAACGAACCATCAGATGTCAGAAAATAAACTTAGAAAGTTTATAAACAAACATACACCCCCATTAACAGGAAGAAAACGATTACAACCTATCGTTTTGTCCGACAGCAAAGGGAGGTATATCGAAATATTATACAGGGAAACCACAGAAAAGCAACTTATTATAATATCTCAAAGTGGTTTAAAAGCTGAAGAAAGTAAACAATGGCTCAAGAGAAATATAGCTAGGAAGATAATTGAACATGGCTATACATTTGGATTGGAACTTGCAATCTTACCTCCAAAAATAAGAAATACATAGCCCTAAGATCACAAACAAACGAAGAGATTGAATATGTAAAAACCATCTTTAAAGAAATTATCGAGATCATTGAAAAATACCCAGGATCAAAACTAACATTCCTTGAAACACCTATTTACTCAATCAAAAAATGGAATGCAGAGAAAGGTCACACAAATCCGGGAGAATTCAGCGAACAAGACGAACAACTATCAGAACAAACATAACAATTAAACGGCATAGTACGGGACCTAAGAAATGAGCTCGGATCCCATTCCCCAGAGTTCTCCTCAGACCTCCTTAATAACAACAAACACAAAAGTGGGAGTAAAAGTACACCAAAGAAAAAGAGACAATACAACTTCAACCTATATAAAGGCAGTGTCTACCCGGGAGACCTTCTAGCAAAAGCCTGGCTCCGCAAAATCTAAGAACAAGCTAAGAGAGACTGCTGGACAATTAAACAGAAACCAACATAGGACAAGTAGGGCATTCAGTCAGTGTGGGTTTATCTACGATATGCTGAATTACTATGCTTACTTTGTCACTCATCTTACTGTTTTACATCATCAGCAACCAAAACAATTTAAATCTAAAAACATGGGAACACCAACAACTAACACACAACATCTTAATTACCAAGATGCACAGCTCAGGTTCTAGACCACTTTGTTTACCATCAAAAGGAAAGAAAACGACCAACATCCTACTCATAGCCATTATGTTAGCAGGAGATATAGAAATCAACCCAGGACCAAATAGAAATGCTAGTACATATCCGTGTGGACTATGTGAAAACCCCGTCACCTGGAATAGCAGAGGGATCTGTTGCGATGACTGCAGTATTTGGCACCACAATTCATGCATCGAACTTTGCACTTACGACTACGAACTTCTTTAAAGATCCAACGTACAATGGCTTTGCTGTAAGTGCGAATCAATAAACGTAAGCACATTTACATTTCGAAGCTATGAACTAGAAACATCAAATATATACGAACATCTATCGAATCTCAACGAATCATTAGACTCTGTCCGCTCTGTATTTAGTCCTATTAAAACTAGTAGTCCAAATACCAACCAACACACAAGGAATTTCTCAGTTAAATCATCAGAATGCTCAAGATCAGCTAGGTCAAACATCCCATATGACATAACACCAAAGACAAATCTTAGAATAATGACAGTAAACTGCAGGAGGATTAAGGACAAAAAACCTGAATTCGAGACCTGACCTATCAACAACGTATGCAAGAAAGCTAACGTCAACCTCGACTTTCTAAGAAGAAAACTAAGAAACGTCCCAGAAAATTGTAGAAAAACAGCCTACATATCCCTAGTTCGATCAGTTATGGAGTATGGAGCAACGATGTGGAACCCATATCTCAAGGGGGACATTGACAAATTAGAAAAAGATACAAAACCGAGCTATACGCTTCATCAAAAGGGATTATAGAAGCAGAGAAAGGGTGTGTATAACGAAAATGAGAAAAGTACTAGAGCTAGATACACTGGAAGAAAGACGACAAAGTCTCCGTCTCATTGTAATGTACAAGGTGGTTGAGGGGTTGGTGCCGGCTCTACCAACCAACCTTTTTGGCACATTTAGCAAGCGTAAAAGGCAAATAAACCCAAAGACATTTGGGGATTGTGTAACCATCAACCCAGTCGAAAAACACAAAATTACCACTCAAGGTGCTTAAACATCCCAAATAGTAGGACAGCTCAATATCAGAACAGCTTATTCGTGGACACCGTCATACGTTGGAACCATCTACCAAACACAGTTGCATGCGCTAAGTCCCTTGCAGGGATGTCATTAATTGTCTGAGTTGTAGGAGAACAAATAAAAGTTATAGGACAATTAATAGACTACCGAAGAGAGTTTGCGCGAGGTAGTATTATGGCAGGGGATCTGGGGGCCTTAAGCGGCCCATAGAAGATCTGGGGTAAATGGTGCAAAATCCTGCATTCTAGCCTTCTCCTGGCATCAAATTTGCTGCCTAAAATGAAATTTTCAAAACATGAAGAAGATACATCCTCGGAGAGCCCTTCAGACACAGTTTGAACAGTAATCCAGACACTCGTATAATTAAGAATAATTGAATAATGAAGATGTTATTTTCTAAATACACTGAAATGATGAATAAGAGTAACATAGCTAACAAATGAGAAAATTCAGTGACATATAGCATACTTAACTAATGACGGAGAAAATTAACAGTAGCATTATGCTATATTCCATATGGTGGCTATAGATGGGAAATTAATTCATTAAAATTTATATTCTATTTTGAATACAAATACATTGTATACCAAAAATCACCATTTATTCATACATGTCTTGATTGAATTTACCCTGAGATAAGACCCATTTATTAAAAGCTCGATAGTATCTTAATGCATTTAAAACTGAAATATGGTAAGTATAACATTTGGTGTACTTGAACAGCTTCTGTTTATAAAGAGAAACATGTTGACATGCTTTTAATTGGACAATAAATTTGATGTCATTGAAACTTATCACAAGACCTGTACAATTTAACATCAATCAAAATAAAATGTAACATTTTTATTTTGATAGTAGAACTGGTAACTGACAAATAATATATTAAATAGTATACAAATCCTTGATTTAAACCAAACTTCATATATAATAATACATGTATGCAATGGAAACGGAAATTTACATTTATTTTGGGTGAATATACCCCCCCCCCCCAAAAAAAACCCACTTTCAATTGATATGTATTTTTATTTTAAAACTGATGAATTCTGACAACTCTGAACACTATTTTAATATTGTATGTAAGTGTCTGTCTAGTATCATTTACTATGATTGTTATATGCATAAAGTTGACTGTTTTTTTTTTATTTCAAAGTTAATTGTCAATCAAAATCGATGCATCTAGGTCAAGTGTCATCATGTTTATCTCCCAAAATCTTGAATTTACCTTTGAAATGTTATATTAAAACTTTTGAAATTAATATAAAAAATATATATTCTAGTTGCCTGTTTCATTGTTTTCATCCAATCTCGGGTTTTTAATGAATTTGAAGCCATACACGAACCTTGCTTTAGACGTTTTTCAGGCGCCGCCATAGTCGATGTCTGTATCGCAGTTAGGGTGCTCCAATTGAAGGAGGAATTAATCAAAAGCTTTAGAATATAAGAACACGATAGACACGAGAGTAAAAATTTGTAAACAATTCCACGATGTCAATGTCCTGTAAATGCAATATCATCGTGATAAATACATCATATCTTTCAAAGAAAACAAATAAAGTTATGATTTAATGCATACACGATTTTCCTTCATTTTACATTTTTACCAATAAGAAAGTTAGCGGCGACGACAGCTGAAATTACCGGAGATTTTCGCCGGTTGCCAGCTTCTAATGACATCCCTGCCTTGAGGCATTCAAGACCGCCCTAGCGGACCAGCGTCAATAAAAACGGGCGCCTCTCTCTACCTTTTTATAAAAACCGTTTTCCGAGAACTACAACGTATTCAATACAGATACAGATACAGATAAATATGTATAAACTAAACTACGTCATAAATAATATTTTGATCCGTCAATCGATGTTTAGCATTGAACTGATAATCATATTTTAATTCAACGCGCCTATCTAGATTTTTACATTGCTATCTCACTAAGACAATAGTGCACATGTAGAAACGTCACTCCTATGGAACATATTATCCATAATGTATTACTTCTTTATGCTGTGTGATTAACGGAGAATCATCAAATACCAACTTTTAGTCATTGGTTTATCCCGAGTGCGATTCTTTCTCGGGATATACCATTCTCGAGGTACACCCAATAACCACATTCCACTACCGATGCGTTCATAAAATTATTGTAAAAACATGTTTATCGTTGTAAATGTTTTCTTCCAGCAAGCTGTATCCGAGTAACGCGGTAGCATCTTTTCGTTCTCCGTTTTATACAAGAGTTATCTCCCTCTATTAAATATGAAAATACAATCAAATTACAAAACAACGGTAATCAAATTTACCATTAACCTAGAAAAATGTACAATGAAGTTAATTATCCTACATTTGTCTTCTCTTTGATGTGCAAAATATATGAAGCTTACAATGCAGTTAGTGACCAATTATTTTGAAAAACAGAAAACAAACCGCTATAAATTCGGCAATCAGCTACGGTAATTTTCTTCCATGAGGTCTATTATAACCAATCTTGATTTTTATTACAATGAAATTTCCTTCCGTTACCATCACTTAACGAAAACAAATATAATTAACCTATGAAATATCAGATTTCTTCCTGGTCAAATTATATCAAAATATTGGTTTGTAGGTTGACAAAATGTAAAACGTTTAATGTTTTGTTTCTTTCGACTTATCTGATATCTTAAAGGAAATCGATTATAACCATTTGATTTCTACAATTAACGCAAAGTATACTTGACTTTAAAAGCATGTGTTTATCGAAACATCATAAACAATTATTGATTTGCATTTTGTTTAATACATTCATAACATTGATTGCAACAATAATAGTTAGGGTTAGTGTTAGGGTTATGGTGTTTAACGCCACTTTCAATAATATTTCAGTTATATCGTGTGGCAGTCACTTTTATTGGTTGAGGAAACCAGATACCCGGAGAAAACCATCGACCTGCCGTAAGTCATTGACAAACTTCAGCACATAATGTTGTATCGAGT
Organism: Bathymodiolus septemdierum; assembly: GCA_963383655.1. Classification (NCBI taxonomy): domain Eukaryota; kingdom Metazoa; phylum Mollusca; class Bivalvia; order Mytilida; family Modiolidae; genus Bathymodiolus; species Bathymodiolus septemdierum. The sequence continues at coordinate 129,031,696 of OY726517.1, forward strand.
ACATCTTGCCTGAGCGGGATTCGAACTCACTACGTTAGTGGTGATAGGCACTGCGTGCATAGGTATCTATAGATCAAACTACCATACAATCACGACAACGACGGTTCCTTACAATAATATGTGTACTAGTTATGTCTTTCATTACACCTAATATGTAGCCATGTAAACACATTATGTTGCTCAATATTTATTATTTTAGAAGTGCGCAGTAAAAACACTCCAAAAAATGTCAAACCCCAACAAGACGGCAGTACGGTCATATCAACAGCCTGACAACGCGCTGAACATCCATGTGGGTTGAACAATGAGAACCGCCACCAGTACTAAGTAATCGACAATATACAATGTTTACAACATTTCGCTTCATTCAGGATACAATTTTTGTCCTTTGATTTCCAATGTAAGAAGTGGTTTTTTTCTGGATTTACCTTCATCAGGTACATTCTTTGTTTCTTTTAAGTTGTATATGCATTTCAAATAATATGCAGTTGGTGTTATACTCAGAGTTTACCTATTTTCCGTTTCATTTCATTTTAAAGTTTGTCAGTGAGTTGCTGCAGGTCGGTGGTTTTCTCCTGGTCCTCCGGTTTCCTCCACCAATAAAACTGACCGCAACGATATAACTGAAATATTGTTGAAAGTGGCGTTAAACACCATAAAACCAACCGTTTCATTTTCTGAAACATCACCTGACTTTCAGCTCACGTCTTACATGGTGACTCGTACAGATCTGCATAGTTTACAAGGTTAAAAGTTACAAATCAAAATATCCAATCAATTTTTAAATGATGAATGTACTTTTTCTATCATAAAATGTATTTTAGGTGTGTATGCAGATTATTATCAACGTGGTGTGTTTGTTAACGTGGTGATCCTATAATAAAAATATATAGTAAGGCGACAAACTACGTTGTATTGTTGTAATACTTATTTATATCATGTAAAGGTACAACGTAAATGTTTAAATTTGCACGATATTCAAATACTATACAGGATGTTGACTTCAGTTTAAAGTACATTTTGTGTGTATTAGTGTAGCATACGTATCAGGAACTGTGATAATTATTATCAATCTGATAAAAAGATCGTTCATTATATATACCTCCTTATAAGCATGGCCGTCTTAACGCATGGGTACACTGGGAAGGTACACGGGGACCCCACGAGCATGGGGCCCCATGTTAAGCTATGTATGTTGTGACTTGCTGTCAATAAATAAATAAAGTTGCCTATCTTACTTAATAATTTCGGATAACTCGAAATTTTGCAACGGTCCCGTGAACTTCGAGATAACGAGATTCAACTGTATATTAAACCATAAATATTTACTGTTGGAAAATGTTTACTTAGCTTGACCGTGTTTTACTTAAGATAATGAACAATATTAATGTTATTTAGATATATGTGGAACCGGTTGCCACAGCTCACAATGTTTAAGTAGCTCAGTTGAAGCAAGTCTCCCTTATGAAGTTTTAAGTGGCTCGGTTGAAGCATGTCTTCCTTATGAAGTTTTAAGTGGCTCAGTTGAAGCATGTCTCCCTTATGAAGTTTTAAGTGGCTCGGTTGAAGCATGTCTCCCTTATGAAGTTTTTAGTGGCTCGGTTGAAGCATGTCTCCCTTATGATGTTTTTAGTGGCTCAGTTGAAGCATGTCTCCCTTATGAAGTTTTTAGTGGCTCAGTTGAAACATGTCTCCCTTATGGTGTTTTTAGTGACTCAGTTGAAGCATGTCTCCCTTATGAAGTTTTTAGTAGCTCAGTTGAAGCATGTCTCCCTTATGAAGTTTTTAGTGGCTCAGTTCAAGCATGTCTCCCTTATGAAGTTTTTAGTGGCTCAGTTGAAGCATGTCTCCCTTATGAAGTTGTTAGTGGCTCGGTTGAAGCATGTCTCCCTTATGAAGTTTTTAGTGGCTCAGTTGAAGCATGTCTCCCTTATGAAGTTTTTAGTGGCTCAGTTGAAGCATGTCTCCCTTATGAAGTTTGTAGTGGCTCAGTTGAAGCATGTCTCCCTTATGAAGTTTTTAGTGGCTCAGTTGAAACATGTCTCCCTTATGAAGTTTTTAGTGGCTCGGTTGAAGCATGTCTCCCTTGTGAAGTTTTAGTGGCTCTGTTGAAGCATGTCTCCCTTATGAAGTTTTTAGTGACTCGGTTGAAGCATGTCTCCCTTATGAAGGTTTAAGTGGCTTGGTTGAAGCATGTCTCCCTTATGAAGTTTTTAGTGGCTCGGTTGAAGCATGTCTCCCTTATGAAGTTTTAAGTGGCTCGGTTGAAGCATGTCTCCCTTATGAAGTTTTTAGTGGCTCGGTTGAAGCATGTCTCCCTTATGATGTTTTTAGTGGCTCAGTTGAAGCATGTCTCCCTTATGAAGTTTTTAGTGGCTCAGTAGAAACATGTCTCCCTTATGGTGTTTTTAGTGGCTCAGTTGAAGCATGTCTCCCTTATGAAGTTTTTAGTAGCTCAGTTGAAGCATGTCTCCCTTATGAAGTTTTTAGTGGCTCAGTTGAAGCATGTCTCCCTTATGAAGTTTTTAGTGGCTCAGTTGAAGCATATCTCCCTTATGAAGTTGTTAGTGGCTCGGTTGAAGCATGTCTCCCTTATGAAGTTTTTAGTGGCTCAGTTGAAGCATGTCTAACTTATCAAGTTTTTAGTGGCTCGGTTGAAGCATGTCTCACTTAAGAAGTATTTAGTGGCTCCGTTGAAGCATGTCTCCCTTATGAAGTTTTTAGTGGCTGAGTTGAAGCATGTCTCCCTTATGAAGTTGTTAGTGGCTCGGTTGAAGCATGTCTCCCTTATGAAGTTTTTAGTGGCTCAGTTGAAGCATGTCTCCCTTATGAAGTTTTTAGTGGCTCGGTTGAAGCATGTCTCCCTTGTGAAGCTTTTAGTGGCTCTGTTAAAGCATGTCTCCCTTATAAAGTTTTCAGTGGTTCGGTTGAAGCATGTCTCCCTTATGAAGTTTTAAGTGGCTTGGTTGAACCATGTCTCTCTTATGAAATTTTAGTGGCTCGGTTGAAGCATGTCTCCCTTATGAAGTTTTTAGTGGCTCGGTTGAAGCATGTCTCACTTAAGAAGTATTTAGTGGCTCAGTTGAAGCATGTCTCCCTTATGAAGTTTTTAGTGGCTCGGTTGAAGCATGTCTCCCTTACGAGGGTTTTAGTGGCTCGGTTGAAGCATGTCTCCCTTATGAAGTTTGTAGTTGCTCTGTTGAAGCATGTCTCCCTTGTGAAGTTTGTAGTGGCTCGGTTGAAGCATGTCTCCCTTGTGAAGTTTGTAGTGGCTCGGTTGAAGCATGTCTCCCTTATGAGGTTTTTAGTAGCTCGGTTGAAGCATGTCTCCCTGGTGAAGTTTGTAGTTGCTCGGTTGAAGCATGTCTCCCTTGTGAAGTTTGTAGTGGCTCGGTTGAAGCATGTCTCCCTTATGAGGTTTTTAGTAGCTCAGTTGAAGCATGTCTCCCTTATGAAGTTTTTAGTGGCTCGGTTGGAGCATGTCTCCCTTGTGAAGTTTTTAGTGGCTCAGTTGAAGCATGTCTCCCTTATGAAGTTTTTAGTGGCTCGGTTGAAGCGTCTCCATTATGAAGTTTTTAGTTGCTCGGTTGCAGCATGTCTCCCTTATGAAGTGTTTAGTGGCTCAGTTGAAGCATGTCTCCGTTATGACCTTCTTAGTGGCTCGGTTGAAGCATGTCTCCCTTATGATGTTTTTAGTGGCTCAGTTGAAGCATGTCTCCCTTATGATGTTTGTAGTGGCTCAGTTGAAGCATGTCTCCCTTATGAAGTTTTTAGTGGCTCGGTTGAAGTATGTCTCCCTTATGAAGTGTTTAGTGGCTCAGTTGAAGCATGTCTCCCTTATGATGTTTTTAGTGGCTCGGTTGAAGCATGCCTCCCGTATGAAGTTTTTAGTGGCTCGGTTGAAGCATGTCTCCCTTATGAAGTTTTTAGTGTCTCGGTTGAAGCATGTTTCCCTTATGATGTTTTTAGTGGCTCAGTTGAAGCATGTTTCCCTTATGATGTTTTAAGTGGCTCAGTTGAAGCATGTCTCCCTTATGAAGCTTTCAGTGGCTCAGTTGAAGCATGTCTCCCTTATGATGTTTTTAGTGGCTCGGTTGAAGCATGTCTCCCTTATGAAGTTTTAAGTGGCTCAGTTGAAGCATGTCTCCCTTGTGAAGTTTTTAGTGGCTCAGTTGAAGCATGTCTCCCTTATGAAGCTTTCAGTGGCTCAGTTGAAGCATGTCTCCCTTATGATGTTTTTAGTGGCTCAGTTGAAGTATGTCTCCCTTATGAAGTTGTTAGTGGCTCGGTTGATGCATGTCTCCCTTATGAAGTTTTTAGTGGCTCAGTTGAAGCATGTCTCCCTTATGAGGTTTTTAGTGGCTCAGTTGAAGCATTTCTCCCTTATGAAGTTTTTAGTGGCTCGGTTGGAGCATGTCTCCCTTGTGAAGTTTTTAGTGGCTCAGTTGAAGCATGTCTCCCTTATTAAGTTTTTAGTGGCTCGGTTGATGCATGTCTCCCTTATGAAGTTTTTAGTGGCTCGGTTGAAGCATGTCTCCCTTATGAGGTTTTTAGTAGCTCAGTTGAAGCATGTCTCCCTTATGAAGTTTGTAGTGGCTCGGTTGGAGCATGTCTCCCTTGTGAAGTTTTTAGTGGCTCAGTTGAAGCATGTCTCCCTTATTAAGTTTTTAGTGGCTCGGTTGATGCATGTCTCCCTTATGAAGTTTTAGTGGCTCGGTTGAAGCATGTCTCCCTTATGAGGTTTTTAGTAGCTCAGTTGAAGCATTTCTCCCTTATGAAGTTTTGAGTGGCTCGGTTGAAACATGTCTCCCTTGTGAAGTTTTTAGTGGCTCAGTTGAAGCATGTCTCCCTTATGAAGTTTTTAGTGGCTTGGTTGAAGCGTCTCCATTATGAAGTTTTTAGTTGCTCGGTTGCTGCATGTCTCCCTTATGAAGTGTTTGGTGGCTCAGTTGAAGCATGTCTCCCTTATGACCTTCTTAGTGGCTCGGTTGAAGCATGTCTCCCTTATGATGTTTTTAGTGGCTCAGTTGAAGCATGTCTCCCTTATGATGTTTGTAGTGGCTCAGTTGAAGCATGTCTCCATTATGAAGTTTTTAGTGGCTCGGTTGAAGCATGTCTCCCTTATGAAGTGCTTAGTGGCTCAGTTGAAGCATGTCTCCCTTATGATGTTTTTAGTGGCTCGGTTGAAGCATGCCTCCCGTATGAAGTTTTTAGTGGCTCGGTTGAAGCATGTCTCCCTTATGAAGTTTTTAGTGTCTCGGTTGAAGCATGTTTCCCTTATGATGTTTTTAGTGGCTCAGTTGAAGCATGTTTCCCTTATGATGTTTTAAGTGGCTCAGTTGAAGCATGTCTCCCTTATGAAGCTTTCAGTGGCTCAGTTGAAGCATGTCTCCCTTATGATGTTTTTAGTGGCTCGGTTGAAGCATGTCTCCCTTATGAAGTTTTAAGTGGCTCAGTTGAAGCATGTCTCCCTTGTGAAGTTTTTAGTGGCTCAGTTGAAGCATGTCTCCCTTATGAAGCTTTCAGTGGCTCAGTTGAAGCATGTCTCCCTTATGATGTTTGTAGTGGCTCAGTTGAAGTATGTCTCCCTTATGAAGTTGTTAGTGGTTCGGTTGAAGCATGTCTCCCTTGTGAAGTTGTTAGTGGCTCGGTTGAAGCATGTCTCACTTATGAAGTTTTAAGTGGCTCAGTTGAAATATGTTTGCCTTATGAAGTTTTAGGTGGCTCGGTTGAAGCATGTCTTCCTTATGAAGTTTTTAGTGGCTCGGTTGAAGCATGTCTCCCATATGAAGTCTTTAGTGGCTCGGTTGAAGCATGTCTCACTTAAGAAATATTTAGAGGCTCGGTTGAAGCATGTCTCCCTTATTAAGTTTTTAGTGGCTCGGTTGAAGCATGTCTCCCTTATGAAGTCTTTAGTGGCTCGGTTGAAGCATGTCTCCCTTATGAAGTTTTTAGTGGCTCGGTTGAAGCATGTCTCCCTTATTAAGTTTTTAGTGGCTCGGTTGAAGCATGTCTCCCTTATGATGTTTTAGTGGCTCGGTTGAAGCATGTCTTCGTTATGAAATTTGTTGTGGCTCAGTTGAAGCATGTCTCCCTTGTGAAGTTTTTAGTGCCTCGGTTGAAGCATGTCTCCCTTATGCAGTTTTAAGTGGCTCAGTTGAAGCATGTCTCCCTTGTGAAGTTTTTAGTGGCTCAGTTGAAGCATGTCTCCCTTATGAAGCTTTCAGTGGCTCAGTTGAAGCATGTCTCCCTTATGATGTTTTTAGTGGCTCAGTTGAAGTATGTCTCCCTTATGAAGTTGTTAGTGGCTCGGTTGATGCATGTCTCCCTTATGAAGTTTTTAGTGGCTCAGTTGAAGCATGTCTCCCTTATTAAGTTTTTAGTGGCTCGGTTGATGCATGTCTCCCTTATGAAGTTTTTAGTGGCTCGGTTGAAGCATGTCTCCCTTATGAGGTTTTTAGTAGCTCAGTTGAAGCATGTCTCCCTTATGAAGTTTGTAGTGGCTCGGTTGGAGCATGTCTCCCTTGTGAAGTTTTTAGTGGCTCAGTTGAAGCATGTCTCCCTTATTAAGTTTTTAGTGGCTCGGTTGATGCATGTCTCCCTTATGAAGTTTTAGTGGCTCGGTTGAAGCATGTCTCCCTTATGAGGTTTTTAGTAGCTCAGTTGAAGCATTTCTCCCTTATGAAGTTTTGAGTGGCTCGGTTGAAACATGTCTCCCTTGTGAAGTTTTTAGTGGCTCAGTTGAAGCATGTCTCCCTTATGAAGTTTTTAGTGGCTTGGTTGAAGCGTCTCCATTATGAAGTTTTTAGTTGCTCGGTTGCTGCATGTCTCCCTTATGAAGTGTTTGGTGGCTCAGTTGAAGCATGTCTCCCTTATGACCTTCTTAGTGGCTCGGTTGAAGCATGTCTCCCTTATGATGTTTTTAGTGGCTCAGTTGAAGCATGTCTCCCTTATGATGTTTGTAGTGGCTCAGTTGAAGCATGTCTCCATTATGAAGTTTTTAGTGGCTCGGTTGAAGCATGTCTCCCTTATGAAGTGCTTAGTGGCTCAGTTGAAGCATGTCTCCCTTATGATGTTTTTAGTGGCTCGGTTGAAGCATGCCTCCCGTATGAAGTTTTTAGTGGCTCGGTTGAAGCATGTCTCCCTTATGAAGTTTTTAGTGTCTCGGTTGAAGCATGTTTCCCTTATGATGTTTTTAGTGGCTCAGTTGAAGCATGTTTCCCTTATGATGTTTTAAGTGGCTCAGTTGAAGCATGTCTCCCTTATGAAGCTTTCAGTGGCTCAGTTGAAGCATGTCTCCCTTATGATGTTTTTAGTGGCTCGGTTGAAGCATGTCTCCCTTATGAAGTTTTAAGTGGCTCAGTTGAAGCATGTCTCCCTTGTGAAGTTTTTAGTGGCTCAGTTGAAGCATGTCTCCCTTATGAAGCTTTCAGTGGCTCAGTTGAAGCATGTCTCCCTTATGATGTTTGTAGTGGCTCAGTTGAAGTATGTCTCCCTTATGAAGTTGTTAGTGGTTCGGTTGAAGCATGTCTCCCTTGTGAAGTTGTTAGTGGCTCGGTTGAAGCATGTCTCACTTATGAAGTTTTAAGTGGCTCAGTTGAAATATGTTTGCCTTATGAAGTTTTAGGTGGCTCGGTTGAAGCATGTCTTCCTTATGAAGTTTTTAGTGGCTCGGTTGAAGCATGTCTCCCATATGAAGTCTTTAGTGGCTCGGTTGAAGCATGTCTCACTTAAGAAATATTTAGAGGCTCGGTTGAAGCATGTCTCCCTTATTAAGTTTTTAGTGGCTCGGTTGAAGCATGTCTCCCTTATGAAGTCTTTAGTGGCTCGGTTGAAGCATGTCTCCCTTATGAAGTTTTTAGTGGCTCGGTTGAAGCATGTCTCCCTTATTAAGTTTTTAGTGGCTCGGTTGAAGCATGTCTCCCTTATGATGTTTTAGTGGCTCGGTTGAAGCATGTCTTCGTTATGAAATTTGTTGTGGCTCAGTTGAAGCATGTCTCCCTTGTGAAGTTTTTAGTGCCTCGGTTGAAGCATGTCTCCCTTATGCAGTTTTAAGTGGCTCAGTTGAAGCATGTCTCCCTTGTGAAGTTTTTAGTGCCTCGGTTGAAGCATGTCTCCCTTATGCAGTTTTAAGTGGCTCAGTTGAAATATGTTTGCCTTATGAAGTTTTTAGTGGCTCAGTTGAAGCATGTCTCCCTTATTAAGTTTTTAGTGGCTCGGTTGATGCATGTCTCCCTTATGAAGTTTTTAGTGGCTCGGTTGAAGCATGTCTCCCTTATGAGGTTTTTAGTAGCTCAGTTGAAGCATGTCTCCCTTATGAAGTTTGTAGTGGCTCGGTTGGAGCATGTCTCCCTTGTGAAGTTTTTAGTGGCTCAGTTGAAGCATGTCTCCCTTATTAAGTTTTTAGTGGCTCGGTTGATGCATGTCTCCCTTATGAAGTTTTAGTGGCTCGGTTGAAGCATGTCTCCCTTATGAGGTTTTTAGTAGCTCAGTTGAAGCATTTCTCCCTTATGAAGTTTTGAGTGGCTCGGTTGAAACATGTCTCCCTTGTGAAGTTTTTAGTGGCTCAGTTGAAGCATGTCTCCCTTATGAAGTTTTTAGTGGCTTGGTTGAAGCGTCTCCATTATGAAGTTTTTAGTTGCTCGGTTGCTGCATGTCTCCCTTATGAAGTGTTTGGTGGCTCAGTTGAAGCATGTCTCCCTTATGACCTTCTTAGTGGCTCGGTTGAAGCATGTCTCCCTTATGATGTTTTTAGTGGCTCAGTTGAAGCATGTCTCCCTTATGATGTTTGTAGTGGCTCAGTTGAAGCATGTCTCCATTATGAAGTTTTTAGTGGCTCGGTTGAAGCATGTCTCCCTTATGAAGTGCTTAGTGGCTCAGTTGAAGCATGTCTCCCTTATGATGTTTTTAGTGGCTCGGTTGAAGCATGCCTCCCGTATGAAGTTTTTAGTGGCTCGGTTGAAGCATGTCTCCCTTATGAAGTTTTTAGTGTCTCGGTTGAAGCATGTTTCCCTTATGATGTTTTTAGTGGCTCAGTTGAAGCATGTTTCCCTTATGATGTTTTAAGTGGCTCAGTTGAAGCATGTCTCCCTTATGAAGCTTTCAGTGGCTCAGTTGAAGCATGTCTCCCTTATGATGTTTTTAGTGGCTCGGTTGAAGCATGTCTCCCTTATGAAGTTTTAAGTGGCTCAGTTGAAGCATGTCTCCCTTGTGAAGTTTTTAGTGGCTCAGTTGAAGCATGTCTCCCTTATGAAGCTTTCAGTGGCTCAGTTGAAGCATGTCTCCCTTATGATGTTTGTAGTGGCTCAGTTGAAGTATGTCTCCCTTATGAAGTTGTTAGTGGTTCGGTTGAAGCATGTCTCCCTTGTGAAGTTGTTAGTGGCTCGGTTGAAGCATGTCTCACTTATGAAGTTTTAAGTGGCTCAGTTGAAATATGTTTGCCTTATGAAGTTTTAGGTGGCTCGGTTGAAGCATGTCTTCCTTATGAAGTTTTTAGTGGCTCGGTTGAAGCATGTCTCCCATATGAAGTCTTTAGTGGCTCGGTTGAAGCATGTCTCACTTAAGAAATATTTAGAGGCTCGGTTGAAGCATGTCTCCCTTATTAAGTTTTTAGTGGCTCGGTTGAAGCATGTCTCCCTTATGAAGTCTTTAGTGGCTCGGTTGAAGCATGTCTCCCTTATGAAGTTTTTAGTGGCTCGGTTGAAGCATGTCTCCCTTATTAAGTTTTTAGTGGCTCGGTTGAAGCATGTCTCCCTTATGATGTTTTAGTGGCTCGGTTGAAGCATGTCTTCGTTATGAAATTTGTTGTGGCTCAGTTGAAGCATGTCTCCCTTGTGAAGTTTTTAGTGCCTCGGTTGAAGCATGTCTCCCTTATGCAGTTTTAAGTGGCTCAGTTGAAGCATGTCTCCCTTGTGAAGTTTTTAGTGGCTCAGTTGAAGCATGTCTCCCTTATGAAGCTTTCAGTGGCTCAGTTGAAGCATGTCTCCCTTATGATGTTTTTAGTGGCTCAGTTGAAGTATGTCTCCCTTATGAAGTTGTTAGTGGCTCGGTTGATGCATGTCTCCCTTATGAAGTTTTTAGTGGCTCGGTTGAAGCATGTCTCCCTTATGAGGTTTTTAGTGGCTCAGTTGAAGCATTTCTCCCTTATGAAGTTTTTAGTGGCTCGGTTGGAGCATGTCTCCCTTGTGAAGTTTTTAGTGGCTCAGTTGAAGCATGTCTCCCTTATTAAGTTTTTAGTGGCTCGGTTGATGCATGTCTCCCTTATGAAGTTTTTAGTGGCTCGGTTGAAGCATGTCTCCCTTATGAGGTTTTTAGTAGCTCAGTTGAAGCATGTCTCCCTTATGAAGTTTGTAGTGGCTCGGTTGGAGCATGTCTCCCTTGTGAAGTTTTTAGTGGCTCAGTTGAAGCATGTCTCCCTTATTAAGTTTTTAGTGGCTCGGTTGATGCATGTCTCCCTTATGAAGTTTTTAGTGGCTCGGTTGAAGCATGTCTCCCTTATGAGGTTTTTAGTAGCTCAGTTGAAGCATGTCTCCCTTATGAAGTTTGTAGTGGCTCGGTTGGAGCATGTCTCCCTTGTGAAGTTTTTAGTGGCTCAGTTGAAGCATGTCTCCCTTATTAAGTTTTTAGTGGCTCGGTTGATGCATGTCTCCCTTATGAAGTTTTTAGTGGCTCGGTTGAAGCATGTCTCCCTTATGAGGTTTTTAGTAGCTCAGTTGAAGCATTTCTCCCTTATGAAGTTTTGAGTGGCTCGGTTGAAACATGTCTCCCTTGTGAAGTTTTTAGTGGCTCAGTTGAAGCATGTCTCCCTTATGAAGTTTTTAGTGGCTTGGTTGAAGCGTCTCCATTATGAAGTTTTTAGTTGCTCGGTTGCTGCATGTCTCCCTTATGAAGTGTTTGGTGGCTCAGTTGAAGCATGTCTCCCTTATGACCTTCTTAGTGGCTCGGTTGAAGCATGTCTCCCTTATGATGTTTGTAGTGGCTCAGTTGAAGCATGTCTCCATTATGAAGTTTTTAGTGGCTCGGTTGAAGCATGTCTCCCTTATGAAGTGCTTAGTGGCTCAGTTGAAGCATGTCTCCCTTATGATGTTTTTAGTGGCTCGGTTGAAGCATGCCTCCCGTATGAAGTTTTTAGTGGCTCGGTTGAAGCATGTCTCCCTTATGAAGTTTTTAGTGTCTCGGTTGAAGCATGTTTCCCTTATGATGTTTTTAGTGGCTCAGTTGAAGCATGTTTCCCTTATGATGTTTTAAGTGGCTCAGTTGAAGCATGTCTCCCTTATGAAGCTTTCAGTGGCTCAGTTGAAGCATGTCTCCCTTATGATGTTTTTAGTGGCTCGGTTGAAGCATGTCTCCCTTATGAAGTTTTAAGTGGCTCAGTTGAAGCATGTCTCCCTTGTGAAGTTTTTAGTGGCTCAGTTGAAGCATGTCTCCCTTATGAAGCTTTCAGTGGCTCAGTTGAAGCATGTCTCCCTTATGATGTTTTTAGTGGCTCAGTTGAAGTATGTCTCCCTTATGAAGTTGTTAGTGGTTCGGTTGAAGCATGTCTCCCTTGTGAAGTTGTTAGTGGCTCGGTTGAAGCATGTCTCACTTATGAAGTTTTAAGTGGCTCAGTTGAAATATGTTTGCCTTATGAAGTTTTAGGTGGCTCGGTTGAAGCATGTCTTCCTTATGAAGTTTTTAGTGGCTCGGTTGAAGCATGTCTCCCATATGAAGTCTTTAGTGGCTCGGTTGAAGCATGTCTCACTTAAGAAATATTTAGAGGCTCGGTTGAAGCATGTCTCCCTTATTAAGTTTTTAGTGGCTCGGTTGAAGCATGTCTCCCTTATGAAGTCTTTAGTGGCTCGGTTGAAGCATGTCTCCCTTATGAAGTTTTTAGTGGCTCGGTTGAAGCATGTCTCCCTTATTAAGTTTTTAGTGGCTCGGTTGAAGCATGTCTCCCTTATGATGTTTTAGTGGCTCGGTTGAAGCATGTCTTCCTTATGAAATTTGTTGTGGCTCAGTTGAAGCATGTCTCCCTTGTGAAGTTTTTAGTGCCTCGGTTGAAGCATGTCTCCCTTATGCAGTTTTAAGTGGCTCAGTTGAAGCATATCTCCCTTATGAAGTTTTTAGTGGCTCAGTTGAAGCATGTCTCCCTTATGAAGTTTTTAGTGGCTCGGTTGCAGCATGTCTCCCTTGTGATGTTTTAAGTGGCTTGGTTGAAGCATGTCTCCCTTATGCAGTTTTAAGTGGCTTGGTAGAAGCATGTCTCCCTTATGAAATTTTCAGTGGCTCGGTTGAAGAATGTCTCCCTTATGATGTTTTAAGTGGCTTGGTTGAAGCATGTCTCCCTTATGCAGTTTTAAGTGGCTCGGTTGAAGCATATCTCCCTTATGAAGTTTTAAGTGGCTCAGTTGAAGCATGTCTCCCTTATGAAGTTTTTAGTGGCTCGGTTGAAGCATGTCTCACTTAAGAAGTATTGAGTGGCTCAGTTGAAGCATGTCTCCCTTATGAAGTTTGTAGTGGCTCGGTTGAAGCATGTCTCCCTTTTGATGTTTTAGTGATTCGGTTGAAGCATGTCTCCCTTGTGAAGTTGATAGTGGCTCAGTTGAAACATGTCTCCCTTATGAATATTTAGTGGCTCAGTTGAAGCATGTCTCCCTTATGAAATTTTTTGTGGCTCAGTTAAAGCATGTCTCCCTTGTGAAGTTTTTAGTGCCTCGGTTGAAGCATGTCTCCCTTATGCAGTTTTAAGTGGCTCAGTTGAAGCATATCTCCCTTATGAAGTTTTTAGTGGCACAGTTGAAGCATGTCTCCCTTATGAAGTTTTTTAGTGGCTCAGTTGAAGCATGTCTCCCTTGTGAAGTTTTTAGTGGCTCTGTTGAAGCATGTCTCCCTTATGAAGTTTTTAGTGGCTCGGTTGAAGCATGTCTCCCTTATGAAGTTTTAAGTGGCTTGGTTGAAGCATGTCTCCCTTATGAAATTTTCAGTGGCTCGGTTGAAGCATGTCTCCCTTATGATGTTTTAAGTGGCTTGGTTGAAGCATGTCTCCCTTATGCAGTTTTAAGTGGCTCGGTTGAAGCATATCTCCCTGATGAAGATTTTAGTGGCTCGGTTGAAGCATGTCTCACTTAAGAAGTATTGAGTGGCTCAGTTGAAGCATGTCTCCCTTATGAAGTTTTTAGTGGCTCGTTGAAGCATGTCTCCCTTATGAGGTTTTTAGTGGCTCAGTTGAAGCATGTCTCCTATGGGAAGTTTATAGTGGCTCGTTGAAGCATGTCTCCCTTATGAGGTTTTTAGTAGCTCGATTGAAGCATGTCTCCCTTATGAAGTTTTTAGTGGCTCGGTTGAAGCATGTCTCCCTTATGATGTTTTTAGTGGCTCAGTTGAAGCATGTCTCCCTTATGATGTTTCTAGTGGCTCAGTTGAAGCATGTCTCCCTTATGATGTTTTGAGTGGCTCGTTGAAGCATGTCCCCCTTATGATGTTTTTAGTGGCTCGTTGAAGCATGTCTCCCTTATGAAGTTTTTAGTGGCTCGGTTGCAGCATGTCTCCCTTATGAAGTTGTTAGTGGCTCAGTTGAAGCATGTCTCCCTTATGATGTTTTTAGTGGCTCAGTTGAAGCATGTCTCCCTTATGATGTTTGTAGTGGCTCAGTTGAAGCATGTCTCCCTTATGAAGTTGTTAGTGGCTCAGTTGAAGCATGTCTCCCTTATGAAGTTGTTAGTGGCTCAGTTGAAGCATGTCTCCCTTATGATGTTTTTAGTGGCTCAGTTGAAGCATGTCTCCCTTATGATGTTTGTAGTGGCTCAGTTGAAGCATGTCTCCCTTATGATGTTTTGAGTGGCTCGTTGAAGCATGTCTCCCTTATGATGTTTTGAGTGGCTCGTTGAAGCATGTCTCCCTTATGATGTTTTGAGTGGCTCGTTGAAGCATGTCTCCCTTATGAAGTTTTTAGTGGCTCGGTTGCAGCATGTCTCCCTTATGATGTTTTGAGTGGCTCGTTGAAGCATGTCTCCCTTATGATGTTTTGAGTGGCTCGTTGAAGCATGTCTCCCTTATGATGTTTTGAGTGGCTCGTTGAAGCATGTCTCCCTTATGATGTTTTTAGTGGCTCAGTTGCAGCATGTCTCCCTTATGATGTTTTTAGTGGCTCAGTTGAAGCATGTCTCCCTTATGATGTTTGTAGTCACTCAGTTGAAGCATGTCTCCCTTATGATGTTTTTAGTGGCTCGTTGAAGCATGTCTCCCTTATGATGTTTTTAGTGGCTCAGTTGAAGCATGTCTCACTTATGAAGTTGTTAGTGGCTCAGTTGAAGCATGTCTCACTTATGATGTGTTAGTGGCTCGGTTGAAGCATGTCTCCCTTGTGATGTTTGTAGTGGCTCAGTTGAAGCATGTCTCCCTTATGAAGTTTTTAGTGGCTCAGTTGAAGCATGTCTCCCTTATGAAGTTGTTAGTGGCTCAGTTGAAGCATGTCTCCCTTATGATGTTTTTAGTGGCTCAGTTGAAGCATGTCTCCCTTATGATGTTTGTAGTGGCTCAGTTGAAGCATGTCTCCCTTATGATGTTTTGAGTGGCTCGTTGAAGCATGTCTCCCTTATGATGTTTTGAGTGGCTCGTTGAAGCATGTCTCCCTTATGAAGTTTTTAGTAGCTCGGTTGCAGCATGTCTCCCTTATGATGTTTTGAGTGGCTCGTTGAAGCATGTCTCCCTTATGATGTTTTGAGTGGCTCGTTGAAGCATGTCTCCCTTATGATGTTTTGAGTGGCTCGTTGAAGCATGTCTCCCTTATGATGTTTTTAGTGGCTCAGTTGCAGCATGTCTCCCTTATGATGTTTTTAGTGGCTCAGTTGAAGCATGTCTCCCTTATGATGTTTGTAGTCACTCAGTTGAAGCATGTCTCCCTTATGATGTTTTGAGTGGCTCGTTGAAGCATGTCTCCCTTATGATGTTTTTAGTGGCTCAGTTGAAGCATGTCTCACTTATGAAGTTGTTAGTGGCTCAGTTGAAGCATGTCTCACTTATGATGTGTTAGTGGCTCGGTTGAAGCATGTCTCCCTTGTGATGTTTGTAGTGGCTCAGTTGAAGCATGTCTCCCTTATGAAGTTGTTAGTGGCTCAGTTGAAGGATGTCTCCCTTATGATGTTTTTAGTGGCTCAGTTGAAGCATGTCTCCCTTATGATGTTTTTAGTGGCTCAGTTGAAGCATGTCTCCGTTATGAAGTTGTTAGTGGCTCAGTTGAAGCATGTCTCCCTTATGATGTTTTTAGTGGCTCAGTTGAAGCATGTCTCCCTTATGAAGTTGTTAGTGGCTCAGTTGAAGCATGTCTCCCTTATGAAGTTGTTAGTGGCTCAGTTGAAGCATGTCTCCCTTATGAAGTTGTTAGTGGCTCAGTTGAAGGATGTCTCCCTTATGATGTTTTTAGTGGCTCAGTTGAAGCATGTCTCCCTTATGATGTTTTTAGTGGCTCAGTTGAAGCATGTCTCCGTTATGAAGTTGTTAGTGGCTCAGTTGAAGCATGTCTCCCTTATGATGTTTTTAGTGGCTCAGTTGAAGCATGTCTCCCTTATGAAGTTGTTAGTGGCTCAGTTGAAGCATGTCTCCCTTATGAAGTTGTTAGTGGCTCAGTTGAAGCATGTCTCCCTTATGATGTTTTGAGTGGCTCGTTGAAGCATGTCTCCCTTATGATGTTTTGAGTGGCTCGTTGAAGCATGTCTCCCTTATGATGTTTTGAGTGGCTCGTTGAAGCATGTCTCCCTTATGAAGTTTTTAGTGGCTCGGTTGCAGCATGTCTCCTTTATGATGTTTTGAGTGGCTCGTTGAAGCATGTCTCCCTTATGATGTTTTGAGTGGCTCGTTGAAGCATGTCTCCCTTATGATGTTTTGAGTGGCTCGTTGAAGCATGTCTCCCTTATGATGTTTTTAGTGGCTCAGTTGAAGCATGTCTCCCTTATGATGTTTGTAGTGGCTCAGTTGAAGCATGTCTCCCTTATGATGTTTTGAGTGGCTCGTTGAAGCATGTCTCCCTTATGATGTTTTTAGTGGCTCAGTTGAAGCATGTCTCCCTTATGAAGTTGTTAGTGGCTCAGTTGAAGCATGTCTCCCTTATGAAGTTTTTAGTGGCTCAGTTGAAGCATGTCTCACTTATGAAGTTTTTAGTGGCTCAGTTGAAGCATGTCTCACTTATGATGTTTTTAGTGGCTCAGTTGAAGCATGTCTCCCTTATGAAGTTTTTAGTGGCTCAGTTGAAGCATGTCTCCCTTATGATGTTTTTAGTGGCTCAGTTGAAGCATGTCTCCCTTATGAAGTTTTTAGTGGCTCAGTTGAAGCATGTCTCACTTATGATGTTCTTAGTGGCTCAGTTGAAGCATGTCTCTCTTGTGATGTTTTTAGTGGCTCAGTTGAAGCATGTCTCCCTTGTGATGTTTTTAGTGGCTCAGTTGAAGCATGTCTCCCTTATGATGTTTTTAGTGGCTCAGTTGAAGCATGTCTCCCTTGTGATGTTTTTAGTGGCTCTGTTGAAGCATGTCTCCCTTATGATGTTTTGAGTGGCTCGTTGAAGCATGTCTCCCTTATGATGTTTTGAGTGGCTCGTTGAAGCATGTCTCCTTTATGAAGTTTTTAGTGGCTCGGTTGCAGCATGTCTCCTTTATGATGTTTTGAGTGGCTCGTTGAAGCATGTCTTCCTTATGATGTTTTGAGTGGCTCGTTGAAGCATGTATCCCTTATGATGTTTTGAGTGGCTCGTTGAAGCATGTCTCCCTTATGATGTTTTTAGTGGCTCAGTTGAAGCATGTCTCACTTATGATGTTTTTAGTGGCTCACTTGCAGCATGTCTCCCTTATGATGTTTTTAGTGGCTCAGTTGAAGCATGTCTCCCTTATGATGTTTGTAGTGGCTCAGTTGAAGCATGTCTCCTTTATGATGTTTTGAGTGGCTCGTTGAAGCATGTCTCCATTATGATGTTTTTAGTGGCTCAGTTGAAGCATGTCTCCCTTATGAAGTTGTTAGTGGCTCAGTTGAAGCATGTCTCCCTTATGAAGTTTTTAGTGGCTCAGTTGAAGCATGTCTCACTTATGATGTTATTAGTGGCTCAGTTGAAGCATGTCTCCCTTATGAAGTTTTTAGTGGCTCAGTTGAAGCATGTCTCCCTTATGATGTTTTTAGTGGCTCAGTTGAAGCATGTCTCCCTTATGAAGTTTTTAGTGGCTCAGTTGAAGCATGTCTCACTTATGATGTTTTTAGTGGCTCAGTTGAAGCATGTCTCTCTTGTGATGTGTTTAGTGGCTCAGTTGAAGCATGTCTCCCTTGTGATGTTTTTAGTGGCTCAGTTGAAGCATGTCTCCCTTATGATGTTTTTAGTGGCTCAGTTGAAGCATGTCTCCCTTGTGATGTTTTTAGTGGCTCTGTTGAAGCATGTCTCCCTTATGATGTTTTTAGTGGCTCAGTTGAAGCATGTCTCTCTTGTGATGTTTTTAGTGGCTCAGTTGAAGCATGTCTCCCTTATGATGTTTTTAGTGGCTCAGTTGAAGCATGTCTCCCTTATGATGTTTTTAGTGGCTCAGTTGAAGCATGTCTCCCTTGTGATGTTTTAGTGGCTCTGTTGAAGCATGTCTCCCTTATGATGTTTT
The DNA here is from genome assembly GCA_963383655.1 of Bathymodiolus septemdierum. Classification (NCBI taxonomy): domain Eukaryota; kingdom Metazoa; phylum Mollusca; class Bivalvia; order Mytilida; family Modiolidae; genus Bathymodiolus; species Bathymodiolus septemdierum. The sequence goes on from OY726517.1 coordinate 129,049,302, forward strand.
TAGTGGCTCAGTTGAAGCATGTCTCACTTATGATGTTTTTAGTGGCTCAGTTGAAGCATGTCTCACTTATGATGTTTTTAGTGGCTCAGTTGAAGCATGTCTCCCTTGTGATGTTTTTAGTGGCTCAGTTGAAGCATGTCTCCCTTATGATGTTTTTAGTGGCTCAGTTGAAGCATGTCTCACTTATGATGTTTTTAGTGGCTCAGTTGAAGCATGTCCCCCTTATGAAGTTGTTAGTGGCTCAGTTGAAGCATGTCTCACTTATGATGTTTTTAGTGGCTCAGTTGAAGCATGTCTCACTTATGATGTTTTTAGTGGCTCAGTTGAAGCATGTCTCACTTATGAAGTTGTTAGTGGCTCAGTTGAAGCATGTCTCCCTTATGATGTTTTTAGTGGCTCAGTTGAAGCATGTCTCCCTTATGAAGTTTTTAGTGGCTCAGTTGAAGTATGTCTGCCTTATGATGTTTTTAGTGGCTCAGTTGAAGCATGTCTCCCTTGTGATGTTTTTAGTGGCTCAGTTGAAGCATGTCTCACTTATGATGTTTTTAGTGGCTCAGTTGAAGCATGTCTCCCTTATGATGTTTTTAGTGGCTCAGTTGAAGCATGTCTCCCTTATGATGTTTTTAGTGGCTCAGTTGAAGCATGTCTCCCTTATGATGTTTTTAGTGGCTCAGTTGAAGCATGTCTCCCTTATGAAGTTTTTAGTGGCTCAGTTGAAGCATGTCTCACTTATGATGTTTTTAGTGGCTCAGTTGAAGCATGTCTCACTTATGATGTTTTTAGTGGCTCAGTTGAAGTATGTCTCCCTTGTGATGTTTGTAGTGGCTCAGTTGAAGCATGTCTCCTTATGATGTTTTGAGTGGCTCGTTGAAGCATGTCTCCCTTATGATGTTTTGAGTGGCTCGTTGAAGCATGTCTCCCTAATGATGTTTTTAGTGGCTCAGTTGAAGCATGTCTCACTTATGATGTTTTTAGTGGCTCAGTTGAAGTATGTCTCCCTTGTGATGTTTGTAGTGGCTCAGTTGAAGCATGTCTCCCTTATGATGTTTTGAGTGGCTCGTTGAAGCATGTCTCCCTTATGATGTTTTGAGTGGCTCGTTGAAGCATGTCTCCCTAATGATGTTTTGAGTGGCTCGTTGAAGCATGTCTCCCTTATGATGTTGTTAGTGGCTCAGTTGAAGCATGTCTCCCTTATGATGTTTTAGTGGCTCAGTTGAAGCATGTCTCCCTTATGAAGTTGTTAGTGGCTCAGTTGAAGCATGTCTCCCTTATGATGTTTTGAGTGGCTCGTTGAAGCATGTCTCCCTTATGATGTTTTGAGTGGCTCGTTGCAGCATGTCTCCCTAATGATGTTTTTAGTGGCTCAGTTGAAGCATGTCTCCCTTATGATGTTGTTAGTGGCTCAGTTGAAGCATGTCTCCCTTATGATGTTTTAGTGGCTCAGTTGAAGCATGTCTCCCTTATGATGTTGTTAGTGGCTCAGTTGAAGCATGTCTCCCTTATGAAGTTGTTAGTGGCTCAGTTGAAGCATGTCTACCTTATGAAGTTGTTAGTGGCTCAGTTGAAGCATGTCTCCCTTATGATGTTTTAGTGGCTCAGTTGAAGCATGTCTCCCTTATGAAGCTTTTAGTGGCTCAGTTGAAGCATGTCTCCCTTATGATGTTTTAGTGGCTCGGTTGAAGCATGTCTCCCTTGTGATGTTTTGAGTGGCTCGTTGAAGCATGTCTCCCTTATGAAGTTTTTAGTGGCTCGGTTGAAGCATGTCTCCCTTATGAAGTTTTTAGTGGCTCGGTTGAAGCATGTCTCACTTATGAAGTTTTTAGTGGCTCGGTTGAAGCATGTCTCCCTTATGAAGTTTTTAGTGGCTCGGTTGAAGCATGTCTCCCTTATGAAGTTTTTAGTGGCTCAGTTGAAGCATGTCTCCCTTGTGAAGTTGGTAGTGGCTCAGTTGAAGCATTTCTCCCTAATGATGTTTTGAGTGGCTCGTTGAAGCATGTCTCCCTTATGATGTTGTTAGTGGCTCATTTGAAGCATGTCTCCCTTATGATGTTTTAGTGGCTCAGTTGAAGCATGTCTCCCTTATGAAGTTGTTAGTGGCTCAGTTGAAGCATGTCTCCCTTATGATGTTTTGAGTGGCTCGTTGAAGCATGTCTCCCTTATGATGTTTTGAGTGGCTCGTTGCAGCATGTCTCCCTAATGATGTTTTTAGTGGCTCAGTTGAAGCATGTCTCCCTTATGATGTTGTTAGTGGCTCAGTTGAAGCATGTCTCCCTTATGATGTTTTAGTGGCTCAGTTGAAGCATGTCTCCCTTATGATGTTGTTAGTGGCTCAGTTGAAGCATGTCTCCCTTATGAAGTTGTTAGTGGCTCAGTTGAAGCATGTCTCCCTTATGAAGTTGTTAGTGGCTCAGTTGAAGCATGTCTCCCTTATGATGTTTTAGTGGCTCAGTTGAAGCATGTCTCCCTTATGAAGTTTTTAGTGGCTCAGTTGAAGCATGTCTCCCTTATGATGTTTTAGTGGCTCGGTTGAAGCATGTCTCCCTTGTGATGTTTTGAGTGGCTCGTTGAAGCATGTCTCCCTTATGAAGTTTTTAGTGGCTCGGTTGAAGCATGTCTCCCTTATGAAGTTTTTAGTGGCTCGGTTGAAGCATGTCTCACTTATGAAGTTTTTAGTGGCTCGGTTGAAGCATGTCTCCCTTATGAAGTTTTTAGTGGCTCGGTTGAAGCATGTCTCCCTTATGAAGTTTTTAGTGGCTCAGTTGAAGCATGTCTCCCTTGTGAAGTTGGTAGTGGCTCAGTTGAAGCATTTCTCCCTGATGAAGATTTTAGTGGCTCGGTTGAAGCATGTCTCCCTTAAGTAGTTTTTAGTGGCTCAGTTGAAGCATGTCTCCCTTATGAAGTTTTTAGTGGCTCAGTTGAAGCATGTCTCCCTTATGATGTTTTTAGTGGCTCAGTTGAAGCATGTCTCGCTTATGAAGTTTTTCGTGGCTCAGTTGAAGCATGTCTCCCTTATGATGTTTTAGTGGCTCGGTTGAAGCATGTCTCCCTGGTGAAGTTTTTAGTGGCTCAGTTGAAGCATGTCTCCCTTATGAAGCTTTTAGTGGCTCAGTTGAAGCATGTCTCCCTTATGATGTTTTAGTGGCTCGGTTGAAGCATGTCTCCCTGGTGAAGTTTTTAGTGGCTCAGTTGAAGCATGTCTCCCTTATGAAGTTTTTAGTGGCTCGGTTGAAGCATGTCTCCCTTATGAAGTTTTTAGTGGCTCGGTTGAAGCATGTCTCCCTTATGAAGTTTTTAGTGGCTCGGTTGAAGCATGTCTCCCTTATGAAGTTTTTATTGGCTCAGTTGAAGCATGTCTCCCTTGTGAAGTTGGTAGTGGCTCAGTTGAAGCATTTCTCCCTGATGAAGATTTTAGTGGCTCGGTTGAAGCATGTCTCCCTTATGATGTTTTAGTGGCTCAGTTGAAGCATGTCTCCCTTATGAAGTTGTTAGTGGCTCAGTTGAAGCATGTCTCCCTTATGATGTTTTGAGTGGCTCGTTGAAGCATGTCTCCCTTATGATGTTTTGAGTGGCTCGTTGCAGCATGTCTCCCTAATGATGTTTTTAGTGGCTCAGTTGAAGCATGTCTCCCTTATGATGTTGTTAGTGGCTCAGTTGAAGCATGTCTCCCTTATGATGTTTTAGTGGCTCAGTTGAAGCATGTCTCCCTTATGATGTTGTTAGTGGCTTAGTTGAAGCATGTCTCCCTTATGAAGTTGTTAGTGGCTCAGTTGAAGCATGTCTACCTTATGAAGTTGTTAGTGGCTCAGTTGAAGCATGTCTCCCTTATGATGTTTTAGTGGCTCAGTTGAAGCATGTCTCCCTTATGAAGCTTTTAGTGGCTCAGTTGAAGCATGTCTCCCTTATGATGTTTTAGTGGCTCGGTTGAAGCATGTCTCCCTTGTGATGTTTTGAGTGGCTCGTTGAAGCATGTCTCCCTTATGAAGTTTTTAGTGGCTCGGTTGAAGCATGTCTCCCTTATGAAGTTTTTAGTGGCTCGGTTGAAGCATGTCTCACTTATGAAGTTTTTAGTGGCTCGGTTGAAGCATGTCTCCCTTATGAAGTTTTTAGTGGCTCGGTTGAAGCATGTCTCCCTTATGAAGTTTTTAGTGGCTCAGTTGAAGCATGTCTCCCTTGTGAAGTTGGTAGTGGCTCAGTTGAAGCATTTCTCCCTAATGATGTTTTGAGTGGCTCGTTGAAGCATGTCTCCCTTATGATGTTGTTAGTGGCTCATTTGAAGCATGTCTCCCTTATGATGTTTTAGTGGCTCAGTTGAAGCATGTCTCCCTTATGAAGTTGTTAGTGGCTCAGTTGAAGCATGTCTCCCTTATGATGTTTTGAGTGGCTCGTTGAAGCATGTCTCCCTTATGATGTTTTGAGTGGCTCGTTGCAGCATGTCTCCCTAATGATGTTTTTAGTGGCTCAGTTGAAGCATGTCTCCCTTATGATGTTGTTAGTGGCTCAGTTGAAGCATGTCTCCCTTATGATGTTTTAGTGGCTCAGTTGAAGCATGTCTCCCTTATGATGTTGTTAGTGGCTCAGTTGAAGCATGTCTCCCTTATGAAGTTGTTAGTGGCTCAGTTGAAGCATGTCTCCCTTATGAAGTTGTTAGTGGCTCAGTTGAAGCATGTCTCCCTTATGATGTTTTAGTGGCTCAGTTGAAGCATGTCTCCCTTATGAAGTTTTTAGTGGCTCAGTTGAAGCATGTCTCCCTTATGATGTTTTAGTGGCTCGGTTGAAGCATGTCTCCCTTGTGATGTTTTGAGTGGCTCGTTGAAGCATGTCTCCCTTATGAAGTTTTTAGTGGCTCGGTTGAAGCATGTCTCCCTTATGAAGTTTTTAGTGGCTCGGTTGAAGCATGTCTCACTTATGAAGTTTTTAGTGGCTCGGTTGAAGCATGTCTCCCTTATGAAGTTTTTAGTGGCTCGGTTGAAGCATGTCTCCCTTATGAAGTTTTTAGTGGCTCAGTTGAAGCATGTCTCCCTTGTGAAGTTGGTAGTGGCTCAGTTGAAGCATTTCTCCCTGATGAAGATTTTAGTGGCTCGGTTGAAGCATGTCTCCCTTAAGTAGTTTTTAGTGGCTCAGTTGAAGCATGTCTCCCTTATGAAGTTTTTAGTGGCTCAGTTGAAGCATGTCTCCCTTATGATGTTTTTAGTGGCTCAGTTGAAGCATGTCTCGCTTATGAAGTTTTTCGTGGCTCAGTTGAAGCATGTCTCCCTTATGATGTTTTAGTGGCTCGGTTGAAGCATGTCTCCCTGGTGAAGTTTTTAGTGGCTCAGTTGAAGCATGTCTCCCTTATGAAGCTTTTAGTGGCTCAGTTGAAGCATGTCTCCCTTATGATGTTTTAGTGGCTCGGTTGAAGCATGTCTCCCTGGTGAAGTTTTTAGTGGCTCAGTTGAAGCATGTCTCCCTTATGAAGTTTTTAGTGGCTCGGTTGAAGCATGTCTCCCTTATGAAGTTTTTAGTGGCTCGGTTGAAGCATGTCTCCCTTATGAAGTTTTTAGTGGCTCGGTTGAAGCATGTCTCCCTTATGAAGTTTTTATTGGCTCAGTTGAAGCATGTCTCCCTTGTGAAGTTGGTAGTGGCTCAGTTGAAGCATTTCTCCCTGATGAAGATTTTAGTGGCTCGGTTGAAGCATGTCTCCCTTATGTAGTTTTTAGTGGCTCAGTTGAAGCATGTCTCCCTTATGAAGTTTTTAGTGGCTCAGTTGAAGCATGTCTCCCTTATGATGTTTTTAGTGGCTCAGTTGAAGCATGTCTCCCTTATGAAGTGTTTAGTGGCTCAGTTGAAGCATGTCTCCCTTATGATGTTTTAGTGGCTCGGTTGAAGCATGTCTCCCTGGTGAAGTTTTTAGTGGCTCAGTTGAAGCATGTCTCCCTTGTGAAGTTGGTAGTGGCTCAGTTGAAGCATTTCTCCCTGATGAAGATTTTAGTGGCTCGGTTGAAGCATGTCTCCCTTATGTAGTTTTAGTGGCTCAGTTGAAGTATGTCTGCCTTATGAAGTATTTAGTGGCTCGGTTGAAGCATGTCTCCCTGCTGAAGTTTTTAGTGGCTCAGTTGAAGCATGTCTCCCTTATGAAGTTTTTAGTGGCTCAGTTGAAGCATGTCTCCCTTGTGAAGTTGGTAGTGGCTCAGTTGAAGCATTTCTCCCTGATGAAGATTTTAGTGGCTCGGTTGAAGCCTGTCTCCCTTATGTAGTTTTAGTGGCTCAGTTGAAGTATGTCTGCCTTTTGAAGTTTTTAGTGGCTCGGTTGAAGCATGTCTCCCTGGTGAAGTTTTTAGTGGCTCAGTTGAAGCATGTCTCCCTTATGAAGTTTTTCGTGGCTCAGTTGAAGCATGTCTCCCTTATGATGTTTTTAGTAGCTCAGTTGAAGCATTTCTCCCTTATGAAGTTTTTAGTGGCTCGGTTGAAGCATGTCTCCCTTGTGAAGTTTTTAGTGGCTCGGTTGAAACATTCAAATCAGCTGTCCTCCTTATAAAATATATAAAGCCTGTAAATAGTTTTATCCTTTTTCCAATTGTCATGTGGAAACTCTAATACTGACATAATCTTCAACTTGTTGAAGGCGTTCAGTATTTGGTAGAAGTAGTACAATCTCTGACATAATCTTCATCTTGTTGAAGGCATTCAGTATTTGGTAGAAGTAGTACAATCTCTGACATAATCTTCAGCTTGTTGAAGGCATTCAGTATTTGGTAGAAGTAGTACAATCTCTGATATAATCTTCATCTTGTTGAAGACACTCAGTAGTTGGTAGAAGTAGTACAATCTCTGACATAATCTTCATCTTGTTGAAGGCATTCAGTATTTGGTAGAAGTAGTACAATCTCTGATATAATCTTCATCTTGTTGAAGACACGCAGTAGTTGGTAGAAGTATTACACCTCTGACACAATCTTCAACTTGTTGAAGGCGTTCAGTAATTGGTAGAAGAATTATAACCTCTGACATAATCTTCAACAATTGAAGTCGCTCAGTATTTGGTAGAAGTATTACAACCTCTGACATAATCTTCAACTTGTTGAAGGCATTCAGTGTTTGGTAGAAGTATTACAACCTCTGACATAATCGTCAACTTGTTGAAGACACTCAGTATTTGGTAGAAGTATTACAACCTCTGACATAATCGTCAACTTGTTGAAGTCGCTCAGTATTTGATAGAAGTATTACAACCTCTGACATTATCTTCAACTTGTTGAAGGCATTCAGTATTTGGTAGAAGGTTTGCAACCTCTGACATGATCTTCAACTTGTTGAAGTCGCTCAGTATTTGATAGAAGTATTACAACCTCTGACATTATCTTCAACTTGTTGAAGGCGTTCAGTGTTTGGTAGAAGGTTTGCAACCTCTGACATTATCTTCAACTTGTTGAAGGCATTCAGTATTTGGTAGAAGTATTACAACCTCTGACATAATCTTCAACTTGTTGAAGTCGCTCAGTATTTGGTAGAAGTATGACAACCTCTGACATAATCTTCAACTTGTCGAAGACGTTCAGTATTTGGTAGAAGAATTAATAGAAGATTATTGACATGAAACAATGGCAATCTTTATTTAAAAGATGTACTCAAGTTGTAGGACATATCTGTTAAATGGACAATTGTTGGAAACAAAACATCAACGGTAAAAGCACATGGATGCAAGATGACGCAGAACGATTGAACAGTACAATATGTTTCTTTGTTTAATTACTGTGTCTAGACATATTATATACAGCGTCATAATAACGTGCAAGTTAGTATTTAAAAAATAAATGAGCAAAAAAGAACGTATCACTTTAGAATAATACTACTGTATATACTATTTTTCTGCCATTCATAAGTCATTTACAATGGGTTCATCAGGTTTGTTTACTTAAATAACTTGAATGTTGACATTTAATTCATATAATCATGAAATTAGTATATTTAATTTACTTGTTGACCCGAACTAATATTAACAAGCGTGAATAATTTCATTCATCTTTTTTACTCTATATAATCATGATAATATGAAAGCTGCAACCCATTCGCCGTGTCAACTACGTTCCAGACCGGATATATATATGCATAGGATACAGTACTATTGAAACAAAAGAAGCGGCCCGTATTGGATATAACGGGTTTCTTTTTCAGCATGAGTACTCAGGTGAAGGCCGAGGTGCGTAGCACCAGGACCGTCACATTAGTACGAATGCGGAAAAAGAAACCCGTTATATCCAATACGTGCAAATTCTTTTGTTTCAATAATAATGTATCTAACTTGTACAATAAAAGTGTTGTTGAAAAAATATGTGGAATGGCATATATTTTTACACTTTTAATGTTTAGAAAGCCAAATAAGACAACAATTAACAAAAATGTCCTTTCAATTCTCGTTTATATTTAGATATTTCAAGGTCTTTCAAATGAAAAGAATCGTTTATATTTAGATATTTCAAGGTCTTTCAAGTGTCCCAAATCTTCACCTGTGGTCTGTTTGATTTGTTATTACTTGCGGTCGTTCGTTAGTTGTTTTTGTATTGCGAGAATACATTTTAAAAGTTCACATACTCGTCAGTTCTGAACATAAATTATGCCAGATCTGAAATACTTGCATCGTGTCTTGTATATTGTTTTTTTAAGCAAATTGTTGATATCTTTTTTAGCAAAGCTTACTATCAAGAGTCAATATACTAGTCATAGCGCATAGTAGTGTGGTCACCGTAGCCGAGTGGTTAGATGGAAGTTTTGAAAGTCAAAGCAGACTTTGGAAAGCCCGTCATTGGTTAGAGACACGAAAGCCCAAAAATAAGTAAAAACGCGTTTTTAAGCCTAAAACAGTAAAAGGTTAAAGTTCATATATTCAAGAACAAAAGAATAAATTGTAGACTCTTAAAATAATCCACTGTTCGAACAATATTGTGACGTCAGAGAAATGCATTACGTAAACGATATCAACCTTGTCCCAAAAATGGGTCAAATTATTAAAGTACAGCGGCCTGTATCATTGGCCCCTATTAGCGGCCTGTATCATCGGCCTCTATTAGCGGCCTGTATATGATATTAGAGGCCGCATTTACAATAACTATGCTGAGGGTATTATTGTACACACATATACATATATGTGTGTGTGCATATATATATATATATATATATATATATATATATATATATATATATATGTAAGTAATATCTGCATTATTTTATTAGTATGTTTTATTGTTGACCATTACTGCTTGACTATATTATTCCAACATTTGTTTATTGAACCAAATAGAGTTTATTTAATAAGAGTTCCAGAACAAAGAGCAAAACAATCATTGACAACATATGTAATTATTTATATATTGCATGCCTGCATACCTAATTACTACAAACGCTTTCGTTAGCATTTTCTCTTCGAATGTGGTATTTTGTCAAACCTATGACAATAACATTGGTATTTATGTTATAATTTTCATTTTGCAAATTAAAAATTTCAAACTGAATCTATAACATCTAGATTCAGTTAGAACATTTTAATTTGCAAAATGAGAAATATAACACTTACTAAGCACAGATCATTAGGAGTAAGAGCAAAGACTGGTTGGTTGGGGAACATGTCCGAGTTAGTATTGCATCTCTGCCTGTGGATGGTTGTTTCGATGAGCTTGAAACAAAACAAAAAATCTCACTCGGGGTTTTAGTGTTGTACACATTAAATATAATTGTCATCTTAGCAAAAATTAACATTTCTGTTAGCGAACTATTGTTTCAATTACATAGCACTATTAAATCTAACTAACCGTGTTTGCTTGGTACAATGCAAATATCATGATCACCTCATCGATATGCATCTTATTCTCACAATGATATCAATGAAAAATACGGCAACAATCAATCACTCATAAACTGTTACAATGTATACCTCGTATCCAACTGTTTACAATGGAAAGAGTATATGATACCGAATAGTTAAAAGTTTTCTTTTGAAACAAGTAACTACATAGACTGGTAGACATCATAGTGGGACATGTCTCTTTCATGAAAAATAATATAAAAATGTATTGCATCGAAAGGTCCCATATGAGAAATTGAATAACGTCGAAGGACAATGAATGTTTTTATGTTTTATCATTTCAGTGTTACAGTTACAAAAAGAGGTATAATTGCCCTAATATTCCACTTTGCCCAATCAGTTCTACTTCTGACTAATGCAACATATGTCAATCCTGAATATTTATATATTTTGTTTGTTTGTTTGATGGTGTTTAACGCCACTGTCAACAATATTTCAGTTATATCGAGGCGGTCAGCTTTATTGGTGGAGGAAACCGGAGGACCCGGAGAAAACCACCGACCTGTCGCAAGTCGCTGACAAACTTTATCACATAATGTTGTACACCTCGCCCTGATCAAGATTCGAACTCACAACATCAGTGGTGATATGCACTGATTGCATAGGTAGTTCTAAATCCAACTACCATACGATCACGGCCACGACGACCACTGTACATTTATATATATTGATTCGTCAGATATGCCAATAGATTCGCATGGTGAGGGACTGGTCAGTGCTTGAAGCTGATTTTTCCGTCGACCTGCTAATCACTCATAAAACCAGCAATTGTTTATCCACAGGTTAAAGCTGAATTTGATGATACTTATTCAATAAATTGGGCGGGTTGGCTTTTCACACAACCATTGCGTTACGCTGTTGCTTTTGCGATGAAGAAGAGAATCGAAGGAGCAATCAATGAAGCTATGACGTTCGAACAGATTCGTTATGCCTCCTAACTTGTAGTAAAGAATCCTACCCCCCCCCCCCCCCCTTTTATTTCGCCAAGTCGTATACTGGCGGTTCTCCACGTATTGATAAGTAATTCATTCGTTTGGGATAGTAGATCATTTTCTTCTTTTCTTCTTCAAATATTAGGTTTTGTAAGTAATTGTTATTCAGAAAACTTGACCAACATGCTGGAAATCTTGGTATTTTATTATATAAGCAATAATAATAATAATTTATTTGGATTTCTAATCTTTGACTTAAAGTATAGTTCATGAATTTTATTTCAGAAACAAGTGGTGCGTGGTAAATTAGATATATGTAAGTTTTTATAAACAAACGTGTTAACAATGAAAGGAATGTAATGCATTTAACAATGGTAAATCTTCATGTATAATTCATAACAGATATGACACACCTCTCAAGATGTTGGACGGAATTATGAAATGACTTCACTTGATCTCAAGACGACTTCAAAGAGTATTAAATAAACTATCATAAATACTAAATATATTTATTTACTATATATCATGAAAGATTGGATAATAATTTACCACCGCAAAATATTCCCATAAAATGGAGTAGTTTTTGATTTAATATTTAGATATTGATGACATTTATGGTATATACTGGATTGTTAAAAATAAAAACACTTAAAATAAAGAGGGTGCAGCCTAATATAATAGTAATTGATGTGAAGTCGGTACGGACAACGTTTACCTGTAATTTCTCCATCAAAGTTAACAAATTATACCTGTAATTAATACCTCGAATGTATAACGTATTAGTGCGTGGAAAGAAAAGATTCTTTATTAAGGTGAAAATTTGTAAAAATGCCTGCATTATGTCGACGTATCGAAGTTGTTTGAACTTGAACAATTTCCGTAAACCGTTATATTATTTATTTACCTATGAAGGTAAAAGTGAATTTTAATAAACAATGTGCATTTAAAAAATTAATAAATTGCTATTGTTCCTTGTAGGAGAGCATGTTATCACGCATGAATAAAAAATCGACAGCTTTCATCAATTTTGACTTCCCATTGAGCAGTTTCTAACAAACTGTATCTATACAAATTGAATTCCTTCGACAGTTTTACCAGGTTCATTTTCTGAGTGAATCATAAATACTTGAACATTATCGGATGTTGTTGAGATTAAGATGACTTTATGACAGTTGACTAAGGATAACGAAATCTATAACGACTTATGTGGTTAAAATCATTTCATGATCATCGTTAAAAACTTATAGTTACATTTGGATTAGCTCAAACTAAAAAGGTATGTATGGCTTTAATTTTGTGTTTATTTCTTGTTTTTTGCTGATAATATTCATAGGCATATGTTGCATAAGACGAACAAGTTTTCGAAATTTATTTGACCTAAGGTTTTATATTTTTAAGAAAAAACAATATTTTGATGAGTATTTGTATATTTTATGATCATGCAAGTTACGATGTTGGGTTTTGTTTGTCGTCTTCTTGTGTACAATATATTGCGAGTTTCTCTGGATTGTCCATATTTGATTGCACCTTCGGTATTCTCTAACATTTATTGTGACACTATTGTGGTATAAAAACCATGCTGGGCTGAAATATATAGATGTACAAACACGTACAAAAAAAGTCTGAAGATACCAAACGGGGTAATCAGAAGACTTTTGCCGAAGTAGGATAGACAATGCAATGGCCAACAGAAAATGGACACACAATAATCCACAATAAAAACATTATACAAAATAATAAAGATTGAGCAACCCGAACCCACTTAAATCCGGGGGTGAACCCATGTGCTCAGAAAGTTAAGCTGTCTCCTCAATTTATCTGTATTCAACACAATGTGAATTGTCCATCAGTAGATACAATCGCAAAATAATACAACTTAATGCTGATATAAGATGACAGCCATTACTGTGGGTTATCTATGAAGACATATTTAATCACTAAATTCAAAGCGGGAGATAAAATAAGAGGTATTTTATCACAGTCATGATGGTGGGTAATCTTTGTACTTTCACGTCCATGATCCAATTTTTGCAGTATTTACTAAGTCATGTTCCGATGGTTAATTTGTATGCAAGGTGTGATATTGATTATCTCTAAATGCTGAATACCATTTTAATTAGCTTAACGCGGATCAACCATTCACGTAAGCTACTGTTCGTCACACTCCGGTCCTTTCCTAATTAATGACTTATCACCGAGGTGTATTTGTTTGATAGTCTTCTGATCATGATCATGATACAATAAAACAATAATAGCGATCTCCAGAAATAATCAAGGATACCCATACAAAAAAGAAGAAAAACATTGATCCTGAATAAAAGGCAGAAAACAAATTGAGTGATTGTTGTCTAACGCCAACCCAGCATTTTTTATAGTGCTAGCTCACTGAAACCAGTCAGCGGATAGACATATCGCCCAAATCGGAAACATTATCCTGATTCCAACCAGTCTTTGCTCTTTCTCTTTATTGTTGCGTGCTTAGCAGAAAAGCAACAATACCAATTTTATAGTCTTTGGTTTGATCCGAACCGGGCTCGAATCCACGATATACTGCACTCGAGAAAAGTACGCTAACTATTACACCGCCGATGCGGTTGAAAAAATTGAGATCATAATAGGTGAGTTACTTGCCATTGATGAAAGCGACGATGATATAATGACGATACCGTTATTATTGGTTCAGTGATACAAACATTGTTGCAAGTAACATAGACAAATGCTGTCTTAGAGCGCAACACGTTACCGAATTTAAGATATCAAACCAGCTTTGCATTCCCCCCCCCCAATTATCCAGATATCTTGTATCAAGCGTACGGTGAACTCGATTTTTATTATCATTTCATGTTCTTCATACCAAACAATTTTATAATTGTGGGTAAATTGATGTTTGGATAATTCTTATATGATTTACATAATTAGAAATCCTATACTCTGATTGGGTATACTCGCTTATGGAGGCGGGGTTTTTGTCAGTTTATTTTTCGATAGACGATGTTCACCGGACTACTTTTTTCGTAATGTATACAAAATGGCGGACCGGATTCCCGATAATAAAAAAAGATAAAAGAAACAATGTTTATTGGTAATAATCAACAATTATTGTTAGATATGAAATAAAAAAATAAATGCCAATGAAAAAAAAGCTTGTACAAAAAATTCCGGAAAAAATACTTAAGACAACCATCTATCGACTTTGACTTTTGTAATATATCGTCATCCTGTGACGTTGTTTACAAGGGACATTGATTGACCCAAGCTTGTTACTGATTTATTTTACGATTTTGTGAGCATTTTACTTGTTTGAGTAGCTAAATGCAAAATGCCATCAAATTGGAAAATATCAGTAACTTAATTACACCACCGTCTAGTTATCAATGTAGGAAAACAACTTAAACAAGGTTAGTTCATTTTGTTATTCATGGCCGACACACATCAATGGAATGTATGTGTGCGTACTGGGGATCCCCAAAGGTAAATTTTCAAAACAAATGAACAAAAAAATACTTAGTTACAGAATTATAAGGATTAAACGCATTTTTTCCGGAGTTTATTGACCTGGATCAAGTCACTCACAAACTTTCATAAAAGTCCTTCGGACTTTTATTTGTTTGTGAGTGAATTGGTCCAGGTTATACATAAATAAACTCCGGGAAAAATGCGTTTAATCCTATAATAAGTATTTGAAAAAAAAATATACATGCGGCCATGCACGGATGTGTTAAGAAGAGATTGAAGATACCAAAGGGGTAACCAGAAGCCGTAAATCGAAGGACAGACAATACAATGGCCAAAAGAAAAAAGACAAGTGGACAATGATCTATAAAACACTACACAGAACCCGAAAAGGTCGAGCAACACGAACCCCACTAAAAACCGGGGGGTGAACTCAGCTCCTCCGGAAGGGTAAGCAGTTCCGGCTCCACTTGTGGCAACCATCGTGTTTCGTCTTGTTGCAAACCCGGTGATAAGTCATAAATGCTAATAATTCATCAATGTTATAAAAACCACTCTACAGCCTTCCCATTCTAATTTTATATCTTGAAGACTGGTCGACGGCATTATGATCACGTAACCTCGTCACGGTACTACCTGGGTCTGAAATGGAGACTTATGATAGGTTCTGGAGTGGTGAAGATTTAAAAAAAAAAAAAAACATGGATCGCTTCAGAATCAATTATTTTGAGCAAGCGAAATCTGGCCGGGTTCATAGCACAACGGATGTCTTTAGTGAATCAGGAAATGATTACCCTTTTGAAGCACCTTAGTTAACCTCGTTTTTCAGTGGGGTTCTTGTTGATCAATCTTTAGTTCTCTGTGCGGTGTTTGGTAGATCATTGTTTGTCCTTTTTTAGTTTCGCCATTGTATTTACCCTTCTGTGATTACGTCTTCTGATTACCTCTTTCGTATCTACAACCTTTTCTTGTCTGTTTTGTTATCCATTACGTTTTCATCTTCTTCTATTATCCATCTGGACATGTCATAACTGTCGATCTGAATATAATCAACCATGCTAATCTCCGAAAGATCGTCTCTCATGGGATTCAACTGAGGAAACCAAAACATATTAATTGGAACCACAATTTTCAAATAATGATTGTCTTCGTTGAAAAATACACCAGAACATGGATGAAGAGAGGGAAGGGTCGAATTAGATAATTGTCAGAATGGGTTAAATCAATTAGATCCTTACAGTTCCATCGAACTCACAAGCTGAAATTCTGTATTAATTATAAAAGAAAATCAGTATTTAATAATAAAAAGATAAACAAGTGTTTATCTTTTCTCCATGCCAAATACATGACAAATATATTACTCTTCATGCAGACTAGGTTTCTAATTATATTATTTTTGTTAGGAAGAATTATTACTTTTGGGTGTCTTATCAAAGAACTTAGTATTTCCTAAAGCTCTGGTAATCCTACGAACAAAAATATTGACAAAGAAGAAATTTTGGTTCTGAAATCTAGACCATTACTGTGTCTAAAGGACATAATTTGACAGAGCTATGTTAAATTCCCTTAGACTTAATGCTGGACACTAGATCGAGACACCTTTTGAAATGCCCATGTCATTTGCAGTTTTCTTATATCTTCTATTCTTATGAATGAGTGAGCCGTTGTTGCTTAACGCGAAGTGAGTTAGTAATCGTTGAGCTATTTCATGGCGGGAACAAGTTACATTTGATGAGGTGATGATGATGACGTCCGCCTTGTACTAGACCAACATGCTTAGTTGGATCTTTATGATGCTAGCCCACTGAAACAACAGTCCACAGGTAGACATGTCTCTCCACTGGGACACACTATCCTGATTCCGACCCAACCAATATATGCTCTTACACCTTAATGCTGTGCGTTTAGCGGAGAAACAGCATATACCCAGATTAAAGTCCTATGATCTGACTAAGGCGTGTTATTATATATATATATATAGTTATATGTTTATCTTCTTGATAAATCAGTCATATATATGTGTCATAGCAACACTCTCCAGAATGTGCGTGTATTTTAGATTTTCTATAAAATGAGGACAAAATCGACTTTATGCAATTTTGTTGTAAGCAAAACGTTATTAGCCCATTAAAGCGCAATGTTTCAAAACAAAAGGAAACAATTATAAATAAATTTTATGGGAGCATTTATAATGTCTACTTTGTATTGGTATAGTACAAACCGATTCTGATATTCAATAACTCTATGAATCTATTAGGTTGTCTTGGGTTTGGGCTTTAGTGCTTAACGCCACTTTCAACAATATTTCAGCTATATCGTGGCGGTCAGTTTTATTGGTGGAGGAAACCGGAGTACCCATAGAAAACCACCAATTCTGTCCCAAGTCACTTGAATCTAATGAAATACTTTTTATTTTAATTATTGCTGTGTTATAACATTACAGTAATTGGAATAGAAAGCATTTTTTTTCAGTATGGATTATGGTCAGTTTATCCATAAAACGTGTGCTATGCTTGGCTTGGATAGATGTCTTTCACTCCAGTTGTTTGCAGGAGGGCGCAAGTCTTATTTGCGTTATTCGTGTTTGTTTGCGTATAGTGGTGTCCAACATATATTGTGTTGTGTTTTTGCTTTGTTTATCATCGTCTTAGGTGGCCTGTGTTGCCATTTTCTCTGGATTCTCCAATTTTTGTATTGCCCCTTCGGTGTTCTCTAGAGTTTATATGTTTTAAATTAAAAATTTTTTTTTTCTCACACATCGTTGTTATATAATACATATATGAGGTAGTATATTACATTTACAGATCATTTGATTACATTGTATCATGACAGATGTATTGTAACTTGTTTATATAATACATTTTGAGTTTCGGCAATTACTTCGTGTTACAGAGCAAATTCACCACTTCTTTGATACTATGCTCAAAATTATATTCGACTATTGTAACAATATAATTCTTTTATTTGAAATTTGGACAAAAGAATAGCATGATATATTATAACCCTTTAATGTTAATCGGCTTTGCATCCCAATTAACCAGATCCTGTTTTACTAATAACTGTGACACTTTCTGACATAAACGTGCAACAATCACGGCTATTATCAGACATTTAATAGAAGGTACGATTTGCACGAAAGTAAGTAATTTCACTATATTTGATGCTAATTTTAGAAATATCAAAATGTGTGGTTGATTGTACTTTAATGACGTATATCCGGTTTCATTTGTGTTGCTGATTTAAAGTCTGGTAGTAAAATGTCCATTAGTAGTTTCGTATTTAAGACGCTTTAAATAACGTGATATATATATAAATACACAGCATAGCACATGTTAATTGATTTGACTGTCTATAGATAATAACAATGTTGTTCCAGTCAGTTTGCTTTGTAACATCTTTGCTGATTCGGCAGTTGCACGCACCTTTTGTGACGTCAAAAAAGAATCATGGCAGCATTTCCGGCCAACTACAATGGATGGTTGAATCAATGTTAAGTCTCCCGAGATCATTAAAATGACATGTCGAATTTTGGATAATAAACATCAGACATATTATGTGTGGATTATAAAAGAGGAATATTAATTAATGAGAAATCGCGGTTTTCCTTTTGATACAAATTGTTTGCATATGAAATATGTGATAGCAAAGAACACCACCATATATCACCATTGTCCTCTCATGATGATAAACGTGTTACTGTATAATTTTATAAATTTGCCGTCAAATCATAGCAATAACATACTATAATATCATACAATTTACATCCTTTCTTCTGCTCATGGCGAGGTATACTCGATACAACATTAGGTTATAACGTTTGCCAGTGACTTGCGACAGGTCGGTGGTTTTTTCCGGGTACTCCGGTACTATGAAGAAAACCATATCGAAGGTTATCTCTAGAATAAATCTTAGATTTGTTCGCGCCATTGTACATTATTTCGGTTAATTAAACATGCGAAATCAAAATGGTACAACCAAATACCAGTTCTCTGATATGATATATTACAAGGGAAAAACAAACTTTTCTCTAATAACACTTTTAATCGAAACATGAAGTAGCATCTTCTTGCACATCAAAGGAATAAATAAGTGAAATTGCTTGCCGTCAGAGGAAACGTTTGAAGATACCGAAGGAGATAAAATGACCAAATGAAAAGGGACAAACAATGACCTACAAAATACTACACAGAAAACCTGCTCCACTAGTGATATCCCGTCGTGTAAATCTTACATACACGGTGATATGTCAAGAATGAGGGGAAGGATCGGATTGTGATTTAGTTATCATGTTTTCTGGTCACTGATTTTTTGTCTATTTCTAGTACGTGTAGTACTTCAAGTTATCCTATGCACAGATCTCATATAATACTTGACTACTTACTCCAAATCACTTTGGCGATAATGATTTGTAAGCAATTAGGTTAACATGAATGTGTTTTTGTTTCAGATGCCTACTTCAAGTCAAGCTTTGATACTTTTATCAACAGACGGACAACTTCCGCGATATGTATCAAGAAGAAAGTTTCCGGTATCATCTATTCCTTATCCGATTCGGAGTTTAGATATCAATGCCGTCTCAAAAGATTACGAAGACAGTCTTTCTGATTACGAACCACCCTTTTATGACAAAAATCGACACACTAGGATACGATTAGACTCGGTGGCAGAAAGCCTTCCGGAACTCTTGTCAATAAGAGGTTATCGCGGTTCTTTATCATTCGATCCAGAGACAAAAGTTATCAAGTGGCAGGTCAACACAGACATACCAAAAGAGAAAATTTACCCACAACTTACGTTTAAATCCGATCAATTTATCCAGATTGTTGACAACGGTCAATCAAATACAGGCGCCACACGCTTGCCTCCTATTAATGTTGACAGACCACGTAGGTTACATGAATTTCCGAGTTCCGAAGGTGATGACCCCAATTCTGACCCGGAAGTTCTCGCTAAAAAAACCGAAGAACTCAGACAGTACTTTTCACTCCCTAAAATATTTAAAGCCACAGTTGATACGGAGACATATAAACGTCTTTGTGATCTTGGATTTCGCCGTCCTTTCTATGATGACGCTAAATTAGGAAAGAAAACAGATCAAAGTGAAACCGACCAACGTCATGTAGAATTTGTTGAAATTCCAAATCATGCATGGGAGGCGGACGGCACAGATGACAAGGATTTCAGAATTGAAGATCTCAATTTAAATCCACACAGTTCACGAATGAACAACATAAAACTGACAAGTTCTCAACAGTTTCCTCACCTTTCTAAAAACGAACATTTCAAGATGTACTTAGCAGATAGGGATACGTTTTTCAATAAATATAATAACGAAAATGGATATGACAATTCCACTGCTCACTTCAACCAACACGGACATCACCATGCAAAGCTCCTCAAGAAAAGACACAAGTTGAATTTAAGCGAAGCAACACTTTTTCCTGATTCAGATATGTATATAACGAGGTAAGCTTTGATAAAAACGTAGATATCGAATCGAGGTTAGTGCGCACGACGTGTTTCTGGAATAACCTTCATCAGGTATACTTATAATCAAATCAAATGTAGATATCAAATTAAGTGCGCACGACGCGTTTCTGGAATAACCTTCATCATGTACACTTATGATCAAATAAAATGTAGATATCAAATTAAGTGCGCACGACGCTGAAAATAAAATGTAGATATCAAATTAAATGCGCACGTCGCTGAAAATCGAAAGATTAGAAAGTCAAATAATTCAAACGATTGGAAAGAAATATAACGAAAGTCTTTTGGAGAAAGCAAACCAAATCACCCAAACAAGAGAACCAAAATCGGCTTAGGTCACCTATGTCTGAGGGCGGAGAACTTTAGTGATTTAAGATGCTGAATTAATGTTTGATCGAGTAGTTAAATGAATCACCACTTTCAAAAGAAATTCGCACTTAGATCCTTTATTTTGCTTTTAATCCGGTCGTGTCGCTCTACAGGTATTTTCAAAATTTATTGTTTTTTAATTGTATGTGTCACAAAAAATGATTTATTCCTCCAACAGATAAAATCTTAACATTTTTCCCTTTAAGTAATTCGCTTATAAGTAGACATTTATTATAATAGGAGATTGAATATTTCTGTAAAGCTTCTGTTAACATGTTGTTTTTATATTCTCCTATTGACCAAAGAATTCACTGTTAATTCAATTGCCTTCGTTGTATAAATGTATACAGTTTATATGTAGTGGAATACATAGGAATTCTTTAGAGTTTTGGACTTTGGTAAATTGCATCTTTTTCGTTTTATTCTCATATTGAATAACGAGCTGACTGTTAATTCAATTTGCCTTCGTTGTACAAAGGCCTACTGTTTATATGTAGTGGAATATATAGAAAAAACTTTAGAATTTCTGGTAAATTGTATCTTTTTCGATTGCAATTGAATTTAAAAAAAAAGACAAATATGCTTATAAATGCATTTTCTGGAAATATTATCAGGTAAGAACATTGTATTGATTTGTAATTGTCAGTTACTTGTCACAGGTCGGTGGTTTTCTCCTGGTCCTCCGGTTTCCTCCACCAATAAAACTGACCGCCACGATATAACTGAAATATTGTTGAAAGTGGCGTTGAACACCATCAAACAAACAGAAAACATAGTTTATTGAAATCAATCCGTTCGATGTTATTTCTTTTAAAGTGCCCAAATGTAGACGTATTAAAGTCTGTATAATTATTATTGCCTAGCAACAGAATGGGGAAAAACAGTATAATTGTCATTTGTTTTACTTTGATGTAGGGCATTGTTTTTATTTCAGGTTTTGGTTACTGTTATAAAGATACCAAATACAAAATTTAAATATCTACAAAACTGCTTTCAATATACAATTTATAATTAAGGGCCTATTTCTAATTTTTATGAAATAAAAATAAAAACCATCATCTGTCCCATGTTTGATAACGATATCATTTAAAAGTGTATTTTAGCTCAAAAATCAACACATAGATGAAGATTCTCATAAGTGAAGCAGGTGATGCTGATCATCCTTTCGAACCCCCTGTTGTCAATTCTGGTAATTTAGCTAAAGCACATTTTATTGTCATATACGAAATAATCTGAATTATACAATCTGGTATTGGAAAAAATGATTTGTGTTTTGTTTTTGTTTGTTTGTTGTTTTTTTTTTTTTTTTTTTTTTTTTTTTATTCTTAGGAGGGGGGTGGCGAACTGCCCTGTTTTTTTATGTTTTATTTTTAGTTTCCATGGTGTTAAGTTCTCTATCCTTAGTGATGCATTTTTAAATTGTTTTATGCAGCTAATATTTCATTTTAATTTTATAAACATGTTTGAACAAGTCCATTGGTAATTGAATCAACGTTTCGGATATAATCAATATGGCATTTTGAATGTACATTTTATAAGCAGTACAAACAGGGAAAAATAATATGTTATTCTGTTTCTTTCTCCGCATTGATATTAAAACGTAGATATCTAATTTATGGCACACGACGCGTTTCTGTAGCAGCATTCATCAGTCAAAGTCAAAACATCGTACAGTCAAATAATGTATTCTCTTTGGAATCAAGAGCACATTTTGATAAATAAAAAAACTTAATCACAAAATGTTGTTGATACATTAATAGCCACTACACTAAGCAATTTTACTTCATGCTTCGTAGCTTCACCGACCATGCATATTCTTTTCGGTGCAGTACAATATAATAAAAAAAAAGAAGAGGAAGATCATTGTTGATTGATCTTTATCAATGAGTTTACGTCGAATAATAAATATCTAATCTCGGTGTTAAGTGACAGATGTCACGTAATTGCTAAACAAAGATTAAATTTATTCACATATGAAAAATATTTGCATGGCCGTATCATTGACTTAGAATAAGAATAGAGGTTTCGTCCACAGTCTAGTTTAGCCCATCCACATTTTATTGAATTGCCTGTACCAAACTAGGAGGAGAGAAAGCGTTCAAACGTTCAGGATTTCGAGTTGGCCTCCATTTCTACGATTTTCTTTTCATAAGTTGTAATTACTATCTTTGACGTTTATTTGAATGAATATTTTAATTGGAAACACAGGAGTACTGATATCCCCACCCCTTTCGAAAGGATGGAATTCTTAAGGTTTTTTCTTATTTTTTTTTTATTTTTTTTTTATTTTTTTATTTTAAAGCGTTGATTCTAACATCGTATGATTGTTTTTTTTTTTTTTTTTTTGTTTGCTTGATGGTGTCACTTTCAACAATATTTCAGCAATATCGTGGCGGTCAGTTTTATTGTTGAAGGAAACCAAAGAACCAGGAGAAATGCACCGACCTGTCGCAAGTCACTGACAATGTTTATCACATAATGTTGTACACCTGGCCCTGATCGAGATTCGTATGACAGTAAAAGTACACAGATTTATGAAGTTGTTTAAGCCATCAAGTTCTTTAACCGCAATAGGAGGAGATTTGTTTAGGCTGCATATAAAATTGAAATTGCTATTGGCAGGAGTTTTAAACCTTTAATGTTTTCTTTCTTCAATATGTTATGCTGTGTAATTAATATTTGTATCTTAACAACGTAGCAAGTTTCCCTTTAATTATTGAAAACAACAATTGCATAACAATTAAGTTAATCGATAAATAATTAAATTTAATTTGATATAATTTTCCCGTGAAAATGCTGTCGTTCTATATAGCTATATATTGTACACCATGTCCTTTATAACCACACATATTTCTCATTATCGGTAAAGAGAGATTCTTAAAATTATTGTCGGAAAATGTGTATTATGTTTTCCGAGTTGAACGTTTAAACAATCGAACGAGAACCGCGAGATTGTTTTTAAAACCGTTTATCTCGGAAAACCGTGGTATAAATGATTTGTAACATGAAGCAATGTAATATCACATTTAGGTCTCTCTGAGAATGATAAAAATACAGCCCAGATTTTAAGTGTACAATATGTCGTATCGGGGTGTATTATTTCATAGTTCTCCTCCCTCAGGCATAGGTGACCTTATACGATTTTGGCTATCTTGTTTAGGCTTTTTAGTTTATTGCTTCCAAACAATTTTAAATTATTTGGCTTTCCAATATTTCGATATTGAGCGTAGCAGATGAAAATTGCAGAAACGCGTCGTGCGCAGTAAATTTGAAATCTACGTTTTTGTCTTAGCTGCATGTTGCTTGCTTACATTCTGGTATATAAATCATGAAAATATCAAAGGAAAAGAATGCAGTCATGCTACAAATATAACTAATTGCGAACTAATAACATTATTATGAAATAAACGTTTGAAATAAAATGTATCTATGAAACAATTTAAATACGAGCATTACTGATAAATCAATTGGCCAGTTTAACCAATACACTTTTATTAAGTGCCACATGTACCAAGCCAGGATAGTGAGTGGTCATGTATGTGGGTTTTAGAGATATCAGTTTTCCTTCGGTTTCTACCATTTTATATAGCATGTTGGAACTGTTTCGGCAGTGTGGTATGTAGTATTTTTTATATTTTCATTTTATTAACCATTTCGGATAATAAAAAAGAGAAAAAAAAGATACCGTATAGTAAATCAACGCATATAACACGGTTGCAAAATTGTAAGGATCCTTCAAAAATCCCAAAACTAAAAAATGTTGTGAGTTGGAATCTCGATCAGGGTGAAGTGTACAACATTTTGTGATAAACTTTGTCAGTGACTTGCGACTGATCGGTGGTTTTCTCAGAGTCCCCGGTTTCCATCACCAATAAAACTGACTTCCACTATATAACTGAAATATTGTTGAAAGTGGCGTTAAGCACCACAAACCAACCAACCAACAAAATGATGGTGAACAGGAACGTATAAGACGAAGATAGTTACTTACGGAAATTGATTTTTTTTATGTTTATCATATTTTTTTTGTTGCTACAGGACATGTAAAAGAGGTGAATATCAGGAATCAGACTCAGAGAAGGAAAATGTTAAGCAACCGCCACTCTCCCTACTTGAAGATGTCAAGGAAAGGTCAAACTACAACAAATGGAAGAAAGCTAGAATTACATCTATTAGACTACGGAAGGAATTGCCTCCATCTCAGCCATTAGCAGTTTGTTTTTCGCTCCCAGATAATGCGAAACCGCATCACGAAGTAAAATCCTTGGTGGAATCGCAAGTAGGAACACCTGTCACATGGCTACAGTTTGATCCGGTAGCCGTTCATGCTATAGACAGTGACGCCAAAAGTCGTTGGATCGTGACTTTAAGTGACTCTGAAAGTCGTGATATTCTTATAGACTGTGGGTTGATTGCTAAAGGTGAGAAGATTCCAGTTCGCAGATATGATGATGTTACGAGAGATGAGGTTCAGGCATACAAAATATTTGAACTAATCCAGAGAGGCCGAACACAGAACGAAGTAAACCAAATGAAAGAAAAGAGAAGGAAATCCCGTGTTAAATAAATGAAGTTTTATACAGTCAAACCTGTATTAAGAGGTCACCTTTGGAACAAAGAAAATGTAGTCTTTTAAGAAAGGCGATCTCTTAAAAAAGGTTCAATTCATATGAAAAGCTCTATGACAGGAAGTAAAAATTGACCTTTTAATACAGGTGACTTGATCATTGAGGTGACTGTTTGGGGCAGGTTTGACTGTATTTTGGTTGTGTATTGCCATACGTTCACATATTATGTATTCCTGTGCATTGTGCATATGCTATGGAATTGTTTTTGTTCTATTGTTTCGTTTGTTGTTGCTTGTTTACGCAAATGACACATGACTATTATTGCTACATATTGCTTACACATAATACTATGAAGTAGACTGGTACACCATAACTACTAATGTTACCAAGTGGCTTACATTGCATGTAATCCTGTAGTATAAATTATTGCATTATTGGACCCTTCATAGCTAATTATTAATCAATTTAAATTTTTATTTCAGTACCAATAGAAAACTTGTCTACATGATGTTATATTTATTTTGACTAATTAAAATATGAACCAATGTAATAATTGTGATCGCACTTATTTAACCCCGCCTCTTTTTAGTGAAGTGCATGTGCCAAGCCTGGAAAGTGAATAATCATATACATGTATGTTAGGAGTATCGATGCTGCCTCTGTTTCTATGATTATGGAACTGTTCTGACGGTGTGTCTTTTTCCCCCGCTTTATTACACATACTAAAATGCCACTTGCCTTGCAACGAATTGTTTTTCCATTCATATTGTACGCAAGAATTAAAAAAATATTGCTTTAAAAGAATGAAATACTTTTACTTATACGTGGTTTATAAAAAAAAAATTGAAAAACGTAGATATCAAATTTAGTGCGCACGACGCGTTTCTGGAATAATATTCATCGGGTATCCAAGCATTGCTATCATGTCAGTTTAATAGATGCGCCATATTCTTATTGACAAATAAGCCAATCCGTTGTCGTGGTTTTTAAAAAATTATTTGGACGAGTCAAGCAGACTGCTATCAAGGTCACCGTCAAACCCTAGAACTAACATAGTTTTGTAAAAGGCAATTTATTGTTAGTCAAAAATGCATGTCTTTGAATAAACAATTGGTTGTACAATTTTATAATGTTAAAGGTATTACGTATCGTGACGTGACATCTGCTCGGACATACAATAAAATCGGTAACTTGTTTTGATTTACAATTCTGGCGCAGCCCTAGACCAATGACGTCATTCTGTATATTCCTAGCGTACATAAACACAGAGGGAATTCTTTTCAACGTCAAAATTACAAGATGAGATTAAAACAGAGAAGTTTGAATTGAATAGATTCCATTCCTTTTTACTAATGTCTTTTTTTTTCCTGATCATTATGCTTGTTAAATATGTTTCATCGATGATATTCCCTAAGCATTTTTATCTTTCCGGTTTGTTGACCTAATCGTCATCACAGTTCATGACCGTTTCTGGAATGTAGGCCAAGCAAATTGCAATTTAAAATACTTTGAAAATATGATGATTGATCATTCAGATTCCACCATTTTCTAGAAAATGGACGATTTTACCGGGAAAATACATACAAGTGCTCTCCATTAGTCACAAAATGGCAGATTATTTTGCATTTCCACTGCTGTTTTAATAAAAAAATATACCCCTTACTTCTTGGGTTAATGAAATGAAATTCACAGAGAAGATAGAAAAAGATTTAATTTAACAGCAATAATCAACATTGATAGCATAAATTGAACAGAGAATTAAATTAAACCAGACAGAAAAATGAGATTATCTGGGTAAAAAAAACCTGTCATTATTACAAATAACATCAACAAAACTGTATTGCTACCACTCTGTGATAACAAATGTGATTAAAATAAATTGAAATCAGTCATTAAATGTTTTACAAAAATATGGCAGAATGTAGTCAGTCTAATAGATTGTATTGACAAAAGCAAAAACACCAAATTCACCGGATTAAATACTTTATTATATGGGTAAGCAAGTTTAATATTTGCATCAAATAATTAATTTTTAATACTTCAATTTCAAACTATATAAAAAAAAAACATCCTTTGAAATTTTTCAGACAAAACAATTACACTGAAAAAGCTAAAATACTGTACTTTCTTAATCTGGTTTGCTTTTAAAGTTTGGTTGGCCTATGACAAAATCATGTGCTTTATTGACCTTTGACCGGTTTTATGTGACGTAATAGGACGCCATTTGGAAAAAGGGTAGTAAACAAATATGGGTCAGTGTATTATTATTATCGATCTTTTTTCCATAGAACTTTACACATGCGAGCAAGAATAGATGAGGAACATAATTAAAAAGAAAAAAATGTTTACTTTTCAAACATGAACAAAATAATCAAACATTATCCAATGACTGGCCGACTTATTGTCATACGATAATATTTGAGAAGAAGAAATGTTTTTGTTTATTTCGTGGTAGGGGTCTCCCTGGTCGCAACCGTACTAGACTGACATAACGTATATCACCAGTACAATTCACGATAAAAGTTATGTTCCCACACATGATAAGGGATACTCAGCATAGTGTTATATCTATGGCAGGGTTGTTATCGAAGGATATTCTTTGTACATCAAAAGAACAAACTGTAACAATGTATCTGAAATAGTTGATTGATTGATTTTGATTGATGTTTGGTCTTTAACGCCACATTCAGCAATATCTCAGCTATATCATGGCGACCAGTTTTAGTGGTGGAAGAAGCCGGAGTACCCGGAGAGAACCATCGACCATGGGCAGGCAACTGGTAAACTTTATCACTTGCGGCTGTGAGTCGAGTGCACCCTTTTTGTAATTTACAAAGCCGGGCGCGAATACACGCCGTATTGGTGATAGGCTTGTATGAGTTGCTAGGTAATCCAACTACCTATCTCATTGAGCCACCCGGGTCCTCAAATAGTTGATAGTGCCGCTAAAGACCAGTAATCCCTACACTTGACACTTGGTAAAATCGTTGTTGCAGCTGAACAATGCAAATCTCACCTTTTCATCTTACTTTTATTAACATGTTTTTGAATAAATAAAACATTAAAGTGGCATTATCTGCCAAAATCGTAAATTTTTGTAACCAATAAAAACTATCAGATATGATTGATGCAGTAATAAAACGTGTTTCTGTAACTTATAAATGTTATAAAATATACCCGCATCTGGGAAAAAAGGTGCAACTGCTCGTGTTTTGAGATCGATCAAGAAATGGACGCCATCTTATTAATTATCAGTATTGTTTACGGAGTTTGCCGAATCGTCATTAAATCAGTACAACAATGCACTTATTTCTTATTTTCTGTGAATCTGCTTTTAATCGGCGTTAATTACGGCTAAAGAACCATGCAAGCTTGCAGTTAATAAGCGACAACATACACATTATTCGTTTTTACCTGTCACTAGTAAGGTCAGTTGCATACGGAGAAAGCGAGGTCAAATTATTTGCTTGCAAGGAAATAATAAATCGATGGTAATTTTCGTTCTCAAAAGGCGAAAAGTCGCACGATAAGCTGTTTAATGTGAAATATTTACCTTTATTTCATCATTTTAAAGCTATTTACCAATTTCCAAAACATATAATTGTTTTGGTCAAAATCGTAGGTAATGCCCACAGGCACTTGTCTGTAAAAACAAATGTACCAATATATTGATAAGACAAGGTACTTAGCTTTCATTTCTGCAAAATGTCACCCGGTCGCGAATTTCAGCCGATATTCGAAATGCACGGTCGTCTAGGCAAATAACGCTTGTCGTATCGTAAATCTACAATAATTTAATTTATCTGTAAAATGATGCATCATACACCTAACTTTTCTGTCTGTGTACGGTGTACAGCGCCTCACTAGTAGGTTACCAAGTTTAAGTCGATTGATCTCAAATTAGATTTGAAATGACAGCTCCGCACTGAATGATGAATTTAGGTATCCCGGATTCTGATTGGCCGAGCTTTCGTGCCCAAAATAGAAATTTGCAAATTTGATCAATTTATAGCTAGGCAGTGAGAAATTTGTAGACGAGTTTGTGTACACTTGTGTATTGCTTCACAAGAGGGAAACGATGAATGCACGACAAATTCTAGCACTTAATGAAGTTATAAACGGCCATAATCTGTTGATTCTCGTCCAGAGTGGCACATGGAAAATCTATTTAGATAATGAAATCGAAGATCAACTGACAAAAGGGGCAAAAGTGTGTGATTTACTCATTGTAGCAGGCCTCATGGTCCCTTTAAGATGAAGAGCAACAATAAAAGGGTTGTTCCATTACTATGTTTTACCCTGAACAATTGGGATTTTGTCTCATGTACATTTATCCTTTCCTTTTTTCATCAGTCTGCATCCAATTGGCTGTTGAAGGACAACTGGCATATACAAATGCTGAAACTAGCGTGCTATGGGCTTATAGGTGGCTAAATGGGGAGGGTGGGGGGGAGGGTGGGGGGGGGGGGGGGGGGGGTAGCAATAGAACTGCTTTAACAAGTCCAATATTACATTTAGATTCACTTAGAAAGCACATTTTTATTCTCCTTTTTGTTATTCCATTGAGAAAAATGAATTTGTTTATGCTTGTTTATGTTTTGCACCATTCGCAGAGTCTGTAATATAACTTTGATAATTATCTCACCATGAACAAATTGCATTAGATGCTGGAATCAAATTTTCTTTCCTCTCCATTTTTCTTAAATTTAAAATTTTGTCGCTGAAAAACTGTTTGGACTTATCTTTACAAAAAAAAGAAAAGTCTAGAGAGAATCTGAATGACAAGTAAATTTAGCGTTCTAAAAATAGACGGGAGATGTCAATCACTTCAAGATTTAGATATCTAATATCTCTTAGCTTAATTTTTGCATCCACAAATCTTGTACGTAATTAAAATCAACTAAATTGTTCCTTATCACAAATAAATTGTCCGATTTTGTTTAAATTCTTTTTTTATTATTTTATTCAGTGCGACATCGTCATTTCAAATCGGATGTGATATTAACAAAGGGTAAAGAGATGGCCTACTAGTGAGGCTCTGTTCAATGTACAGAGACAGCAAAGGTAGTAGGTGTATGATACATCATTTTATAGATAAATTATTGTAGATTTACGATACGACAAGCGTTATTTGCCTAGACGATCGTGAATTTCGAATATCGGCGGAAGTTCGCGACCGGGTGACATTTTGCAAAAATGAACTTAAGTACATTGTCTTATATATATGATATTGGTATATTTTTATACAGAGACAAGTGCCTGTGCTAATGCCGCTTTAAGTGGAATTGGTAGCTTATCATGAACTGAAAATAACAATTTCTATAGTACAATGCATGTCATCCATGAAATAATTAAGTGCTCTCTATATGTTTTTGTTTATGACAGGCTTTTAGGTAAAATCTGAGGTTATTTTGCACATGCCCCTTGGTTTTCCAAAAAAAAACATTAAGAAAAGATTGGACAGTGATGATGAACAATTCTACCAATATCAACAAAACGAAGAACTAACTCTCATCTCAAATCACAAAGCAAAACGCGGCATATGCCGATTGACATCAAGGGCCTGGTTTGGGACAGACATAAATATGTGGCATCCCACACGTGTCTCTTGATAGTGAATCTCCAATATCAATAAAGATAGAAACAATAACAAAAACTGCACATATTCTCTTCCACTTATGCAAAACCACACACACACACAACAATGTTACTCTTAAATGTCATCTGATATGGAGTGGGTGAGTGATTGCTGTTTAATGCCAATTCAGCAATTTGTCGGCTATATCAAGACGATAACAAGGTAATTTTCAATGAGATGATGATGAGCTCCGCTTTGTTCTAGACCAACACGCTGAGTGAGTGATTGCTGTTTAGCGCCAAGGCAGCAATGTCTCAGCTATATCAAGGCGATAACAAGTTAATTTTCAATGAGATGATGATGAGCTCCGCTTTGCTCTAGACCAACACGCTGAGTAAGTGATTGCTGTTTAGCGCCAAGTCAGCAAATTTTCAGTGAGTGATTGTTGCATATCGCCAATTCAGCAAATTTTCAGGTATATCATGGCGAGAACAAGTTAATTTCCAATGAGAGGATGAATAAGAAAGAAAAGCTGAATATTGTTTGACGAGAAAATCGTAGCAGACATCACAACATTGAACACAAACGTGAAGACAAATGCAGAAATGAAATTGGTTAATACCCGGGACGAAGTAAGGTACCCGGCATGGTAAGTAATTCCTGTTCCACTGATGGCTCCCGCCATATATGTTAACATTTTGGTAATAAGCAAACAGCAGAGATGAGATGGCCAGGGTTAGTACGACAAACGGAACACATTCGTGGTAATGTGTGTCACAGACATTCTGCAACGCTTATCCAAGTCACGGTGGTAATTGTAAACCTCGAAGTTATGGGTTTAATTTAAGCTCTATGAACCATTGGTTCAGTAGGTTCAATGTTAGCATAAACCTTAATAGATGAAAAAACATGATCTCTGGAATGTCATACCAACGTTTACGCCATTGTAGACGTTGTTTTGTGATGAACAGTGACATGTGTCCAACTGCATACTTCACATAGCATGCAGGTGCTGCTGGCATGATCCTATGTATATAGATGGCAAGTTAACCATCACTCGCTGTCTGTTTCGACAATGTATGACGTAGACTTAGCAGTAAACGTGGTATCGATTATTTCAAGTTCATTATAATAGATACGATCAACATAGTCACAACATGTTGAATTATTTAGTGATATGAAATCATTCATAAATTGAAAACATAACTTCAAAACTCGTAAGTATTCGCTTGGGATTATGTCAGTCAGATATTGTATGTGCTATATCAGATCTACAGCATTGTATCAGAATCCACATATGATAAACACAATCCCTGGGGTAATTATTACCACATGAGCTCTGAAATCCGGATTTGTCAGCTAATAGCATATATGTTAATAGTTTGAAAACAGGTTTCGTCTATCATTTGGCTGAACGGCATTCTAACGCTGTTTGTAAAGACATTGGTGTAATTTGAGTATCCAAATGAACACAAAACCGACCAGTGATTGTCCAGGATTTCCTCTGTCTTCAGTGTCGTCAGTGTTTACATATGATTGGCAATACCTAATACATTTATTATGCAAGTATTATGTGTTGTGTACATTGCTTGCAGGGACAACTATATACTTGTCCTGGAGGTATAGCATACATTATTTATATGTTTTATTCATTTGACTTACCAATATGTGGTTAGTTCTAAAATATGCTTGTGCAAAAATGTACAATGTTTGAAGGGGGGTCATGTCTTATTTATGTTATTGTTCTTTGCTTACGTATATAGTGCTGTCAAATATTTTGTTCTGTTATGTTTTCTTTGCGCATAATGATGCCAAGTACGTCTTGAGTATATGAGTAACTGATGGCATGTGTCTCCTAAAAAGCACATGGGTTCACTCCAGGTTTTTGGTGAGGTACATGTTGCTCTTCTTTTTAGTTTTCTGTAGTGTGTTGTGCTTTTTAATTTTGTTTGTCTTCGTTCCCAGTGTCTCTGGATTGTCCATTCTTGTTTGCCCTTTCGGTTTTCTCTAACATTTATTTGCATTACTGGCATACTGCTATTCCCGTTTTTCAAGGAGGTCTTCGTGGTCACATACAGAGTACGATGTCACTCGACAATACCTAGAATTACGCGATGTGCCTTGGTGCGTCTTTTACCACATAACACCACAGAACTCCACTGAATACCAGAGAACACTATATAATTAGCACAGAACATTTAAAATTCTATTAAATCTTATTAAATATGTAAAAAAAAAATGTTATTTGATTAAATAGTTTAAGCATATTTTCGTGTATGGACAACAAAACCCAATTTTGACAAAATCATGTTAACAGTTTAATTTTTTTAACTTAGATTTTTATCAAAGACAACTTGATATTACATATTGTCATCTTTAAGATATAATATTTTTTTTTATATTTATGTTTTGTTTAATGACACCCACTGTTATTTCAAAGGTGTTAAAGTGATTAAGATAATCAATAAATTAACATTTTTTTCACGCCTGTGCCATTTGCAACTTTTCCAACAACCACGAAGCTTATACAAACAAAATTAATACATAATGTTTATAAGAAATTTCATAATTTATAAGTTCTAAATTATTTTTTCTTAAATTATTTAGTTTTAATTTTTGATATTAATTGAATTCCTATAAATGATACATAAGGGTAATAACACAATTACCAAACTCCGAACAATCGCACAAAGGAAAAGTCAAAACTCATAAGTATATAAACAGACAAAATCGGTCAACAACTAGAAAACTGTGAAAACCGTAATGACCCTGACTTGGTACAGGCATATCTAAAGAAATGGTGGGTTAAATCAGATTTTAAAGCGCCAAACCTCCCGCATTCATTACGGCTCAAAGGTTCCGAATAGTTATGAGAACATAAAATCACGTCCTAATCACATCTTTGGTCACAAGTAATAGTATCATTTAATAAATAATTCATTTTCACTAAGATAATAATTGTCTTTTAAATAAATAAATAATTATACATATATAAATATTGAACAATATAATAAAATAATAAACTATTTCCCCCGAAAATAGTATGTAAAGAGAGACAACTCTTGTTAAACTAACCCATTTCTACTATAATGCAGGAAAATATATTAAAACTATTCAAACAAATAAACATTTTTTGTACATATATAATAAGATGTAATAGAATTTTAAGTGTTCTGTGCTAATTCTATTGTGTTCTGTGGTATTCAGTGGAGTTATGTGGTGTTTTGTGGTAGAAAGACGCACCGATGTGCCTTTCCTTTATGTTATGAAGTTGTCCTTTTGGCTAACAGAGGGCATATAGTTTTTTATGAGTAATCCGGTTTCTTCTACAGATAAAACAGAGCGTTACGAAATTATTTAAATGGTGTTTGAATTAGAGTTAACCAGACAAATCCTGTTTTTCAAATATTAATCAATTATCGATCAATATGATCAATATGAATTATTCTTTTCACATAGGTAGGTTGGACATGAACATAAGGAAGAACAAAAACTACAATTATAAAAATCATGTATTATTCAATAGCATTATTAGATAAGTAATACGTATGATGTACCAAGGAGGCAAAATATTGTTATAAGTTAACAAGACATGGAGGAGATACATGAATGCATAACGTGAATTACCGTAGTTAGTACAGTTAACTAAGGACGGATGTTTATGCCGCATGGTAATAAACCCATTATTCCTTTAAAAATACTCATAGGGGCCATCGTGGTCGTATGATAATCAGTGTTTATCACCACTAAAGTTGTGAGCTCGAATCCCGTTCATGGCGAGGTGTGCTTGATACCGCATTATGTGATAAAGTTTGTCAATGAATTGCGGCAGGTTTTCTCTGGGTACTCTGGTTTCCTCCAACATTAAAATTGACCGCCCCGATATAACCGAAATACTGTTGAAAATGGCGTTAAATACCACAACCGTAACTCTAAACATCCTCATGCTAGTTTTCCGTATTATGTATTTTGTTTTGTTTGTCCTTGTTTTGTGATGTGTGCCCATTGTTGGCTGTGGCTCCGGATTGTCCATTCCTGATTGCCCTTCGACTTTCTCTATTTTTATTGAAAGGGACTTATACTTCTACCAAATGCTGTTCGCCTTCAGCAAGTTGAAGATTATGTCAGAGGGATATTGATTCATATTTGAAAAATGTCATGAAAATACATTGCATTGAATAAATATTTATACATGTACAAGGAGAGCATTTTCACCAAAATATATGCTCATACGATCTCAGAATTATTTTTTTTATTAATAAAAAACCAAAGGACGACAAACCAAATTTTGCTGTTTGTATTATACACAGATAGCATAAATTTACATCTTGGTCATTAATATTTATGCAGTAAAATTCCGTCAAATCTATGTAAAATTATTTCTGCCTAATTAACCAGGATACAATCTCAAGCTGAAGAACCTAATGACGGCAATACCATACCATAATTGTCTGCCTCCATTCCAAAGAGTCTGAGTTAATTTGCATTAACATAAAGTCAGAAATTTGTGATTAAGGTAATTAATTTATTCAACAAAACATAATTTTCCACTTCAAACAACATATAGCAATCAACTACAAAATATCAACAGGTTGATTACATGACAATATTATGGAAAGGTGGTGAATGAAAAGCGTCAACAATCACCAAGTATTGGGGATGGCCCGACCCGAAGACTCAAATTATAATTGGTAAAGAATTATGGATGGCTTTAACCTTCTGAGCGAATCCGCAATATACTCCAACAAACAATGGACAAATCCAGGAATCACCACACAAAACAATAGCGCAAATTATTGAAATCTATTAAAAATTCTTGGAACAAAAATGATGGCGTCTATCCTTTTGCTAATGAAAGCGCGGTCATATCATGCGGCCCGAATAGCACACGCTTAAAGCTGATTGGTTGTCATAGCTCTGTTTGACCAATGCATATTGATCTACACCTTAATCACGTACTGATCATGCCATCCTTGCCCGCATGGTATCAATTATCTTGTATGTAATAGAATACTCTAGTTACTGAAAACAAATTTCCAAGTGTGTAAATTTGCCGCCAAATATATTTTTATTTACAAAATATTAATTTTCTTAAACTAGATGAAAAGACAATCATGTATATTTTTCTTAAGCTTTTTTTAATAGTATGCTGTGATATATTCTTTGTTAGTGTGAAAAATTTATAAATATATAATTAGTAAAACAGAATATTAAAAATCAGAAAAAAAGAGTTCTTTTTTGAAAAATAAAATACTCGATAATAAAATGGCTTGTTAATCAACCTCAGACGGATCGTTGCTAAATAAAATTGTTTATTATGTTGTTAGTAACTTACAATCAACATTCATTGTGTTCTGTCAAGTCATTCATTGTTCCAGGTAGGAACACGCTTGTCAGGTGCATCGTGTATATGGCACTATATGTTCTTCTCTTGTTGTTAAAGATAATTTATAATTGCATATGAAGGACAGTCAAGCACATGTTAATATGAAAATGATTATTAATATGAGTATTATTAAGTTCCAGATTATGACTATGTCCACCCAGTTATATCTGAGAGTTTGCATTTTATTCACATTTGGTAAAAACATACATGAGGGTATCATTTCAATAAAGAGATTCAGGACAAAAATGTACCAATCACCGAGGGAGACCGGTCGCGTACATATGTGTTAGAGATATCGAATTTGTCTATGATTTTCCAATTGAATGTTAGAGATGTACTTGCGGTGTGGTATTTTCCCCATTTTATAGAAAAATAAAATTAGTACGTTTCCACATTATTTTTTTTATTCCCTTAAACAAAATACTTGTTACATTCAGGCAAACAAACAGCATAAAAATAAATAATAACATGTAAATACCTGATTAGTTTCTCTTTTATTACAATTTTTGAATATATTCCTTTACAAAAATCAGGTAAGTTTTCATTTGCAGGGTACATATACAGTGGAACCTATATATTAATTAAAGGCAACTCAAAGGAACCCGAAAATGTGACTTTTATGAGCAGCTGTCCTTTATATACAGGTTAGAATGATATGCACTATTCATTAATTGGAAAAATTGAGACTGCCCTATATAGACAGTGATTTGCTATAGAGAGGTGCCATTTAAGGCAGGTTTAATTGGCTGTAGTAAAGAAAACCGTTTGGCATCTTTGATTGCAAACTGGGATAATATATTATAGATGAAATACTAATCGCATGGAATACTCCACAGATATAAAATCTAGAGAGAGAGAGAAACACCTTGTTAGTGAAGCATTAGATAATAAAAAAAACAGTTGAATTAATAAAAACGTAGATATCAAATTTAGTGAGCACTACTTGTCTCTGGAATAACGTGCATCTTGTCCGCTCAAAAACGAATGATTGGAAAGCAAAATAAGTATTAAATCAGTATTTCAAAGAAGTAACAATACAAAATACATATCACAATGCATCAGACCAACCATAAATTATATTGCACTTAAATGTCACTACTCTCATCGGAAAGGTTTTCATAAATACCTGAAAACAAATAAATATTAATTTATTTTACAATACGAATACAATATAAACTAAAATACATAATATTTGTTTGCTTAATGGTGTTTAACGCCCTTTTCAACAATATTTCAGTTATATCAGTTTTATTGGTTGAGGAAACCTAAGGACCCGGAGAAAACCACAGACCTGTCGCAAGTCACTGACAAACTTTAACACATACTGTTGTACACCTCACCCTGCTCGAAGTTCAAACTCACAACTTTAGTAGTAATAGACACTGATTGTATAGGTAGTTGTAATTCGAACTACCATACGATCACGGCCACGAACGCCCCTTAAAATGTATAGTGTAAGAGAATCATGGCGACCCTGTGGTTATCGTCGCTAAAGTATGACCACTATCATATGACAGTTGGTGTTGGTTCAGAACTAGACAAACACCTCAAGTGATAATGTTTCTAGACATCTACTTATGGCCGTGGGTTTTATCTGTCATTTTGTTATATCTTTTGTCCGTTTTCAATTGGCAATATTGTTGTCTGTCTAGATTCTGATTACCCCTTTCGTATCTTCAAACTGTTCTTGCAGGGTATCGTCATTCGATAGGTCTTGTAGACATGACATATCTAACAACAATGGTAGAAGATGACAATAGACACCAGTAACTCAGCCATATAGAAATGACAACTACTTACGATAAGGTCCGTCCGAATTCTTTGCAACAGACATCAGGTAGTCATGAATACACTCATGAATATATACAAACTGGCTCTGTTGAACAAAAAATTAGATATTTTAGATGAAATCATTATTATTGTCTTGTTTGCTTAACACTAACATGAACTGTCCGGAGCACCTGTGTTCACCCCAATCTGTTGTAGGGCTCCCGTTGCTCAATCTTTATTTTTCTGTATAGCGTTCTGTTGTTCTTTTTTTCGATGTCCATTTGTTGGTCTAGCCTTCTTTGATTTACTGTTTCTGGTTACCCCATTGGTATCTTCAAACTTGCATTACAATAATTAGACATGTTGGATTTCAGGAATTCACGATCTCGACTCATTCAAGCTAAAATCATTAGCTACGACATGCCAACCGTGGATTGGACGATTAACATTAACCAATGATTACACGCAATACATAAAGGTTGCCAGAAAAATGACACATTTTATATTGTGATGTCTTATTATTGTCTGAGGGGCCGTCGTGGTCATGATCGTATGGTAGTTGAATTTATAACTAAAAATGGACCTATACAATCAGTGCATATCACCACTAATTCAAAGAATTATGTAATAGTTCGTCATAGCAGACCCTTCATTTGCAAACAGTTATAGCGATCCCCTACTTGACCAAGTAGGGGATCGTTATAGCCTTTGCAAACGAAGGGTCTGCTAAGACCAAGTAGGGGATCGTTATAACTTTTGCAAGCGAAGGGTCTGCTATGACGAAGCATTACGTAATTCTTTGACAGCCAGCACAATTCAACTTCACCCATTCATTGATTGATATAAGGCGGCTGTTGTCCAATCAACATTTTACTTTCCGCATAGAGTATTACTTAGACAGCATTAACAGAACTATGTATTAATTATTATTTACTTCTGTTTGAACCATATTCATCCGACAGTTTCGTAGATTTAATATATCTCCAAAAATATCAACATTGTCCTCTCCTGACTGTATCTTCCTTATTATTGTGTCAATAATAATGTATGTTCCGGTACGACCAACACCAGCACTATAAATTAGAGAAAAAACTATTAATCAATGATATAATAAAATCTATCAAAATACCAAATTTACAAGATATAACTCGGGGCCATCATGATCGTTATTGTATGGTAATTGGATATACAACTACCTGTTCAATCAGTGCTTATCACCACTAAAGGTGTGAGTTCGAATCCCGTTCATAGTGAGGTGTACCCGGTACAACATTATGTGATAGAGTTTGTCAAATAACTTGCGACAGGTCGGTAGGTTTTCTTCGGGTACTCCGGTTTCATCCACCAATAAAACTGACCGCCAAGTTTTAATATTTAACCTTGAGTTTTATTGAACAATTAGAGACAATTTATCCCTGAATCTCTTAGATGTTTCTACATACCTATATAACGGTAAGCAAATTTGAGAGCAGTCAGTCAGATATTCGGATTTCTAAGACAACTGGAATTCATTGCATTGCATTTGAAGATATATACTTTATTGAAGTCACATGGCTAGGACTATAAACTATTCCAACATTTAATAAGGAAACTTTGTGGGTTGGAACCAAAGGCTATCAACAAGAATTCAAATACATGGGAAAGGATTCGAACTACTTCCGGTAAAGGAAGAGAACATTCATTCCAAGGGATTTAACTGTGAACATTCAGGCCAGTTGTAAACTTTAAGCATTGGATTTTTGTAATTGTATATTATCACTAAATATTCTTTTTATTATTTTATTAAAACTTAGAAACGTAATTGATTGTTGGTTGTTTCTTTCTGTTACTAAAAATAAACTAGAAAAAAACTGAATGTAACATATACACAGGATATAAATTTGGTAAATGGTTCTCACTCTCATTTGCTAGTATTTTGTGAAACAGCATCACATGATCTAGATAGTTTCATATTAGATTGAGGAGGTTTCCTCATGTATGATTACAATCTATAGTTAATACATTCAGTGACATATGTAGTGTGCTCACCTCGAGTGTGGTAAATCGTGGGTTCATGTCCTGCTTGGGTCAAACCAAAAGCTATAAAATTGGTATTCATTTCTTCTCCGATCAATAGATCAATACGCAGAGAACTAAGGAGTAAGATCAAAGACTGGTTGGGTCGGAATCAGAATAGCATGTATGAAAGCAGCGATATGAC
This sequence comes from Bathymodiolus septemdierum, assembly GCA_963383655.1. NCBI lineage: Eukaryota > Metazoa > Mollusca > Bivalvia > Mytilida > Modiolidae > Bathymodiolus > Bathymodiolus septemdierum. The sequence goes on from OY726517.1 coordinate 129,088,883, forward strand.
TACAGGTGGACTGTAGTTTCAGTGAGTCAGTACAAAAATTCAATAAAGCTTCTGTATCTAGTACAAAGTGGATGTCATCTTCATCTCATTGACATATAATTCCGTCTTGCCATGATAGCGTTGAAACATTTTTTGGCACTAAGCATCAATCACTGACTCACTACACATAAGCCTATGATAAAATAAATGTGCATTGCAAAACAAACAATACAACAAGCTTTCAAAAAATACCTGCAATGTACGACAATGGGACCAATCATATTACGTCTTATTTCCTTCCGCACCGTATCAACAAATCTTAGCATATAATCAGTAGAAGCTGGTATCCCCATGTCTGGCCATTGTAAATAATAATAATGTCGTAGTCTCCTTTCAATATCTCCCTGGAAATATGAAAATCATTGTCACAATACACTGTGTTAACCAAAGATTTACTACATCAATATAATTGTTCGACGCAATAATCCATTGTCTGTCCACAAAAAGTGTATGTCAATGATGTGAGGGGAATTATGGTGTTGAACGCCACTTTCAACAATATTTTAGTTATATCATGGAAACCGTTTTATTGGTGGGAGAAACCTCGAGAAAAACACCGATCTGCCCCAAGTAACTGAAAAAAAATGTTATCATATAATGTTGTATCGAATACACCCTGCCTGAGCGGGATTCGAGCTCACAACGTTTGTGATGACAGGCACTTATTGCATAGGTAGTTTTAAATCCAACTACCGCATCATCACGACCACGATGGCCTTTAATGATTTGAATGACATGTATAATATAAAGGATTTGATGCTATTCATAATGATTATGATCTGATTTTGTTTAATGATTTCCAATTAAGTCATTTTAAAACTGAAACATGAATGGAACAAATTGAAATTCATGTTTGATGCCCATCATCATCCATGCCAATAACATAAATTTTCATGTTTTCCATAAATCAGTTTCAGTTAACCAACTATATCTTTTATGTACATTTTTTGTATTTATATTCATTTCGTACCCCATCAGCTCGAATATTTGAATAATTCTTCGGTTGTTTATTACATTAGAATATCTATGAAAATCTTACAAGTCGCAAAACAAATGTCCTGAGAATATAATCTGGTAAATGAGATTCACTTTCCATTTGGACAACAATATCACCGTAAAACAGAGACTCGTTAATATCATTTGGCCAGTACTGTTCACATTTTTTCTGCAAAAAACAATAAACTAAATAAATCATTGGTAGCATGTACTTCATTTTTTACTGAATATACATCTTTTGCTTACACTCCCTTGAGTCAACAGAAAACAATTTTGAGTAGAAGCTAATCTGTGCAGATTTTGTTATTCCTTGTTTATATCTGTATTTCCGTGTTAAGATACCATTATCAAAAAGGTAATGGTTAGAATCCCATTAACTGGTCTTAGCGGTCGCCAACATGACTTTGTCAATCGATACGGAATATCTGTGTCTCAAATGACCACATATAAGTTCCACTTCTCGTAAGTTCTTACCAATCATTTCCGCATTCATGACTTATAATCGTGTTTGTAACTAGAGCAACACGATGGGTGTCACTGGTGGAGCAAGAACTGCCTGTCTTTCCGGAGCACCTGAGACCACCCCCGATTTTTTGTTGGGTTCGTGTTGATCGATTTTTAGTTTTCTGTGTAGTGTTTTGTAGATCATTGTTTGTTTGTCCTTTTTTGCTTGACCACAGTGTTGTCTGTTCTTCTTCAATTTACGGATTCCTCATTGGTATCTTCAAATTCTTCTTCATCTCACTCTGTTTGTGCTTGTCCAAAGTCATATGTGATGGTCTTTTCTTCCAGTGATTTGGGGTAAGAGGTGGTTGTTTGTGTTGTTGATATTATTCATCGCTTAATAGTCCATGCGATTCCGACCATTCCAGTGTCCCTTATCATTCTCAGGTTTTGTGAGAGTTATTGTTGTCAGAGCTGTGGTTCTTTTTGTTTTGTGTCAACATTTGTTCCCACTATTGATTTTTCCGAATTAAAATCATCGCCTTCAATGCATACTACTATTGGAAAGTGATAACATGTCTCCAATTAATTGATTCAAAACACTTGCATGGTAACATCATTTCACTAAGATTGGAGGTCTGGACACATAAAGAAGCTTATCCCCACCACTTTTACTGTACCAAGCCAGGAAAGTGAGCGATCGTGTTGTTGTATGTTAGGGGTACATGTATTGATTTTGTCTCTGTTTCTATGATTTTCCTATTGGATTATAGAATTGCTACCACGGCGTGATATTTTCTGTTTTTCATTTTATTCATACTTAATGGAAAAAAAGTATTAATACTTTTTCAGATTAGTCTTTTCTTAACTTTAATTGGTATGATTAATTTTGTTGTTTTTGTTGTTTGTCTTATCAGGATTCATTTGGTCCAATCTTAATCATTTTACTATTTTACGCTAATGATCTTTCTCCTCCTATGACACAATCCTATTCATAAGCAGGTATGAAGCTTCTAAAATTTTACAAACGCACCCTTGCTCTTTCGTTACATTGGGTTAACATTACTAAAATACTGGCATTGTTTTCCCAAATCATCATCCAAAAATCATTTATTGTTGATGGTAGTGGCCCCTGTGTAGCGATGTATTCTCTTCCAGAGGAAAATCCCTTCAAATACATGTGAAGATTAAAATATTAAAAGTTATGTGAAAACAAAAATGTTAGAAGTTCGTAGAATGAAATACATTTGTATATCCAAGAAATATTTTTATTAATTGTGTATTTCAATTGTGTGTGGCTTTTAAAAAAAATATGATGTAAAAAATATACTGTTCCTGAAATCCATTTTCCACAACTTAGCAACGAAAACAAGAATAAATAAAATATTGAAAAGATATTGAAAACAAAAATAAATTAAATATTGAAAATAGATATCAATAATTTCAGGAGGTTCTACATACTGGCATAAAGTTTGCATTTATATAATCTGATCCTGGTTCGTCGTCCACTCCAACGAGTTTAACTCGAGTCTTGTTGACTGTAAAAAAAACAGGAGTATGTTTAATATCATTATCTGTCTTGTAAGGTCGGACTACTTTAGTTTTAATCGAACAAACCCTTTACGATATCCTCACTATTCCAATATCTTCTTTTACAATCAAATGTAAGAGGTTAGTTTGGAATGCTTAATATTGTTTAACCAGAGGCTCCCAGGAGCCTGTAATCGCTCACCTGGATCAAAGCTGCTTTCAATAACAAGGCAACTGCACTGTGGCAGCCATCTTGGTGGGAGAGCGTGACTGCCGGACACAATGTTGGAAGAGGATCATCCAATGACTATTCCATCAAAGTTTGGTTCTAATTGAGCTACTGGTTCCAGAAAATATGGTTTTTATGTGAATTTTCCATAGAGTCCTATGCTAAACTTAGTTCAGCTGTGCAGGGATCTTGGTCAGAGGGTGGGATCATCAGACACAATTTTGGAAGAGGACCATCCAATGACCATTTCATCAAAATTTAGTTCTTATTGAGCAAATGGTTTCAGACAAGAAGATTTTTATGGGAATTTCCCATAGGGTCCTATGTTAACTTAAGTTCGGCTGTGGCGGCCATCTTGGTCGGAGGTCTGAAATGCCAGATATAATTTTGGAAGGGGACCACACAAGGATCATTTCGGCAAAGTTTGGTTGAGATTGGCTCAGTAGTTTCAGAGGAGAATATTTTTTTTTAATTTCATCCCCCTTTTTTCTATTTTTTGCTTGGTGGCCATCTTGGTAGGAAATCGGGATCACCGGACACAGTTTTTGAAGGGGGCCATCCAAGGACCATTCCACCACACCTTAGTTGCAATTGGCCAAATGGTTTCTGAGGAGAGGATTTTTATGTGAATTTCCCATAGGGTCCTATGTTAAGCTTAGTTCGGCTGTGGGGGTCATCTTGGTCGAAGGGACGAACCGCCGGACACATTTTTGGAAGAGAACCATCCAATGTTTATTTCATCAAAATTTAATTCTTATTGAGCAAATGGTTTCAGGCAAGAAGATTTTTATGGGAATTTCCCATAGGGTCCTATGTTAAATTAAGTTCGGCTGTGGCGGCCATCTTGATCGGAGGTCTGAAAAGACAGAAATAAATTTGGAAGGGAACCACCCAAGGATTATTTCAGGAAAGCTTGGTTGAGATTGGCTCAGTAGTTTCAGAGGAGAAGATTTTTTTTAAATTTCATCCACCTTTTTTTCTAATTTGCATAATCGGTAAAAATCGGGAAAAGTTCAAAGTTCATAAAAAATCCAGGAATATATGTTAAAAAGGTCATCATTATGCTTATACAGTTCAAATTTGGGCACATTCTGGCTTAAAATAGAGCAGTTTTGGTCATTTGAAGAAAATTCTATTTTTAGTAATGGTGGCCATCCTGGATACAGGACGGCGCTGACGGACACAATTATGAAAGGAGACCACCTAAGGATCATTCAGACAAATTTGGCTGAAATTGGCCAAGTGGTTTCTAACAAGAAGATTTTTAAATGATTTTTTCCTTATTTATGCCTAATTTGCATAATCGGTCAAAATCGGCAAAAGTTCAAAGTTCATAAAAAATCCCATAATATATGTTAAAAAGCTCATCATTATGCTCATACAGTTCAGATTTGGGCACATTCTGGCTTTAAATAAAGCAGTTTTGGCCATTTGAAGAAATTTATATTTTTCGTAATGGTGGCCATCTTGGATGGAGGGCGTGGCTATCGGGCATAATTTTGAAAGGGACCCACCCAGGGACCATCACTGCCAGGTTTGGTTTAATTTGGTTCAGCGGTTTCAGAGGAGAAGATTTAAATGTGATCTTTTATCAAAATCTGCCTAATTTGCATAATCGATATAAATCGGCTGGAAAAAATATTTCACACAAAAACCCCGAACATATGTTAAACTACTCCTTGCCATGTAGCTGCAGATAAAATTTGAGCTCATTTTGACTTATACTAAAGCAGCAATGGACAATCAAAATGTCATCCCCTTTTTTTCTATTTTTAGCTTGGCGGCCATCTTGGTAGGAAGTCGGGATCACCGGATACAATTTTTGAAGGAGGCCATCCAAGGACCATTCCACCACAGTTTGGTTGCAATTGGCCAAGTGGTTTCTGGGGAGAGGATTTTTATGTGAATTTCCCATAGGGTTCTATGTTAAGCTAAGTTCGGCTGTGGGGGCCATCTTGGTCGAAGGGACGAACCGCCGGACACATTTTTGGAAGAGAACCATCCAATGTCTATTTCATCGAAATTTAGTTCTTATTGAGCAAATGGTTTCAGACAAGAAGATTTTTATGGGAATTTCCCATAGGGTCCTATGTTAAATTAGGTTCGGCTGTGGCGGCCATCTTGGTCAGAGGTCTGAAATGTCAAACATAATTTTCGAAGGGGACCACCCAATGATCATATCAGCAAAGTTTGGTTCAGATTGGCTCAGTAGTTTCAGAGGAGAATATTTTTTTTAATTTCATCCCCCTTTTTACTAATTTTAGTTTGGTGGCCATCTTGGTAGGAAGTCGGGATCACAGGATACAAATTTGGAAGGGGGCCATCGAAGGGCCATTCCACCACAGTTTGGTTGCAATTGGCCCAGTGGTTTCTGAGGAGAGGATTTTTATGTGAATTTCTCATAGGGTCCTATGTTAAGTTAAGTTCGGCTGTGGGGGCCATCTTGGACGAAGGGACAAACCGTCGGACACATTTTTGGAAGAGAACTATCCAATGTCTATTTCATCAAAATTTTGTTCTTATTGAGCAAATGGTTTCAGACAAGAAGATTTTTATGGGAATTTCCCATATGGTCCTATGTTAAATTAAGTTCGGCTGTGGCGGCCATCTTGGTCGGAGGTCTGAAAAGAGAGAAATAAATTTGGAAGGGAACCACCCAAGGATCATTTCAGCAAAGTTTGGTTGAGATTGGCTCAGTAGTTTCAGAGGAGAAGATTTTTTTTTAATTTCATCCACCTTTTTTTCTAATTTGCATAATCGGTAAAAATCGGGAAAGTTCAAAGTTCATAAAAAATCCAGGAATATATGTTAAAAAGGTCATCATTATGCTTATACAGTTCAAATTTGGGCACATTCTGGCTTAAAATAGAGCAGTTTTGGTCATTTGAAGACAATTCTATTTTTAGTAATGGTGGCCATCCTGGATACAGGACGGTGCTGACGGACACAATTATGAAAGGGGACCACCTAAGTATCATTCAGACAAAGTTTGGTTGAAATTGGCCAAGTGGTTTCTAACAAGAAGATTTTTAAATGATTTTTTGCTTATTTATGACTAATTTGCATAATCGGTCAAAATCGGCAAAAGTTCAAAGTTCATAAAAAATCCCAAAATATATGTTAAAAAGCTCATCATTATGCTTATACAGTTCAAATTTGGGCACATTCTGGCTTAAAATAAAGCAGTTTTGGCCATTTGAAGAAATTTATATTTTAAGTAATGGTGGCCATCTTGGATGGAGGACGTGTCTATCGAACACAATTTTGAAAGGGACCCACACAGGGACCATCACTGCCAGGTTTGGTTTAATTTGGTTCAGCGGTTTCAGAGGAGAATATTTAAATGTGATCTTTTATCAAAATCTGTCTAATTTGCATAATCGGTATAAATCGGCTGAAAGAAAAAATTTCACACAAAAACCCCGAACATATGTTAAACTACTCCTTGCCATGTAGCTGCAGTTAAAATTTGAGCTCATTTTGACTTATACTAAAGCAGCACTGGACAATTGAAGATATTTCTATTTTTAGTAACAGCAGCCATCTTGAATGGAGGGCGGGACTGTCGGACACAATTTTGAAAGGGACCCTCCCAGGGACCATCACTGCCAGGTTTGGTTTAATTTGGTTCAGCGGTTTCAGAGGAGAAGATTTAAATGTGATCTTTTATCAAAATATGCCTAATTTGCATAATCGGTATGAATCGACTGAAAGAAAAATTTTCCAGAAAAACCCGGAATATATGTTAAACTACTCCTTGCCATGTAGCTGCAGTTACAATTTGATCTCATTTTGACTTATACTAGAGCAGCAATGGACAATCAAAATGTCATCCCCTCGTTTTGCTATTTTTAGCTTGGCGACCATCTTGGTTGGAAGTCGGATTCACCGGACACAATTTTGGAACGGGGCCATCCAAGGACCATTCCACCAAAGTTTGGTTGCAATTGGCCCAGTGGTTTCTGAGGAGAAAATTAAAATGTGAAATGTTGACGGACGGACGACAGACGATGGACGAAAAGTGATGGCAATAGCTCACAAGGCCAGGTGAGGTAAAAAGTATTTGTTAATAATATTTCTTTCCCTGTGCTTAACGAGAGAATTATCAACCGGGGCAAACTTTAATAGTAAAAAATTACATAAGTAAGAATTGTATATTCTTAGCAAAATATTAAAAGGAAAACGTTGTGGCGCCCGCAATTGTAACGTAGTTGGATGTACCACTAGTACCTCTACATTTGCAAGTAAGCGAGTGAACGATTGTTGTTTAATGCACTTAACAATTTTTCAGCTATATTATGGCGAGATCAAGTTAATTTTCAATGAAATGATGACGAGGTCCACTTTGTACTAGACCAACACCCTTAGTTGGATTTTTATAATGATAGCTCACTGAAACAACAGTCCGCGGTTAGACATGTTGCCCCACTCAGACACATTATCCTTAATGATGTGTGCTTAGCGGAGAAGCAACAAATACAACTTTATAGTCTTTGGTTTGACCCGATCGGGGCTCGAACCCACGGTCTACCGCACTCGAAGCGAAAACGATAACCATTACACCACCGAAGCGGTTCTCTACTTTTGCCAATCAGTGCCTATCACCACTAATGGTGTGGTTTCGATCACAGCTTATGATGAGGTGTAGTTTGTACAACAGTATGTGATTCAGTTTTTCAGTGATTCGTAGGAGGTCGGTCGTCCAGTTTCTTTCACCAACAAGACAAACCGCCATGAACATGATGATATAATTGAAATATTGTGCAATGTTGCTTTGCGTTAACGATTCATAATCCTAATACAGAACTACTGATGTTAAAGGGGTTGTCATGCTCGTGATCGCATGGTAGTTGGATTTACAACTACCTATGCAATTAATGCCTATCACCACGAACGTTGTGAGTCAAATCTCGTTCAGGCGAGGTGTACTCGATACAACATTATGTGAGTCAGTTACTTGCGGCAGGTTTGTGGTTTTTTCCGTGTACTCCGGTTTCCTCCACTAATAAAGATGAGCGTCACGATAAAAGTATTTTTGAACGTCGCGTTAAACACCATAACCCTAACCCTTCATGTCAATTTAAACATATTTTACGGTCTAGTAGCAAACACAAATGGTGACGATACTGCATAAACTGTATTCCGTTTTCTTAACTTACAAGGTAAGATATTAGTATATCTGTTTTTCATTCTTGTCTCTTCAAGCTCTGAGTTAGATTTTGAGAATTGCGGACTCATTGCATTCAGTTCCTGAAAGGCAATATATACGTTGAAATTAAAACCCATATGCTGTCATCTATTGTAAATTGCATAGGCAAAAATAGAAACAAAGCTGCTTAAATATTCCTCGACATAATAGCCGACGAACGCACAGATGATTTAAATTAAAGAAAAGAAAAACGTAGAACATAAGATAAAAACAATACGAACGGAAAAACGCTCGGACAAGAAGAACTTTGAAGTGAGACTGGTCATAATTAATGTCTGTGATCATGAATTCATAAACTGCTAGGCCAGTCATGAAACAGAGGTTCGCAAGTTATCATTGGAGAATATGAAAATAACAAATGCAAAACAAATAATTACTATTGACTTCAAACCACTGAACACAATTATACAACGACATATGGCGTTTGATATTCAGGTCCTGGCTTAGCACAGGTACTAAGCTGAAGTCGGATAAAACAGGTAAATGCGATCCTATGCCTCTCCTCTTGCTAATTGGTTTTACATGCATAGCGAAAATACAGATATCGATAAGTTGAGACACCGTTATTTCATATTGATCATTCAACACACAATAGAGACAAAATAAAGTCCCATAGCGCTGATTAATGATTAGGGCTTTGGTAACCCTTATTCAAAGGTAAAAATATAAGTACGAAACAGGCCTATCTTTACCTTTAGTAACTTTAAGTGAAAGTTCACTGGGTTATTGTCAGAGTTATAACTCAAGTGGTGACTACGATTGTGGTCTAAGCGAATAAATCATCTACACAACAGAGATAAAGATTGGGATAACTACTTTCTATCCTTTGGTTCAAGAATAAATTTATTGTATTCTGCCTTAAAAGTGTAGGAAGTAATGCTATAAGTGATGAATTGTTTTATTGGCAACTGATTGCCAGCTGCTTGACAAAAGACGTTCCATATGAAATGACTTATATATTCTCGATGAAGAAGTCCAATAATTTGACAATATCATCCACAGCGATCAACCATTTTCTTATCAGAAAAAAATATTTGTTGACGCGTAACGTTTCTTTTACAAAAGTTACAAAGATAATGTAGAAAAAAGGGACGGTATTGAAATATTAGACACTTTTTGTAGGTCCGACAGGAGACATTTTGCCAGTCCCTCCAAATAAGATAATGTTGGTACCTCACTGTACTTAATGCGAATATATGTATGTCTATTTAAAAAAAGTTTACTCCTTCCCCCCAACATTATTTTTATAAATGTGCACCAATTCTTGGAAAATAGCTCTGATGTCTTAATTGATGTTGAGAGTCATTCAATTACGAATGTGGCTTGTTAGTATAGCGTCTCAATATTTTCAATACTGTTATGGGCCGTCGTGGTCGTGAACGTATGGTAGTTGTATTTACTACCTGTTCAATCAGTGCCTATTACCACTAAAGTTGTGAGTTCGAACCCCATTCATGACGAGGTGCACTTGATACAACATTATGTGATGAAGTTTGTAAGTAACTCCGTGGTTTTCTCCAGTTTTGTCCAACAATAAGATTGACAGCCACGATATTTATATATCAAAGATGATGATTTGAAAAAAATGTAAAAGTGTCCATTTATGGATTTGTGGTTGTCTAGAAATTCTAGAAGAACTTTTTCAGTCTATAAGTGAATTTGTAGAATTACCAGGTGCGTCATGGATACCAAACTCTTTGATCGAACACACTAAATAAATAATGCACCTTACACACAAATATCAAGTTATCGGCTGAAACGAAAACATATTTGTCTTGAAATGGTGCTTTGATGTAAACAGTAGGGTCATTTATAATCAACACGTTCGTGTTTGTGGTTACATTATATTTCATTGAAGGGACCGTCGGATTTATAACTACCTATCACCACTAATGTTGTGAGTTCGAATCCCATTCATGGTGAGGTGTATGCTATACAACATTATGTGATCAAGTTTGTCAGTGATTTTTACCGGCTAAGCCGGTTTCCTCCACCAATAAAACTGACCACGACGATATAGCTGAAATATTGTTGAAAGTGGCGTTAAGCACCATAACCCTAACCCTAACCCTATATTTCATTGATTGTGTGGGATAGCTTTTGTTTGGTTTAACTGGGAAAATGTAAGTTGCATTACCATGTGTACATTTATTTGGTTCAAACTATTTGTTGCAGTATATATGAGGCAGAACAAGGTGATGATAAACATATTTACCTTGTATGCTTGAACAAGCAGTAGATTTTCATTTTTTGAAAAGGTTTCAAAATGTGTATGGAAATCTGATAATTTTACAGGCCTGCAAAAAAGAGAGAAATATTTTATCTGACAGCCATCGCGTTTATTATTCATACAAAACTTTAGGATATTTTCAATTATAGTGAAGTGCACTGTCTTTGTCTGTTCTGTACATACTTGTAACTTTAGTGCTTTCTGGTAATTAATTAGTAAGAAGGATATGTATGTAAATGACCATGTTAATGCTAACTTTACACTTATATACAAATTGAAATAATAGGACTGCGCTTGTATTGCTGTTATGTATGTCTATTATTTTTTTTTCCAGTAATTAAAATGAATTATTTTTTTTAAATTAGTTGATTTCTTTTCTGTTTCCACTTTTCTGTCAAATCCTCAACTCTGACTTAGGAACGCCCAATACCGATTTGTCTCAGCCTAATATCCAAGTTAACTTGTAAAGCAGAGATTTCGTTTAGTGTATGTTGAGTTGGGAGCTTATGGTGTCCTAGAGGAAAGCGGAGATGGTAGTATAACATTTGTCTAGGATCGTATCCAAAACGGTTGTCAGAACACGACCTCTATTGTTCTAAGAAGATCACAACTGTTGTTCCAATACATATGTGCTATTGCTCTGAGACAATCTCTGCATTTGTTCTAAACAAATATATGTTTTTCATTGTAAAACAAATCTCATCTTTTGTTCAACGAAATATTCTGCTATTGTTCTCAGAAAATTGCTATTTTTTCTCTCAGAAAATCTCGGTCATTGTTCTTAGGAAATTTTAAATATTATTCTCAGAAAATCCGAGTCAATATTTAGACTTATTAAAAAGCGTTTATCAACTCAGCATATTGGAACAACGACATGTCAATGGCAAACAGTTCATTGGTTGATTAATTGATTGACTGATAATCAATGCTAGCATTTGCAGTAATTTGGCTATATCGTATATCGTGCTAATTTCGTTAGATAAGATAAATATGTCTTATATCTGTATCCCCAGATAAAAGTCCCCTGACATATGCAATACTGTACGTGTGGCAATAGTAGAGTACAACCCCCCCTCCCCCCTCCCCACCGTTTTATCAGAAGAAAAAACATAATTATTACCTTTTTTCACGTTTGTCTGCAATGTTCTCTATTTCAAATGCAAGATTAACCTCACCATCTTCTGCTTTAGTCAATCTTTTCTTAAAACATCTAAATACGAGGGCTGTCCATAAAGTTTGTGGACAATCTCTGTAAATTTGTTATTTAATTTGTTGAAAAAAAGAAATTGCATTTTCATTTATAGTAGAGTTTACTCGATAAGTGAACACAATTTTGTAAATAAAAATGAACTACAAGTATGAATTTTTCTCGATCTTATAAATAAGCATATTCACACCCGGAGCACAGCGGTAAAAGTTTTTGACGTTAAGCGACGTCAAACGCTCAAACGCTTAAGCCAATTTAACTTTTTTCGACGTAGTCACCTTTAAGTTCCACACATTTCTTGTGTCGTCTTACTCAGTCATCAAACATTTGCACAAACTGATCAGTTTGCATGTGTAATATTACATTCATTACGGCTTGTCTTAATACACTTGTCAAACCTCATTCCCCGTAAGAAGGATGTAAGAAGGATTTGATGTAGGGGAAAACTGCAAAGTCCATTGGTGCTAAGTCCGGGCTGTACATATTTTTTCCTAAAGATTTTGTCACTTTTGCTTTTTTTGGCCGAGGAGAGTCGACATTTTCCCATTGACTTGATTGTTGCTTTGTTTCCGGGTCATAGTAGGGAAACCATGTTTCATCTGTGGTTATTATTCTATCCAGAAATCCAATTCCGCTCTGGCTAAGCTTTCTAAGAAATTGTCTTGATACCTCAGTTCTGTTTGTCATATTTTCTTCTGATAACATTCTGGGTACCCATCGAGCACAATTGCGATTCATGTGTAGTTCTTGAACTAAAATTTCATGTACCGTTGTCTTTGGTATAACGCACTTGTCCGCAACCTCACATACAGTTAAACGTCTGTCACCGTCAATAACGTCGCGTACTTCATTTTTCACAACATCTGAAGTCTTAAAAGGCGGTCTCCCCTCGCGTTTATCGTTCATTAAACTACCTCTATCGTCAGAAAATCTCTTATGCCACTTAAACACTAATGAGCGACTAACATTGGAATGTGTTACTGACCGTTTGATGAATTTATGCGTTTCAGTTGGCGTTTTTTCTATGTCGACACAAAATTTTATAATGGCCCTCTGCTCCACCTTATTTGAAAACGTCGTTTTTTCCGATGAAGAAGGTTTCATCTTCAAGGTTTGAAAACTGGACTCCGCAGCCATCTGAGAATACTTCCGATTCAAATTTTACAGATGTGACGTCGAGAGCACTATCAACGTCACATTACCAATTTAATTCAAATTTGCGCGATCAAATGAAAAAAAAATCATGGCCAACCACAAGTAACTACATAGAAGTTACACGTAATTCATACTGTGCTCCAGGTACCCTATGACAGACATTACAAAATTGATTTAATTAAGTTAGAAAATTAAAATCTGATACAGATTTTTTATATCTAACATCGCATTTGATTAAGGAATACAGGTATCACTAAAAAAATTGAAAAACACGTTGCTTTTTAGGAAAATTGGGACCTGTCCACGAACTTTACGGACAGCCCTCGTAACACAAAATAAACACAAATAACTTTTCATTTTCAGATGTTCAATGACATTTTCGATTGTCACTACTTTGCTACTGTGATGTCACCAGTAAAATAAACGTTTTCTTTTATTTCACGCGCAGTGAAAGGCCTGTTTTTCTTTCACTGGGAAATCTCAGTATCCCACTGGCATCTATGTAATACATTTTAATAAAACCTAAATGTTAACATGGATCAGATATTTGAATACGCTGGTGATCATCCTTAGTCTTATATTACTTCAAAATGTAAATTATAAATAATTGTGCATCATATATATATATTGTCCTATTATGTGTCTTTACGTTCCGTGTTGTGATATCCGTTACGATTTCTGCATAAAACGATGCTTGGTTCGTCTTTATCTATGCATAGTGGTGCCCAACACATATTGGGCTGTGTTTTTTGTTTATCTTTTGGTCTACTACTTGTGTCCTGTGTACCACATGTTGCTAGTTTCTCTGGATTGTCCATTTTTGATTACCCCTTCGGTATTCTCTAACGTTTATCTAAACTACCAAATCTTGAACAACACACATTCAGAAATAAAAGAATATGCACATATACATTTGAACGACATGTACTGCCTCTAAATTAATATATCTTGAGATTGATGACTGAAACAGTTTGAAATGATGAGACAAAGCTTAAATAACACTTCAATTGACGATACCAACAAATAATGTGGTAGTTTGCAATATGTAAATTATATATTGGTTGAAAGGTCTCCCTTGTAGATTTCATATTTTCACCCGGTGGATAATGGCTTTGCCTTATTAAACACAAGGTCGGTGGTGTTCTCTTGTTCCTCCTGTTTCCCCATCAATAAAAGTGATATCCACGATATAACTGAAATATTGTTGAAAGTGGTGTAAAGCAACATAAACCTAACCCTAAACCCTTAATAAAAACATAGATATCAATTTTATTGCGCACAACGCGTTTCTGGAATAACTTTCCAAGCTTAAATCTTATTCTGTTAGTCAAATGTTCCAGGTTTACCTGTTTCTTTAATTGAGCAATTTCTGACAACTGCACATGAGTCTTATACTTACGCCAATTGACGTTTCCAGATGTATATAGAAACAATACCAATTACTATGAACGCCAAGACGGAGCCTGCTACAGAACCAATGATTACTGCTAGATTTGTTGATGAGTCTTTCTTTTCCCTCGCTGTTGTAATATAGGAAATATAAATAGTGAATATATATTTGAAATACCAATACGTTCATGATCTATATGATTATATGGTTTAGAGGTTATGGTGTTTAATGTCACTTTCTACAATATTTCAGTTATATCGTTGATTATATGCCACATAGAAAAGAAGCTAGTGTAACAAGTATTGAAAGAAAATTGAAACAGTAATTTTCAACAATCCCAACAAGATAATCAAAATGAACAACCCTCTCCCACCGCAAATCATTAAAAACATAAAAACAGACCACAGCACATGACGTTGGAAATCCTGGTGGTGGCGTGGGACAGGCACAAAAATGTTATGCTTCAAATAAGATACATGATAAACTTAATACATGTTAATTGCACAATATATTCGGAGGTCAAAAACGATGTCATAAGAAGAGATTGAAGATAAAAACCAAAGGGGTAATCAGAATCTCTTTATCGAAGAATATCAGAAAACACAATTGCCAAAATAAAAAGTACAAAAGGGCAAACACTGATCTACAAAACATTCACATAAAACTAAAGATCGAGAAACATGAACCACACTATAAACCAGGGGTAAACTCAGGTGCTCTGGAAGGGTAAGCAGTTCCTGCTCCACTAGTGGCACCCATAAATCATATCTTAATACAAGACTATATTAATAGATATAAGCGTTTCGGTCAATTGTCTGCATCATTTAATGAATAAAATCATTTAATTACTGTTTGAAATACAAACTCAAATTTTTTTCTTTTCAATGAACGAATCCAAAAGCAGGCGGTATAATGCGATTTATATTTTTATTATATTTTCGGCAAGAATTCCTTTCGAGATTATGTTTATTCAATGCCACTTTCAACAACAATATCTTAGCTATATCAAGAGAGTCAATTTAATTGTTGAAGAAGCCCAAAATACCTTAATAAACACTGGTCCTTTTTACATCACTGGCAAAATGTATCACACAAGCTGGTATCAAGTACACCTCTCAAAGCTTTGAGAGCAATATTTGTAGTTTATTATCAATTCGTCACTAGTGTGGAAAGAACTGTTAACCCTTCCGAAGCCCCTTAGTTCATCTCCAGATTTTTAACTTCCGGTCAAGATTTTAATTCCGGAATGCAAAAGCGGATACATTTCCGGACAAATATGGAACATCACATTTGTCGACCGGTGAACAACAGTGATGTTTCCCTGGGGTACCAATTTTGTAAAAACATAACTTTTATTTTATATATAATATATAATGTAAGGTATAATAATAGGTGTTGTTCGACGGGGAATAATATAGTTGTTTCCCGGCAGCGCAAATTTTGGCAAAACATCTCAATTATTTTAATATCACATGACTAATTTAATCGAATCAAAATCTATCATGTAGATTAAAATATAATAATGTTGATTATTGTTAAATTTCGGAAAACAAGATACAATACTATCAACGATTAGAAAGAGCGGGCAAGCGCATTGATATTACAAAAGCACACTATGTATCTACACGTACTATTCGTTAACTTACAAACTACGGGTTCGTTAACACAAACGTAAGTATGCAAAGGTTGTGATGTAGTCAGCATAATTTTATTTTTCGATATCATATCTATTTTGATTAAAGCTAAAGTGAAATGCCAGATCAAAACTCTTTTTATTGTATCATTTATCGTTCTCCATGCTGTGATGAAGTTCAAGAACATTGACAAAATTAAAGTCGCAATCTCAGAAACGCTTTAGAATATGTTTATTTGTCAATAACCCGAATAATCCAGTCGTTATATTATGCTCCCGCTGGTCGCCTCATCCAGCGATAGTGCCGATAGGGGTCACAGTATTATTCGAGTTAATTTCAATCGTAACTACTCGGCCATTCTCGCTACCCTGCAAATAACCTTGTACGTGCCTAGTAGAAATTCTTCTTAAATTGTTTGCCGGAAGTTAAGTTAAGTTAAGCAGCACAAAAATATAGTCCATGAAAATCCAATATGGAAAACATACTAAGTAAAATCTAATCATGCAAAACTTATTAAAACTTTAATTGAAATATAGAAAATTGCCTAAAATATAACTTTATCAAACTTTCATGTAACTGACATGTGAAAAGTAGTGCGATTTATACGCCTAATGCATACAAGGTTATTTGCAGAGTAGCGAGAATGGCCGAGTAGTTATGATTCACAGGTAGGTATGGACAGGACCCTTATGATGTTGCCCCCTTTTTTTCTTTTTAAAAAAAAGGGGGGGGCAACATAGGGTCCTGTCCACACGTACCTGTGCTACGATTGAGTTAATTTGTCCATTAAAGACGCCCATGATAGGCAGTAAAATTACAAGAATCACTCCGGAACGGACACGTAAAAATTATCGGATATCAATTTGGCGCCAAATTTAAACTTGTCTTTTGTGCAAAATACGATAGAGGACTTGATTTAGGCTTTTGGGAAATATTGAAACCTTTGAAATGGACAAATATTACAAGCTTTTTCCTAATCTGGTTGAAAAGATCCACTAAACTTTTTATTTCTCTGTGAATTCAAATAAAATACTTTGCTTTATTTATATCACAGGCACTGGTTTCTGGTAAAACAAATATATACCTAGATACTGGTATATACATAGGTATATTTTTTTTTACCAGAAACAAGGATTAATATACGACATATTACAAGTTTTCATGATTCTAAGACATCTTTAATAAGAGTGTCTGTTCATGCCCAATTGTAAAATCATGGGTGTCATGCTAAGCAATGATCTTTTATGAAACAGTTTTTGACAACAATCATCAATTTGTGTTTTTGTTTGTTTGCTTGTTTTCATTTTTCTTTTTCATGTCGTACAGTGAAATAATAAAATATTTAATGCATGTCCATTGAATTGTTGTTCTCGGTTTACTTATCTCCCACACATTTCGATATCTACTCATTTATTACAATCTAAATCATTCCAGGATGAAATGGAAAAAAACCAGCCATCTACTTCATATTTTGTAAAACAGTATCAATACATATTTGTCTACACTTTGTACCACATATACTGGGAGTCAATACAATATTTATTTTAATTTCATATTTGTTCGACTGAATATTTTTGTTCATATTTCCATAATGGTTTAGTGTCCGAGGGCATCATCCGCCCATTAGTAAGTGCTTCGGTGCTGACATGGTTTGTTAGAAATATGGATTATTGTTCCTACATAATAACACTTCGGTTTGTCTAAGCTCTTTACATATATAGTGTTACAGATATATATATACAACAATGTATATATGTTTGATATTTATAATTCCAACTAATGCAATTTATTAAATAAATGTTAGAGAATAACAAAAGGGCAATCACAAATGGACAATCCAGAGAAATTGGCAACATAGGGTACATAAGACGAAGACAGACAAAAGATAATATGTGTTGAATATCACTATACGCAAACAACCACAAATAACGTAAATAAGACATGAGCCATCCTACAAACAACTGGAGGTCAAGACGAACCGAACATCGTTTTTTTTTGTTGCGGAAATCGCAATGGACATCACCACACAGAACTCAGAACGTAAAGACACATAATAGGACAGCACAAAAACTAAAAAAGATGGGCAACAGGGAAAATTATTCCAGAGACGCGTCCTACTACGCACTAAAATAAATATTAGCCATACCTCCTGGTTGAATAAATAATTCCGATTCATTGCCTTTTCCTGGTATTATTGTTACTGCATGAATCTGAAATATAGCAGGACAATCAAATAAAATATGAACAGAAATGATAACTATTACTACCTGTAACCTGGTTAAGTACGCGTCTTACTTTGCTGGATTAATTTGTAAACCGGTAGCAGATATCACATAAATATCTCATCTTTTCGGTAATAAGATTATATTTTTATCTAAATAGACGATGCTGCACAAGAAAAGAACAATAACAATGAATGAGAAACAAAACAAAACAAAATCTCAGAAAACAATCTCGCAGAAATCCGGTCAAATAGGATCAATTAGTCAACGATATTTTGGGTGTGTAATTTTGGGAAATTTGTAAAAAGTTAAAAGTTCAATTTATCAACAATAAATACTCATTGCCATAGATGTATTATAAACTTAATGTACTAGTGTAATTGATGATGTGCATTTAATTACATAATTATAATTAAGATATTTATATTGTAATGTGAAATTGCAAGCTATAGAAATGTGGTAATTTTGGTTTTCAGATGTACAGAGCAACAACAGTGACATGTGGTTGATTTCATATTTCGAAATCGAAAGATTGTGTGGTATTCGGACAATAAAACAGGGGTGAGCATAATGTAACTTTTTGGGGTATACGGGTTGGAAATTATATTGACATGGGAAAAAATGATATATAATATACGCCCCTTATTAAGGGAGAGTTGTAAATTTGATTCGACCAGTGATCACCTCTTTCATACAGATATCAGCGTAGATACCAGATCCTGTTTATATAGCGTGGATATCTACCCGGGAATTAAAAGAAAATAGATAAATTATAGTAAACTACAACATAATAATTATACTTTAAAAACCATTTACCAAACGGTAGTGATCTTCATGATTTTGTTTTATTCTGATTTCGTCTGGTCCGTTTATGATATCATTCGGCATTTTTTTTCAAATACTTACCGTAAATGTATATTGAATGTCACTTGTAACTTCAACTATCAATTCTCGCCGATCAGAATTTTCGAGCGTCGAGTTGACTTGGCCCTTCAAATAAGAAGTAAACAATGTATATGTACGGAAAGAACAATTGTATGTACCCAATATTTATTTACTAAAAAAAACATGTATATGTAATGATAACATAAATGTATTTTATATACAAATTAAATTGAAGATGTTAATGAAAAACTAATGAGCACAAAAACTATTATCTGAAAACCATTTATAGTTTGACCCTATAATTAGTGTGCATGAACTGCATCGGTGGCGGAATGGCAAGCACGCTCGCCTCGAGTGCGGCAGATTGCGGATTTGAGCCCTGGTCGGGTCAAACCAAAGACTATTAAATTTGTATTGATTGCTTCTCCGCTAAGCACTCAGCATTAAGTAGAAAGAGCAAAGACTGGTTGGCTCGGAATCGGGAAAATGTGTCAGAGTGGCGCAACATGTCTACCCATGGACTGTTGTTTCAGTGAGCTAGTATTATAACTAGAGGCTCACAGAGACTGTATAGCTCACATGGGTATAATAACAACATCAGTCAATAAAACTTGATAACTTCGGTCAAACAATAACAAATGTAGCTCTCGTCATTGCAGACCCCCTCTCCAAAAAAAATTGGGCAGGGGTTCCCCTTTAATGTATGTTATCAACATTGCTGTAAGAAAACATAAATGTCAATGATTCTTAAAATTTAGCTTTCGCTACTTCACATTTTGTAATAAAGTTGCTTCCCTTTGATTATTTGAGTAACCACAAGCAGTGAAAGTCTACAAAAAATGCATTTCAAGAGGTTGTCGGACATTTTCAACTGTGGACCTTTTTCATAGATATTGACATGCTGAACATTTTTGCAGTTAACTTAACATCTATCTCTTATAATTTTCTAAATAAAGGACGAAAAGTATTAAAAAAGAAAACAAAAATTTATGACCAAAATAACTCCAAGATGGGTAATGCGATTTACTTCAAAATTGTCGGGTAGGTAGATCTTGACATACTGAACATGTTTGCAGTTTAAACTTAACATCTATCTCTTATATTTTTTTAAATAAAGGACGAAAAGTATTAAAATTTTGAAAATTTGATAAAACAGGGCAATAACTCCAAAATGGGTAATGGGATTTACTTCAATATTGCAGGTGGGTAGATCTTAACATGCTGCACATTTCTGCAATTTAATCTTGACATTTATCTCTTATAATTTTCTAAATATGAGACGAACAAAAATTGAAATTAAAAAAAAAATATGAAAAAAGGGCAACAACTCCAAGATGTGTAGTTAAATGTACTTCAAAATTGCAGGGTAAGTAGATCTTCACATGCTAAACATGTTTGCAGTTTAAACTTAACCTTTATCTCTTACAGTTTTCTATATAAAGGACGAAAAGTATTAAAATTTTGAAAATTTGATGAAAAAAGAGAAATAACTCCAAAATTGGTAATGGTATTTACTTAAAAATTGCAGGGTAGGTAGATCTTGTTGTGCTGATCATTTTTACCCCGTCAGATTTCTGATATTATTAACGTTTTTTGAGTTATTACCCAAATACCTGCAATTTTACCATATGTTTTATTTTTAGCAACAGCGGCCATGTTGGTTGGTGCATGGCATCACCGTACACAATTTTGAAACTAGACAACCTAGTGATGATTCAGACCAAGTTTCATTCCAATTGGTCTGGTAGTTTTAGAGGAGAAGATTTTTTAAAAAGTTTACGATGTACGACTGACGACGACGACGGACGCCAAGTGATGGCAATAGCTCAGCGTGTTGGTCTAGTACAAAGCGGACCTCATCATCATCTCATTGAAAATTAACTTGTTCTCGCCATGATATAGCTGAACATTTGCTGAATTGGCGTTAAACAACAATCACTCACTCACTTGATTAGTGCATGTAAACACAGGCATGAATCATACTGTTTATATTGGTATTGAGATTATATAATATATAGTTTTCCTTTTCATTTCAGACAAAGAAGCAGTTAAGGATTCTGATTACCTCTTTGTTATCTTCAAGCTCTTGTTACTGTATTTACTTATCTATTTACTGACCTACAATGGCGGCTAACATTCAATGAGTATCTAAGATACAATTGGATGTGTGGGAATATTGAACAGTATTATGTTGTTTTTGTACCATATTTGTCTGTAAAGACATATGTTTTCAATGAGAGATGACTCCGCGGAAATCTCGTTTGAGCTTATCGTCACTGTTTACCATCCACTATCATATCATACATGTACAGCTACCTGTGCAATCAGTGCCTATCACCACAAAAGTTGTTAGTTCGATCCCCGTTCATGGCGTGGTTTTCTCCAGATACTCTGGACTCCTCCACCAATAAAACTAACCGCCACGATATAACTGAAACATTGTTGACAGTCGCGTTAAGGACCATACACCAGTAAGCTACATTTTTTGTTAGAAGGTATCTATTTGCCTCTTTCTAAGATTTTCTATTAGATTTTTGAAATATTCCCATAGTATGGTATTTTTTTGTTTTGTTTTTCACTTTATTGCTATACATTTTGTATTTGTTTAGGGCTTTACAATCACGATCGTCATCCACAGCTGATGTGACCTAATATGATGAGTCGAATATAATATCGTACCCCTTCAGGTGTCCATGATATATTGTAGGATCTTATAATTCCATTCTGTTCTCTTTCAATGGGTGGTCTCCATATTATTCTAACTCGTCTTGGCCCACCTAGATCATCTATTTGTGACACATTGAAGAACTCCACATAACCGGGCGCTGAAAAATTATTATTCTTGAAATATATGTATCTATTTTACATAGTTCGACAAAATGATTAAAATATCATGTCGTAAATAATATTTGTATTAAACTGTAATAAAAGAAAGACAACTCTAACAAATAATAATTCCATACTATAAATCACATTAATATTTTCGAATGTGGTTATAAACTATATTGGCCTAATGTGATCATTTTGGATTAAAAAAAAACCCCAGCTGTTTACTAAAGACCATTCATATATTATTCCTGTACATATGAGGTTCAAATGATGGTATGGTTAGGAATTTATAGCGTTTTATTTTAACCTGCTTCAGAGATGCAGCTAACCGTCGGCCCTGTCGGACTTAGGGGGCAACATTTTAGAGGGTCCGGCAAATGACGTCTTTGTGTCAGACCTAATGACCGGCAAACATTTTTACTGCTTGGGGCTGTCAAAAATCAAATTTATGTCGGTCCTGGTTACCCCTTAGACCCCTAAGCGAAGGATTTTTGATTATCGTTAATAAAGTCAAAAGTCGTAAACAAATCGGTAAAAATTTCTGTTCCTTTCTGTTTATGCTAAATTTCGGGAACCAGTTCCCATTCCGGATTTTATTTCGTATCCTATCGGTAATCGTTGTAAATTGTAATTTAATCATTTCCGTTATGGCTGCATGGCCAATTAAGTTTACGGAGGGGTCTAAATCTGGAAAAAAGCACCCACTACCTATCGATTTATCTACAGAGAATAAAAAAGCCAAAAGGAGAGAAGAAGAGGCGACCGGGGCGGTCCTTTAATCGAAAATGGAACAGCAAAATGAACAAACAAATGACGACTTGATATCAAAATTAAGGTTTGTTTTTGCCCGCAAAAACGTATGTCCCCTCCCGTCCCACAAACTGTAGTCATAGGTAAAAAAATCTATTTGGGTAACAAATAAAATTAAGCTTCAATGAATAACAAAAAAAACCCTGTTTTTAATCCATGAAACACAATTTTTTTTTTATCAAAAGTGCTAAAGCAAAGGTTACAGGTACTATTCCATATTGTCATGGCAAAGTTCCCCATTCCAGAAAATTGCTCAGCCCATGTTCCAATGATTTTAAAGGAGTTTTGTTCTTCTAAAATCAATAGATTGGTGATGAAAACTTTTTCAGGGAAATAGTGACATTATGATATTGATAGACTCTTGTACATATATATATATATATATATATATATATATTTATATATATATATATATATATATATATATATATATATATATATATATATATATATATATATATATATAGATACACAAGTTTCAGTAAGGGATATTAATATTACACTAGTGTTTGCAAATAACTTCCACAAAATTTAGGGGATCAACATTTTCTGGTAATATGCACAACTACATATGGTGTCCTTACTACCTACCAAGTTTCATGAAATTCTGTTCAGTAGTTTCAGAGGAGTTGCGCTGACAAACTGTGTGATGGACAGGACAAAAACAATATGTCTCCCCACAAAAGTGTGTGTGTGTGGGGGGGGGGGGGGGAGAGACATAATGTCACTAACCCCCCTTTGGCAATATCCTTAATCTGATTCTGGTAGTAGTAATCATTAGCTGTGTTAAGGCTTTAAGATTGTCCCTTTAATCATACTGTATTGAAAGTGAAATATTAAAAAATTTCTAAAACAAAAAGTAGGTCTGGCAAAAAATTGATAGGTCTGGCAAAACTCTCTTACTTGCAGGACCCAATGTCTGACAGGAATTTTTTTTTATCTGCAACTCTGCTGCTTTAGTGTCCAAAACGGGTAACATTGAATGGCAGGCATCAATTGGGGAATAGGGGGTCATTAATTTATCATTTCAGCCAAAGGTTCAAATTGTCTAATGATTTATTCTGATGCGATTAACTTGTTTAATATTTCATCTAAATTATCCCCAGTTGTGAACATAAATATTGGTTAAATCCGAATGAAATGTGAAGAAAACTTCAATATGTCATCCCTCATTGGATTTATCAGTTTACGGTAAGTCATTCAATATTTGTTACCATAGAGATAAATGTACACCGGTTGTTATCATGACCAGCTTAAGCTATGCTATGAATAAGAAAAGTTTGAAGTTAAAGATCTAGTAAATGACGATTATCTTACCGTCTTCTTTAGTTTGATTGAAACAAGTTACATAAATGGAACACCCTTTGTCAGTAGATGCCGTCACCGCAATAGTATAATTCCAAAACTCGTCCAATGATGTTATCATACATGTAGTGTGCTCAAAGCCTAGAAATAGAATACAAATTCTACAAGTAAATGTTGTATTACAAAATATATAACATGGCGGTAATATTTTAAACGGATTTTTATTCGTTGATTATAATTTTTTGGGGTGGTTTTCGGTGCTACCATTAAACTACGAATTTCAATGTACCCCAAAATTCATATACTGGTAAGACAAAGAAATGCTAATAGAAAGTATAAAAATGAAGACATAATGAGTCTGAGTCAACGAACATCCCATTTTCCACAAATCCAGAAAAAATGTATACCAACGAAAATAACTGAAGCAACGGTATAATGTATCTGAACTATCTGTGTTGAATTATCTACACAAAAGTTTACCGGGCTTTACTATTTGACTAACACAACGGATTTCCTGTAAGAAATAGGAACTGATTTGCCTTAGTTCATCCCCGGTTATATGTTGAGTCCAATGTTGCCTGTTTCTCTGGACTTTCAATTCTTAAATTGCCTCTTCTGTTTTCTCTAACGTTATTTAATCCTT
The DNA here is from genome assembly GCA_963383655.1 of Bathymodiolus septemdierum. Lineage (NCBI taxonomy): Eukaryota > Metazoa > Mollusca > Bivalvia > Mytilida > Modiolidae > Bathymodiolus > Bathymodiolus septemdierum. Next base: position 129,113,640 of record OY726517.1, read on the forward strand.
CGAATTCATCTTGGATTTGGGAATCCAAACATACACCCGACGATTTATGTTTAATTGATTTTTGTAATGTATGATGTACTTTGGTTTATGAAGATGCCACATTTACTTCACTATGCAAAGTTTAGACCTTTAAGCGTTGTAAGCATATGTGCATCATGAAGTTGTCTGATATAATGTAAATTCACTTAACATCGTGAATACCAATTTTGGCAGTAATAAATTATATTTTTTGTGGATTTGTAAATATAGTGGATTCCGGTCTATGCAAACAACAATATTTTACAGAACAAAATGCCTGGTATGATTTCTGCAGTTACATGTAAATATCGTCGCACATATACTATATGTTCGACGTTGTAGTGAGTGTAATGTGATAAATTCTAAATTTAGTGGTGTTGTTCGCACCACAAATTCCATTACAATTGGGTTAGGATAAACCGGAGTACCCGGAGAAGACCACTGACAAACTTTATCACATGGTGCTGTATCGAGTAGATCTCGCATGAGCAGAATTCACAGTCACAACTTCAAGGGTGATTGGCACTTATGGCATCTACAGTTCTAAATCCAGCTACCAGACGATCACGATCACGACGGCCCTCTATGCCAATTGGTATATTATGAATAATAATGAATACATTTTTCTTACTTGGCATTATACAGCATTAAACAGTAAGGTATCAACCAATTATTGCAATATTACAATTCTGTTTATTCCTTATTTCAAAAAAAGCTTAAAGATGCTAAAAGGGATATTAGACGCCATAATTCGAAGAAGGACACAACGAAGGACAAAAGAACAAACAATAATCTATAAAACACTTCACGGAAAACTGAAGATTGAACAACACGAACCCCACTAAGAACCGGGAGTAAACCGGCTTACCTTTTGTGCTGCAACTGAATTTGGTTGCATTATTTTTGTCATCTATTGCTGATACTGAGTAGTTTGTTGGTCCAGTTTTATATTCTCCTTTCTGCCATGATACTTCAATCTCAGTGCTGCTCATAACAAAACAACGAACATCTGTTGGTCTCAATGGAACTGTAATGCAATTTGCAAATATCAGTGTTGTGTCCGTCAGTCTGATTATTTCAAACAGAAATATAATATTGCTGATTATATTTTACTAAGTAATATATTCTTAAATATTAAGAACAGGATTGAACATTACAATATGACTGAACAACTGTCATTGGTTAAATCGAGTGCCAGATGATGCTATTTAATAATGAAAGTTTAAACTGTGATTGTCATCAATTCCACCAATATCAACACAACGAACCTCTGAACACAAAAAGATCACTACGTATGACGCTTGAAATCCAGATCCTGGCCTGGGACAGGCACACACATGTGGTAGGGTTAAACCGGTTAATGGAATCCCACTCATATTGAAAATGTTCAGATGATTATTTTAATCGTATCTCGATTTTGCCTGTTATCCATTTTATACCAATTGATTTCTGATATTGGGTTGACTATTTGGCATACATATATTTTGATTATCAAGTTATTCCCAAAGTCAATATTGATATATCACAAGATACTATATTTCGTTAAAAAAAACATATTCCAAGGGGTATAAAACTGAAACTGTATGCCAAGTTCTACTACAATGATATGCTATGTTGTAAAAAAAGGGAGGTTATGATGTTACACGCCACCTTCAACGATATTTCAGTTATATCGTTGCAGTAAATTTTATTGGTGGAGGAAACCGCAGTACCAGGAGAAAACCATCGATCTGCAGCAAGTCACTGACAAACTTTTTACCATATATATAACGTTGTATCGAGTACACCTCGCCATGAGTGGGATTCGAACTCATAACGTTAGTGGTGATATGCACTGATTGCACAGGTAGTTGTAATTCCAACCACAATACGATCAAGACCACAACGGCCCCTGTACTAAAAGGATATGTTAAATGCTAATAATGACAATGGACAAAATCAAGCAATCCGTTGTTGATCAATGAACATATTGATATTTATGTAATTCTTAGATGACTCATTTTCTACCAATATTGTTTCAATATTTAAAGAAACTCACCATCGGTATCGGTTTCTACACTTATAGATTGGGATACTCCTTCCCCAACCTTAGTCTTGGCAGTAACATTAAAACTATAATTTGTGTATGGTAATAGCTTTTCAAATACTTGACATAATTCTTTAGTTTCTGTTGTGTTCCTTTGCGTTCCATCAGATAAATACACATTTACGACGTAATCTGTAATGTTCCCATTTGGAGAACATGGTTCTTTCCAACAAATTTGAACTGAACGAGATGTGATATTAGCCACGGTTAGGTTATTAATAGCATCAGGAACTGAAATATATAATATAAAATGTATAAAAGAGGAATTGATATACATTTGAATCTACATTTCGATAGCTCGAAATTTTGCAACGGTCCTGTGAACTTCGAGAAAACGAGATTCAACTATACTCTATTGCACAAAATACATTTGTTCAAATTACAGTATTTTGTGTTTTTTGTTTTGTTTGCAATTCTGTTGTGGAATCGCTAGAACACTTCAATTAAAACATGTCCATTGACAATGTAGCCTCCAATAACATTTAAATACCAGCTTAAGATGAATGAATGTGTGTTGTCAGATACTATTTACAATTTAGTTAAATTTTGCAGACAAGAGTAAGTGATGTAAGGCGCTTGAATAACTTGAGTAGATACAGTATATTGTCGAATGTACATGTAAAACATACAAGAAAAGCTTGAAGCAATCAGAAGCCGTAAATCGAAGAAGGACAGACAATACAATGGCCAAAAGAAAAAGGGCAATAGGACAAACAACGATCTACAAAACATTACATGGAAAACTAATGATAGAGCAACATGAATCGGGGGTGTACTCAGGTGCTCATGAATGGTAACAGTTCTTGCTCCACATGTTACACCATCGTGTTACTGTTAAACGACATCATTTGATATGGAAATCATGTAACCGTCACTTACTCAGAGCGAGAATAGCTACACCATTGATAATAAAAACGTAGATATCAATTTTAATGCGCACGACGCGCTTCTGAATAACATAAAGCTTCGGGAGCTATAAAACCAAAGGGCTTAAACAGGATAGTCAAATTCGGCTAAGGTCGCCTATGATAAATGAATATATAGTAGAAACGATTGTTTAAAACCACTATACTACATACGTCTTCACTTGCCATGAGTTTATAAGACCACTAGGTCACTTATCCATTCCATATCTGCATTTGTTTTAAGATAACTCGACAGACCTTTTCGAATTACATTAACCCGCTTCACCATTATATCAAAAGGAAATAGTTGTGTAGAACAGTGAATGTAGACATATACAAAAAGATGGAGATATCAAATATAGTGTACACGGTGTGTTTCTGGCATAACCTTCATCAGGTAGGCTCATAATCGAAAGATTGGAAAACCAAATAATTAAAAATTTTGGGAGCAATAAAACCAAGGGCCCTAAACAGGATATAATAGCTTTCTCTGATGGTTCCAGTCATTCACGATCTTTACAGTTGTGTTTTGTTATTAGATTTTCTTCTTTTGCATAAGTTCAGCCATTGCTATAACTTGCATTCTATATTCATCGCATTAGATGCAAGTATGGCTTTCGTGTTTTAGCAAGATAGTGAACCAAAGAGCCATTTACTGTTATCGGTATCAGTAATGTACGATTATCACACACATACTCACGGTATTCTTCCGTTTTTTCAATAGTGCAGTTTTCTTCTCCTTGTCCAATTGTTGTGAATGCGGAAACACAAATATTATAAGACGTCCAGTAGGCAAGGTCCGTTAAATTGAAGCTTGTGATATTAGAATCCATTTTTTGGATCTTATCTGAAGTCTGATTAACCAAGCATCCTTCATAAAGATGTTGATCGTCTTCCATGTTGATACTAGTATACTTAATATCGTAATTAACGATTTCACCATACACCGGACATGGTTGATCCCATTCTACTAATATGACAGATTCACTTGAGGACGTTGTGTGTACGAATGCTGGCTTACCCGGGTCTATAAAAGTAAACACTAAACGTTAGAGAATACCGATGGGGCAATCAACAATGGACAATTCAGAGAAACTGGCAGTATATGATACACAAGACGAAGACAAACAAAAAACACAATATGGGTTAAGTTGGACTCCACTATGCGCAAGCAAACACAAATAACGTAAATAAGACATGGCCTTCCTACAAACAACTGGGGGTAAAGAGGGACCGAATATCGATTATATGCGGAAATCACAACGGACGGCACAAAACGGAACTCAGAACAGAAAGAGACATACAAAGCTTAAAAGATAAGAAACACGGATCCCGCCATCTTTCTGATATTACTAGACAAACATCTCACCTTTTTTTAATTGCTTCGTAGAATATTTGTGTTCAGATGTTTACCTGGTCTAACCTGATTTTTATAGAAGTTTATTATTCTGCAGTTGAAGTGCCTGTGCGTCTGTTTTGGCACGTTTTATCTCCATATTTCTACTGTTGCTGATTTTGTCTTAAGAATTATTGTTTTGATCCAAAATACCTCTCACACTAGGGTGCTATGTGCTGTTCGTGCTTGAAATAGAGGAATGTTGCTAATTCTATTTAATTCTAAGTATGCAAAGAATTTGCGCATTTCCTTTCCAGGGAATTTTATTACGTGATAACTAGTTTAATATAGCATTTGTTTCATAACACGTATAATACAATTAAATAATAAAAACTTATATTTCAATTTAGTGCGTACAACGCGTTTCTGGAATAACCTTCATCAACATAAACAAATTGGAAAGTCAAATAATTTAAAGTTTTGGAGGCAATAAACCAAAGGGCCTAAACAAGATAGCAAAAAATCGGCTATGGTCACCTATGCCTGAGGCAGCAGAATATTAGTAAGCTAAACATACTTTTTGCTTTAATAGAACTAAAATGAGATGTGATGGTACCTGGAGCTAATCAATTCTAATACATGGCTAATTTTACAGAAAACAACTGTCTGTATGGGTCATGGAGTAAGGATAATATTACACTGCATACAAAATCACTATACATACATGCATATGTGTCTTCGGCCTGGCTGGTCCTTATACATTAAAACCAAATAATGATTTAGTTCACTACACGTGAGAGATTATAAGTGACTTGCGTATGGTCGGTGGTTTCCTCCGGGTTCTCCGGTTTCCGCCACCAATATAACTGACCGACATGATATAGCTGAAATATTGTTGAAAGCGGCATTAAATACCATAACCCTAACCCTAGCCCACTACATGTGAGTGCCCCAACAGATCAGGTAATTAAATGAGTTTATCAGTGAAACTATTGGAATGTCTTAGTTTCCTTCAAAAGTGACAATAAATTGAAGGAATTTCCCTTTCCCACCTTATCGTTTTCCTTTAATTTATTGACAGATGTTTGTTCTTCCGTGTACGCCATAAATGGTTCGGTCGTGATAAATTTATGAAGTGAAATAAAATAATTAAAACAATAAATTGGTAGTATTTCTTGTATAAATTGTTGTAAAAGGTACAGGTAGTCACTTAGAGGGCATGATATTATATAACTAATAAGGAAGCTACCTATTTTAATAATCATTTTCCTATGGTATAAAAAAAAAAATTTTTTATCAAAACAATATCAAATAGTTTAGAATCTGCCAGAAAAGTATGTTTTAATATTATATTTTATAGTGTTGTGTTCTTGTTTTGTTTTTCTTCGTCTTGTGTGCCCTATGTTCTCAGTTTCTCTGGCGTGTTCATTTTCGATTGCCCCTTCGGTATTCTCTAACGTTTATTCAAGAGACAATTATATATTGGTAGTCCTTATCCTTCAATATGAACAATACGTTTATACAGCATTTGAGTATTTTATCCCCGCCCCTCCACCCTTTTAGCCATATATCCTATCATTTCAATGTCATTGTGCACAAGATGCTCTACAAAATTGTTACTTACACCCCTATTCTCAAAATTTAGGGGAACATCGTACTGGGATTAACTGAAGGTTTCACAAAACTTAGTGCTTTCCATGCTGTTATCTTTGTGTGGTGTTTTACCTTGTTTTTCTTCGTCTTGTGTACCCTATGATGCCAGATTCTCTGGATTGTACATCTTTGATTGCCCCTTTGGTATTTTCTAACACTTATTCTTGACAAATATTACCAAATATGATATATATATATAAATCTTAGGATCTTCAGAATATTGTTATCGTCTTGTTTTACTCCATACGACAAATTAATGCAAAATCCCAAGCATATATATATTCTTTCATTAAAAACAGTTTGAAGATATCAAAGGGGTAATCAGAATCCGTAAATCGAAGAACAGGCAATTCAATGACCAAAACAAGCAAAGATTTACAAAACACCACACAAAAAGATCAAGCAACAAGAACCCCGCCACAAACGGGGGTGATCTCTAGAGCTCCGACAAGGTAAGCTGTTCCTGCTCCACCATTAAGTGTAACTTAGCACTACTTACTGACAAAAATGTAAATACCACTATTGCAACCACATATGAGATCAATACCCTCATCAGTTTTATAATTAGATGGGGCGCTAATACTAATAAAAAAAAAACATAAACATCGAACTTAGTGCCCACTACACGTTTCAGGAATAACATTATTTAGGTACGCTCATAATAAAAAGATTGTAAAGTCAAATAATTTAAAAGTCTTTGGGAGCAAGTAAATCAAGTGGACAAAACAAAATAGTCAAAACTCGGCTAATGTCACATATACCCGACGAAGGAGAACCTTAGTTTTAGTAATAAATACATGATTTATGAACTATCAATTTCGATTAAACAAATATATCTAATGAACCATGCCAGTGTTGAAGCACTGACTACTGGACGAATGATAAAGCGGCGACTGACAGTCCAGCAGCAGAGTTATCGGCATTGTGATAGTAATAAAAACGTAGATTTCAAAGCCTACAGTTTTCATCATATATTAATACTTACAGTCTTGTAAAGTCTGTTGTTGCTTACAGATTTCAGCACCTTTACCGGATGTGGTCTGTGCAGCAAAGCAAAACATATATGTAGTCCATGGATATAAATCAGTTATATTTTTATGAAATGTTACATTTCCTGTAACATTAAATGCCATATAGTGTTCTTTCACTGGACAATGTAGGTTTGCTGTACGTGTAGTTATATTATAACTGACTATATATCCAGTAATTATTCCGTTTGGCTTGCATGGTTCCTCCCAGTATAATGTCACAGATGTAGAACTGACGTTACGAATGTTAACTGATTCCGGTTGTTCTGGAACTGAAATAACAGAGTGGAGTGCAAAAATATATTATACGCTCATAATCGTACCAAATATTAGGACTATTGTAAGGTAACAATATTTTGCAAAAGTAATATACTACATTAATTCTTATCACGTGACCAATTTACGCCTACTTTAATCGTTTATGCATATATCAAAATGTATCAATGTTTCTTACTCACTCCTGTCTTTTATGGAGTCCGTGTTACCCATCTTTTTAGTTTTCTGTATTAGATGCTCGATGACTAATTATCTACAAATGTTTTTCAATATATAAAGAAACTCACCATCAGTATTTGTCTGTACACTTATGGATTGGGATACTCCTTCCCCAACCTTAGTCTTGGCAGTAACATTAAAACTATAATATGTGTATGGCAATAGTTTTTCAAATACTTGACATAATTCTTTAGTTTCTGTTGTGTTCCTTTGCATTCCATCAGATAAATACATATTTACGACGTAAGCTGTAATGTTCCCATTTGGAGGGCATGGTTCTTTCCAACAAATTTGAACTGAACGAGATGTGATATTAGCCACGGTTAGGTTATTAATAGCACCAGGAACTGAAATATAAAATACAAAATGAATAAAAGAGGAATTGATATACATTTGAATCTACATTTCGATAGCTCGAAATTTTGCAACGGTCCTGTGAACTTCGAGAAAAGGAGATTCAGCTATACTCTATTGCACAAAATACATTTGTTCAAATTACAGTATTTTGTGCTTTTTGTTTTGTTTGCAATTCTGTTGTGAAATCGCTAGAACACTTCAATTAAAACATGTTCATTGACAATGTAGCCTCCAATAACATTTAAATACCAGCTTAAGATGAATGAATGTGTGTTGTCAGATACTATTTACAATTTAGTTAAATTTTGCAGACGAGAGTAAGTGATGAAAGGCGCTTGAATAACTTGAGTAGATACAGTATATTGTCGAATGCACATGTAAAACATACAAGAAAAGCTTGAAGCAATCAGAAGCCGTCAATCGAAGAAGGACAGACAATACAATGGCCAAAAGAAAAAGGGCAATAGGACAAACAACGATCTACAAAACATTACACGGAAAACTAATGATAGAGCAACGCGAATCGGGGGTGAACTCAGGTGGTCAGGAATGGTAACAGTTCTTGCTCCACATGTTAAACCATCGTGTTACTGTTAAACGACATCATTTGATATGGAAATCATGTAACCGTCACTTACTCAGAGCGAGACTAGCTACACCATTGGTAATGAAAACGTACATATCAAATTTAATGCGCACGACACGTTTCTGAATAACCTTCATCAGATACGCTCATAATCGGAAGATTGGAAAGCTAAAAAACATAAAGCTTTCGGAGCTATAAAACCAAAGGGCTTAAACAGGATAGCCAAAATCGGTTAAGGTCGCCTATGGTAAATGAATATATAGTAGAAACGATTGTCTAAAACCACTATGCTACATACGTCTTCACTTGCCATGAGTTTATAAGACCACTAGATCACCTACCCATTCCATATCTGCATTTGTTTTAAGATAACTCGACAACCCTTTTCGAATTACATTAACCCGCTTCACCATTATATCAGAAGGGAATAGTTGTGTAGAACGGTGAATGTAGACATATAAAAAAAGCGGAGATATCAAATCTAGTGTACACGGCGTGTTTCTGGCATAACCTTCATCAGGTAGGCTCATAATCGAAAGATTGGAAAACCAAATAATTAAAAATTTTGGGAGCAATAAAACCAAGGGCCCTAAACAGGATATAATAGCTTTCTCTGATGGTTCCAGTCATTCACGATCTTTACAGTTGTGTTTTGTTATTAGATTTTCTTCTTTTGCATAAGTTCAGCCATTGCTATAACTTGCATTCTATATTCATCGCATTAGATGCAAGTATGGCTTTCGTGTTTTAGCAAGATAGTGAACCAAAGAGCCATTTACTGTTATCGGTATCAGTAATGTACGATTATCACACACATACTCACGGTATTCTTCCGTTTTTTCAATAGTGCAGTTTTCTTCTCCTTGTCCAATTGTTGTGAATGCGGAAACACAAATATTATAAGACGTCCAGTAGGCAAGGTCCGTTAAATTGAAGCTTGTGATATTAGAATCCATTTTTTGGATCTTATCTGAAGTCTGATTAACCAAGCATCCTTCATAAAGATGTTGATCGTCTTCCATGTTGATACTAGTATACTTAATATCGTAATTAACGATTTCACCATACACCGGACATGGTTGTTCCCATTCTACTAATATGACAGATTCATTTGAGGACGTTGTGTGTACGAATGCTGGCTTACCTGGGTCTATAAAAGTAAACACTAAACGTTAGAGAATACCGATGGGGCAATCAACAATGGACAATTCAGAGAAACTGACAGTATATGATACACAAGACGAAGACAAACAAAAAACACAATATGGGTTAAGTTGGACTCCACTATACGCAAACAAACACAAATAACGTAAATAAGAAATGGCCTTCCTACAAACAACTGGGGGTAAAGAGGGACCGAATATCGATTATATGCGGAAATCACAACGGACGCCACAAAACGGAACTCAGAACGGAAAGAGACATACAAAACTTAAAAGATAAGAAACACGGATCCCGCCAAAACAAAATATATACGTTGAAGGAATTTCTTTTTTCTTTCTGATATTACTAGACAAACATCTCTCCTTTTTTTAATTGCTTCGTAGAATATTTGTGTTCAGATGTTTACCTGGTCTAACCTGATTTTTGTAGAAGTTTATTATTCTGCAGTTGAAGTGCCTGTGCGCCTGTTTTGTCACGTTTTATCTCCATATTTCTACTGTTGCTGATTTTGTCTTAAGAATTATTGTTTTGATCCAAAATACCTCTCACACTAGGGTGCTATGTGCTGTTCGTGCTTGAAATAGAGGAATGTTGCTAATTCTATTTAATTCGAAATATACAAAGAATTTGCGCATTTCCTTTCTAGTGAATTTTATACGTAATAACTAGTTTAATATAGCATTTGTTTCATAACACGTATAATACAATTAAATAATAAAAACTTATATTTCAATTTAGTGCGTACAACGCGTTTCTGGAATAACCTTCATCAACATCGAAAAATTGGAAAGTCAAATAATTTAAAGTTTTGGAGGCAATAAACCAAAAGACCTAAACAAGATAGCAAAAAATCGGCTATGGTCACCTATGCCTGAGGCAGGAGAATATTAGTAAGTTAAACATACTTTTTGCTTTAATAGACCTAAAATGAGATGTGATGGTACCTGGAGCTAATCAATTCTAATACATGGCTAATTTTACAGAAAACAACTGTCTGTATGGGTCATGGAGTAAGGATAATATTACACTGCATACAAAATCACTGTACATACATGCATATGTGTCTTCGGTCTGGGTGGTCCTTATACATTAAAACCTAATAATGATTTAGTTCACTACACGTAAGAGATTCTAAGTGACTTGCGTATGGTCGGTGGTTTTCTCCGGGTTCTCCGGTTTCCGCCACCAACATAACTGACCGACACGATATAACTGAAATATTGTTGACAGCGGCGTTAAATACCATAACCCTAACCCTAGCCCACTACATGTGAGTGCCCCAACAGATCAGGTAATTAAATGAGTTTATCAATGTCTTAGCTTCCTTCAAAAGTGACATAATTTCCCTTTCCCACCTTATCGTGTTCCTTCAATTTATTGACAGATGTTTGTTCTTCCGTGTACGCCATAAATGTTTCGTTCGTGATAAATTTATGAAGTGAAATAAAATAATTAAATCAATAAATTGATAGTATTTCTTGTATAAATGGTTGTAAAAGGTACAGGTAATCACTTAGAGGGCATGATATTATATAACTAATAAGGAAGCTACCTATTTTAATAATCATTTTTCTATGATATGAAAAAAAATCATTTTTATCAAAAAAATATCAAATAGTTTAGAATCTGCCAGAAAAGTATGTTTCTATATTATATTTTATAGTGTTGTGTTCTTGTTTTGTGTTTCTTCGTCTTGTGTGCCCTATGTTCTCAGTTTCTCTGGAGTGTTCATTTTCGATTGCCCCTTCGGTATTCTCTAACGTTTATTTAAGAGACAATTATATATTGGTAATCCTTATCCTTCAAAATGAACAATACTTTATACAGCATTTGAGTATTTTATCCCCGCCCCTCCACCCTTTTAACCATATATCCTATCGTTCAATTTCACTGTGCATAAGATGCTCTAAACAATTGTTACGTACACCTCTATTCTCAAAATTTGGGGGAACATTGTACTGGGATTAACTGAAGGTTTCACAAAACTTAGTGCTTTCCATGCTGCTATCTTTGTGTGGTGTTTTGCTTTGTTTTTCTTCCTCTTGTGTACCCTATGTTGCCAGTTTCTCTGGATTGTACATTGTTGATTGCCTCCTTGGTATTTTCTAACACTTATTCTTGACAAATATTACCAAATATGATATATAAATATTAGGATCTTCAGAATATTGTTATCGTCTTGCTTTACTCCATAGGACAAATTAATGCAAAATCCCAAGCATATAATATATTCTTTCATTAAAAACAGTTTGAAGATATCAAAGGGGTAATCAGAATCTGTAAATCGAAGGACAGACAATTCAATGACCAAAACAAACAAAGATCTACAAAACACCACACAAAAAGATCCAGCAACAAGAACCCCGCCACAAACGGGGGTGATCTCTAGAGCTCCGACAGGGTAAGCTGTTCCTGCTCCACCATTAAGTGTAACTTAGGAGTACTTACTGACAAAAATGTAAATACCACTATTGCAACCACATATGATATCAATACCCTCATCAGTTTTATAATTAGATGGAGCGCTAATACAAACAAAAAAAACGTAAACATCGAATTTAGTGCACACTACGCGTTTCAGGAATAACATTATTTAGGTACGCTCATAATAAAGAGATTGAAAAGTCAAATAATTTAAAAGTCTTTTTGAGCAAGTAAATCAAGTGGACAAAACAAAATAGTCAAAACTCGGCTAATGTCTCATATACCGGAGGAAGGAGAACCTTAGTTTTAGTAATAAATACATGATTTATGAACTATCAATTTCGATTAAACAAATATATCTAATGAACCATGCCAGTGTTGAAGCACTGACTACTGGACGAATGATAAAGCGGCGACTAACAGTCCAGCAGCAGAGTTATCGACATTGTGATAATAAAAAAAACGTAGACATCAAAGCCTACAGTTTTCATCATATACACTTGGCCATAAGTTAGGGACCACCAAATGTGAAATGGAAAATATTTTTTACATCGCGCTTTTTTCCTGTTAGAATATATATGTCATATACATAAACATATATTCTTTCTTGGTACCTGTAATTTTTTATCGATCGATCAGTTAAAGAACGATGAAACACGTTTTTATAAGTTGACCTGTACCTTTGCAAAACTCAAGTTTGGCAGGGCTTTCTAACCGATATCTACACGTGCAGTGAACACTGCACGTCGAAAACTGTCAGATGCAGAGAGATGGAAAGCGGTTGGAATGGTAAGGGGTGATATGTCCTACAAGACAGACTGCTGAGCGATTCAATGTAAGCCACTTGGTCATTGTTCGATTGAAGCAGCGTGTGAACCAAACAGGGAGTGTAAAAGAACGTCAAAGGACAGAAAGGTCTCTGAAAATGACTCCAAGAGAAGATAGACTCTTTAAAAGGCTCGCCAGACAGCAACCATTCAGCACTACAAACACGCTGCGAAGCCGATGGATTGTCAACGGGTGCATCAGCAGACGGACCGTCAATAAACGTCTTAACGGCGCAATGTTTCGTGCTAGGAGACCGATAAAACGTCCGCTACTGACAATACGAAGCAAAAATGCCAGGCTTCAATGGGCACGTGACCATATGGGATGGAATATCAGGTCGTGGAAGAGAGTGCACTGGTCGGATGAAAGTCGTCTTTGTTGAATCCAGTTGATGGCTACGTCCACGTATGGAGACCGAGAAATACAACATTTCAACAAGAACATATTGTGGGCACAACTGCGTTTGGTGGAGGAGGCTTTACTGTTTGGGGATGCTTTTTTCTAAACTGCAAGATTGACTTGTATGTCATTGATGCGACTTTAAGAGGACAAAAATACCGTGATCAGATCCTGCGCTCATTAGTTGTGCCTCATTTTGATGGTCATCCATTAGCAAGTCGACCAATTCTGATGGATGGCAATGCTAGACCACTTAACCCGTATAGTGCAAGACTATCTGCAATAGAGCTACTACCTTGGTCAGCCATGTCATCGAATATGAATCCGATAAAACATTTATGGGACTATCTAGGACGAGAAGTGAACGCACGTACGCCGAAGTGTCAAAACATTCAGGAATTAGGGACTGCTTTGTTTCAGGGATGGCAACAATACCCTCAACACAGACTCAGACGCTTGATTCACGAAATGAGAGACGTGTTCAGGAACTGTACAGGATGTGAAGCGGTTATACTTGTTATTGACTTTATCATGAGTAATAATGTTGAAAATTGATTGGTTTTCATTTTCCAACCAGATTACACGTGTTTTGGTTGTGCAAGTTTATTTAACAGAAGTCCAAACTGAAACTTTTTTCACTTAATTTTTTGTTTAATTTTGCATACTCACTTCTGCGAGCTATAGTACTTCCGGTTACTTATTTTTGAAAAAATACCTGATCGTTTTTGATGGTCTGGGTTATATTGTATTCATCCATAAAAAGTTTTGTTGTGCGCAACTGCAGATTTTTTCACACATTTGAGAAAAATATTTTAGTTACAGTGAAAAACTGGCCAAGTGTATATATTAATACTTACAGTCTTGTAAAGTCTGTTGTTCCTTACATATTTCAGCACCTTTACCGGATGTGGTCTGTGCAGCAATGCAAATTATATATGTAGTCCATGGATATAAACCAGTTATATTTTTTTGAAATGTTACATTTCCCGTAACATTAAACGTCATATCGTCTTCTTCCACTGAACAATGTACGTTTGATGTACGTGTAGCTATATTATAACTGACTATATATCCAATAATTATTCCGTTTGGCTTGCATGGTTCCTCCCAGTATAATGTCACAGATGTAGAACTGACGTTACGAATGCCAACTGATTCCGGTTGTTCTGGAACTGAAATAACAGAGTGGAGTGCAAAAATATATTATACGCTCATAATCGTACCAAATATTAGGACTATTGTAAGGTAGCATGCATCTAACAATATTTTGCAAAAGTAATATACTATATTAATTCTTATCACGTGACCAATTTACGCCTACTTTAATCGTTTATACATATATCAAAATGTATCAATGTTTCTTACTCACTCCTGTGTTTTATGGAGTCCGTGTTACCCATCTTTTTAGTTTTCTGTATTAGATGCTCGATGACTAATTATCTACAAATGTTTTTCAATATTTAAAGAAACTCACCATCAGTATTTGTCTGTATACTTATGGATTGGGATACTCCTTCCCCAACCTTAGTCTTGGCAGTAACATTAAAACTATAATATTTGTATGGTAATAGTTTTTCAAATACTTGACATAATTCTTTAGTCTCTGTTGTGTTCCTTTGCGTTCCATCAGATAAATACACATTTACGACGTAATATGTAATGTTCCCATTTGGAGGACATGGTTCTTTCCAACAAATTTGAACTGAATGAGATGTGACATTAGCCACGGTTAGGTTATTAATAGCACCAGGAACTGAAATATAAAATACAAAATGTATAAAAGATTTGAATCTACATTTCGATAGCTCGAGATTTTGCAACGGTCCTGTGAACTTCGAGAAAACGAGATTCAACTATACTCTATTGCACAAAATACATTTGTTCAAATTACAGTATTTTGTGTTTTTTGTTTTGTTTGCAATTCTGTTGTGGAATCGCTAGAACGCTTCAATTAAAACATGTCCATTGACAATGTAGCCTCCAATAACATTTAAATACCAGCTTAAGATGAATGAATGTGTGTTTTCAGATACTATTTACAATTTAGTTAAATTTTGCAGACGAGAGTAAGTGATGTAAGGCGCTTGAATAACTTGATTAGATACAGTATATTGTCGAATTTACATGTAAAACATACAAGAAAAGCTTGAAGCAATCAGAAACCGTAAATCGAAGAAGGACAGACAATACAATGGCCAAAAGAAAAAGAGCAATTGGACAAACAACGATCAACAAAACATTACACGGAAAACTAATGATAGAGCAACACGAATCAGGGGTGAACTCAGGTGCTCAGGAATGGAAACAGTTCTTGCTCCACATGTTACACCATCGTGTTACTGTTAAGCGACATCATTTGATATGGAAATCATGTAACCGTCACTTACTCAGAGCGAGAATAGCTACACCATTGGTAATAAAAACGTAGATATCAAATTTAATGCGCACGACGCGCTTCTGAATAACCTTCATCAGATACGCGCATGCTCGAAAGATTGGAAAGCTTAAAAAATATAAAGCTTCGGGAGCTATAAATCCAAAGGGCTTAAACAGGATAGCCAAAATCGGCTAAGGTCGCCTATGGTAAATGAATATATAGTAGAAACGATTGTCTAAAACCACTATACTACATACGTCTTCACTTGCCATGAGTTTATAAGACCATTAGATCACCTATCCATTCCATATCTGCATTTGTTTTAAGATAACTCGACAGACCTTTTCGAATTACATTAACCCGCTTCACCATTATATCAAAAGGAAATAGTTGTGTAGAACGGTGAATGTAGACATATAAAAAAAGATGGAGATATCAAATATAGTGTACACGGTGTGTTTCTTGCATAACCTTCATCAGGTACGCTCATAATCGAAAGATTGGAAAACCAAATAATTAAAAATTTTGAGAGCAATAAAACCAAAGGGCCTAAGCAGGATATAATAGCTTTCTCTGATTGTTCCAGTCGTTCACGATCTTTACAGTTGTGTTTTGTTATTAGATTTTCTTCTTTTGCATAATTTCAGCCATTGTTATAACTTGCATTCTATATTCATAATTCTTATCACATGACCACTTTACGCCTACTTTAATCGTTTATACATATATCAAAATGTATCAATGTTTCTTGCTCACTCCTGTCTTTTATGGAGTCCGTGTTGCCCATCTTTTTAGTTTTCTGTATTTTTTTAATTATTGTTTCTCTTTGTTCAGTGTGATGTGTCGCCTTTGTCTCTGATTTATCCATTCGTGATTCTATCTGAGCTTTTCTCTTACTTTTATTTGAGAAACTAAACCTTAAAAGTGTTGCATATTGCAAGCACTGAATGTGCTTAATTTGTGACCTATGTTTTGTTTTCTACTGTTGAATGCATTCTAGGGCATTGTTCATTGCTAGTTTACAACAAGGCTGAGTCCGCGCTTATATTTATCGGGAAGTTTCAGGGCATGAAGAATTATTTTTTAGGTCACTTACCCAAGGGAAAGTGAAATAAAAAAATTACTTTCCCTTCCAAATTTCTACTTTCCCGTTGAGACCCACGAAGCCGACCAAATTTATCTAGGAGGTTTTGAGAACATGGCCCCACATGAACATTTTGAAATATTTAATGGTAAATCCTGCATTCTAAGCATAAGTTCTAAAAGGGTTTTGCTTGAAAATAAATTGATTTTTCTTACTTTGTTTTTTTTTTCTTTATAGTCAATTTGAGATTTGAATCTAAATAAAACTACATTTTTGCTGGTTTCTGATTATGATTTTTAATAGATCTTTTTTTAATGCTTCTGGTTGTATAGTCGGGGAATATTACACAGAGGGAACAACACATCTGTTCATTTTCGTACACATAAATTCGGCCGACTATTTCACTTGAAACAAATGGTTCCTTTTTTGTTTATTAAGATCTATTATAATTCAATGAATTCCGTCCTCCCTATAGGCCGTGCCTATTCATATTATCTAATTTATTATTTAGTTTTTATTTCAAAATATTTTCTTCAATCTGCAATTTTCTAAATATCTGTAAAAGTTCAATTGCAAACCACAACATCGATATCTGGTACCTCCTGTACCCACAATTGTATACCTTAAATACGGAATTCAGGCTGAGATAAATCGTAAACCAGTTTCAGAAACTGATATATCTGATATCCACAAAGTACAGCAACGGACTTATAGCACTTTCCCGGCGCGAAGTACCGATCAGCATGTCACTTTCCCGTGTGTTTTTTTTTACTTTCCCCGGGAAACGGGAAATGACAATCTTCATGCACTGAGCTTTGTGTCATCCAAAAACTGATAAAACTAACGTGAAGTTTTCCCAATTCCATAATTATATGTCAGTAACTTGCGGCATGTCGGTGGTTTTTTTTCCAGTTGCCTCCACCAATCAAACTGGCCGCCACGATATATTATTGAAAGTGGAGTTAAGCACCCTAGCCTAACCTATAATTATATGCATGTATGTAACATTGTATATCTGCAAAGAGCATAGGCAAACCTGATTCATCTGTCCAGCTTGTTAGGACGGCTGCTGGGCCTTCACCATAGGATGAATTTGCAGTAACATTTATCTGGTACAATGTCCATGCTTGTAGATTGTTGAGAAGAATTGTCGTAGCATTGTTCTGCGTTGCTTCTATCTGTTCTGTAGGCATGATCGTGTTGTTGCAACCTTTTGCATCATAGTTATCATCCACAATGGACATATAATGTATAACATAGTTTGTGATGCCCCCACCATTATTTCCAGGAGCAGCCCATGAAATTTCAATAGATGAGCTTGTTACATTCACAACCCTTACATTTGCTGGAAGACCGGGTGCTGAAATGAAAATTTAGATATCAAATTTAGTGCGCACGACGCGTTTCTGGAATAACCTTCATCAGGTACGCTCAAAGTCGACAGGTTGGAAAACCAAATAATTTAAAAGTTGTTAGTGCAAGTAAATCAAATGACCTATTGATATTGTATATCTTGTTGACACATTGATGATATCATGTCAAGTCTGTTGTTTGTACACTTAGATAGCATGAAGTAGTTTACATCTACGTACACAATAGACAGGACCATATTCAACTCGGATAGCTCGAATATCTTGGATCTCTCGACCTGAACTGAGTTTTAGTACCGTAAATTTTGCAGATAATTCCTTGTCAAATAAACCCCGATTTCTAGAACATCAAGTTCTCTGTAACTATAGTATGAATTGTCTTAAAATATCTGATATTACCAGTATAAACGTTGTCTGCAATATTTAATTTGAAAATTAAATGAGAGGCAATAATAGTAAATAACTATAACTAACAATGAGGTAAATATCATATATATTACAAATGCATACAAAGTCTTAATGGTGCCATGGGGACACAAAACACAGAAAAAAGATCAAAACAAATAAAAGCACAACACAACATAGAAAACTAAAAACGATGCGCAACACGTGCACGGACCCAAACGAAAACAAAACAAATAAAAAGAATGTGAACTCAATTGTAAGCAGTTCCTGTTTCTTATGAGACACCCACTGTGTTACTCATATTAAAGTGAGGTGAAAGTCTTGTCGATGATAGAGAAAAGAATAATCGGAAAAAAGATCTTTTGTCATTTGAGATATTGATATTTCGTAACTATCAAGTAGTTCGGCATGACAACATCGATGATTTCAACCTAGGAACAACATATCCTTGTATAAGTGGCTTTTGCTTCAGTAAAATATGCACGGGAGTTTGAAATATGATTAAAAGTGTTCACAACTCATTATTATTTAAAGGGAAGATTTTATAAATTAATCTTTCATCAAATTATGTTGGATCTCTGTCTCTCATCTTTTTAGTTTTTCTGTGTTTTTTGGTGTTTTCGCTGGTTGTTTTGGTGTGTTCGCCCTGTATCTTGTATGGCCACATATCTCCAATACATAGTTGTTGGTCCTTGCAGTCTCTCTATCTCTGTAAGCTTCTCGATTTTACAAGATTCTTGTAAACTATTAATATACTCTAGATTTTGCTTCTAAGACGCTATTCGTCTTTTTTGCATATATCTTTAGTTTTTACGTGAAATATGATTTTATTTGAGGCGAAATACCATTTAGAAAAAGCTATATTTATAGGGACTATATTTTTGTGAAACGTTTTCCTATCCTGAGTAATTTGGTTTACGGATTCATCCGATAAAATGTCAACATTAGATACAATTGTTAAAGATTATGACAAGAACATCATGATGAGGGACTGTCAAAGGCAAGTTTTTGAATATCTACATCAAAAACGGTCACATGATCGTTCGCTACATGATCACGTGTTTTGGGACTACTTTTGAGAAACTTACAGAGATAGAGAGCCTGCAAGGACCGACAACTCTCTATGGGTGATTGGTATGTCCCATGTTGCCAGTTTCTCAGGGTTGTTCACTCTTGAATGCCCCTTCGGTTTTCTCTAACGTTTATTGAACGTGATTATTGTGATATAGCTTCCTCCTATAGCTTATTGCTTTGGTCTGTATTTCGCTTGCATTACTGTGTATTTTGAGGAAATAATATATATATATATATATTACATTTGATTAGTGTTAATGGAACTATTCGTATTTCCGTAAATTTGCACTTATGTTTTTGTTTATTTCCTGATGTGAGATTGCAAGCTTAAAGAAACTATGCACAGTTTAAGATTTGTTTGCAATCGTACTTTTAAATCACTCTAATCAGAAAGTGACACAAAGGAACTTATTTTTGTATTTCCTTGTGCGGCGTTGTAAGGAACAATGCACATTATAAGACCTTCACTACAAGATTTGAGTGTATATACATCTTAAGATTTTATCGTTTCATCTCGAATTAAGGAATTAATCCAATACACTATATCCATGACACTGATTATCAAATTCAATTTAGGAATAAAACTGAATACGGAAATGGTCAAAATATTAAGTAAATTAGCATTCACTATTTGTGACACTATGTGTCCACATGCCTTCAGGTACACTCTGTGATTTTCGCTATTTTCATTAAAATTAAATATTTTCCCTTGTAGTGCCTCTATTTTAACCTTTTCTACGCAGAATAACCTAATTTTGAAGTCTTTTACAAATTTTGATACAACCCATTTTTTCTACTATAGTGATATTATACTATAGTAGAAAAAATGGGTTGTATCAAAATTTGTAAAATACTTCAAAATTAGGTGATTCTGCGTAGAGAAGGTTAAAATAGAGGCACTAAAAGGAAAAATATTTAATTTTAATGAAAATAACGAAAATCACAGTGTCCCCGAGTGCCTGTGTATGTGTCGTATATTTCTAACAGCTTGGTATATAAGGTTATAAATAGCCAATCTAATTTCAAAGATTGTTTTATTGTAATATGATTTGCCCTTCTTTATGTTTTCCAAAACTGTACTGACGTCATCGGTGTGTTCGTTTCCTCACACATTTGGACGTACACTAGCATATTTATCATTCACTTATGTATGTTGTAAACAATTGAATCTTTGTGTATTTAATAGCCTGTTATGAAATTTAAGTTTATACAATGTTTTGTCGGTAATTAAAGTTAGAATTTGATATTATTAGTATGGTAACTTTAGTTTTCAACAAACATCATGTTTTTCAATATGGATAAACTGTTAATTCAAAGGCATTTTATATTTTATAAATATTTGTATGGCACATCCCATTAAAATTATCTGAATTACTTCCCTTTGAAAAGTAAAATTTTTCAGAGTACATTAATGGTTTAACTATTTGCGCAAGCCCTAGAAACAACTGGTCATTCTCGCTAGCCATCATTACACAGTTCATATCATCATCAATTTCATGTTTTGAACCTTCATTGTACAAACACGTAAAAGGATTACTATGCGGATAAAGCGAGAAGTTTACACATAGGAAGTGTTAATTATTTTCTGGGACAATAAAAAAAGGTTTTATTTGACATTCTCGTCGATTTGATGTCCGTTACGTAACATGTACAGATTCTCTTCAACTTGTGTAATTTAGAACTATAAAACTGTCCAAAACTACAGTTATTCAAAACTGGATTTAGAATTAAGCAGGATTTTGATATTCGTTTAGTTTGAGGTAAATATTTGACATTAGTTTTGTTCGAATATTAGTATTATGTCACAACTGCTCATCTTCACTTGTCATAAACATACACACAGGACGCAGGTATCCAAGTAGGTCAAACTACCATATATGAATATTCATGAGACACTAATTATAGAAGGCTTACTTAGATTGTACGAGATTTATGAATATTTATTAGACTTTGTTTACAATCAGCATCATGACGCGTGTATTGATAATAGGCTGTTCACACGTAAATAGGCAAAGGATATATGTCAATTCCAATTGCCCTACAAGAAACTTTTCATTTGGGAATGACCCTTTGGTACGTTTTTACGGAATTAGTGGCGGTAGAGTGAATAAAACGGAACATTGTACCCGATGGGAGAGAGTGATTTCGGATATCCGTCCACATCATTTAGTTTTTCATGCTGGTGGAAGCGATTTAGATCAAAACAGCTGTGAGGGTTTTACTGAGGAAATGGTGTTCCTGCTTTTGTCCATACTATCATCATGGAGAGGCAGATACAGTATTCAGACTATTACTGTCTTACAGCTAACAGGTCACAGACCTACATACAATGTACCAGTAGACAAATACAACTGTATTGTGTGTCAGCATTTAAAACGAGAATTGAAATCCCATTCTACAATTATATACTGGAATCTCCGGAATATGAAAAACTGTATATCCAACATATATTTGGATGGTGTCCACTTCAACGCAGAAGGCAACCTCCGCTATTACAGAAATGTTAGTGGAGCTATTATAAATGCCATCCGTTCTGTTTGACATAATTAGTTTAATGTTATCATCTGATAAAGTAATTTGTTATTGTTATAAGGGTAATAACAAAATTACCGAACTCCGAACAATCTTACAAAGAGAAAGTCAAAACTCATAATTATATAAACAGATAAAATCAGTCAACAACCGGAAAACTGTGAAAACCGTAATGACCCTGATTTGGTACAGGCATTTCTAAAGAAATGGTGGGTTGAATCAGATTTTAAAGCGCCAAACCTCCCGCTTTCATTATGGTTCAAAGGTACCGGCTGTCACTATAACAGTATTTAAATACAGGAACAAAATAGGTAAAATAGTTGTCAAAGCAGTATCTTATTCAGTGAAGTAAATGTCAAAGACATTTTTACGTCACACATTGATAAAAAAATATGTGAATAATAATTTTACTATTGTACATTTGCAAGCAGTTTTGGGGTCCCTCTTTTCCTGCTATGCTTTTTGAAAATGCATAGGTACAATGAATAGTTGGTATTTATTGTCAGTATTACTGGTGCCTATTTTTGTTATTATTATTTTCAATTTAACACATATTTTCAGTGTCAGTATTATATTTCAGGATTAAAACAAGTCCGACAGGTTGCAGATACCACATTAACTCCACCATGTTAGCTTAAACAGTCTTACAGACTTTGATGTAAGGTTGTTGCCTCATTGAAATGTTAGACTACTTCATTAAATACAATGTACATAATTACATGAATTGTACATTAGTGCTTACTCCACTGCTTTTTAAAGCATGTGCTTAGTGTACACTGGTACACTTGTCTTTGTGTTTACAAAACTGTACACTTGTACACATTTGCATTTCGTACATTGGTACGTAGTTGTGTACACTAGTACACAATGACAAAATAAGAAATAAATGATCATATACTGGTACACAATTGCAATATGAAATGATTGTACACTCGTACACATTGCAAAACAATCTGATTATACATTGATTATACAGTGGTATGTACATGTATTTGTGTACACTGGTACACAAATTTAATGATACATTAAATATACTGGGATAAAACTGTACATTGGTACAATAAAACATTACCAGTATATCCATGCAAATCAAACTTTGTAATTCAATTCAATTATTTATTGGTATGCAATCCAAATGACAGTTACAATACAATCATGACAACAACTGCAATGGATGGTATTACAGTAGACATGTATATATTGTATCAATAATATTGGTCTAACTTAGAGCACGTGTACACCATTCCATGACATAAATACAATATACATTACAACATTTACATACAACAGTTCATTTTGTACAGTGGGACTAATAAAACTGTATACATTGATACAACATTACATTATATACATATGAATATCACTGGGTACACTTGTACACACTTTCATGATATATGCACACTTTACATTTAAACATTTACATACAACAGATTATTATGTACATGGGTACAATAAACCAATATTTTTTTTAAATGTCGTAGGAGATGGCAGAACCACCACGTAAATCCAGAAGAATTTCCTCAAAAAGGTCTCGGGCCCTCCACATAGAAAATAATCGGGAGGTACAAATACCAGCTCAATCAAATACATGTAGGACTGCCCAGTCTGAGGGTTCTGACATTGATCAAAAAATTCAAGAAGGCATACAAGCTGCTATACCGGATAAAACAAATTATGTTATTTCCGCGTTAAAGGTACATGGCCTAACATTTCCAACTACACAGTGTGTAAATGATACAGCTGAACATGCTGAACCGGATACTAACAGCACACCTCTGCAGCCTTCACAGACACCTCTTCAAAATGAAACTACAACGTATCCTGTGATAAACAGGCCTACTGGTCAGAGAGGCAACAATAATGTTGCAAATGCTGAAACACTACATCACTTTTGGAATTCAGATATTGACAATATTCATGATATTACAAGACCAAATATCGGAAATTCAATTTTACAGCCGATTACATTGGATGCTGATTTACGTAAAGCTGACAACTCAGTAAATTATCCTTGTGCCAGTATTTCAAAACCACTTGCTTTGGGCATTGACCCCAAAATAAAAACAATAATTTGGGCTCTAGAATATATTGTTTTAGGCTGTGTATTAAATAAGAAGCAGTCTAAAGTGAAATTTCAGCCTACTGAAACAAGTGAAGGGGGCATGGCTTGTGAAAAAAACAACCACCCGCTTATAGGTTTGAAAATATATCCCACTGGCTGTCTGCATTTCATATCTTTGTCAGTATTTATTCTGAAAAATATCCTACGGAAACATGATCCCTTATGAAATATGCGGATATAATTCAGACTCTAGCCCGCAGATGTGGCTGCTTATATATATGATCGTACTTATAAAGAATGGCGCGAACATGATTATGAAAGTTTACCTTGGGACCAAGTCAATAATGAACTGTACTCAGAGGCTATATCCTTAGGTCTAAAAATTGAGTTTGACAATCTCAGTTAAAATATAAAATCATTGCCCTTTCCAGTCAGTGGAGCTCCACAAAGGAGCTCCAAGAAATATTGTTACAGCTTTAACAACAACGATGACAGATGTGAGCGAGGACAAAACTGCAAATACCCACATGTATGCGAAAAGTGTGGCGGGGGTCATTTTAAGAGACTGTGCAGACAACCATATAAAGGAAAGAGTCAACCAAAGCTTAACAACAGACCAAAGAACGACAATTTCCCCAATAAAAAATGAATTATTACCGTCCCCTAAAGTGGTAACCCATATTCATCCAGAACTCATTAAGTATTACCTTGTAGGGTATGACAAACCTTCAACAAACTTTTTATTTACATGTTTCACTCAAGGGTTTAGGATACCTTATGATGGAAATAGGAAATATCGTTTTAATAGGAACCTCCCATCAGCAACAACAAAACTAGATATTCTAAAACAAAAAATTTCAAAGGAAGTTACATCTGGCAGGGCATCTGGTCTATTTGAGGAACGCCCTCTTCCCAATATTGAAGTATCTCCCTTGGGATTAGTTCCAAAGAAAAATCCAGGGGAGTTCAGAGTTATCCATCATCTATCCTATCCAGAAAATTAGTCTATCAATAGTGGGATTCCTGAAAGCAAATGTACAGTAAAATATCAGACCATTGAGGATGCTGTTAAACTGATGGAATTGTATGGCAAAGGCTGCCTACTTTCTAAAACTGACATTGAGAATAGTTTCAAAATAATACCGATACATCCGGATGACCATGAGCTTTTAGGGTTCTCACTAGGGGATCAGTATTATTTTTTTTAGAACATTACCCATGGGGCTAAGCCTTTCTTGTAAACATTTTGAAACTTTTAGTACAGCAGTTCACTGGATTATTGATCATAAGCTAGGAGGCTCGGGCTGTGTTCATTTGTTAGATGATTTTCTTTTTGTAGGGCCAGCTAATTCCCCACTTTGTCTCCAAATGTTAGAAAAACATTTGACAATGTCAAAACAGATAGGTTTGCCTATCAAAGCAGACAAAACTGTTTTTCCAACTACAACTTTGACATGTTTGGGTCTCGAGCTTGACTCTGAGTTGATGGAAATCCGTTTACGTCTTGACAAACTAGGCAACTTGAAGGATCAATTGAATCATTTTAAGTTCAAGAAAAAGGCCACATTGAGATAACTACAGTCATTAATAGGCCTACTAAGCTTTGCATGTTCAGTAGTCCCTCCAGGTCGTGCAAAACCTCACTATTATCACCGCCTTAATAAGGAGGCTAGGTCAGATATACAGGCTTGACTGATCTTAGTGGAAAGTTTTAATGGAAAATGTCTCTTCTTATCAGATAGATGGGAAACATCTGAACAATTAAAGTTGAACACAGATGCAAGCAATATTGGATTTGGGGGTCTGTTTCGAAAACATTGGTTCGCAATCAAATGGCCTACGGACTGGTTGAAGTACCATATTACAATTCGGGAATTGTTTCCTATTGTAGTAGCAATACAATTATGAGGTAATGCCTTGAGTAACAAATGAATCACATTTTTCACAGATAATTCAGGGGTTGTCCATATCACCAATAATCAGTCTTCTAAGGATCCTACAATTATGAAATTAGTAAGGAAATTTGATGTTCTCACATTACAATTTAATATTTTATTTAAAGCTGTTCATATACCCGGTGATAAAAACACTGCAGCAGATCATCTTTCTCGTTTGCAGATTCAGAAGTTCAGAGAAGAATCTCCATTGATGGATCCACTTCCAATAGTGAACTCAGTGGACATTCCGCAACTTTGAAACAAATACAAAATGTAGTTACAAATCTGATTCATGGGTCCTTAGAAAAATCGTCTAAAGAGTCTTATTGACGAGTATTTGTCTTTTATAAGGAATTTATGCTTTTGTACTTCCCACAAGAAATGGTCTTTCCAGCTTCTCTGGAAAATCTTACTTTATTTATTGCTTACTGTTTTCAGAAAGAATTAGCTTCATCTACTGTTTTAACTTATATGTCAGCTATAAGCTTCTTGTTACAATTAGGTGGTTATGAAAACTTACCTGGTCACTTTATACACAGTAAAGCTCTTCGAGGCTATCATAAAGAAAAGGCTGCAAAAGACAGCAGACTGCCCATTACGCCATCAATATTAAAGGATTTGTGTCAATCTTTACCCAAAACCTGTTCTTCAAGGTTTTTACAATTAATGTTGCATGCAATGTATTTGCTTGCATTTCATGCATTTTTAAGAATTGGAGAAATAACTGGATTAGCCCCACCACTAGGTAATTGCCTTAGTGTAAGTGATATCAAATGTCTTCATGGTGATAGTGAGGGCCTTGAAATTCACATGTCTAAATTTAAGCATAGTACAGGCAAACATATACCTGTGCTGTTTCTTTCTAGTAACAACAGGTAATAAGGCAGTTTGTCCGGTTCATTCTCTATGATCTTATTTACAAGTAAGGGGCAAGGAATCTTCCAAAGTCCAGCCCCTTTTCTCCTTCATGGACAATTCCCCCATTACAAGATCATTTTCCAATAGCCAATTGCAGCTATCCTTAACATTTGCAGGTTTAAATCTTAAAAACTACAAATCCCATAGTTTTCGAATTGGAGCAACTACGACTGCTTGGGCTGAAAGGTTTTCCGAAAAACAAATTCAGCAAATGGGTCGTTGGAATAGCAAAGCCTTTAAGAAATATATTCGAATACCTTAATTGAGTCTTCAGTAAACACTTGGGGACAATGGCCTCAGTGTTCTAGATTTTCTTTGGCCAGCCAGTGGGTATATGATTATTATTGTTTAATGTCTTTTATTGATATAATTGTGCAATTTTTGCTTCCTTAACACATATTTTTTATTATGGCTTGTGCATAGTCCAGTACTGGCGACAAGGGCCTCAGTACTGATGAACGATGTAGGTTAAATACCCCTGTTGAATCTTAAGTAAACACTTGGGGATAAAAACATCAGTGTTAAAAATATAGCAATTTTGTTATTATGCAGTTTATTGATTACAAACATTCTCCTGTGTTAAATAGTTTATGCTAAAATAAATCTTGCATGCATTAAGGGTAATAACGAAATTACCGAATCCGAACAATCTTACAAAGGGAAAGTCAAAACTCATAATTATATATATAAACAGACAAAATCAGTCAACAACCGGAAAACTGTGAAAACGGTAATGACCCTGACTTGGTACAGGCATTTCTAAAGAAATGATGGGTTGAATCAGATTTTAAAGCGCCAAATCTCCCCCTTTCATTACGGCTCAAAGTTTCCGGCTGTCGCTATAACAGCATTTATAACAATAACCGAACAAAACAGGTAAAACAGTTGTCAAAAGCAGCACCAAACTCGGTGAAGTAAATGTCAAAGATACTTTTACGTCACACATTGATAAAAAATATTTTTGACATTTTTGCATTTTCAGTTTAATGAACGTGTTGTGGATGGGATATATTTTCTTTCACAATATATCTATTAAACAAAATTACATATTGCTTAATGCACAATACTGAGGCGGTTTTACCCCCATCCTTGACGGGTTTTTAGTTTCTAGTAAATATCTAGAACTTTGTCTTGAAAATGTTTTCTATATGATTCATATAATATCTGGTTATTATTTGTAGTTTTTTCTTTTTGTAGTTTACCGCATTTTTAATTATGTGTAGTTTTGTAGTTTAGTGCATTTTTAATTATGTCTTTTAATAATAAATGACCATTTTCAATTTCAACAATTGTTTCCTTATTGAGTTATACCGTCAAACAAAGCACAACACTATAGGATGGGGCCATAAAGGCATTGTATATTTTATAAATATTTTTATGGTACATCCCATTAAAATTATCTAAATTACTTCCCTTTGAAAAGTACATTTTTTTAGAGTTCATTAATGGTTTAACTATTTGCGCATGCCCTAGAAACAAATGGTCATTCTCGCTAGCCATCATTACACAGTTCACATCATCATCAATTTCATGTTTTGAAACTTCATTTTACAAACACCCTCCCACCCTCCCTATTTTGTGAAAATGTCCCATCTTTGATGGGGTGGTTTTACCCCCATCTTTGACGTTTTGTTAGTTTCTAGTAAATATCTAGAACGTTGTCTTGAAAATGTTTTTTATATGATTGATATAAAATCTGGTTACTATGTGTATTTTTTTTTTGTGTAGTTTACTGCATTTTTAATTATGTGTAGTTTTGTAGCTTAGTGCATTTTTAATTATGTCATTCAATAATAAATGACCATTTTCAACTTCAACAATTATTTTCTTATTGAGTTATACCGTCAAACAAAGCACAACAATATAGGATGGAGTCACAAAACTAATTCTTTTAAATTACAGATAAGACATGTAGTGACATTTTTTTTTCTGAAATTAATTTATCATCTCATGAATACGGCAACACATAAGTCACCCATGATGTGAGGAGATTGATACATTCTCGACATAAAGGATGTCATATAGATTTATTATGACTATTATGTAACATTCCCATTTTATTTTTTCATTCAATGACATTTCAATCACATGTATATTTTCCAAACTGTTTATATGTAGTATTTCTGTTTGTGATCCTACTTTTTTCTAGATAACTATCGCCCTTCCCTCGATCAAACGTAGGTATTGGCACTGTAACTGTTTAGCCGATTGCTGGTGTCCCTAGTTCCTTTTTACTCCTAGCTACCATTGTGTTTGCCTGTTTTAGTTGACTGTCCATGGCCCCTGAACGATGACGAACTCTGTTGGAATCAACCTTGCAATTCGGACATAGCAACCCCTCCTCACAGGATGTTCCACATAAAACATGGATGTATTTGTCACATTTGATACAAGTGTGAGCTGCTGAGGTTTCCATGTCACAAACATAGCACTTCAAGATATCCTGAAATAACAAAAAAGATGTTTTTATGCGAAGACCACGCTCATGATTTTGAACTGTAAAGGTTTGCCTGTTATTGGTATAGCAATGCCATTAAATTTGTATTTAACTAAATATGTTATTTTCTTTCATGCACAGCTCCAGGTGGTATAAGTTTCACGAAAATCTTTCATATGATTATATTTTATTTGGAGTGCACTAACTGACGGGACACGAACGGACAGACATAGACAGCGAAATAAACAT